>CAWUFW010003586.1:0-1200000 GCA_963921515.1 Calotriton arnoldi
TGTACTTCGTTCCAGTTACGTATTTAACCCTACACTGCCCGAACACCACTGCACTGCCCTAAACCCTGAAACACCACCCCCAGCACGACCCCCTACACTGCACGAACACCACTGCTCTGCCCAAAACCCTGAAACACCAGCCCCAGCACGACCCCCTACACTGCCCGAACACCACTGCACTGCCCTAAACCCTGAAACACCAGCCCCAGCACGACCCCCTACACTGCCCGAACACCACTGCACTACCCTAAACCCAGAAACACCACCCCCAGCACGACCCCCTACACTGCCTGAGCACCACTGCACTGCCCTAAACCCTGAAACACCAGCCCCAGCATGACCCCCTACACTGCCCGAACACCACTGCACTGCCCTAAACCCTGAAACACCAGCCCCAGCACGACCACCTACACTGCACGAACACCACTGCACTGCCCTAAACCCTGAAACACCAGCCCCAGCATTACCCCCTACACTGCCCGAACACCACTGCACTGCCCTAAACCGTGAAACACTAGCCCCAGCACGACCCCCTACACTGCCAGAACACCATTGCACTGCCCTAAACCCTGAAACACCAGCCCCAGCACAACCCCCTACACTGCCCGAACACCACTGCACTGCCCTAAACCCAGAAACACCACCCCGTGCACGACCCCCTACACTGCCCGAACACCACTGCACTGCCCTAAACCCTGAAACACCACCCCCAGCACGACACCCTACACTGCCCGAACACCACTGCACTGCCCTAAACCCTGAAACACCATTCCCCTGCACGACCCCCTACACTGCCCGAACACTACTGCACTGCCCTAAACCCTGAAACACCATCCCCAGCACGACCCCCTACACTGCCCGAACACCCCTGCACTGCCCTAAACCCTGAAACACTACCCCCAGCAAGACCCCCTACACTGCCCGAACACCACTGCACTGCCCTAAACCCTGAAACATCACCCCCAGCAAGACCCCCTACACTGCCCGAACACCACTGCCCTAAACCCTGAAACACCACCCCCAGCAAGACCCCCTACACTGCCCGAACACCACTGCACTACCCTAAACCCTACAACACTACCCCCAGCACGATCCCCTACACTACACAAGCACCACTGCACTACCCTAAACCCTAAAACACTACCCCCAGAACGACCCCCTACACTGCCCGAACACCACTGCACTGCCCTAAACCTTGAAACACCAGCCCCTGCACGACCCCCTACACTGTTCGAACACCACTGCACTGCCCTAAACCCTGAAACACCACCCCCAGCACGACCCCCTACACTGCCCGAACACCACTGCACTGCCCTAAACCCTGAAACACCACCCCCTTCACGACCCCCTACACTGCCCGAACACCACTGCACTGCCCTAAACCCTGAAACACCACCCCCAGCACGGCCCCCTACACTGCCCAAACACCACTGCACTGCCCTAAACCCTGAAACACTATCCCCAGCAAGACCCCCTACACTGCCCAAACACCACTCCACTGCCCTAAACCCTGAAACATCACCCCCAGCAAGACCCCTACACTGCCCGAACACCACTGCCCTAAACCCTGAAACACCACCCCCAGCACGACCCCCTACACTGCCTGAACACCACTGCACTGCCCTAAACCCTGAAACACCACCCCCAGCACGACCCCCTACACTGCCCGAACACCACTGCACTGCCCAAAACCCTGAAACACAAGCCCCAGCACGACCCCCTACACTGCCCGAACACCACTGCACTGCCCTAAACCCTGAAACACCAGCCCCAGCACGACCCCCTACACTGCCCGAGCACCACTGCACTGCCCTAAACCCTGAAACACCAGCCCCAGCATGACCCCCTACACTGCCCGAACACCACTGCACTGCCCTAAACCCTGAAACACCAGCCCCAGCACGACCACCTACACTGCACGAACACCACTGCACTGCCCTAAACCCTGAAACACCAGCCCCAGCATGACCCCCTACACTGCCCGAACACCACTGCACTGCCCTAAACCGTGAAACACTAGCCCCAGCACGACCCCCTACACTGCCAGAACACCATTGCACTGCCCTAAACCCTGAAACACCAGCCCCAGCACAACCCCCTACACTGCCCAAACACCACTGCACTGCCCTAAACCCTGAAACACCACCCCGTGCACGACCCCCTACACTGCCCGAACACCACTGCACTGCCCTAAACCCTGAAACACCACCCCCAGCACGACACCCTACACTGCCCGAACACCACTGCACTGCCCTAAACCCTGAAACATCACCCCCAGCAAGACCCCTACACTGCCCGAACACCACTGCCCTAAACCCTGAAACACCACCCCCAGCAAGACCCCCTACACTGCCCGAACACCACTGCACTGCCCTAAACCCTGAAACACCAGCCCCAGCACGACCCCCTACATTGCCCGAACACCACTGCACTGCCCTAAACCCTGAAACACCATCCCCTGCATGACCCACTACACTGCCCGAACACCACTGCACTGCCCTAAACCCTGAAACACCATTCCCCCTGCACGACCCCCTACTCTGCCCGAACACTACTGCACTGGCCTAAACCCTGAAACACCATCCCCAGCACGAC
This sequence comes from Calotriton arnoldi, assembly GCA_963921515.1. NCBI lineage: Eukaryota > Metazoa > Chordata > Amphibia > Caudata > Salamandridae > Calotriton > Calotriton arnoldi. Next base: position 2,596 of record CAWUFW010003586.1, read on the forward strand.
CCCCTACACTGCACGAACACCCCTGCACTGCCCTAAACCCTGAAACACTACCCCCAGCAAGACCCCCTACACTGCCCGAACACCACTGCACTGCCCTAAACCCTGAAACATCACCCCCAGCAAGACCCCCTACACTGCCCGAACACCACTGCCGCTAAACCCTGAAACACCACCCCCAGCAAGACCCCCTACACTGCCCGAACACCACTGCACTGCCCTAAACCCTGAAACACCAGCCCCAGCATGACCCCCTACATTGCCCGAACACCACTGCACTGCCCTAAACCCTGAAACACCACCCCCTGCATGACCCACTACACTGCCCGAACACCACTGCACTGCCCTAAACCCTGAAACACCACCCCCAGCACGACCCCCTACACTGCCCGAACACCATTGCACTGCCCTAAACCCTGAAACACCACCCCCTGCACGACCCCCTACACTGCCCGAACACTACTGCACTGCCCTAAACCCTGAAACACCGCCCCCAGCATGACCCCCTACACTGCACGAACACTACTGCACTGCCCTAAACCTTGAAACACCAGCCCCAGCAAGACCCCCTACACTGCCCGAACACCACTGCACTGCCCTAAACCCTGAAACATCACCCCCAGCAAGACCCCCTACACTGCCCGGACACCACTGCCCTAAACCCTGAAACACCACCCCCAGCAAGACCCCCTACACTGCCCGAACCACTGCAGTGCCCTAAACCCTAAAACACCACCCCCAGCACAACCCCCTACACTGCCCAAACACCACTGCTCTGCCCAAAACCCTGAAACACCAGCCCCAGCACGACCCCCTACACTGCCCGAACACCACTGCACTGCCCTAAACCCTGAAACACCACCCCCAGCACGACCCCCTACACTGCCCGAACACCACTGCACTGCCCTAAACCCTGAAACACCACCCCCAGCACGACCGCCTACACTGCCTGAAAACCACTGCACTGCCCTAAACCCTGAAACACCAGCCCCAGCACGACCCCCTACACTGCCCGAACACCACTGCACTGCCCTAAACCCTCAAACACCAGCCCCAGCACGACCCCCTACACTGCCCGAACACCACTGCACTACCCTAAACCCTGAAACACCAGCCCCAGCAAGACCCCCTACACTGCCCGAACACCACTGCACTGCCCTAAACCCTGAAACACCAGCCCCAGCAAGACCCCCTACACTGCCCGAACACCACTGCACTGCCCTAAACCCTGAAACACCACCCCCAGCAAGACCCCTACACTGCCCGAACACCACTGCGCTGCCCTAAACGCTGAAACATCAGCCCCAGCAAGACCCCTACACTGCGCGAACACCATTGCACTGCCCTAAACCCTGAAACACCACCCCCAGCAAGACCCACTACACTGCCCGAACACCACTGCACTAAACCCGGAAACACCAGCCCCAGCAAGACCACCTACACTGCCCGAACACCACTGCACTGCCCAAAACCCTGAAACACCACCCCCAGCACGACACCCTACACTGCCCGAACACCACTGCACTGCCCTAAACCCTGAAACACCACCCCCAGCACGACCCCTACACTGCCCGAACACCACTGCACTGCCCTAAACCCTGAAACACCACCCCAGCACGACCCCTACACTGCCCGAACACCACTGCACTGCCCTAAACCCTAAAACTCTACCCCCAGCATGACCCCCTACACTGCCCGAACACCACTGCACTGCCCTAAACCCTGACTCACCACCCCCTGCACGACCCCCTACACTGCCCGAACACCACTACACTGCCCTAAACCCAGAAACACCACTCCCAGCACGACCCCCTACACTGCCCAAGCACCACTGCACTGCCCTAAACCCTGAAACACCACCCCCAGCACGACCCACTACACTGCCCGAACACCACTGCACTGCCCTAAACCCTGAAACACCAGCCCCTGCACGACCCCCTACACTGCCCGAACACCACTGCACTGCCCTAAACCCTGAAACACCACCCCCAGCACGACCCCCTACACTGCCTGAACACCACTGCCCTAAATCCTGAAACACCACCCCGAGCAAGACCCCCTACACTGCCCGAATACCACTGCACTGCCCTAAAGCCTGAAACACCACCTCCAACACAACCCCCTACACTGCCTGAACACCATTGCTCTGCCCTAAACCCTGAAACACTGCCCCCAGCAAGACCCCCTACACTGCCCGAACACCACTGCACTGCCCTAAACCCTGAAACATCACCCCCAGCAAGACCCCCTACACTGCCCGAACACCACTGCCCTAAACCCTGAAACACCACCCCCAGCATGACCCCCTACACTGCCCGAACACCACTGCACTGCCCTAAACCCTGAAACACCACCCCCAGCACGACCCCCTACACTGCCCGAACACCACTGCCCTAAACCCTGAAACACCACCCCCAGCATGACCCCCTACACTGCCCGAACACCACTGCACTGCCCTAAACCCTGAAACACCAGCCCCAGCACGACCACCTACACTGCACGAACACCACTGCACTGCCCTAAACCCTGAAACACCAGCCCCAGCATTACCCCCTACACTGCCCGAACACCACTGCACTGCCCTAAACCGTGAAACACTAGCCCCAGCACGACCCCCTACACTGCCAGAACACCATTGCACTGCCCTAAACCCTGAAACACCAGCCCCAGCACAACCCCCTACACTGCCCGAACACTACTGCACTGCCCTAAACCCAGAAACGCCACCCCGTGCACAACCCCCTACACTGCCCGAACACCACTGCACTGCCCTAAACCCTGAAACACCACCCCCAGCACGACACCCTACACTGCCCGAACACCACTGCACTGCCCTAAACCCTGAAACACCATTCCCCCTGCACGACCCCCTACACTGCCCGAACACTACTGCACTGCCCTAAACCCTGAAACACCATCCCCAGCACGACCCCCTACACTGCACGAACACCCCTGCACTGCCCTAAACCCTGAAACACTACCCCCAGCAAGACCCCCTACACTGCCCGAACACCACTGCACTGCCCTAAACCCTGAAACATCACCCCCAGCAAGACCCCCTACACTGCCCGAACACCACTGCCCTAAACCCTGAAACACCACCCCCAGCAAGACCCCCTACACTGCCCGAACACCACTGCACTACCCTAAACCCTACAACACTACCCCAGCACGATCCCCTACACTACACAAGCACCACTGCACTACCCTAAACCCTAAAACACTACCCCCAGAACGACCCCTACACTGCCCGAACACCACTGCACTGCCCTAAACCTTGAAACACCAGCCCCTGCACGACCCCCTACACTGTTCGAACACCACTGCACTGCCCTAAACCCTGAAACACCACCCCCAGCACGACCCCCTACACTGCCGAACACCACTGCACTGCCCTAAACCCTGAAACACCACCCCTTCACGACCCCCTACACTGCCCGAACACCACTGCACTGCCCTAAACCCTGAAACACCACCCCCAGCACGGCCCCCTACACTGCCCAAACACCACTGCACTGCCCTAAACCCTGAAACACTATCCCCTGCAAGACCCCCTACACTGCCCAAACACCACTCCACTGCCCTAAACCCTGAAACATCACCCCCAGCAAGACCCCCTACACTGCCCGAACACCACTGCCCTAAACCCTGAAACACCACCCCCAGCACGACCCCCTACACTGCCTGAACACCACTGCACTGCCCTAAACCCTGAAACACCACCCCCAGCACGACCCCCTACACTGCCCGAACACCACTGCACTGCCCAAAACCCTGAAACACAAGCCCCAGCACGACCCCCTACACTGCCCGAACACCACTGCACTGCCCTAAACCCTGAAACACCAGCCCCAGCACGACCCCCTACACTGCCCGAGCACCACTGCACTGCCCTAAACCCTGAAACACCAGCCCCAGCATGACCCCCTACACTGCCCGAACACCACTGCACTGCCCTAAACCCTGAAACACCAGCCCCAGCACGACCACCTACACTGCACGAACACCACTGCACTGCCCTAAACCCTGAAACACCAGCCCCAGCATGACCCCCTACACTGCCCGAACACCACTGCACTGCCCTAAACCGTGAAACACTAGCCCCAGCACGACCCCCTACACTGCCAGAACACCATTGCACTGCCCTAAACCCTGAAACACCAGCCCCAGCACAACCCCCTACACTGCCCAAACACCACTGCACTGCCCTAAACCCTGAAACACCACCCCGTGCACGACCCCCTAAACTGCCTGAACACCACTGCACTGCCCTAAACCCTGAAACACCACCCCCAGCACGACACCCTACACTGCCCGAACACCACTGCACTGCCCTAAACCCTGAAACATCACCCCCAGCAAGACCCCCTACACTGCCCGAACACCACTGCCCTAAACCCTGAAACACCACCCCCAGCAAGACCCCCTACACTGCCCGAACACCACTGCACTGCCCTAAACCCTGAAACACCAGCCCCAGCACGACCCCCTACATTGCCCGAACACCACTGCACTGCCCTAAACCCTGAAACACCATCCCCTGCATGACCCACTACACTGCCCGAACACCACTGCACTGCCCTAAACCCTGAAACACCATTCCCCCTGCACGACCCCCTACTCTGCCCGAACACTACTGCACTGGCCTAAACCCTGAAACACCATCCCCAGCACGACCCCCTACACTGCACGAACACCCCTGCACTGCCCTAAACCCTGAAACACTACCCCCAGCAAGACCCCCTACACTGCCCGAACACCACTGCACTGCCCTAAACCCTGAAACGTCACCCCCAGCAAGACCCCCTACACTGCCCGAACACCACTGCCGTAAACCCTGAAACACCACCCCCAGCAAGACCCCCTACACTGCCCGAACACCACTGCACTGCCCTAAACCCTGAAACACCAGCCCCAGCATGACCCCCTACATTGCCCGAACACCACTGCACTGCCCTAAACCGTGAAACACCACCCCCTGCATGACCCACTACACTGCCCGAACACCACTGCACTGCCCTAAACCCTGAAACACCACCCCCAGCACGACCCCCTACACTACCCGAACACCATTGCACTGCCCTAAACCCTGAAACACCACCCCTTGCACGACCCCCTACACTGCCCGAACACTACTGCACTGCCCTAAACCCTGAAACACCGCCCCCAGCATGACCCCCTACACTGCACGAACACTACTGCACTGCCCTAAACCTTGAAACACCAGCCCCAGCAAGACCCCCTACACTGCCCGAACACCACTGCACTGCCCTAAACCCTGAAACATCACCCCCAGCAAGACCCCCTACACTGCCCGGACACCACTGCCCTAAACCCTGAAACACCACCCCCAGCAAGACCCCCTACACTGCCTGAACACTGCAGTGCCCTAAACCCTAAAACACCACCCCCAGCACAACCCCCTACACTGCCCAAACACCACTGCTCTGCCCAAAACCCTGAAACACCAGCCCCAGCACGACCCCCTACACTGCCCGAACACCACTGCACTGCCCTAAACCCTGAAACACCACCCCCAGCATGACCCCCTACACTGCCCGAACACCACTGCACTGCCCTAAACCTGAAACACCACCCCCAGCACGACCGCCTACACTGCCTGAAAACCACTGCACTGCCCTAAACCCTGAAACACCAGCCCCAGCACGACCCCCTACACTGCCCGAACACCACTGCACTGCCCTAAACCCTCAAACACCAGCCCCAGCACGACCCCCTACACTGCCCGAACACCACTGCACTACCCTAAACCCTGAAACACCAGCCCCAGCAAGACCCCCTACACTGCCCGAACACCACTGCACTGCCCTAAACCCTGAAACACCAGCCCCAGCAAGACCCCTACACTGCCCGAACACCACTGCACTGCCCTAAACCCTGAAACACCACCGCCAGCAAGACCCCCTACACTGCCCGAACACCACTGCGCTGCCCTAAACGCTGAAACATCAGCCCCAGCAAGACCCCCTACACTGCGCGAACACCATTGCACTGCCCTAAACCCTGAAACACCACCCCCAGCAAGACCCACTACACTGCCCGAACACCACTGCACTAAACCCGGAAACACCAGCCCCAGCAAGACCACCTACACTGCCCGAACACCACTGCATTGCCCAAAACCCTGAAACACCACCCCCAGCACAACACCCTACACTGCCCGAACACCACTGCACTGCCCTAAACCCTGAAACACCACCCCCAGCACGACCCCTACACTGCCCGAACACCACTGCACTGCCCTAAACCCTGAAACACCACCCCCCTACACTGCCCGAACACCACTGCACTGCCCTAAACCCTAAAACTCTACCCCCAGCATGACCCCCTACACTGCCCGAACACCACTGCACTGCCCTAAACCCTGACTCACCACCCCCCTGCATGACCCCCTACACTGCCCGAACACCACTACACTGCCCGAAACCCAGAAACACCACTCCCAGCACGACCCCCTACACTGCCCAAGCACCACTGCACTGCCCTAAACCCTGAAACACCACCCCCAGCACGACCCACTACACTGCCCGAACACCACTGCACTGCCCTAAACCCTGAAACACCAGCCCCTGCACGACCCCCTACACTGCCCGAACACCACTGCACTGCCCTAAACCATGAAACACCACCCCCAGCACGACCCCCTACACTGCCTGAACACCACTGCCCTAAATCCTGAAACACCACCCCGAGCAAGACCCCCTACACTGCCCGAATACCACTGCACTGCCCTAAAGCCTGAAACACCACCTCCAACACAACCCCCTACACTGCCTGAACACCATTGCTCTGCCCTAAACCCTGAAACACTGCCCCCAGCAAGACCCCCTACACTGCCCGAACACCACTGCACTGCCCTAAACCCTGAAACATCACCCCCAGCAAGACCCCCTACACTGCCCGAACACCACTGCCCTAAACCCTGAAACACCACCCCCAGCATGACCCCCTACACTGCTCGAACACCACTGCACTGCCCTAAACCCTGAAACACCATCCCCAGCACGACCCCCTACACTGCCCGAACACCACTGCTCTGCCCCAAACACTGAAACACCAGCCCCAGCATGACCCCCTACACTGCCCGAACACCACTGCACTGCCCTAAACCCTGAAACACCAGCCCCAGCACGAACCCCTACACTGCCCGAACACCACTGCACTACCCTAAACCCAGAAACACCACCCCCAGCACGACCCCCTACACTGCCCGAGCAACACTGCCTGCACTGCCCTAAACCCTGAAACACCAGCCCCAGCACGACCCCCTACACTGCCCGAACACCACTGCACTGCCCTAAACCCTGAAACACCACCCCCAGCACGACACCCTACACTGCCCGAACACCACTGCACTGCCCTAAACCCTGAAACACCACCCCCAGCAAGACCCCCTACACTGCCCGAACACCACTGCACTGCCTAAACCCTGAAACACCACCCCCAGCAAGACCCCCTACACTGCCCGAACACCACTGCACTGCCCTAAACCCTGAAACACCAGCCCCAGCACGACCCCCTACACTGCCCGAACACCACTGCACTGCCCTAAACCCTGAAACACCACCCCCTGCATGACCCACTACACTGCCCGAACACCACTGCACTGCCCTAAACCCTGAAACACCATTCCCCTGCACGACCCCCTACACTGCCCGAACACTACTGCACTGCCCTAAACCCTGAAACACCATCCCCAGCACGACCCCCTACACTGCACGAACACCCCTGCACTGCCCTAAACCCTGAAACACTACCCCCAGCAAGACCCCCTACACTGCCCGAACACCACTGCACTGCCCTAAACCCTGAAACATCACCCCCAGCAAGACCCCCTACACTGCCTGAACACCACTGCCCTAAACCCTGAAACACCACCCCCAGCAAGACCCCCTACACTGCCCGAACACCACTGCACTGCCCTAAACCCTGAAACACCAGCCCCAGCACGACCCCCTACATTGCCCGAACACCACTGCACTGCCCTAAACCCTGAAACACCACCCCCTGCATGACCCACTACACTGCCCGAACACCACTGCACTGCCCTAAACCCTGAAACACCACCCCCAGCACGACCCCTACACTGCCCGAACACCATTGCACTGCCCTAAACCCTGAAACACCACCCCCTGCACGACCCCCTACACTGCCCGAACACTACTGCACTGCCCTAAACCCTGAAACACCGCCCCCAGCATGACCCCCTACACTGCACGAACACTACTGCACTGCCCTAAACCCTGAAACACTACCCCCAGCAAGACCCCCTACACTGCCCGAACACCACTGCACTGCCCTAAACCCTGAAACATCACCCCCAGCAAGACCCCCTACACTGCCCGAACACCACTGCCCTAAACCCTGAAACACCACCCCCAGCAAGACCCCCTACACTGCCCAAACAACACTGCAGTGCCCTAAACCCTAAAACACCACCCCCAGCACGACCCCCTACACTGCCCGAACACCACTGCTCTGCCCAAAACCCTGAAACACCAACCCCAGCACGACCCCCTACACTGCCCGAACACCACTGCACTGCCCTAAACCCTGAAACACCACCCCCAGCACGACCCCCTACACTGCCCGAACACCACTGCACTACCCTAAACCCTGAAACACCAGCCCCAGCAAGACCCCCTACACTGCCCGAACACCACTGCACTGCTCTAAACCCTGAAACACCACCCCCAGCAAGACCCCCTACACTGCCCGAACACCACTGCGCTGCCCTAAACGCTGAAACATCAGCCCCAGCAAGACCCCCTACACTGCGCGAACACCATTGCACTGCCCTAAACACTGAAACACCACCCCCAGCAAGACCCCCTACACTGCCCGAACACCACTGCACTAAACCCGGAAACACCAGCCCCAGCAAGACCACCTACCCTGCCCGAACACCACTGCACTGCCCAAAACCCTGAAACACCACCCCCAGCACGACACCCTACACTGCCTGAACACCACTGCACTGCCCTAAACCCTGAAACACCACCCCCAGCACGACCCCTACACTGCCCGAGCACCACTGCACTGCCCTAAACCCTGAAACACCACCCCCTGCACGACCCCCTATACTGCCCGAACACCACTGCACTGCCCTAAACCCTAAAACTCTACCCCCAGCATGACCCCCTACACTGCCCGAACACCACTGCACTAACCTAAACCCTGACTCACCACACCCTGCACGACCCCCTACACTGCCCGAACACCACTACACTGCCCTAAACCCTGAAACTCCACCCCCAGCATGACCCCCTACACTGCCTGAACACCACTGCCCTAAACCCTGAAACACCACCCCCAGCAAGACCCCCTACACTGCCCGAATACCACTGTACTGCCCTAAAGCCTGAAACACCACCTCCAACACAACCCCCTACACTGCCTGAACACCATTGCTCTGCCCTAAACCCTGAAACACTGCCCCCAGCAAGACCCCCTACACTGCCCGAACACCACTGCACTGCCCTAAACCCTGAAACATCACCCCCAGCAAGACCCCCTACACTGCCCAAACACCAGTGCCCTAAACCCTGAAACACCACCCCCAGCACGACCCCCTACACTGCCCGAACACCATTGCACTGCCCTAAACCCTGAAACACCACCCCCAGCACGACCCCCTACACTGCCTGAACACCACTGCCCTAAACCCTGAAACACCACCCCCAGCAAGACCCCCTACACTGCCCGAATACCACTGTACTGCCCTAAAGCCTGAAACACCACCTCCAACACAACCCCCTACACTGCCTGAACACCATTGCTCTGCCCTAAACCCTGAAACACTGCCCCCAGCAAGACCCCCTACACTGCCCGAACACCACTGCACTGCCCTAAACCCTGAAACATCACCCCCAGCAAGACCCCCTACACTGCCCGAACACCAGTGCCCTAAACCCTGAAACACCACCCCCAGCACGACCCCCTACACTACTCGAACACCACTGCACTGCCCTAAACCCTGAAACACCACCCCCAGCACAACCCCCTACACTGCCCGAACACCACTGCTCTGCCCAAAACACTGAAACACCAGCCCCAGCATGACCCCCTACACTGCCCGAACACCACTGCACTGCCCTAAACCCTGAAACACCAGCCCCAGCACGAACCCCTACACTGCCCGAACACAACTGCACTACCCTAAACCCAGAAACACCACCCCCAGCACGACCCCCTACACTGCCCGAGCACCACTGCCTGCACTGCCCTAAACACTGAAACACCAGCCCCAGCACGACCCCCTACACTGCCTGAACACTACTGCACTGCCCTAAACCATGAAACACCATCCCCAGCACGACCCCCTACACTGCACAAACACCACTGCACTGCCCTGAATCCTGAAAAACTACCCCCAGCAAGACCCCCTACACTGCCCGAACACCACTGCACTGCCCTAAACCCTGAAACATCACCCCCAGCAAGACCCCCTACACTGCCCGAACACCACTGCCCTAAACCCTGAAACACCACCCCCAGCAAGACCCCCCACACTGCCCGAACACCACTGCGCTGCCCTAAACCCTGAAACACCACCCCCAGCACGACCCCCTACACTGCCCGAACACCACTGCACTGCCCTAAACCCTGAAACACCACCCCGTGCATGACCCCCTACACTGCCCGAACACCACTGCACTGCCCTAAACCCTGAAACACCAGCCCCAGCATGACCCCCTACACTGCCCGAACACCACTGCACTGCCCTAAACCCTGAAACACAACCCCCAGCACGACCCCCTACACTACCCGAACACCACTGCACTACCCTAAACCCTAAAATACTCCCCCAGCATGACCCCCTACACTACCTGAACACAACTGCACTGCCCTAAACCCTCAAACACTCCCCCAGCACGACCCCCTACACTACCCGAACACCACTGCACTGCCCTAAACCCTAAAACACTCCCCCAGCACGACCCCCTACACTGCCCGAACACCACTGCACTGCCCTAAACCCTAAAACACTCCCCCAGCATGACCCCTACACTACCCAAACACCACTGCACTGCCCTAAACCCTAAAACACTCCCCCAGCATGACCCCCTGCACGACCCAAACACCACTGCACTGCCCCAAACCCTGAAACACCACCCCCAGCAAGACCCCCTACACTGCCCGAACACCACTGCACTGCCCTAAACCCTGAAACACCACCCCCAGCATGACCCCCTACACTGCCCGAACACCACTGCACTACCCTAAACCCTAAAACACAACCTCCTACACTACACAAAGACCACTGCACTACCCTAAACCCTAAAACACTACCCCCAGCACGACCCCCTACACTACACAAACACCACTGCACTACCCTAAACCCTAAAACACTACCCCCTACACTACACAAACACCACTGCATTACCCTGAACCCTAAAACAATACCCACAGCATGAACCCCTACACTACCCAAACACCACTGCACTACCCTAAACCCTAAAACACTACCCCCAGCAGTACCCCCTACACTACCCAAACACCATTGCACTACCCTAAACCCTAAAACACTACCCCCAGCAGTACCCCCTACACTACCCAAACACCACTGCACTACCCTAAACCCTAAACCACTACCCCCAGCACGACCCCCTACACTACCCAAACACCACTGCACTACCCTAAACCCTAAAACACTACCCCCAGCACAACCCCCTACACTACCCAAACACCACTGTAATACCCTAAACCCTAAAACACTCCCCAGCACGACTCCCTACACTATCCAAACACCACTGCACTACCCTAAACCCTAAATCTACCCCCAGCATGACCCCCTACACTACACAAACACCACTGCACTACCCTAAACCCTAAAACACTACCCCCAGCACGACCCCCTTCACTACCTAAACACAACTACACAATTTGTTACAGGCATTGCAACGCAGGTCTGTGGTGCTTACTGGAAGTACTTGGTGGGCTAGTTGGGCCCCAGGGACCCTCAGGATTCAAGGTGACCTAATCCCCCAACCTAAAACGCGCCACGGGGCGCGTTTGCACAGTGGTGAAGGGAGGGGGCGGGGCCTCAGGTGACATGTGCGCAAACACGCCCCTTGAATCCTGAGGGACCCTGGGGCCAACTAGCCCACCAGGTACCTTCAGTAAGCACAACAGAGTTGCGTTGCAGAGAGGTGAAAAAGGTGCGTGGCCTCGGAACGCCTCTCTGCAACTCAGCTCTGTGGTCCTAACTGTAGGTACCTGGGGGGCTAGTTGGGCCCCAGGGACCCTCAGGATTCAAGGGGACTTAATCCCGCAACTTAAAACGCGCCACGGGGCGCGTTTGCACACGTGTTTTAAGAGGTAGTTTTAATCCCCCTGCCCTATTATGTACTAGGGACTTACAGAGGAGGTCATGCTAATCACAGGGGTACCCCAACGCATAGTGTTCCATAGTGTATGTAGGTGTTTTCACTGTATTCTAAGTGTCTTTTAGCATAGCACTGACTCTGGTTAGTCAGAGTCAGTTACCACCAGTACCCGTCTGAAAAAGTTGTGGGCACAGGATGATTTTGCAACATGGCCTCTTTCTGCTCCTCTGTTGGTTCTTTCTGCACATCTTTTGCTTCTTCCTGCACTTTTCTTCGTCTTTGTGGACTTCTGTTGCTTCTTTCTGCATTTCTTTTGCTTCTTTCTGCGCGTTTTTTCTTCTTTCTTCACATGTCCTACCTCTGTAGGCATAGTTAGAAACTAACATTTAAAAAACCTTTGAAATTCACTTAAAAAATCATAGGTTTCAGGCACGTTATAGTTAGAAATTAGCATTTAAAAACCTTTGAAATTCACTGAAAAACCATAGGTTTCAGACACGTTATAGTTAGAAATTAGCATTTAAAAAACCTTTGAAATTCACTGAAAAAACCATAGGTTTTAGGGACAGTTATAGTTAGTTGGACATTTCACTCGTACAAAACCATAGAAATTCCCCGTTATAGTTAGTTCAGCTAACTATAACTTCGCGCCTCCGCAATGCACTGCTGATGACGTCACATATTACATCACTCATGACATGGTCAGTGACATCACTGATGACATCACTGATGACATCTCAAATGACATCACTGATGACATCATCCATGTGATAATTTCATGCATCTTCTCACACCCTAATATAGCTTTTGATACACCCACTCTAAATTACAGACTGCCATTCTCAAAACCATACACACTCCAATACCAATAACTACATACCCACTCAATGATTCTTAGGTCTACACCCACACATCTACTCACTCACCCGTACAGTCACTCATACTTACAGTCACTCAGTACAGGACTATCATATGCACTCATACACCTATATAAACACTCACACACCGCCACTCATCCATAGAGGTACTCACACACCTAGTCAGTCATGCAAATAATTAATCACACTCCAATTTACTCACCTATACAGTTATACACACCAGCTCACTTACTCATAAAAATACTAGCACATTCTTACGCTCCTATGCAATCACTGATGCAAGCACACACTCATCCATATAGCCACTCTCACAATCACACACTCTCACTTATAGCCATTTAAATACTCTAACACACATATATACTGCCTTTTACATATGTAGTTACTCGCACATGTACCACTGAGATATACATTCACTCACTAACACACCCATACACACACTCACCCACCCAAGCAGTCCATCACAGATGCACTCTTGAAATCATGCACCTAGTGAATCACCCACTCACACATCTATGTACAGAGTCACACACACCCCACCCACACAAACACTCAGGCAGCCATACAGATACTCAGAGAACCAATCAATAACCCATATAGACACTTATGTAGCTATTCGCAAATCCATGCATCCACTTACACACCAACAAACAGACGGATACAGACATTCACACAGTTTAGTCACTAACCCATGCATTCAGTAAGATACGTTTAATCACTCACTTGTAGTCAGTCACTCATGTACTAAATCATCCATTCAGACACTTATAGACCCACTCATTCTTCAATACGCCTTTCCCTATATATATTAAACATATTTAAACTTTACAGAAACACACAGTCACTGGATGATGTCATCAGTGATGTCATCAGTGATGTCATCAGTGATGTCACTGACCATGTCATGAGTGATGTAATATGTGACGTCATCAGCAGTGCATTGCGGGGGCGCGAGTTATAGTTAGCTGAACTAACTATAACGGGGGAATTTCTATGGTTTTGTACGAGTGAAATGTCCAACTAACTATAACTGTCCCTAAAACCTATGGTTTTTTCAGTGAATATATATATATATATATATGATGCTTCAATATTGCATCATGGTTCCTACGGGGGAGAGGGTAGCCTGTAGTCACACGCACTCCAAGGCTCAGCCTCGTTACCTACTTGGTGCACCGTCATGCCCACCCCTCCAGCCCCTGGCTGAGCGTCGTGTCACGGCGCTCAGACCAATCACATTGCTGCATTGCAGCATTGTGATTGGCTTAGGGGAGGGAGCCTGTCTGCCTACTTCCTGTTCCTGTCAGAGATGGAGGCAGGAGAGCAGGAGCAGAGATGACGCAGGACCCGGCCTCAAGGTAAGTTTTGAAAAAAAAAGAATTATTCCGATCTCCGACACCACGACCCCCCCCCCCCCTTGGGCCCGCCCCGACACCCGCAAGTTATGCCGGCCGCCACTGATTGCACTAGATGGAAGATAATCTGGCTCTTAGACATTGTGGTTCTTAAGCATGCAGGTGATCAAAAGACCTGTAATTTTGTCAATTTGTATTGTGCATTAAAGAGCCAGTGTTTAGTCCTTAAACCGATTTTGCTTCTGCATAAAGTCTTTTTAAATGAATATGTTTTGAATAAAATTCTAAATAGCAAATATTTATTTGAGCCTGGTTGCCTCCTTTAGATGCCATATGGGGGTCCTATTGACAAAGGCCTTTTGGAGTACGTAAAGTAGTGCACATGTAGTTTGTTTTGACATACTCTTAAATTCCTTACTGAATTGGCCCAAAAACATAAAAAATCGGAATATTCAGGGAATAATCATATGCGCTTGGTACAAATAAAAAGGATTGTGCATTCTTAGCACCTTTACTAATAGGGAGTTGGATGTTTCAGTGCATGTAGGATTACGTAAAAGAGTACTTGAGCACTTTTTTCCCATGCATATAAATGGTTTTGTGAATCACCCCCCTAGACTCTACATAACATTTAGTGGGAGCAACATATATTCTTCTCTCCTGTCGTGAGATAGACAAGAGTTTGAGTTCTCCAACTGCAACAATGCTTTCCCATGCCACACTGCAGCCCGATATGTACGCAGCCTCTTAACCCCAAGCACACCCATTATAAATGCTCTTCCACAAACACACTCAGTGATGCTACTGCACAAAATCCAAACCCAGGCAATGCTAGACCAAATTTCTCTACCTTCAATTCAACCTTGCGACAAGTTGTCCGTGTTTGTCTGCCATGCCATGTTCTCACTCTTTCTCATTTTAAATTTTCACTTTTTCCTCTTTCTTCTGCTACTCTGCTAAGTGTTACTTCTCCCCCTTCTCAACTTCTTCTTTAGGTTTGAAGCATTGGTGTTTGTGCCACTGATGGCAAAATATTACATGCAGTTTCCAAGGGACAGTGGGTGTGAGGGTGGACAATTTGGTCTACAGATTTACTTTGCAGTGATTTAGAGAGCGAGGTATGCAGCCGTCATGGCTCAGAAAGGAGTATACTTTTTACCTGCTATTTCATCATCTGTTATTTCCATTGATGGCCCACCAACACTGGTAGAAACAAAATAACAGCAAGCACTTTGAGGTACCAATCTTTACGATACATAGATGACCCATATCAGTGTGTTGCTCGCTGAAGGTGATATCTTTGTTTTGAGAGCAGAGTACTAATGTTTCGTTACTTACCGGTAATCTTCATTACCCCGATTAAGGTCCTCCTCGCCCCAGTCCTCACAAAGTGAGGCAATCCTGCCTCACGACAGGCTAATTCAAAACGCTAGTGTTTCTTTTATTTTTAATTTGTAAGCCCCTCCCACCCACCGCCAGGCCTGTTATCAACAAGTCCAGACACAAACACAGTGGGAGTGAAGGAGGGAGGGAACAGGACTGGGACGAGGAGGACCTTAATCGGGATAATGAAGATTACTGGTAAGTAACGAAACATTACCCCCTCATATGTCCTCCTCGTCCCAGTCCTTACAAAGTGAGGACCTCACAAGCAGAAAAAAACATGAAGAGAAATGCAGGACACCAGGGATCCATGCAAAAGTACAAAACATTTAATCAAACAAAGGATTAAGACACAGCAGCGTTCAAGACACCAACAGCAAAATTGTTCACAGAGGGGCATCCAAGACATCAAGGCGATAATGCCGGACAAATGTATGATGGGACTGCCAGGTAGCTGCCCTACAAATCTCCTGGATAGAAACCCCAGCCGCCTCAGCCCAGGAAGCGGGCACAGAACGCGTTGAACGACCCTGAGCCGGAGGAGGCAAACCCACAGAATTATAGGACTGGCAAACCGCCAAACGCACCCATCGACTGATGGTGGAAGTAGACATCTTTTTCCCCTTGGCCACACCCCCACAGGAGACACACAGGGCAGGAGAAAGACGAAACCCCAGGGTATGTTGGAGGTAAACCTGAAGGGCTCTGCGAACATCTAAGGTAGAAGGAACAAGAGTAACCCCTTCCCCAGGCAAATCAGGTAGAACCACCTCCTGCTGTAAATGGAACTTGGAGGAAACTTTAGAGAGAAAAGCTGGGTCAAGCTGCAAAACCACCCTGTCCTGCAAGAACTGCAAATAGGGAAAGAAAACAGGCAAAGCACCCAACCGCCTAGCAGATGTGATGGCCAAGCAAAAAAGCCACTTTGGCAGTCAACCACAAAAAAATCAGTCTCCAACAAAGGCTCAAAAGGGGGCAACTGCAGATCCCTCAGAACAGTCGGCAAATCCCAAGAAGGCACTACCAAAGGAGCGATTCGGACGACGAAGCCGGAAACTCCGCAGAAGCCGACTCAACAAAGGAGCACTACCCTCCAAGGAGGCCCCCGGACCCCTACTTGCCCAAACCACAGCCCACTGAGCAGACAAAGTAGAAGAGGAAAGGTCTTTCAAAAACCCATCTCGAAGAAAATCAAGAATAGAGGCCGGATCCCCAACCACAGGATCCACATCATGAGATGAGCACTAAGAGACAAAAGAACCCCAATGCTTACCATAACTCTTAAGGGTAGAAGGCCTACGCGACTACTGAATATCACAGGCCACCAAAGAAGAACAACCCAACGTCAAACGTTTAAGAGCCAGGCCGTCAGATTTAACAGACGAAGACGAGGCAAAGACAGAAGAGGAAACTGAAGAGGAGACAGGACCACTGAAAGCCGGACAAACCTGTCCCCGGCCAGCTTCATCAACAGCAAAAACCAAAGGCAGCAAGGCCAAAAAGGAGCAATGAAGAGCACAGACACCTTCTCCCCCCCCCCAAATCTTCTGCAGCACCCTCTGGAGGAGGGGAATCAGAAGGAAGGCATACAGAAGGCCCGGTGTCCAAGGAATCGAGAGAGCATCCACCACCCATTCCTGAGGACAAACCATCTCGGAGCAGAACCAAGAGAGAAGAGAGTTGTGTGGGGAAGCAAAAAGATCGATCCAGGGTGTCTTGAACCGAAGACAAAGGTCCCGGAACAGAGGAACAGACAGATGGAACTGGACCGAGGACGGAAGGTTGTTGCTCAAGCTGTCCGCATGAAAGTTCAGGTGACCCTCAATGCAAACAGCCCTCAATGCCAACAAGTGAGACTCGGCCCATGCACAAATTATGGAAGCCATCAGATTCAGATAAGCGCACCGGGTCCCCCCCGGCTGTTAAAGTAACAGCGAGCCACCTGATTTTCGGTAGGAACCAATAGATGCGCCCCCTGTAGAGAAACCTGAAAGAACAGCATTGCCAGCCAAATGGTCCCCAACTTCCGCTAATTCGAGGAACGGAAGATATCCTCCCGAGACCACTGACCCTTGGCCTCCAAGGACCCCAACGTGACCCCCAGCCCCAAAGACAGGCATCTGTTGTGAATAAGAGGGGAGGAGGAAGCTGAAAACGCAGCCCCTTCTCCAGATTGGGAGTGCAAAGCCACCAGCCCAAGTCCTGAACCAGAACAGGGGAGAGAGGTACCAGAGAGTCGTAAACTGCATGGGAAGGGTCCCAACGAGACAACAGATGATGCACCAAAGGCTTGAGGTGCAGGCGAGCCCAAGGAACCACAGCTGTGGTTGCAGCCATCAACCACTGGACCTGCAACCAAACCCGAGCCGGGGCAGATGGGCGACTCAGCTGGTCCCGCAGAAAAAGCTGTAGGGTAGAGATCTGGGCAGGAGGAAGAAACATCACCCCCAACAAGGAATCGAAAATTCCCCCGATGAACTGAAGTCTCTGAACAGGGACCAGATGAGATTTCACCAGATTCAGCTTGAACCCCAGACCCTGAAACATGGCTATCATCGCCTCCACTGCTAGAAGAGCCTTATGAAGGGGGGAAGCAGAGATCAAACAATCATCAATATAGGGAAACACAGTGACACCCTGAAACTGCAAAACCCCCACAGCAAGAGCCAATACCTTAGTAAAAGTCCGGGGAGCAGTAGAGAGGCCAAAAGGCAATACCCGAAATTGGTAATGGACCCCTTTCACTGCAAACCTCAGGAACCTCTGGCTTCCCGGATGGACAGGAACGAGAAAGGCATCTTCTACGTCCAGAGAATCCAAAAAATCGCCCTTTTGGATGAGGGGAATGACAGCCTGCAAGGTGACATCCGAAAATGATCCAGCCGCACCAATTTGTTCAGACCCTTGAAATTCAGAATCGGGCGGTACGAACCATCGGGTTTTGGGACCAAGAAGAGAGTGGATAGAAACCCAGGCCCCGTTCCGCCTCCGGAACCAGGAGAACAGTGCCCTTTGCCAGCAACATGTCCACACTTGACAACATAGCAGACCTCTTCACAAGGTCTCTTGACAACGGGGTAACCCGAAAACAGTCCAGAGGGGGAGGGCCCTGGAACAAAATCTGGTATCCCTGATCGATGACCAACAGGACCCACTGGTCGGAAATCAGAGTTGATCATTGATCCAGGAACAAATGGAGCCAGGGCTTAATTTGTGCCGGAGCTTTCAGGTGCTTAGCACCTGCACTTTTTTACAGGGCCGGGGCTATTGAATTTTTCTCCCCAGTGAGATGAGCCCAATAATTATTAAAAAGAAATGTACCTACCTGTCCTGTGTCCTCCTCCTTCCGTTTGGATTCATGTCTTGTCTGGTATGTCTTCAAAGGATGGCCCACCCAGGTCCAGGCATGATGACTGCATCACGTTAGTGATGTCAGTAGTGCACGCCTGCCTTTCAAGGAGCATTTTCTTTTGCATTGGTTAATTATTACGGTTGAGGGCTGGCTGATGGGTGAGCTGCGGGCAAGGCAGGCTGGGTCCTGGAAAGTTCCGGTCTCTGCAATAAACTTAATGCGACATCGTCGAAGTAATTAAAGAGTGCGTAGCTGCTTTCTGTTAACAACTCGCACGCACTGAAATGAAAACCCAGCAGAAGCAGGCCATAAATTATTCCTTTTGACTTGTCATTTGCATTGCATGCTGATGCTCTTGGCCTGGGCTGGGGGCCCACCAAAACACATAATTTTCCAGCGATCTAATGGAGCAAGGGCCACGGAGACTGCAGGTCACAGGTAAGAGAGTAGTAGATAGTACTCCAACAAGTCGCTATTAAGTAATCCTCTTCACCAATTTCTTTGCAGCAAATAAATGTATAAGTTAACTGTCAACTCTGCTTTTTCAAGCTCAGCACCTCGTGACTCCACGGCCCATTTCCTCTGCCACACCCGACCTCTCAATTTATGGGTTCCCAGAGTAAATTGCCAGTGCCAGTGCTTTTCCGCATATGTAAACCAGCATGTTTTTCTTTTTGCAGAATCTGCAAATGAAAAAGGGCAGGTTACAGCACTTGTCTGCAGTTGCAGCACAAGTTTTAGGCAGAACCCAGTAACACACGTATGGACAGAAGTTCCTGCGGTTATCTATGTTCGTGTTTCTAGCACAAATTGGTCCACTGTAGGACGTCCCCCTGGCTCTAGCATCTCCATTCTTGTAGTAATCTTAGATGTAAATCATGCAGTTGAATGATTATCAAACAGGCCTTGTGCGTGAACACTCTCACAGATATTTTAAATTTGCGCATTCATCTCTAAGGCCCGGACTGTGTCACGTTTCACGTGGTAGTTTCCATCTGCACTGCTTCCCCGCCAACACAAGGCAACATCAAATGAATACTACACTCTTCAGGCAAGCTGCTTAGAGAACCTCCAGGCTCCAGGGCTCATGGTGACTGATGGAGTTAAAATGAGTGACTTTTTTTTAAAAACAAGGGGTAGTTTCACATTGAAAAATTGTTCTTTTGAGCTTTAAACTAATTTAAACAACAGAATGTAAACAATGTACGCTATATTATTTGTGTTTTGGACCAATAAAAAAATACCACTATCACTCTTGCACGCACATTTTTCGCACGCACTTTGTGCCCCTTTCACGTAATTCACACTAGCGCACCCACAGCTATCTTCTGGCTGCCTGGCCACTTCATCATTCAGCAAAGGGATGAATTAGCGCTGATTCTGTTTGAAGTAATTTGTAGCTCCTTAACTTGGGAATTTCTCAGGAGGCTGGAAGGGAGGGGTTGGTTTGCAGTTGCCTTGAACATTAATCACCACTTTTTCTCACAGTTTACCCGATTTGAAGCTTGGGATGGTTAGAGGAGACTGGAATGTTTTGTTTATGTCCATATAGAGTAATGCTAAACAAAACCGGACATTGCGTGGCGATAAACAACTTAGAGGACCTTATTAAGCAGGAAATTAAATATGAGCAGCAATTGCAAATAGAGCTCAGCTGCAACTTTTGTCTATGAAGTATTGGTGCGGCTCACCTAAAAATCATAGATTGTATAAATATTATATATAATATCACAAAGAATCACGTCTTGTTCTCTGTGGTGGGGCCGAGGCTGCTGCTGTATTTAGGGAGCAAGGGTTGCGAGACATTACGTTATGATCGGATATTGTGGCTGCGAGCCTGCGTTCCTGCGAGTGCATTGCACTGATTGATGCTTCGTTTTTGGAGGGTCCGGTCTGGTTGCAGCAAGGGAGAAGGGGTGGGGCAGTCAGGTGTGAGTAAGTGACATTCCAGAATAAGCATCATCAGAAAGGAACAGCGGGGCTTTCATTTCAGAGTTTACCCGGGTCTGCTCGTTGCCAGCACTGGACTCCAGACAGGAGCTCTGTCCTTCGCATGGCTCTCTACCCACTGCCAGGCACCTGCAGGGTTTCTGCAAGTCAGATCCTGACAGCCTGTGTATACAGGAGCTAATGGGGCCTTGATGGGCTTCCTGTGGGCCAGGGATGTGGAGGTGAGATGTCATGGGTGTGTGGTGCTCAGTCTTCCACCTCTCTGGGTGGATGTTGGTGTTTTCAGATTTACACCCCTGTGGGTGACAGGCACCTCCTCAGGATCTTGCTGTGCCACAGCTTGGCCCATCTGTGCTTCGATGCCACGCGGCTAGTGACTGACCCTCAGCCACAGGTGCACAGTACAGGGTATAGACTGTCCTGTCGTGCATCCTTATGGCCATGCACATGGCTCATTTCCTGACCTTTCAACCTGGAGATTTTGGTTCTAACCCTTGTTATGGCACGTTCAGCAATACTAGTTCTGGATGTGGGTGGGTGGAGCCAATAGAGGAAGTGGGTGGAGCCAGTGGAGTGAGTGGGTGGAGCCAGGGGTGTGTGGGTGTGGCCTCCTTAAAAAATATGAGCACCTGCACTTAATATTTTACAAATTAAGCACTGAATGGAGCCAAGCCCCCACCTTGGCTTAGTCACTTTTGCCCAGCACCCTGGGACTGCTGCCGGGATTTATAATGGAACACAGCCCTCCCGACCACAGGCCCGTCCACGTAAGGGCTGAGAAGAAGATAGAGCACCCTGAAAGCCTTGCTTATGGAAAAAGGACTTCTTCTTCTGCACACTCTGAAAAGGCTTCAACAACTTCTTCTCCCCTGCAGACTGCTGCACAATTGTGTTCAAATCGTCCCCAAAAAGCCGGGGACCATCAAAAGACCTCCGACCAGCCACCGCTGCCCCGGCAGCTGAGGAGAAGGCCCACAGTGTATCAAAAGTCACATCGAACAGAAACGGCACCAAGACCTCCATCTGCGCCAAGACAGGAGTGGGATCCCCCTGATCCTGAAGACAGTCAAACAACTTCTTGAGGACCTGCGTGGCATAGGCAGAGTAAGTGCTAGCCCAAATCCCAAAATGAGAAGCAGCATAAGAACATTTCAAAGCTGACTCCACCTTCCACTCAACTGGATCAGCAAGGGAAGCCTCATCCGAAGACAAAGAAGATGAAGAAGCTATGGAGGACAAAATAGAATTGATTTTAGGAACTTGGGGAAACTGGGAATCAAACTCTGCCAAGCTATACCTCTTCCCCAAAAGGCGAGGAATCCCCTGCTTGTCGACCACAAGCCATTCCTTAGCCAGAATGTCCTTAATGACGTCATGAAAAGGCAGGTCATCCACCACTGAGGTACTATACTGGGAGTAAAAGCCATCATCCACCAAGGATTTAAGATAAACCCCAGGACCTCACTAATATGGGCCAAGCTCCCCGCCCCTGCCAAACACATGAGCGGGGAATGCATCCAGGAAACGGAGCAGGGACGCGATCGACCGGAACACCGGTAAGGTCCGCATCAAATACAAAAAAAAAACGAAGGTCTTATAAAAAAACAAAAAACTCACTGCACCGTAGCCCCTCTGCACGAAAACAGCAGGAACAGGACACGGAACAGTAAACACCAACGCTCCGACTGCCGTGTTGGACAGAAAAAAAAAACAGGCATGGCGGTGGGTGGAAGGGGCTTATATAATAAAAATAAAAGAAACACTAGCGTTTTGAGTTAGCCTGTCGTGAGGCAGAATTGCTTCACTTTGTAAGGACTGGGAGGAGGAGGACATATGAGGGGGTAATGGGTTGGTTTAACATCTCAGTGCATTCTGGTGGTAGTTGTTTTCATGTTCTGTACTCACTCAATACATTTGATAACAATGGCATGTAACGCCAAGGTCTAGCTATAAAAGAGTGGTGTAGATAGAGCAATCTGGCATACCCCATGTGTGTGACGTTAGTTTAAAGGACATTAAGGTAGTGAAATGCAGTACTAGATATGTGGGATTATAATAGAGGCAAATAAAGGAATGGGCATGCAGTGGGTATTGCGTTGTTACTACTGGGTGATTATTCCAGGGATGCCATTCATTGTATGGGCATGGAGACTGAATTATTCAATCGCCCAGCAGTAAAAGCGATTTCTATAACAAGGTTCTATAACTATTTATTAGGCATTGACAGCGGTCTGTCCTCTACCTCAAATTTGACTTTGTCTGCAAAGGGTCTAAATAAAAAGTGGATATTAAACCTGTATCCATGCATCTTTTCCTATTTCTGTCCTTTCTACCTCTGTCCCTCTACATCATACATGCCAATAGACCCGATTCAGGCGAGAGACTACCGATTTTTCAAGCAAAAAATGGGTTTATTTTAGCGGTCTCCCGCCTGAAATTGCATTTTCTGCAATAGAAGTCAATGGGGAAATTACGTTTTCCCGATTTCTATTTTAAAATCTCCCACTTCCCTGCCCTAAAATGTTGGCATGTCTGCTCTACATGTGCTTGCTATCTGATTATATCTGTGTATGTGAGACTGTATGTGGGCCTGTATGTGTGTTTTGTGTCTATCATCCTCTGTGTGTTTGTGTCTGGACATTCATAACACACTAGCAGACCACAGTTACAGTATCCCTTTGATTTATACTTCCGGTCCTCTCGTGCCCCTGGAGCCCATGTTCCTGTCCTTCCTCATCCGCCCCAGCAGGATCATCTGATTCTTTGGGATATTTACACATATCCCTCTCTTGTACCTCCTTTCAGCAGGATCATCTGATTCTTTGGGATATTTACACATATTCCTCTCTTGTTCCTCCTTTCAGCAGGATCATCTGATTATTCCTCTCTTGTTCCTCCTTTCAGCAGGATCATCTGATTTTTTGGGATATTTACACATATTCCTCTCTTGTTCCTCCTTTCAGCTCTCTTGTAGCGTCAAGTGTGGATTGTGTGCATCTTCATGTGCCCACCATGACGTTCTTTCCTTGAACGTAGTTACCTTTGCTCTCGATTTATTGTAGATGTTCTACACCCCTCCAGGCTCTGTACACCTCCCTCCACGTCCTGCTGTTTTGTTCTCGTTTCTTTGCTCTCTGTCCGCCTCCCCTTCCAGAGGCGTGTCTGTCTGCGATGGCATTACCGTGGGAGCCTCGGGGGGTTAGTAATGGAAGCAGCGCCCAGGGGAATGCGCCTTCTGTTCCGATAATAGACAGAGCCGAGAGTCAGCCGTGTGACGGAGCAGGAGACATCCAGTGCCAGGGGTGAAGTGATTTACAGCCGACGGCCTGCCCCCCACCCCCACGGGAGCGCCCGTCAGACGTGCGCATGTTTATGAAAGCTACAGGCTGTAGGGCGGGAGGGGTTAACATGGCCATGATGATCTAATGAGAGATTGTAGATGCAGTGCCTCATTCCGTTGTCAGACCAGGAAGTGGAGCCCTTTCAGCATGTTAACATTGTGTAGAACAATACAATTTACGTTGCGGACTTTCGCGGTGGCAGCTGCGTTCTATCTGAATATTTCTGTTCTCTTGCTGCATCACTGTTTGGGAGAGAGAGCGAGAGAGAGAGGTGTGTGTGTGCCCACCAGAAACAATTGTTTTTTTTCCCCTCACACAGACGTAAAAATAAAGTAAACGAAGATGAAGTCATAAATACAAAGAAAGCAACAACTAACTTTTATTGAGAGAATAGTCAACATACATTCGCAATGCCAATGGAAGTGACTTAGAAATCAGAGCGCCTCTTCAATCAATAATGTGTTTAAGCACTCAAATCATCATACAAGCGCTCTGTCACTCAGCGCTGCCCTCAAGCATCCATTTTTCCACCCACTGACTCATTCCTCCATTCACCAACCTACACAGCCACAATAAAAAAAAAATACACACAAACTGAGTTATTTTTACTACAAGATCCTGGCAGACAACTAAACCAGTCAGGCATTTCTAAAAGATTCAAGCACGAATTAGAACAATCCACAACAAAATGACTGCCTACAAAGGTAATCTGTGAGATTTCAAATAACAAAATGCATGGTTGTAAGCTTTATTAGAACATTGGAATGTTGGGAGCTCCATTGTAGACAATGGAGTGCTCCCTGCTTGTACCGGCCGGTAAAGGCCCGCAGAGCAACATTCCAATATTTTACAAAGGCCTCTCGGAGCTCAAGGGTTTTAAATCCCTTCGAGCTTCGAGAGGCCTTTGTTTTATTTGTTAGAACATTCTGCTCTCTAGTGGCAGAATGTTCTAATATCCTTATAGCCCTTCGTAGCAGGGCTATACCGGCTATTAAAGTCCCGGTCCCATGTTAAAGTCCCTCGCCTTCGGCTCGGGCCTTTAACGCGGGAGGGGGCCGTTAATAGCCGGTATAGCCCGCTAGGGCGGGCTATAAGGCTATAAAATGGACCAATAATAATCTGCCTTTTAAATCCCAGTGGTTTGCTTCATAATAAATAAATCAGGCCTACTTCCTTTGTCATACATTTTCATAATAAACAGATCAGATCTGTGGCATCTTTTCAAATAAACCTATCAGGCTTACTGTACTGAGAATACATTTTCCCATAAGGCATCCATCAGGTATACAGTAAAATTGCAAATACGTACAAAATTACAGTCGTCAAAACAGTATTAAATCCCTCCTAAACAGGCCTAGTGATGATTTCACATTGCAGCTCTTAGCCTCTTGTTTTGTTTGAGTGAGTCTCCTGCACCAAATACCCAGCCTGTTAAAGTAATTGTGAGAATCCATGTAATAAAATACTTGCAGATATTGCTAAAGTGCTGTGTAATAACAATCCTCTCATAAAAGCTTATATTGTCTGTAACACATGCTTTTCACAATAAGTTAGTCAGTCCTACTGGATTTACACTCACTTTTCATAATCAATAGATAAAGCTCATGGAATCTGACATACCTTTTTCCAATGAAACAATAAGCCCTGTAGCCGTTACCATTGGCTTGACACCGTAAGCAGCACAGGTCTGCTGAAGTGTGCAACAATTGGAAACCAGCGTATGTACATTTATAATATTACAAATATGTACAGACTTGCACTTGGCAAAACCAATACACCACTGCTCTCAAATCGCTTTAACAAGGCTTATGGCAGTGAACAGTGTGATAAGAATCTACAGTTAAAGAACTATTGCCTTTGAAAACTGGCTTTTTTAATAAATAAGCCAGGGTTACTTCTATTGTCATACATTTTCATAATAAACAGATCCAACATAGAATATCGGACATCATTGTTTTAGGTGAACCAACCAGGCCTACAGCCTTTACCATTGGATTGTCATCATAACTAACTCTGGCCTTCTGTACTGAGTGTAAGCTTTCCCATAAAGCAAGCATCAGGCATATAAAATTACAAATCTATAAAAAAATTATAGTTGGCAAAGTAAAATATTATGTCTCCAAAGAAGGCCTTATAAGGATTATTAGGAACGTATATCGTGCTATAGGAGTGCACGGAGTTAATCAAAGGCTTGTATTTAAAGAAATACTTTTAAAGCATGCTACTTAGGCAGACTCCTTCCAGCCCAGGAGTCAAAAAAATCAATGTTTATGCTCACTCAAATTAGAGTGTGTCATTGGATGCACAGCACGTGCAGCAGTTACCTCAATCTCAGCCGCGGTCCGTGCAGGTAACAGCGGTGGGACGGTGGGGCCGGGTTAGGGGGGGATTTCGAGGGATCATGCTGAGGGAAAATTAAATAAATAATTAATTTTCCCTCTGCATCGTCCCTCGAAATCCCCCCTAACCCGGCCCCACCGCTGTTACCTGCACGGGCTGCGGCTGCTCAATCTGCTCTAATCCACTAACTCACGTTCAGAATAGCTTTTCTTCAGAAATAATCAATGTTAGTCCATCTTATGAGTGAAGCAATGAAGAAGCTTTTAATGTGATAATTATTTCTATTTTCAGTACTCACAAATTCAAAACATGCCCCAGTGTATTTCGGGTAACCCTTCATCAGGGGGAAAAGTTACACATGATTCATATTAACGAATCCCAGAGGAGACCGCACAAGAGAGTCTGGCTTGAGACTACCCCTGCTCCTGCTGTACATCCAGCTGCACTAATTTTAGAGTGCTCAAAAACACTAATAAGGATTATCATAGTGCAAAACGTCCACTCCCGGTGTTTGTCAGAGCGGGTGACCAATACCAAAATCCACACCTACCATTGTCATCTATGAGACTTCATGTATCCAAATATTTGTCCACAGCATGTAGTACAGTGTGATAACAAAGCCTGCCTGAAAAACAGTGGATATCCCTAATGTGCTCAAAGTGTTTTCCCATTGTGTCTGTGGCATTGTTCCTTTTTTGCTGCCTGGGACTGCCATGCCCCGCTTTATGGCCACTGGGAGGAACAATCACCATGCCCAGAGCTCAGCCGTAAAAAGAGCGGGCATCTTGCTTGCGATTTTGCTGCTGGCAAGATGTTTCCAACAGCAGAGATGGCTGAGACTCCGCCATCAGACATGAAGCTTTTCACGCACCTCTAAATAATAGGAGGAACCGAAAAGTGAGCGAAAGAGTTATATACTGGGTGATGCCTCATACCACCCACTGCTAAACGATGCCTTGATTAAAAGTGAATTCTGGGTAATATTAATTTCCCTTGTCAAAACAAAAGAGAAGTATTTTCTGTGTTCATGGGATGTGGCTGAATTTACCCAAGAAAACCTGTTACTTCTCTTTCAGAGGAACATCAGGTTCTGGGAGGCCAACCCCAGCTGTCTAATCAGCTAGTAAGGGAGAGACATTCTGCTGAGGTTGAGTAAATCATTATAAATAAGATGCAAGGTTTGAAATCTAAGAGTACCATGGCCGATAGTAGGAATCACCTGGCCAGAGAGATGCAAATAAAGTGCTTGAAGCAAGGAGGCAGTGGATGCGTAATGTTGGCCTATTTGTTATTTTCTTGTTTTACTAAGTTTGTTAATTTTAAAGTCCACTGTGGACATCTCCGTGGTAAGGACTTGGACGATCCTGTGCATAAGGAATAGCAGAGGTAGGATATACTGCAAGGTCTGCAGCTAATAGAAAGCACTCTTAGTTACAACATGCTCATAGGATATGAATGATAGCATGACATTGAAATTGAATCAGAGATTAAGTACGTGCTGCATTAGCGCAGGTGGATGTTTCCTGAATTATATCAACATAAAAGTAGGAGCTGTGCATTCCAAATGAATAAGGAGTGGGACCTTAGTTTTTGATGGGTTGAGGCATAGGCAGTTCATTTAATGTAGCACATATACACAGACACGCACACAGACACTCTCTGTCTCTATCTCTCTTCCCCACTTCGTTTGGCTTTAGTATGACCTGACATCGTTAGCTTTAGTGGTCGAAAATCATCCTTTTTCTTAACCTGCACCTCCATTTTGATGTAACAAACAAAGGTTGTGACTTCTGATAGGTTGCTGAGATCTCACCATTGAATCCCATCTCAATCTGTTGCCGTCCTTACTGGAACCTTGACCCACAGGTTTAATTTACACTGCCAGTACAGTATAGTAAGTCCACAGCCTATATTTTTTGCCTTTCTGATTATTTGCTGCTACATAGACATGCATCAGGAACAATATATTTTACCAGAACGCTGAACTTAGTGGTCGTTGTATACCCAGGGAAGTCACTTAAGGAGTCATCCTCTCCTGCCCTTGCAACTCGGACCCGCGCTGTGGCCGCTTCCAGCGCTGCTATTTCGGTGCACCGCGTTTCTCCTTCCAATAGGACGCTGAACATAGTGGTCGTATACCCAGGGAAGACACTTAAGGAGTCATCCTCTCCTGCCCTTGCAACTCGGACCGCGCAGTGCGAGGACAGCCAGTACTACATTCTGAGGCCCCTATGCTATACGGAACAGGGCAAGCTTTCTACTCGCACGTATGAGTCTTTCTCATACATACCAACTTTGGAAAAGCAGAAAAGAGGGAGGCTTAAAAACAATAATTGGGAGCAGGAGGAGAGATCGGGGAGGGATCCAAAGACAGACAAGGTATAAGAAGAATGAAGAGAACTGGGGAAAGCAGAGATTGGAGTGCAACAAAGAAATGAGCCGTGTTGAGTGCCTGCCAGGACGGTCGGAGATTGTAAAATTGCTTACTTTGCACCGTTTTGAAAAGTTTGTTTTAAACTATATTTCTTTTAAATTGAAGTCCGTTTTTAAAATTGTATTTGCTCTGTGTATGCTTAGCGCTATTTGCACACTTCTGGGGGCTTGATTGAGGCTCTGGGCACTGCTCGATTCTTGGGAATCGGAAGCAGGTCACTGGCTGCCTGATTCAGGTTAGCAGGCTAGTCTTCCTCAGCCGCAACCTACTAATTACACGCTGATGCGACCGCGCAGCGTTGCCTCTTGGTCAGAGCCGTGTTGAGTGCCTGCCAGGACGGTCGGAGATTGTAAAATTGCTTACTTTGCACCGTTTTGAAAAGTTTGTTTTAAACTATATTTCTTTAAATTGAAGTCCGTTTTTAAAATTGTATTTGCTCTGTGTATGCTTAGCGCTATTTGCACACTTCTGGGGGCTTGATTGAGGCTCTGGGCACTGCTCGATTCTTGGGAATCGGAAGCAGGTCACGGGCTGCCTGATTCAGGTTAGCAGGCTAGTCTTCCTCAGCCGCAACCTACTAATTACACGCTGATGCGACCGCGCAGCGTTGCCTCTTGGTCAGAGCCGTGTTGAGTGCCTGCCAGGACGGTCGGAGATTGTAAAATTGCTTACTTTGCACCGTTTTGAAAAGTTTGTTTTAAACTATATTTCTTTAAATTGAAGTCCGTTTTTAAAATTGTATTTGCTCTGTGTATGCTTAGCGCTATTTGCACACTTCTGGGGGCTTGATTGAGGCTCTGGGCACTGCTCGATTCTTGGGAATCGGAAGCAGGTCACGGGCTGCCTGATTCAGGTTAGCAGGCTAGTCTTCCTCAGCCGCAACCTACTAATTACACGCTGATGCGACCGCGCAGCGGACGCGCGCAGCGGGCGCGCCGCTGGCGCGCCAAAGGCGCGCCTAAGGCAAGCCCGTCTGCGTCCATCCGCGCTCGGACTGGGCTCGAGGCCAGTCTCCCTGGTCCCCGCAACTCGAATGCCCCTATCTATTCGAGAGCAATGCTCCTGAAGCTAGACCCGAACGGCGGTAACATGTGCTGCCCGAGGTTTTTACCTGAGGAGCTCAGTAACGGACCCTCAGGTACCTGCCCTAAATGTCATACGTTGATGCCCTACCAAATAGGACTGAGCACCAGATCAAAGTTCTGGCCAAAGTTAGATCCCCTTGGTACAGGACACCTCGCACCTGTCAAAATCATGCTTCTGAATGCTAGATCCCTAATAAAACACAGTGAGGAATGTGCTATGCTGATAGAGGATCACAATGTTATGTTGGCTTTTATTACGGAATCCTGGTCCAATGATTCCTCTGGCCCTGACCTTGTTAAAGCCCTACCACCGGGATATCTTTGTCACACTCAAGATAGACCCATAAGGAAAGGAGGTGGGCTAGCGGTAATTTATCATAACTCCTTAGAGCCCTCCTTCCTCCCAGCCTCTAATCAGACCTGTGAAGCTTTGTCAATTAACGTCCGCATCTCTCCTCATGACACCTTCAAAGCCATTCTCCTCTATCGTCCCCTGAGCCTAGAGGGGCTTTTTTAGAGTCGGTTGGTATGCTACTTGAGGAGGGACTCTGTGCTAAATCTTTTAAAATTCTAGGAGATTTTAATTTTTATCTTGAGGACCCTACTGACTCAGACAACATAAAACTACAACAAACGCTAAGTGGGGGGACCTCACGCAATTAGTGCTGGATCCCACCCACACGGCAGGTCATACGCTAGATGGTATTTTTTCCAACCATCCAAATATTCATTATCGAGGAGTTTTACCAGTTCCCTGGTCGGATCATTCGGCCGTCTTCTTTGAAATTTTACCTACTTTACCTCACAAACCTAAACTGGAACTCAAACCTAAGGTTGAAGTAAGGGTCTGGAAAGATATTAACAGTGTGGAGCTAGAAAATCGCTTACAAGCAACATTGTGCGATTGGTCTTCCTCTGCAGAAGAGGCCTCGGCTAAATATACGGATTGGCTGGACTCTGCCTGCAGATCACTAGTTCCTGTTAAATTGTGGGTTCCCAAGAGGGTTTCACCCTCGGCCCCTTGGTACTCGGACAGCCTAAAAATATTAAAAGTTGAATGTAAACGCTTGGAACGCGTTTGGAGAAGAGGCTACACCAATATCACTAAAGAGGCTTACAAAGAAAGTCTTGCTCGTTATAAAAGAATGCTTTTGGACACAAAAAGAAATACTTTGGTGAACAGATCAGTAAGGCCAAATCCTCCACAAAGGAACTTTTAAAACCATTTCCAAACTTACAAATCCCACCAGTGCTAAACCACGGAATGGCCCTGAAATCTGTGAAACCTTAGCTTCTTTCTTTAGGGAAAAAGTGGATATCATCTTTTCATCTTTCAGGATTTCTCAAAAGGAGGGCTCCAAGATGGAAGTATGGGGCCCGGTTAAGGACGTCAAGAGGATTCCGATTTTAGATAGCTTCGCCACAGTGCAGGCCCAGGATGTTTTAAAGCTCCTGTTGGGAATCCAATCTGGCTCTCCTCTGGATCCCTGCCCAGCCTCAGTGGCTAAACTTGTTCCAAACATCATTGGGACGGCCCTTGCCCCGGTTTTTAATATCATCTTTAAGTCAGGTCGATTTCCCAAGGTATGGAAAAAAGCCTCAATTCTCCCTCTCCTGAAGAAAGCGAACCTGGACTCGAATGAGCCAGGTAATTACAGACCCATCTCTCGTCTCCCCCTACCGGCCAAGTTGATCGAAAAGAAATGAATTTCCAACTAAATTCCTTTCTCAAAAATAATGGCCTGCTAGATCCAACACAATTCGGCTTTCGTGGCGATCATAGCACTGAGCTGGCTCTGATTAAATCAACTGAAGAAATCAGAGAGGCATTAGATCAGGGAGGAGCGGCAATTCTGATTATGTTGGATCTGTCCGCGGCCTTCGATACGGTCCACCACGAAGTGTTGTTGGACCGGTTAGCCGAAATAGGGGTTTCCGGCAATGCCCATACCCTATTAAAATCTTTTCTTACTGATAGAATCCAAACAGTGGATTTGGGAAAGGATCGATCGAAACCTTTCTCCCTGCCCTGTGGGGTCCCTCAGGGATCGGCACTTAGCCCTACACTGTTTAATGTGTATGTATCCCCGCTGGCTGTCCTTATTCGATCTTTTGGGCTCCAGCTGACCTCCTATGCCGATGACACACAAATTGTGCTGTCAATACAGAAGGGCAATGAGGCCAAGACAGGGCGCGATTGCCACAACTGTATGCAGGCCATCCAAAGCTGGATGACAGCAAATTGTCTTAAGTTGAATGCGGGGAAAACCGAGGTGATCATTTTCGGTAATTCCTCGAACCTTTGGTCACCCGATTGGTGGCCTGCAATCTTGGGTCCACAACCAGTTCCCTCCACCAAGGTGAAGAACTTGGGGGTGATCATTGACGTCAAATTATCTTTCGGAGACCAGATTAGCCGAGTTGCCTCCTCCTGTTTTCATCTTCTGAGGATACTGAGGAAAATCAAGTTTCTATTGCCCGAAGATAGCCTCAGGACAGTAATTACTGCTCTTATTTTTTCTCGCCTAGATTATTGCAACGGCCTTTATCTTAACATCCAGAAAAGACATCTTAGCCGATTGCAGGTCGTGCAGAATGCGGCAGCCAGGCTTCTTTGGGGATCCCAAGGTTTGTCTCGGTTAAGAAGGAACTTGGGAAGCTTCACTGGCTTCCGGTGAAACAACGGGTGGATTTTAAGGCCCTTTGCACGGTCTTTAAAGCCCTCACAGGTTCTGGCCCAGCCTACACGAGACAACATCTTCAATGGTATGTTCCCGGCAGAGCATTGCGCTCTGCCGAGGCAAAACTTATAAAAGTTCCACGGGCAAAGACAGCTAGTTGGGGGGGCAGGAGCTTTTTCTGCGGTGCGGCAAAAGCATGGAACAGCCTTCCCCTCCATCTCAGAAGTGCCACCGATCTTCTTTCCTTTAGAAGGGGGCTGAAAACCTGGCTTTTCCCCTGAATCCTTCTCTCATCCAGCAACCAAGTCGGCAACTCTCAGCGCCAGGACACCCTAGGGTAGCAGTGCGCTTTACAAGCCTTATTAACATAACATAACATAACATAACCTTTCTTCCCAAGTTTTGCTGTTTGTGTAAATTACAGAGCCGCGTTATCTGGGAGCCCCCTCATTAGCTCTCTGCCAGAGGATGCTGTCTATATTTTGCCTGCACAATACCTTGATTCCCAGAGCACATGGAAGCATTGTTTGAGGGTTAACCATTGTCCTTAAGTGCACATGTGGAGTCCCTTATGAGCCATTTTGGAATGCATCTACTAATGTTCTTTAGAAAGAAAGTATGGTTCTGATTAGCCCTTGCAAATTCTTCAGAAGGTGTCCCTTATGGTTGCGTCTAGTGTGATACGGTGATACTGTGTCTGTCATTGGTTTTGATTTGTGCAACAACATGCATTCAAGGGATTATATGTGAGTTGTCACTTTCTGGATGATCCTCAACTCACTGTGCTTCAATATGGAAAAAGCTGTGGAATTGGTCTTCGACAAATCGTATGTTTGGGCATTTACCTAGTGGCTAGCAGACCTTGGCCTCCTGTCAGTCACTGCAGCTTCAGCACCCAACCTCGGCATACGTTTTGGCACACAGCCTCTTCTTAAAGGCCATATTAATAAACTCAACCAATCAATTAGTTCATACTTTATTTGGTAAGAAGACCCTAAAAGCAGGTAACAGGTTAAATGCAATAAAATTAATCAACAAAGACCTAACGTAAAAATAGCTCATACAGTATAGCAAGCAGAGGTACCAAAAGGAGTATATGATATCAGTGGATCTGGAGTACATCTTATTGCAGATCCTAATAGCAGCAGACGGAAAGCTACTGACACACATGCAAACCAAATGATTATCCAGTAATTGTAGAAAAATAAAAGCAGGTCTACTCTAGGTAAAATTAGAAACTTTAAGTACTGGGCTTAGACTTTAACGCTGTCAATAAAATCAGATCCTTCACCAGAAATGTAAGGACCTTCAACAAAATTTTCCAAGGCCGTTTCCCTTGCAGATAGTGTCAAAAAGGATTTCTATGTAGCCGTTGTATCTCAGGAACATTCATTCTTGTTTATTTTAATAACAAATCTGTTTATTGATATCACAAGTGCAACCATAGTCTGCAAAATCAATAGTGACATGTATCGCACATTATCATCAAACATCCAGACCCCCTGCACCCACCACCCATCACTTCTCGACCAGTTCATCCGAATTGTGTCGGGATATCCCGCTTCATCTTCAGGTCAGTGCATAGCCCCACATATATGGCCCCTATAGGCATTTCAGTCATTCCAGATTTCCCCCCACTTTCAGGGGCAACCTCTGCCCTTGTAAACCACTCGCTCTGCCATCATGCAGCAGTCCATATTATGTTTCAATGGCTCTTAAGTCCAGGGCTTGGCTGGCTCCCCTTAACTTCACAATGTTCATTTTTGCCACAACCAGCCCTATTGTCATCCATGTGCCCTGATAACGTTATCACCGCAAATATTCACTACACACTGCTTCACAGAGACACTCACGCCCTTACCTCCCAACTCTCCGAGGCATTCACCACTGCAACCCAGTAGTACTGCAGCACGGGGCAGTCTCAGAGAATGTGCATGAATGTGCTCGTATGTCCACAGCCACGTAAACAATTTGCATCCCTCGCCCTTCCCATCTTAACCATCGGCTGCAGGCACAGTAGGAGCGATGTAGCTAAAATAGCTCACTGCAGACTGTGCAAAACTGGGGAGGAAAGCATTGTTCATATCATTTGTGCTTGTCCTGGTCTTAATGAATGAAAGGAGAGCATCGTTAAGAGCACTTGTTAACCAAACCAATGTGGTATTAGAACCTGCAGACAGGCCGCGAATGCATGCTTTAAGGAAACGGATATCAGTTAGAATTGTCATTTTACTGAAATTTTAAAGCATGTAGCAAAAAACTGAAAGATTGTGAGGTTATGTCACCTTAAGCTTAGAGACACCTTACTGAAATTTCGTTTTTATTTAAGCCACAGATAATTGTCATATTTTGCTGTAGCCACTACAAAATGTATGCTATGGTTTTTAATAATTATGCATAATAAACTTACTTACCATCTTAACCATCGTAGTTCAGAAGTAGTAGGAGCGATGTGGGATCCGTGGCTGGATCAGCCGACACCCTGATTGTATAGCTACTTCTGTCAGGGCTGTCAGGGTCTCCTCACACTCTCCTTCCTCAAAACCTTCCACCTTCTGCTCCCACTTTTCTTTAAACTGGGTCAAGAAGTCTGGCTTATGATTGAGGATCTTTTTGTAGGTCAGTGACGTGGCCTGTTGGGGCATAAATTCATCAAGTATTCTATCCTTCAGGGACAATGATTCTGAAAGGTCTGTGTCCCTCGGTAGGACGGTTTTGAGTGCGTGAAGGCTCTGCATCAAGCCCGACCATGGGGGTGATATCACCCTGATTCCGAATATCACCCACTTTGGAGATTCCTATGAGGTCCCATTTGGAGAACCCTGGTTGCCTCCACAGTGTCCCCAGACTTTCCCCGTCCCAGAGCGGGATCTCCTGCATCACCTTATTTTTCCACTGCAGAAACACTGTAACCTTCTGCCACAGTTGCACTACCGGCCACGTGGGCTCTGGCAAGTCTCCCCAACTAGTCCCCCCATATAGTGCCTCCAGGTACCCACAGGGCACCAACATGGAACGTTCATTATTTTTATGTTGATCTTTCTAGCCTGGTTTTCAAGCCTCTGAAGAGTTTCCTGTATTGTTTTATCCCAAGCTTTTAAAGCAATCAGGTCATGTGTGTTCTTCTCTACATCATGTGTCACTTTTGTCAGTGTGACTTCAAGTGTTGAAGTACAACTTGCCTGGTCATCCAGTTTCGATACCAGTGCTTCACATGTGTTGCGAATATCAGATGTGTTACTTTCTGAGATAGCTAATCTATTTTTGAGTTCTTCCACTGTTTTTCAACATGTTTTCTACTCCCTCCACACTAGTTTCATTTGACTGCAGCCTGGGGGTGCCTATACTGCCTGCAGGCTGATAATCTCCTAGGTTTAGATGAGCTGAGGGCTGAAGGGCTGTCGGACTAGTTATGGTTAACTTCCCTTCTGTTCCTACTTGGGCCAGGACTTTGTACATATTGTGAAACTGAATTTCTTTATGTACAATAACTGATGACTGGACTATATCAGTATTAGAAACTGCGCCCACTTGGAGCCCAGAGTCTCTCTGTTTATCCTGAGAGCTTAATCCGACTGTTTCAACTCTTTCCATAACTATTTTAGTCTCTGGGGCTATGTCAGCTGTTCCTAAGTTCTTGCCCTTGTTCATTTCTGTATCCAGTGTAAGTAACATGGTAGCAGAGAAGGTCTTCTGTTCATGGTGTACAGAAACATTAGCATCGCTCCCTAATTTTTTACTAGCATAATCTGTGATCTTTACAAAAGATATGAACTAGGGTGTTGGCTTGGGTTGTTTTCCTTGAGTCTCTGGTGTTTACCCCTGCCCAAAGATGAAGTGCACAAAAACTTCTTACCCCCACCTGAGCCAGTATCAGGGTATTTATTCTGTGGTAAAAGTTGATGGCTAGATTTAATTTTGAAAAGGTAGTTCATAGAACCTCTAATCCTACGCTAGCTGACCTTAACTTATAGCAGTTGTGGGGATTTAGTTTACTGGGACTGGCCAAACAGTTTTCCCCTGCTATTTTGTGTTCAGAGACAGGATGGCCAAAAATGTCTTGTTGATTTGTGCAGACAAGTGCCTGTCCTTTTACCTCTGTAGGGCCATGCAGCTTGGGTTCACTGGTAACTAGTATTGTTCTCTCAGCCGACATCCATAAGAGGGAGTTTAACTTTCTCTCAGCTGCCCACTGCCTCTGCCACAGAAATCATCATCATCGACACATAGATCCCACTCCGCAAACTGACTGTGTTTTAAATTAAAAAAAGTTTAAATCTTTATTTTCATTTTCTACAACATTACAGGATATAAAAGGACAATAGTCTATGACGAGTTACACAGTTTACAAGTGTTGTCAACACAGGCAGCCTGCTAACTGAGCACAGAGTCAGGGAGCTGTACAGAATATGTGACGCAATTTACAACGAGTAGTAACCATAATGTAAACACAGTCCCCGCTGTGCCTGCACCTTCCAGCCCCAATAGCCAGGCAGTTGTCCCTTCCACAGTCACCACCGCACAGTAGAACGTCCAAGTGCTACCAACAGTCTCCCAGTCCGCACTATGAGGCGAAGCGCTCATAAGGCCACCAGACTAATGGGCTCAGAACAAGCCTTGCTAGCCCACATCCGGCCATTCCGTACCAACCACCCTCACTTCGGCCTCCCCAGCTTCCTGTTCTCTAGCAAGCGCTGTGGCCGTCCTAGCCCAGCAAACGGGAACGAGCAAGTGAGCACAACCTCACCATGGACGACCTCAGTCTCCGGAGCTTATATTCGAAACCAAAGTAAGTTTCCAGAATTTGCAGGAGTCACTCATTGCCGATAAGCTCTTGTTGTCAAAGCTGCTGCTATGATACTTAACACCGGGCTC
Source organism: Calotriton arnoldi (assembly GCA_963921515.1). Classification (NCBI taxonomy): domain Eukaryota; kingdom Metazoa; phylum Chordata; class Amphibia; order Caudata; family Salamandridae; genus Calotriton; species Calotriton arnoldi. The sequence goes on from CAWUFW010003586.1 coordinate 40,617, forward strand.
GGTAAGAGGAGAGTGAACTCGTGGCAGCAACTCAACCTGCCTATAGAAGCAAATTGTGGGCACAAAACACAGCAATGACAACTCAATAGGTTGTTCAAACAAATTACAGGCACAAAGCACAACACAGCAAGTCATGTATATTTATAACAAGACTAGAAAAATATATTTAATTAATGGACAATGATATAGATTTAAATACATACTCTAAAAATAATGAAAATGTTCATCAGACATACTCACACTCATCCTTTCTAACATCATTTACTCATCATGCTCAGTGTCAATATATATTAAGGAAATACAATAAATATTTAATACTTGTTGTGTTGTGTGCCTGTAATTTGTTTGAACAACCTATAAAGTTGTCATTGCTGTGTTTTGTGCCCACAATTTGCTTGTATATTCACTTGCCCAAGATTCGTTTTGAAACTTATTGTTATTATCCCTGTTCTTGGCAAGCCATCTCATTGCAGGGGGCCCTCCTTTTTCAAGATAGCAACTCAACCTGCCGCCATGTTCACATTCCAGAAACTTTAAGTACTGGGATAAGTCCTAAGTGACGTATAACATTTGCAAAAAAACATAAAATACATGGCAGTTTGTGGGGAGGTTGCTAAGCAAGGACAGAGGTTTAAAATGTCAGACACAGATCTCACCTTTGGAAATACAGTGGAATAATGTACAGTACTCATTCTAAAATGTGTTGAGAGAGAAAACAGTCCTAGGTTTTTTAAGTAGGGTTCCATCGATTCCTATTTTGATCAAAACCATGGAGCCTCTCTGTTGGAATTTCTTCTTTAGTAAAAAATTGTTCTTAGTCCATTTTAAATCTGATTTAGTAATGGTCTTGAGACTGACAAAACGATTGGGTGTGCCCAGCTTTTGACAAAGTGATTTTATTTAACATAGCCATTTCGAATTAAGATGGAAATCTTGAGCTAAGTAGACCTTGCTTACCTGTCTGTTTACGTCAGCATAGGATTAAACCAGCTAGATAAGCACAACATGAGAAGGGCAAGCTGAATTCTATCCTGTAAGTAGGAAACACCAATTTATTGATGCCATGAATAATGCAGAGCATTCTGTAGTAGTGCTACTAACCAACTAAAAAATCTGTTTCCCTCAACCTGCAAGACTCGGGTGCCAGCGAAGCCCCAAACACCTGCACCATAACACACTGAAGAAGCACACTTCGTGCTGTGTAACGTAACCATATGTGGTAGAGATTTGTAACCCAGTCTGAAGGCGAAGTTAAAAACATTAGCCTGTGGGGATACAAAAGACCTTCTTGTGGACAGCTACTGAGACCAGCGGGTACTATTACTAAAGATGGTCCATTAGTACGAAAAGGTCTGGACCTTCCCAAAAACATGATTGTTAACAGAAAAGGGGTTCCATGTTTAAATATCGATGTTAAAAATATAGATGAAAAAAATATCGATGTAAAAATATCGATTACAAAAATATCGACTCCCTATACTTAAACAGGTAAGTACAATATCGACACAAAAATATAGATGTAAAAAATATAGAAGTAAAAATATCGACTTAAAAAATTACATAACTTAAATAAAATTAATTAAATAATATTAATATTAACAAAATAAATTACATTTAATATATATTTTAACTAATTATAACAAATAAACTTAATTTAATAAATATAAACACAAAAAAGTGTACATATACATATATTTACTTAAATACATTTTGATAACTGTTATCTTTATTTAATTTATAAACTTTTAAATTATATCAAAATAAAATATACACATATATAAATAATTTAATATAAAATAATATATTCTATATTTAATTAACACATTAAACTATTAAAAAGAATAAAACATACATTTAATAACAAAATAAGCACATTAGTAGGGAAAGCGCTGGATAGCGGAGGGGTAAAATTACTATTCCCACTCCAGTAAGTGCAACAGTAGGGAAAGCGCTGGATAGCGGAGGGGTAAAAATTACTATTCCCACTCCAGTGAGTGCAACAGTAGGGAAAGCGCTGGATAGCGGAGGGGTAAAAATTACTATTCCCACTCCAGTGAGTGCAACAGTAGGAAAGCGCTGGATAGCGGAGGGGTAAAAATTACTATTCCCACTCCAGTGAGTGCAACAGTAGGGAAAGTGCTGGATCCCACAACAATAAAAAACAAAAACATCACATTTTGTATTAAATTTATTTTCCAATATTAACATAATAAAAATGTACATTTAAATATATTATTATTAAGAAAGATAATAAAAATCATTAATTACACATTAATTAACACTATAATATCCACAACACACACCTAAAATTAATTACACAATTACAATTAATAATTACTAATTAATTAATGGAAATTAATTTAAAAATATTTAATAATGAATCAATAAAAAATTAATTACTTACCACCCTTCCCACCATTTACACATATAAACACCACAACACACACCTAAAATTAATTAAACAATTAACATAATTATTTCTTAATTGAAATTAATTAACAACTAATTATCAAACAATTATTAATTAATCAATTAACACATCTAACTCTATAAATTCACAATTATACATATTAATTATTCAATAAATTTTATATAATTAAATTACTTCCCACCCTATTCCCCTATAAACCCACAACCCGCTACGGAACTAAAAACGCAAAATTCAATGTAAAAAAAATTATTAACAACTATAAATAATTAATTAAATCTATAGAATTAAATTACTTCCCACCCTATTCCCCTATAAACCCACAACCCGCTACGGAACTAAAAACGGAAAATTAAACTTAAAATAAATTAATAACTAGTAAAATTTTAAAACATATAATAAAATGACAAACAATTCTCATTAAAAACACTAAAATACATAACATTATTAATAATTCGATATTTTTGTCAACTATATTTTTGTAAACGGTATTTAAGATGTCGATATTTTTGTAAACGATATCACTTACCTGTCAGTCGATATTCTTGTCAACTATATTTTTGTTGTCGATGTTTCTTCCCCACGATATTTTTGCAGCGATATTTATGTCCCTCGATATTTCTCCGTCGATATTCCTGCTCTGCACCCAGAAAAGGTGTTGGTCTTGGTACATTTGGCCCATAATACTATGACGTAAGATTTTGAATAGTTTGCGCACAGATCTAGACCAACCATATAAGATATAATGCCTCAAATGCGCTGGTTAAGGCCATTATCCGTATAGGCCATCAAAACGCCTTCATCTGCGCAAACTATGGATGGGAATCTGTTTAGAACTCATCCGTAGTATGTCCTGGCTCATTTCCAATAAGGTGAGTTTGAGATCATTAAGGTATAAAACAAACAGGATTGGGGCCAACACACAACCTTGCCGGACACCTCTAACCAGCCTAAAGATCACTGTACTCCCCTTGATGCTTTAGCGTACACTGGCGGGCATGTCCCAAAGTGCTGCAAAATGGTCACACTGCCTGTGTCGACCCCAACATCAACAAGTATTGGTCAAAGTTTAGGTCTGTTTATTGAAAGCTAATTTTAGGTCCATAAAAGCTAGATGGATGGAACCATTTTTATCAATGTATACTTATCTACAAGGAGGTTAAGAATCAGGCATTGTCCCACCTACTCTAAAACCATATTGCACCTCACAAAAATGTTTTTCTTCTCTGCCCAGGCTAGTAGTCTTTCCAGGATGGCCCACCCAGCTACCTTAACCACTGACTCAATTTAAAGGGATGGGGCCCATAGTACCCATGGTCTTCCCTTTTACCCTTTTTGAAAACAGAAATATTGATAGCTTGAGACCAAGCAACAGGGGTGGTGGAACTAATTGCAGCATTAAATACTCTAATGACTATGGGGGGGCCCATAAATCAATGTTGTTCTTAAAGAGGGGCCAGGGGCTTTGGCTGACGTGCTCTCAGTAATAGCCAGTCTAACCTTAGAATAAGAAAAAACAAGACCATGATGCATGGGCGGACAAGGGGAAACAAAACTATAATGCTCTGGATATGTTGTAGAAGGGTCATTGTATATACATGAAAGTGGCTAAGCCATCTATCTAGAAGAATTGTAGACTCAAAGGAGGAGCTTGTCTGATTATTAAAAGAAGGAGTTAATAATCTTCCAGAAGGGGCCGATGTCTTTCTTATGACCAGCCTCTATGAGGTCACCCAAGGTTTCTGATTTCACATTTTCTTCTAAACATCACTTCCTTATAAAGGAGCCGACAATGCACTATATCTGACTTATGCCTCAGTCGTTTATTCAGGGCTTGCCTTAGATCACTGTTAATTTCAGAGCATGAGTAGTCAAACCACCCATTTGGTTTGGGAACAACAGAACCATGATTGTCCTTCATTAAATTATCAACATATACATTCTTAAGAGTGCAGAATCAATACATCGGGTAGAGAAACACTTTTTAAGCAGTTATAAATATAAGATACATTTATTTTACTTTAAAAACTTTTCAGGAATATCATGATCCCATTTTAAACTGATTCCACCTTCCTTTATGACTAGATTCCATTGTACCACATAAGTAGATTTATCCATTAACTGAGGAAGAAGAAAAAAAAAAAACTAAGGGGCCGATTGCGATGGCGGTCGGAAAACCATTCCGCCCGCCGTGGCAATGGGAAAAGACCGCCCGCATGGCCTGCGGCACCACCGTCTATCACATTACGATGCACCGCCGGAAAAATCTGACCGCCGCGGTCGGAACCCAAGAAACACCGGCGGCGCACGTGCAGAAAAGGCGAAATACCCTCCACGGCGGTCGGATGCACTGCGGAAAGCTCACAAACCGCCGATACACAAGCGGAATTTCCACGAGTGCAATTATGATCTTACCGCGGTGCCTGCGGTACGACCGCTTGTTTCCGACCGCCGCGATTGACAGCAATGATGAATGGGAGAGCTGGAGGAATGACCATTGCAGTCCGACCGCAGTGTCCGCACGGAAATAGTAATGGCGGTCGAAAGCAACTACACCACAAAACCACCAAATGTGGCTGTGTATCTGGCTCAGCCAATAAAAACAGCTAACACACCCCATTGACACATGCCCCTGGCAAATAAGAACTACAAATCCCAGCTCAACACAGACAACACACCTGACATGAATACTCAGTTTGGACCCACCCACATAGCAGACCATAAAACCAGCCCCTGCATGACCACAATTCTTTGCACAAATCCAGAACTGAAGGGACCAACAATATCACACAAAGGATAGGCAACCCTGCACACATCACACCATCACAAACACACACACACCACACACATCACCACCACCACCACCACCTTCACACCTGCACTCTTAACCACTCAGCACATCACACACCATGGCACATAAGATGCCCAAATTCACTGATGGTGAGATGTCAGTCATGGTGGATGAGATAATAAGAGTTGAGCCACATATTTTAGGAAGCAGGGTCCAACAGACCCCATCAGCCAGGCAAAATCAAATGTGGCAAAGGATAGTTGACAGAGTCAATGCTGTAGGGCAAGTTCCACGCAACAGGAAGGAGATCAGGAAGAGGTGGACTGACCTCAAGAGCAAGGTCAAGGAGAAGAACAGCAAGAACCGTGAGCTGGCAAACCGGACTGTCAGTGGCCCTCCCATTCCACCAAGAACATTCAACGCATGGGAGGAGAAGGTGCTTGGCATACTGCACCCAGAGAGTTGCACTGGAATTGAGGGGGGAATGGAGGCTGGTAAGTACCAACAAAAGTCTGCCATAACACGGCTATGTAGTAGCTTGCACAACTAAAAAGCAACACCTCCTAGGCCCAAATGTACTCATGTCCACCACACTCCCCCCAAACAGGTCTCACAGATCCCACAATAACTCCCTCTCATTCACCACAAAGGTACATAACAATATTTACATGGGGGCACATGTACAGGCAGCCAGCACTACTACTCCCAACAGGCCCCCTTGTCCCACAGCTGAGCAGGATGGAGCATTCACCATACCCCCAAGCATGGGGCAGCCATTTCCCTCCAATGTGTAACCTTACAGGTAGGTAGCCATCTCAACAGGGAGGGGTCTTTGTGGCTGGGAAGTCTGCACTACAACTCCCAACAGGCCCCCTTGTCCCACAGCTCAGCAGGATGGAGCATTCACCACACCCCCAAGCATGGGGCAGCCATTTCCCTCCAATGTGTAACCTTACAGGTAGGTAGCCATCTCAACAGGGAAGGGTCTTTGTGGCTGGGAAGTCTGACACTACAACTCCCAACAGGCCCCCTTGTCCCACAGCTCAGCAGGATGGAGCATTCACCACACCCCCAAGCATGGGGCAGCCATTTCCCTCCAATGTGTAACCTTACAGGTAGGTAGCCATCTCAACAGGGAGGGGTCTTTGTGGCTGGGAAGTCTGCACTACAACTCCCAACAGGCCCCCTTGTCCCACAGCTCAGCAGGATGGAGCATTCACCACACCCCCAAGCATGGGGCAGCCATTTCCTTCCAATGTGTAACCTTACAGGTAGGTAGCCATCTCAACAGGGAAGGGTCTTTGTGGCTGGGAAGTCTGACCTACAACTCCCAACAGGCCCCCTTGTCCCACAGCTCAGCAGGATGGAGCATTCACCACACCCCCAAGCATGGGGCAGCCATTTCCCTCCAATGTGTAACCTTACAGGTAGGTAGCCATCTCAACAGGGAGGGGTCTTTGTGGCTGGGAAGTCTGCACTACAACTCCCAACAGGCCCCCTTGTCCCACAGCTCAGCAGAATGGAGCATTCCCCACACCCCCAAGCATGGGGCAGCCATTTCCTTCCAATGTGTAACCTTACAGGTAGGTAGCCATCTCAACAGGGAGGGGTCTTTGTGGCTGGGAAGTCTGCACTACAACTCCCAACAGGCCCCCTTGTCCCACAGCTCAGCAGGATGGAGCATTCACCACACCCCCAAGCATGGGGCAGCCATTCCCCTCCAATGTGTAACCTTACAGGTAGGTAGCCATCTCAACAGGGAGGGGTCTTTGTGGCTGGAAAGTCTGCACTACAACTCCCAACAGGCCCCCTTGTCCCACAGCTCAGCAGGATGGAGCATTCACCATACCCCCAAGCATGGGGCAGCCATTTCCCTCCAATGTGTAACCTTACAGGTAGGTAGCCATCTCAACAGGGAGGGGTCTTTGTGGCTGGGAAGTCTGCACTACAACTCCCAACAGGCCCCCTTGTCCCACAGCTCAGCAGGATGGAGCATTCCCCACACCCCCAAGCATGGGGCAGCTATCGCATTGCTCTCCCAAAACTTACACGTAGGTAGTGACTGCATGTACACCGCCATCCTTTTCTAAATGCATGTAGCCACATAACCACATCAGCACTAACATGTCAGCCAACTTGGCATAGTTTTAAATGCCACATCCAGTGTGCAGACATCTAAGTGCACGTAACTGTCACATATTTTGAACTCATACTCACCAAGTCACAAGTGAAACAAATGCATCCCACAATTGTGCACAGCAGAGAATGCAATGTGGAAGTGCCATGGTGTCTGAGCATGAAGGCCCATCTCAACACCAAACATGCATGGTCTACATGGAAAAAAAGGAAAGTACATGTGATTCCAAAGCTATGTATAACATGACAATGGTTCCTTCTTGCTCTGTTGAAATAGATTACATGAACAGCTAAATGAAAAGACGCACAACAGAAAATTGATGTCACGCAATTAGGTAGATGAGGACATGTCTGTGTAGTTACACTATCTGTACACTGCACCAAGTTTCAATTCACAACGGACACCATTGACTAATAAGGTATGTACCTCAACTTCATGTCATGGTGCACAGCATATAGCAGGCATACAAAGTCATTGCATTGTAAAGTGTGTGTTGTATCAAATGTCTCAAACAATTGTCTAACATCAAGCATGTTGCGTGCAACTCAATTACCATATCACCTCTGTTCAACAGGAGATCAACAACTAACTGCAGAGGATGACACCAACATGCGGAGCCAGTCTCCCCCCCTGGAACGTGGACTCTCGGATGCAGATTCCCCAACATTCTCGGACGAGGATTCTCAAGCTGGCCCCTCTGGTGTGGCAGGGACTAACATGTCTCAAGCCCTCATTGTCCCCACCACCACCACCACCACCACCACCACGGCAAGAACAACTGTGCTGCCCCCATCCACTACAAGCTGTGTGGCCTCCACCACCACGGCAAGAACAACCGTGCTGCCCCCTGCCACTACGACCTGTGTGGCCTCCACCACCACCACCACGGCAATAACAACTGTGCTGTCCCCTGCCACTACGACCTGTGTGGCCTCCACCATCACCACTGCTGCCTGCAACACACGCCCTGCCACGGTGGTTACCAACACTACCACACAATCACAGCATGCCAGGGAGAGTGTGTCAGTGCGTCGGGGGACTATGCCACCGGTCCGTGTCAGGAGGGCAGGTGGGAGTACAACTGGGGCAGAGACACAGGAGGACAATGACCCTGAATCCCTGGCCACCATTGCAAGAGTCCTTGGTGCCTACCAAGAGAACCATGGAGTAATGGGCCAGCTTGCTGAAGACATGCATGAGATCCGCCTGCTGCAGCAGTCCATGGGCACACGGATGGGCCAACTTGTCGACCTTGTTGGCCAGCTAGTGGGTGTTCTGAGGACAGACTCCCAGCCCCAAGTGCAGCTCCACCCCCTCCAGTGGATTGCCTGCTGTGCAGCCCAACATTCCAGCTGCAGCCACAGAGAGGGGTGTGCAGGAGGAGAGTGAGTTCTCAGACACCACTGACCCTGCAACAGATGCCCCCCCTCCCAAACGCACCAGGGGCCGTCCGAGAATCCACAGGGGAGGATTTGGTGGGAGGCCACCATACCAACGCCACTCACAGAGCCAGCCATGATGGTATCTTGTTGTTCCCCTTTGAATTGACTATGTTGACTATCCTTGCCCACATTGCCATGTTGATGGCCTGAGTCTGTTGGACTGTGTGACTTCAGCTTTGTGGTGACTACACTATTTGTCTCAACTACCATGACTGACAACTCATTTATTCACTGTTCACATTTATGTACATATCCCCGTCACTTGCACAAAAACTAATTTCAAATAAACACTCTTCACATACCTATGTCTGTGTGAGCTACATGTTTATTCCAGTATGTACAATGACAAATCAGATTTCAATGTTCCAACAGCTGTGAAGCAGAGGAGGCATTCAGAGGGTGAATGAACCTAGAAAGACACAAGAGAATTACATTTACTTATCAGGTGACGCCTTTACAGCAGAAACACAACACTAGGGATCAAGGTACAAAAACAAGCACCCATAGCAATGATCAACAACCTCAACATACACATGATGTACCTGGATACAAATACCCTGTGCCACACACATCATCCCTTATCACACACACAACAACAGCCAGCAGTTAAAATTCTCTATGCCTTGATAGTAACATCCAAGCAAACACACAATGTCACTTGTCTACAAAGTCACTTACATTCAAGGGAAGTAGTTGGCAATGAGCTGTTGACGCAGGTCAACACCTTCCTCTTCACCACTATCGTCCGCACTGGAAGTGTGTGGGTGTGCAGGAGGGGGCATCTGCTGCTCATCGTCATCCAGGATCAGCGGAACGGCTTTGCGCAAGGCAAGGTTGTGTAGCATGCAGCATGCTACAACTATCCGGCACACCTTTCGTGGGGAATACAACAGTGCACCTCCGCTCTTGTCCAGGCACCGGAATCGGGACTTCAGGAGGCCAAAGGTGCGCTCCATCACACATCGTGTCCTACCATGTGCCTCGTTGTAGCTGACTTCACCCGGGGTACTTGGATTCCACAGTGGGCTCAGCAACCACGGCCTGTTGGGATACGCTGAGTCACCTAGGTGTGATATACACAGAGAAATGTTGTGATACAAACAGTTGACGAGAACAGCATGTCACACACAGCACACTACTTGACTCAGTGTACTCACCTACAAGCCATGCACACTCTGGATGTAGATTTTCCATCAGCCGGGGTACAATGCTGTTCCGCAGGATGTAGGAGTCATCGGCGGAGCCAGCAAATCGCGCACAAACATGGCTGATGATCATATCAGCTTGGCATACCACCTGCACATTTATGGAATGGTAGTGCTTCCTGTTCCTATACACCTGCTCACGTGCCTGTGGTGGGACAAGGGCAATATGTGTGTCGTCAATGGAACCAACTACATGAGGAATGTGGCCAAGGGCATAAAAACCAGCCTTCACAGCAGGCAAATTTGCTGTATTTGGGAATTGTATGTATTGGTCCTTGTATAGCATCATTGCGGACACCACATCCCAGAGCACCATGCTGAATGTGGTTTGCGACATTCCACCGGCGCTGGCCACCGTGTTTTGGAAAGAGCCCGTAGAGAAAAAATGCAGTGCTGCCATGATCTTCACTGTTGGGGATAAGGCAGTTGGATATGTTCGTTGAGGCCTCAGATGGGGCTCCAACTGAGCACACAGCTCTTGCAGTGTAACGCGATCCAGACGAAATTTCCGGATGATGTCCACATCCTCCATGTCCGCCAGGACTGTGAAAGGCCGGTGCACATTTGGTCGTTGCCTGCATGAAATGGGAGAGGACTAATGTTATTCAAATTACACAATGAGATGTGTCCGACTTCTCACATCTTGACTCACGCAGCAGAAACAATAAACGTACTCCAACAATTGCTGAATCCACAACTCAGAGACACCTTCACCACATGTGTTTTTACAAGTGGACATGTTGTACATACTGACTACCCCAAAAACATATTCAGAGGTTGTGAATGGTACACCAATACATCTGGTGTCCCCAGGCCTAGGAGTAGGTGACACAGCAGAGGTATGAGACAGCAACACTGCTGACTCATATGTAGCTGCTTTACCTGCCACACCTTTTTGCTTAAGTTGCACAGACCACTAGTTATCATCACAATGTGCACAGTGTGTGTAAGCTGATCACATATCTTCCTTAAATCAGCCATGGGCACAGTAAAATACCACCATTATGTGTTCAGGCAATCATTACTGTTGTTTGATTAGCCATCTCACACATTAAGTTGATTTCAAAGATGAGACAACATCATACAACCAATAGATGTACATCCACACACATATCATAGGTGACGTGAGTAAGTGCATGTCAATGCATGTCACATTTTCCACAGACATGGCATGTGTAGGCATCAGTGAGTTCCATGTCACACCAGCATTCATTGTACAAAACAAGTGCAGTAAGACACTATGGAGGCATAGTGTTCAATTGTTAAATTTGACCATTGCCATTGCTAGCGTATAATGTGTCCATAACCGCGGTAGGCGTGCACCGCCACCGCGGGGCCGCTCATTGGCCACAATTGAAAGATGCAGCATAGTGGTAGCGACCGCCTGTCCTCCGCGGTGTGACACCACCAATGCCATTGCAGCCAATGGGAACCGCGATCGCGGTAGGGAAATGCAACTTTGGAAACCGCGGTAGGCGTGCACCGCCACCGTGGGTCCGCTCATTGGCCACAATTGAAAGATGCCAGCCAGGTGGACCAATTGCAGCAGCTGCCTGCCACTGATACCAACCCATGGGGCCTATAAATCTCTGTGGGAGAGCCACACATTTCACATGCATTCAGACACTGCTGACTGCCATTCCTCTACAACTGCATATTTTGCTGTATCCTGGACCCAGTGATGGCGAGAACAGAGAATGTCAGGGCCCGTCCCTTCACTACAGAGGAGCTGGAGCTTCTGGTGGACGAGGTCCTTGCACAGTATGGGAGGCTTTTGGTGCGCCAGATGTACTGGTAAGTGTTCCTGATTCCAAGTGTGAGAGTGATCAAAATGATACCATGATGTTGCTGTGCAGTAGTATGTGCCTGTGAGTGCAAGTCGATGTACAGGCATCCTAATAGTTAACATGGCATGCTCCATACATGTTCTGTGGGAATTGAATTTGATTATGTGTAGAAAATGGACACTCCTACAGCCATTCTTGCACAAACTTAATGAACATGTTGGTCTGAGACTAGGTGACATAAATGTGTGTTACACTGCCATGCATGCTAACTTCATGTCAATGGTGTCTGTAGGCTTATTTCCACACCTACATAAGTTGATTGAAGGTAGGGGGAGACATGCATTGTTTAAACAGCCACACAGATACGATGGTGTTCTGAAACAGTGACAAGTCGGGAGTGATTTTTACTGTGCCATGTTATGTGACTGTCCACTCACTCTTCACAACCTCATATGTGACTGTTGAAATGTATATTGGAATGGAGCACTAACTTATGTGTGTTGAATATTTCTTAAGTGCACTATGTTGATGTGAGCATCATGCACAATAGTCCAATGCATGAGTGGAACCCACTTGATGTTGATGCAACTATGACACTTCACATCAATGTAAGTAGTAGATGTCATCCTTACATTGATTTGAACATGTGTTCAGTCTCGCATGTGTTGGCACTTTTCACCCTCTCATGCTGTACATCCATGTGATTTATCTGAGGGACCATGTTGAACCGCACTGTGAGTTCCTCTGGCCTGCACAGACACTGTCCAATGTTACTCTGAGCCATGCCTAACTGGACTGAGTCAAACATGTGTTTAGTCCACACACCTAATACTCACTGAGCCATCATAGTCCTGAGAATTGCACAATCGAGGACTTAACATTGTGAGAAGGGCGTGATAATTCAGATTATGTCCCAATATGTTTCCTGAAAAATGCATTGAGCCATTCACAGGCCAAGGGCATCGAGGGGTGTGTAGTGGTGGACACAGTGAGTCTGCCACTACACTTCATTAGCACTGTATTGCATGTCATGCTCACTCACATACTGCATCACAGATGAGGGCCTTCTGCACATAGCTGTCTGTGCTGCCATTGTGCATGTGTATGAGATGGCCATGTACTGTGTGCCGCGTCATACATGCATTCATTTCTATGTAGTATTGTAATGAACATGTACTATGTGTCATGCTGTATGGCCTCTGATGAAGATGTAGCGATTTGTGTGCCATGCATTTATGTTCTCCTGTGCTGACACACAGTGTGAATGACACAGGGTCTCTGATACTTCCTTTTCTTGTCTCCTATGCCTGCAGCTGAAGGTCCACCAGCGTAAGGCCACATGGAAGAACATTGCACGGAAGGTGCGGACTCTGGGTGTATCCAACAGACGGCACACACACTGCCACAAGAGGTGGGACGACATCTCCCGTCTGAGCAGGAGCGTGGCAGAGATGACGGTGGGGCTGGTCCCTCGCAGTGGCAGGTTGGCGCGCCGAACCATGACTCCACTAATGTCCCGCATCTTGTCTGTGACACAGCCAGAGCTGTATGAACGTTTGAGGGACCATCAGCAGGGAGTTAGTGGTGAGTATTCTGCGTAGGCTGACTTTGGGTGTGAGTGACTGCATGAATGGCGACCGGGAGCCCTTGCTGATCTTGCTGCTGTGTAAATTTTTAGGAACTACTTCTCAGTGGCCTATGTGTTCAGTGCAGGTGTCATGTATTTTCCCATAGATGGACTTGATCATGTGTTTCATACGATGGCCCTTGATATTGCATGATGAGATGTGGCCTTATGACATCTTCTGCATTCTGGGTGTCATGGACATCACCAGGCAGTGTACAGCAGTGTGCATCATGTCAGTGTGCATTTAACGATGTGTGCACTGCAGGACTTGTAAATGGTGTGAAGTACACATCTGACACCAACGTGCAACAGTTTGCATGATGAATTGCTCAACTTGTTAGACATCAGTAGCTCATGGACATTCTTAAGTACAAATTTGAATCTGTATCTGTGTTGTCCTTTTACAGTGACTCCATATGTGACAGAGGCAACATGCTGAGATGGTATGCCTCTCTCACATACAGGCACGTGGGTATGCTTGCAGAGATGTTTATGTTGGATTACAAGGAGGCAGGGACCTGCTATTTGCCGGTGTGAACCTCACATGGCTCATTGATGTAAACAATGCATATTTCCATGCATCTTCTGTGTTCAGCATGATTGTTGCACATGCAGACTGCACAGGGTGTTGTGCAACTTGGGGTTGTCATTATCTAGTCTAGTTCTGGGCTTGCATTTGATGTTTGTGTGTATGGCACTGTACTGAACCTATGTCTCTGTCCATTGCAGCATCTACCGAGTGCACGGAAGGCCATGATACGGACACCAGTGCAGAAGCATGTGGCACGCATGATAGCCATGGGATCACTGACACTGAGGTGACCAGCGCCTCGGAGGGGGACAGGAGTGTCCTTGAGGACTCACGCGCAGAAAGCACAACCTCAACATCATCGGACTCCAGTGGGGAGTCAGCGACAATGGTGGTCACAGGGAGTGACAATGCTGCCTCTTCCTCCACCACACATCGGCCAGTGCCCACCATCCCGGCTACTACCACTAGTGCTGTCCGTGCCCGCAGGGCTGTTAAGGGTAGAGTCGCCTTCACCCCAGGCACCGCTGCCCCTGCCCCTGTCTCCCCTGCTGCCCTCAGTGTTGAGGCGGTAGAACTGTTGCGCCAGCTGTGTGTGGGTCAGACAGCTCTCCTAAATGCTTTCCAGGATCAGGACAAGAAGTTGGGACAGGTTCTGGCATTTATGGAGGGCATTCATTCGGACGTGGGTGGGCTACACAGGACTGTCCAGGGTTTGTCCTCCACCGTGACGGCAGCCATTCAGCTATCACAGCATCCAAGTCCAGCCCCAATGCCTTCACCAACCACCCTGCCAGTGGCAACCCCTGAGGAGAGTGACCACACAACTGAGCCCTCAGGCCCAGAGTCGTCGACACCCAGCACACGACAGCAGCGCTCCAAGCGTGCCAGACCACAGACACCATCCCCAAAAAGTGACACAGGCACACAGGGACACAAAGAAAAAAGCCCTTCACATGACACTCAGGGGCATCAGGCAAAGAAGCAGGCCTCTAGCTCACGGTCCACAAGATTGCACCCATCACAAGAGACTCCCATCCACACAACTGCTCCAAGTGACAGACAAACAGTTGGCATGCCTGCTGTGGTGCTGGTGCCGCTGAAGGGAAAGCCCACAAAGCAACCTAAGACTGCTTCACCCAGGACCTCTACTCCCACCCACACCCCTGTGAAGCGTGGTCAGGAGAGCAATGTGAGTGGTTCACCAGGACCACAGGGGATGGAGGGCAAAAGGCAAGCAAAAAGCAAGGCTAAGTCCATATCCAGCAAATCCCCACAAGGAGGGCCACCTGCACCTGTCACACCTTTGGTGGAGAGGGACTCTGTTGTGCCAGCCACACTTCCCACTACTCCCAAGACACTTCTGCAATATCGGATACCCAAGAAGTGTAGAGGCAGCCCTCAACATTCACCCTCACCCACTGTGTCTCACGGCAGCGTCTCTCCGCCTCCACGTGCCACCATGCCACCCGGTCCGAGCAGCCCTACACCTGCCACAGCCACTACTGCCTCTGTGTCTCACGGCAGCATCTCTCCGCCTCCACGTGCCACCATGCCACCCGGTCCAAGCAGGCCTACACCTGCCACAGCCACTACTGCCTCTGTGTCTCACGGCAGCATCTCTCCGCCTCCACGTGCCACCATGCCACCCGGTCCAAGCAGGCCTACACCTGCCACAGCCACTACTGCCTCTGTGTCTCACGGCAGCATCTCTCCGCCTCCACGTGCCACCATGCCACCCGGTCCAAGCAGCCCTACGCCTGCCACAGCCACTGCTGACTCTGACTCTGATGATCCTCTCTCTCCCAGGTCCAGTTCCGCCAATGGCCACGACACTCAGCCACCTCCCACTCATACTGACAGGCAAGTCTGAGGCACAGACCCCCTCCCATACCCATCTCTCCCACAGCGGTGCCTGGACTGAGCTTTGATAGCCCCGGTGCTTTGGTCATTCACATGGCAGTGTACGGTGTTACACATTCACTGTAAACATTTTCATGCACACATGTGCATTGTTTGGACTGTGGACTGGCCAATGGCCTTTTATTTGTTTGAAATTTTGTGACTATCTGGATATTTTGCAATAAACACTGTTACTCCTGTCGTATCGTTTGTTACTGCCCTTGCTTAATTAAACATTTTGATGTGTGGGTATGGATAAATGTGCCACATGCTCTGCATGGCACTTCCACATTGCCATTTACTTCATTCACTTTGTCATTGTTTGGCAAACGTAACACACACCTTTGGTCTGCTTGACTCTGAGGTTTGGGGGTGCAATGATGTTTGTGGGTGTTGATGTACTCTTGCAATCATCATTCGCTGTTGATTTCAGTATGATTGTACACATGTCATGTTAGGGGGCTATACCACAACAGAGGTGAATTCTACACACAGTCTGACTTGCGGGGTGTCCAAGGTTGGTGATGTCTGTGTGATGTGTTTGGATGTGTGAACAGCAGTGTGTGTGTGGTAATCTTGTGAAGGCCTGTCTTCGTACTCACATGGGTATATTTGGATGTGTGCAGTTGAGTGGTCACACAGTGTGCTTGGCCTGTCCTTGTCAGTGGTGTTGAGGTGTATGTGGCCCTGTACATGCCAACTACAAACGTGTATGTTCCAGGTGGGGTTTGCCCCCTCATACTCATCTTGGCAGTGGCAGGAAGGGGGTTTCACACCACAAGCACCTTTTTGGCATTACTTTGCAGGTGGGGTTTGCCCCTAATACTCATCTTGGCAGTGGCAGGAAGGGGGTTTCACACCACAAGCACCTTTTTGGCATTACTTTGCAGGTGGGGTTTGCCCCCTCATACTCATCTTGGCAGTGGCAGGAAGGGGGTTTCACACCACAAGCACCTTTTTGGCATTACTTTGCAGGTGGGGTTTGCCCCTAATACTCATCTTGGCAGTGGCAGGAAGGGGGTTTCACACCACAGGCACCATTTTGGCATTACTTTGCAGGTGTTGTTTTGCCACCTATTACTCATCTTGGCAGTGGCAGGAAGGGGGTTTCACATCACAAGCACCTTTTTGGCATTACTTTGCAGGTGGGGTTTGCCCCCTAATACTCATCTTGGCAGTGGCAGGAAGGGGGTTTAACACCACAAGCACCTTTTTGGCATTACTTTGCAGGTGGGGTTTGCCCCCTCATACTCATCTTGGCAGTGGCAGGAAGGGGGTTTAACACCACAGGCAGATTTTTGGCATTGCCTTGCAGGTGTTGTTTTGCCACCTATTACTCATCTTGGCAGTGGCAGGAAGGGGGTTTCACATCACAAGCACCTATTTGGCATTACTATGCAGGTGTTGTTTTGCCACAATACACCTATGAACTTGTTCACATACATCACTATCCCTGAATATCAGATGGGCACACATTTTGATGTTGGACAGGGTGGGATGGTAGGGGCTGTGATGGTATCAGGTAATGACAGCTGCTACCAACAGAGGCACACAATGTAGATTTGGGCCATGGCAAACACAATCCTTACACCTCCCTGTGACTGCCCATGCGTGCCGCTGGACCTGCCTACTGGATTGTGCGGATCTTTTCCCGCGTCTTCACCGCTGCGGTGACGTGACCGGGAGGATGCGGTGATGACGTTGTTGATGGATGACCCCGATGTGGAGGTGTGGCATTGACGTACCAGCGGTGTTGTCGACGGCGGCGGTGTCTTTGTTGATGGCGGATCAGGAACAGCAGCGGTAGGGCTTGTAGAGCAGGATCCATTGCGGTAGCGAACGCGTGGAGTTGTGTGTTATTGCCGTTTTCCTGCGCAGTATTGCTTCCGCCGTGTTTCAATGGGTGGTTTCTCCGTTGCGGTCCGATTGCCTATTTGAGGCATTGTGATTCGGACGGCGGTCTACACGTCATTCCGCACGGCGGTCTCCCGCTATTGACTACGTCCGCCCTCGTCACGGAACCAAAGTACTGGCGGTACTAAAAACACCGCGGCGGTGGGGATTTGGCCTATGTCTGCCCATTGTAATATGGCGGTCGGGGATTCGCGACCGTGGTTGGCAAAACAGCACCCGCCAGGCCGGCGGAAGCCACCGCCTGCACGGCGGTGCCGATCCGCCCGCCATCGTAATCGGCCCCTAAAAGTGGATTATGGCCACTGTAGCACCCTGGTGCTCGGAAACATTTTTCTTGGGGCAAAAAAGTTAATCTGTGCTGTGATGAGGACCGCAATGATGCCAGCATAGTGGCGGTCGGGGCATGGAAGGTGAAAAGTTGGTTTAGAGGAAGCGACGCTTGTAAATCTAGTGGTTTAATTGCACTTGGGATCAATCCCAGTTTCCACACTCAACCAAGCTGTGTGATCTTAGGCAATTGTTTCATTTAACTTTGCCTATCGGCATTGTTGTCGAAGGGGGGAGTGGCATGAATGTTTCGAAATTCATATTTGAAAAATGTCACTTTTGAAAATAAATGCAATGCAATTTTATAATTTTATGTACTAAGGTAAAACGCTTCTGCAGGTTAGTGAAATATGCTTTTGGGAATTTTGAAGGGACATATATTTTTACACGTTTGTTTCAAGATGTCTGTAAAAATTAAAGTGCTCTTATAGTTAAGTGGTGCAGAACAGATACTGTGCTTCTTTTTTTACATTTTTTTAGTTCGACTGTAAATAAATGCTTGCCATTTATTTAATATCTTTATGAGTATTAGTGCGTTGTAAAGTAAAGCATAGTGCTGCTGTTCAACCAGGGGCCGTATCTAAGGGTCAGGAGGGCCGCATCCTCGGGTCGCACTTTGAGAATCACTGCTGTAGCACATTGACTGCATAGAAGACAAGATGCAAGAATGTAATCAGAAATACTAGAACTACCCCTGCCTATCAAAGTGGTGCAAGGCAACAATTATCCAAATCAGATGCCTATTGAATATTGATCAGATTCCTGTCAGAGATCACATCTAGTAAATCAAGTCCTTGACTATCCGTTTGCCACAAAGTCAGCACAAAAACACAGCAACTCCCATGTCATCTGCAGGCATTCTGGGATAAAAGCAGAATGTGTTTGTCCCAATTAGGTATTAAAGTGGCTAGCTAGAGTTATGAACAGGGTCCCGCATTTTGCGTATGGGATTCCATAAAGGAGTCCAAGTGCTTGAACAAACCATTAAAATTGTTTGATACAAAATTATCATTGTAAAAATGAACAATCAAAAAGCATGTGTTCCTCCAAATTTAATTTTGTTTCTCCAATAAACTAATTTCCTGCTATTTCTTCATTCTAGCCATCAGGAAGGTCATTCCTCTTTTTCCAACCTACTTTCGAAGAACTGTAACCCAGGCATTGATACATCGTGCCTGGACTTCTGTAAATCTCAGTACCTCATAAATTGACATTCTGAAATTGCCAGATTGCAACTCCTTCAGAACACCGCTGCCTCCCTAATTCTTTGGCTCAATAGGTGGCCACGGATTTCTTCTTACTGAGGTTTTTACTTTGGCGCACAGTTCAGAAGCAGTGTCTCTTCAAGGACTGTGCAACAAGGCTCACCATGGAACGTCATCACGATATATGAGCAGCCATTTCAAAGTTTCAAAGAACTCACAGAGGTGGGCGATACTTTTCAGTAGTTAATTCAAAGAGCTGGAACTCTGCTTTCCAATCTGCACTCTTGTCAGGTACCACTTGAGCGTTCATGAGAGTCTGAAAATTCATCTTTTCTCTAGCTAACAAACACGTTATCCTTATTCAGTGCCAGGACACCATTTTCCTGGATAACTATGCGCTTTCAGAGACGTTTTAAGGCATGAGCAAAGTGGGCTCTGGCCCAAGGCTGCAGCCTTTCAGGAGGGCCCTGATAGAACCAGCTTTGTTCTGCAGTCTTGGTCTGACAACCTTAAAAAATTCTTAAACAGATTGTTTTAAATACAGTTTTTCTTTAATTTATTTTTAATGTGGGTAAGGTGTGAGAGTCTATTACAGACAAATGCAGAGACATGTTGTGTTTGTTTTATACAACAGCCATAAAAAAGGATTTTTTTTTTTAGCTCAAAACAGGAAATAATATTCAAGAAATGGGAGAGGGCCACAGAAATTATTTGCAGAAATATTAGTGAGCTGCTACTGTGTTACAATATCGAAAACACGTGTCACTATCCCTGAATATTAGATGTAAACATATTTAAAATTTGGATGGGTGTGCCTGTGCACTGTCAGTGACCTGGCCAAAGGGTGCATGAAAGAGCTGAAACTTGATCATAAAATCAAAGCTGTTCCAAAAAGGGGCCCCCAAAATACATTTGGCCCAGGGCCCCCAAACTCCTTACGATGTTCCTGTGCGCTTTAGAAATTGTAATTCAAATTTCGGACTTTTGGCTTGTTGGGAAAGCGATTCCAAGCCAAGTGAATCCCACCCAATGTAGATGATTCCTTAACTGAGGTGTAAAGTCCTCCAACTATTGGATTTGTAGTTTGACTGCTTTCCGCAAGGGACTGCTGTTCTACCAATTCAGAAATCCTAAAATTGAAGCATTACCTATGTGTGGGTGGTGCTGGTGCATGAGTACCTGACTTGATTGAGCACGCCACTTACTAAAATCCACATTAATTTCCTATGAGCAGAATCTGCGTATGAGTCCGATCATAAGCAAATTACATTGACGTGAATGCAGCTCATAGGCCTGGTAAGGTCTTCAGTGTGGGAATTTAAAGCAAAAGACACACAGCTATTAATTACATGGCTGGTTTAATTGAGAATGTGTGCAACTGTCCCATGTGATGATGAACTGGTGGGTAAAGTTTTAAATGTTTTTAGGTATTATGAAATATGGCATCATCGTGCCTGGTGGTTCATAGCAGAAGGCTAAGTTGTTATATGTGAGATGGAACATCTAGGGGACAAACTGCCAGTTTGGAAAATACAGAGAGTGGTAACAAGCTATGCGAGCATTCAAGATGGAGCTTAGAGGAAGAGGGGCTACAAGTTGGAAGTACTTCAGTGGCAGGATCATTCAAAGGGAATGGAGGTTTAGAGAACATTTTGCATGACAGGACAAATAAATTGGATGTCTAGCTTGGGGAGAAATGAGGAGTTATCAATGCACTCTCTTTAGTTATCCGCTAATAGGTTGCTTGAATTATTCATAAGGACTACCTTTTACACTTCAGTCTGTACCCCTTCCAATTGTGAATTTGTGCTTTTTAGGTCTTGGCTAGACAGCGCATCCGCTTTCTCTTCAAGATATGTTGTTTACTGTTAGTGGGCTTGGAGGCCACCCATTACTTTCCATTGGATGGCTTCAAAGTCACTCTTGATTGCTTGCTTCGTGCTGGCCAGATCTCTGGTTGGCACGTCACTCTTCTTGCATGTGACTGTGACTTTGGCTATTATGCCACATCCTCTCCCACATCACATAATACCACTCCACTCAAAATAATTCCACTTAATTGAACTCAATGCAACACAATTCAACTCCAGATAATTCCACTACACATAATTCCACTCCAACCTGCATAATTACACTCCATGCCACATAATTGCACTCCACATATATCCACTCAGCTCCAAAACCCATAATTACACTCCACAAAATTCAACTCTGCACCATGCCACATAATTACACTCCACATACGTCCCCTCCACACCATGTCACATAATTCCATACACGCCACACAATTCCACACCACACAATTCACACCACACAATTCCACACCCGCAACATAATCACACTCATCATAATACGAGTCCACTCCACACCACATAATTGCACTCCACATATATCCACTCAGCTCCAAAACCCATAATTACACTCCACAAAATTCAACTCTGCACCATGCCACATAATTACACTCCACATAAGTCCCCTCCACACCATGTCACATAATTCCATACACGCCACACAATTCCACACCACACAATTCACACCACACAATTCCACACCCGTAACATAATTACACTCATCATAATACCAGTCCACTCCACACCACATAATTGCACTCCACATTCATTCTCTCCATGCCACATACCAACACTCCCAATAACTACACTCCACACCATGCAACATAATTCCACTCAACATAACTCCACTAAATGCCACACAGTTTCACACCACAGAATTCAACTCCACACAGTTCCACTCCACACCACACAATTCCACACCAAACAACATAATTCCACTCCACAACACATAATTCCACTATACACCACAAACATCCAATCCACACCAGAGAATTCCACATCATGCCACATAATTCAACACCACACCACATATTTCCACTCAATTCCATGCCACTCTACGACACACAATACTACTTCACATAAGTCCATGACACACAATCCCACTCCACATATTTTCACTAAACTAAATTCCACATAAATACTATCAACATAATTCCACTGCTCACCAAGCCACATAATTTCACTACACATACCTCCACTCAACACCACACAATTCATAGCTACACAATTCCACTCACACAATTCTATACCACAGAATTCCACAACAAACAATTCCACTACAACCTACATAATTCCACTCCACACCACAAATTGCAATACACATGTTATAAATCTACATCATGCCACATAATTCCAATCCACTCCATGCCACACAATGCCACTCTACGTAAATCCACACCATACAACATAAATGCACTCCACATAATTCCACTGCGCACCATGTCACATATTTACACTACACATATTTCAAACGCACACCACATACATCCACTCCACTCCATAACACATGGCTAAAAGACATTGGCAAAGGCAATAGCTCTGGGATTGCCTAGATCTATTGGCTTTGTCAATGCTTGTTATACATCTTGCATTAAAGTGAATCGTCACCTCTGGCACTCACTGTACCTCAGAAACAAGATTAAGATCTCTTGTGGAGCATGCATGGCACACGCAGCAGCACTACCAGACCAAAAATGGAGGACAGCGAAGATGAAATACCGGAATTCTTGTCCTGTGCTCCTGGGCGTTAGAACCCCCATTCACAACTGGCAAGTCTGCACCCCTTTCCAACCTCTGCATTTAGCTGAAAACACAGCTCTTAGTACAGGGTCATCACCCTGGTGCTGGATCGACCCTAAAGAATTCCCACTTCCACCGTTTTCCATTTCACCCGGTCTATCCCACCTGCAGCTTTGCCACTTCACTCGCTGCCCCAATCATCCCTCAAAGTCTCACTCATGAGCCCTTTTTCTGTCCACTGTAAGCCCCAACCCATGGGAATAGTATTTCCTCTTTCCCTTCTTCCCCACACATAAAACAGCCCATTTGTGTATAGCACTCTTGCTTTTCATCTAGGTTTGCTCTGTGGAAGTCACATATATATGTGTATACATAATAATAATGATGATTATTATTAGGTGTGACTGCCCTCTGCGTATGTTGTTAACCGCAGATCATTGCCATCCTTTAGTTATGGGTTTGAACTGAAGGTTGGGGTGATTCATGATAGAAAAGGGACATAAGCTGCTGTTACTGTCTATCAGCATGTGGGCAATACATCCATTGTTGGGTATTGTCCCCACACATACAGCGGGAAAGATCTAACGCTTTAGGCTGCACTGGAAGGATTATTAACATGAAAGAATATACCGGGTAAATAATGCAAACATCGAAAAGGAAAGGCTGCAAATGTTTGAGCAGATGTGTTCTGATGTTCACTCAAAGTCTGGTTCAAGGTATTATTAAAAAAGCAAAGCGGGGCCATTTGAATGCCATTGGTTTAGGTATTGGGAGCATACATCATAAAAGTGTGGGTATGGACAGGAAGGTTCTTGGTGGATAAACCTTTATCTTCAAGATAGATCAACAAGCAATATGTGAAGGCATGTGCAGTATGGGATTATTAAGACACAGTTCACAGTGAGGACATTACATATCTACATCCTTCTGTGTATCTGATTGTTGTTTTGTGCAGTCGGCTATAAGGCGAGGATAGTCAGCAGCCCTATATTTGTCTTAAATGTTTATTTTAATTTAAAAAACGTACATATTTTTATTTGGATCGAATCACAAAGAAAACAGTAACTTTACAAGTTGTAGAGTCGCTCTTTCTTAGAGATTTAATAGTGTCACATGACATCTGCGTGCATGTAAATCTCCAAAAATGATCTATTTCCATGTGGACACTAAACCACTGGCAGAAAATCCCCTGGTGTACGGTTAGGCTTAGTATTAGAACAACAATAATACCTTGTTTTTATGTAGAGCATCTGCCCTTTCCATTTACTTGACATAACAAGTGTTACTTCTTGCCACTTGACATAACAAGTGTTACTTCTAGCCACTTGACATAACAAGTGTCACTATTACCCTGTTTGACTGGGGCGCAATTTACCGACCCTTAGATGGATGGAAGAATGAAGCTTCTTTGCCAGGATTCTAACTTACAACCTGTCAATCAGCACTTGTTTCATCAGCAGGCATTCAACTGGGTCAGCCTGGCCATCCTGCTGATTAAGGTTTGAATGCAGCTTGAAGTTCTAAAAACTTCTTTTTCTGCACCCAGAACACGTTTTCTCAGGTGTTCAAACCAGTTCTCCTGCACAGCCATGAAATATGTTAAACTCGATGCTGCAAATACACATATACCCTTTAAGGACTAGAATATTCTTGTGTTTACTGATTCGGAATGTGAAGAAGTGCTAGGTAACCATAGAGTTCAAATGTTGTGAATGTTTCGAGAATCGTATGTGCCCACCCTCCTTCACACTTACCTAACCTCCTATTTTCTCATCCCAACCCTGAACGTAAGACTGAAATCTGAAGAAATTCCATTCATAAGTAGAATTTCTGTTAATGAAAAATCCACAAATCCTGATTCTCTGAATCAGGGTTTAAGATTGTTGATCGCAGATTGATTGTTTTGCACACTCAAGTGACAGGAAATTTTGCTTACTTTTGTGATTTGGGCTCCCAGGTTCTAGTTGATATTTTCTTTAAAGCTTTGTGCAACCCAGGACCTTACCAGAATCGAAGTCTCGATCAGCAGTTGCATCAAACTCTCTTCTTTGGCATTTTGTTCTGCCTTATCTTCCTTCAGAACTGTGATACTCTATTCGTTGTCCTCACATGCTCCTTGTAATATTCACCTTTTTTCAAACTCATTTTTAGGTCTTGTAAAAGCAGGACTTTTTTGAAAATCTGTAATGTATACATATAGTGGGCTTTGATGCAGCACCTTGAGCCATTGGCTTCTTGGCTTGAAGATACTTCAGCCATTGCCCTGAGCCAATATCAGTCCTCAGGGGTATTTAAGTCTCACCATCAATCCATTGGCTGCTTTGGGTGTATCCTTCTGTCTTCATTGTGTCTATTTTACATCTAAAAGGTACAGTCACTCTGACTGTTGGAGTGAGGGGGGGAGGGGGGCACAGGAGCAGAACCCTATACCCCAGTCAATTCTCCCTTATGTGGGCCCTCGGGGGGGGGGGGGGAGGGGGCGCAACCAAGGTACCCGTGTATCCCATGCCTATTCATATTAGCTATGTTGGCTCCCTATTGCCTTGTACTGGAAATTTCATGGAGAACCTCATGCCATTATCCCCCCGCCTAGAACTAGCGGGATCACACCTATGGGGTGGGACAGCTGCTAACATATATATGAGCTCGTCTGAATGTTAAAAAATAAAGAAAATGCTATTGTACTGTGCTACTACCGCCAATAACTGCCGAAAGTTTTGTATTATACTGTTCAAGTTAAAAATAAATAATAGAACCACGAGACAACGCAATACGTCTGAAACATAGTATTGTTACCTTGGATGGTACCCAAGGATTAATGCCTGGTGGCCTAGGGACATGATTATTTATATTGACATGAAAGTTGTAATGTGTACTATGCTTGACATATGCCCTGACGTATTATACATGTAACGCCTATGTACAGTCCTTGGGGAGCGATGATATGTACCGCAATGTTTTTATCCGCCCTGGGCCAGGGCCCAGGATATATGCTATATATGTAGTAGCGTAAATGCTTTTTATATCAAATGCTGATAAAAAAATGGTTTAAAAAAAAAAAAAAGGTACAGTCACTCGTTACACATTCAATACAAAATACTCCTCTCCCCTGCTACTACTCTTCTTTCCTGCCACTGGTGCAGAGCTCACACCATGAGCTAGTCTGGCGGCTTATCTACTCTGCCACTGGACTACTACTGTTGTCAAATGTGCCCACGGCTACCTCCTACAGGATGCAAACATTGGCAATGCCAGCAGTTGTGGCATGTAAATTACAGTGCAAGCCAGATCTATTGGCTGTGCTAATGCTTGTTGCCTTCTGTTATCAACTGTTATTTTCTCTTAATTCGTTCTAAAGGTAGTGATTCCATTCCCACTTCCTGCAAGTAACGGTTTCTAGATACAGACCTTTCAAGCAGAACCTGGATAATATAACTATTTCTATTTAAAATGTGTAATTTATATTTTTTTAAAACCTGTAATGCTGACTTGCCTTTTACTTTAGCATCTAATGGCAGTGTTAAATTTAGAGATGCTTCCAGTTACTTGTATAATGTCTTCCTGAGCTATATGCGACAACTGCTTTAAAATATTTCTGAAAATGTAGAGCTATGCCATATCTTAAATTGCAGACCATTTTTAAGATTATACATAACTTCTTAACATTTCAGTGGCTGTAATAATATGTTAATTGTTTTGTCATTTTCACTCTTGTTAACACTGCCTGGGCATTGGTTGCACCTCATTTACTACCCAAATGTAGTAATAAACAGTAGAAAGATGAACAGTTAATCTTTGCAAAGGGCCTTCCACTGCTCGACAACACGTGCGGCTGCGTTTTTAGTAACCTTTGAACCATTTGTGCTAGAAACAACATTTTTCGGGGGTAAAATCTGCAGATTATGTAGCAAATGAGGGATTATGTGTCAAATGCCGTAAATCTACATTTATGCAAATAACACTGCACAATCGCATAATTCCAGTGTGCCTGGTTATATTCATGTTATAAATATAAAGTTTATTTGTCCCTGTACGTATTCGCAGTTATCCCTGGTGATTTCCAAAAACACACAACATCTCTATTTTTCGTTCCACTAGCACAAGTTCTCGTTAATATACATTTTTCTAAATGATTTAATTATATATAGTTTAGTAATGGACCTATACTTAATCTAGATACACAAAACCTGCCTACCAATTAGATAAACTCTCCTCCACACAACCCGCATCTGCAAGCAATTGATGCTGGAGATTCCCAAACCAAAGCTATAGACAATAAGTTAACAAATCTTCTATTCATTTGCCTCTGGAATCACCTCCCCACCTATCTAAAAATGGCTTAGTCAATCTTGACATTCAGTAATTGGTATTTCAAAACTCTTCTTTTCTCAGTACATCTCCTTCAGACCTTAGAAATCTTCAATTTCGACACATCCTGTCCAGTGTAAATGGTACAAGAACTTTGGAATATTGAGCGCTCTATTGAAGGAAGACAATGCAGTGCTCCGGGCTTCTAACGGCTGCTATAAAAGCCAGGAGCATCAACATTCCAATGTTTGCCTTTCACAGCTGTTGCTGAGAACAAAGGTCTCACGGAGCCAAGGGAATTCCCCCCCCCCCCCCCCCCCAGGCTGCATGAGTTTAATGGGCGGTACAGCCCGCTACGGCAGGCTATAAGGCTGTATTCGAACATAGGAGTGTTAGGTGCTCCTTTGAAGAATATGGAGTGGTTGAGGGACATTAAATATACAATATAGTCCTACTGGGAGGACACTCCCAGGAAGTTAATGACTGGAGTAAGAGAACCAGAGATGAAAACTCAGACACTTAAAATTTGTGGTGAAATTCACAAAATGGCTTGTTAGCAGGTATGTGATTTTCATGAGACTATTTAGGCTGCAGGTTGCAAGTAGCATACCTGTTGGATTTTTGGGTGATCAGACTGCCAGTTTTATGTCTTGAAATGCATTGTAATGAATGCTTGGCTTTGGGGTCCAAAGGAAGCAGCATAAAGAAATGGTCAAAAAGATGTTAGTTTGAATATAAATTGTTTGCTGGTGGTGCCGTAATAATTTTAGGAACTTTGGTGAATTCTAAAGTGATTTCACCCTTTGAAAAATGATGATGCCAGTTCATTCACCTGTGTTCTATTGCAGCTTGACCACAGAGGTCTATTAAACAACTATTCTTCCGTTTCCCTTCTGTTTGTGTTGACCTGGGAGAGACACAAAAGGCAAGTGAAAAGGCCAACACAATTCTGCTGCTTTTCAAGGGTCTCTGGAGACCCGGGTGAGGTGAAAGAATGAAGGGGAAGTGAGCGCTTCTCCTGTGTGATGTCACAACAGTGATTAACCACCTTGGTTAACCACTGTTGTGACGTCACTGCAGTGAAAATCCAAATTTCAATTCCATTATTGTTGCTAAAGGATTTCAATGGACGCAATATACAAGTACAATAATAACAAATAGATAAAATGTGTCAGTAGTGATCCTCACCTCTTCAGGTGTATTTCATCATGCACAGTGAGGTTTGTTTAGGAAGGGAATAGTGGTGGGCTGCTATTAATTAGTACGGAGATGAAAGGGACAATTATGTGTTATGGTTTTACAGTTCAACACAGAAAATAAATTAAAAAAATTCTTCAATTCATTAAATCACATGGTAAGTAAACTTATCACTATTATGCTAAATATTGAAATAATTTTTTAGTTGGTGCGTTCTCCTTCTCTTCAATATCTTTTCAAACATTATATCATGATTAATTTCCAACACATTTTTCAAACACTTTTACAGTGGTCCCCACTATGTGTTACAATCAGACAGTTGTGTTTCTTGAATCAAGAACAGAATTGGAAACAATTGATGTAATTTTTAATACATAGACGCAGAGTTTAGTGGCAGTCTTTTTAAATTATCTACATGATGTATCTCCATTTTGCTGTTGTGTAGTCGAAAGAGAGTAAACTACCTCCTTTAAAAATAGGATTGGCCATTAGTCAATGTCCTTTACAGCACACTTACTTTAGAAGCATCACTAATGACTTTGAACTAAATAATTAATCAGCAGTACTAGAGAGCAGGAGATAACAGGAGAATGAAAAAAGCAGAGATGAAATACAATCACAACATTAATAACATTACACGCCCTTCTGTAATACTGATATGGCACCAAAATGTGAAGCAGTTCAAAGAAAAACATTGTGTTTTAGGACATGCTTTTTTCAGATCAGGATGACTAAACAAAGTGGGTCTAGTCTATCTTAACTCCACCTTGTCAAAGGCAGGGCAAGGACATTTCGGCTTTAACCACTTTAGCACCTTAGTCTGTAAACTATGTCCTGAAATACAGGAATTACCCATAAATTAATTTTTTAATTATAATATTATTTTTACATGTGAGCCAAGCTCCTACGATTGTACGGACAGCTTGCTCTTCTGGACAACCAGCTTGTAAATGCTCTCAAATCATATAAAGAAATGTGCAGTTAAGTCTAGGCCCTGTGCTTTCATTGAATGTTTCTGTTAGCCAAGACATGTTCTACGTGCAGCCTACACAAATAGTAATGTCACTGAGGATGTTATGGACACAGAATTGAAATCAGTATTTTCTCCAGAGGTGAGTTTCAGACCATTAGCTCTGTTGTGGTCATGAAGATCTATCTGTTCCTGCCCCGCACTGCTAAAGGAATGGTGTGATGAAGTCATAATTGAGGTGGAATATTATTTCACGTACACTGCACTTGGGCCTTTGTTACTGCCACTAAGCCCCTCCAGCAGTACTACCTCCCAACCCCTCAGGAGCCATGCTCTTTATTGACCCATGTTCCAAGTTGTACTAGAGTGCTCCTGGATGCCTCCTACCACAGCTGGGCCTCCAGGAAATCTGTTGGCGCCTCCTGCCAACCCTGCCAACTATAAACCAGGATAAGGCTGGCGTAATCGTCTAATCTATCTTAAAGGATTCATGGCCTGTCTCTATCAGCTGAATAATTTGGCAGAGAACTACACTGCCACTAGGAGTGGGTACTAAGTCCCATTTGGATGAGCTACATCACCTTACAATGGGAATTGCCGGAGAGGATAAAGCAGCAGTGTGCATGGTCAGTCGAAGCAAACGCTCCAAGCATTACTAGTCCTATTTCACTGAATTGATGGTGCTATGCAATAGTATAAATTTAACTTTTGATGGTTTGCCTTGACAGTGTAGCTGTACCAGACAATTATGTGACAATCACAAGGAGAGGGGCTTTGGCTCTGCCCACATTTTGGGAGCAAGGAGTAGAAGATTTGATTGGAGTTATATGCTTCTGCTGAGAGAGTGTATTGCACTCATATTAGCAGTTGGAGTTTTTTTTTTTCATGACTGACATGTTACAACGTGATGATCTGGTGGCATACGAGGGAAATCCTCTTTATGAGCAAAAGGACGTCCGTCAAAGAATGGGAGGCTGTGGGTTCCTGGTGGCCTCTTTTGCAACTTTGTCAAGCCGTCCGGTACTGGCTTAATACAGGAGGGGTAAAGCAACATCCTCTGGACTGTTCAGGGCTCCAGGAAAGGGGTGTCTTACTCTAAAGTATTGATGTACAAATAATGTGCTTAGTTTACGAAGCAGGCCTAGCACATAGACTGTGTGCCTATGCCAGTGTCGATGGATCAGTTGCCACATATGACCTTTCAAGATGTACCAGATTTCTAATGTAGTCTCTGATTCTTTGATATCATCCGTTCCATAGTCAACATATTCCACAATCTCATATGCGATCGAGTGAAGGAATGTGGCTCTCTTCTTCCACTGAGAAGCAGTAGCCAGTTTCACACACCAACGCATTGCCAGATTATTGCCCTGTCTGACTTCTTAAGGCCAGGTTCATGCAATCTCAGAATCGCCATTCCTTGATCTTCGGGCAGGAGGTAACTGCTATCGGCCCAGTCGCCCTTAACACTTTTCTCTTCAGAAGAAGTAGATTCCGAGACAACTTCCACTAGACCTACAATATATTGCTCTCTTTTTCATTCACTCCTTTAATTGAACGCAGATGAGCAGTGGGTGTCCTGTGTTTATTGGTGAGAAGCTGTGCACATCTCTTGAACCAAGGCTGCTCCCAAGAGGTCTAGTGACATCTCTTTCCCCCAGAGCATCTATACTCTTCCCTACTCCCATGCCCCTCATTATATCATTAGACGGTGCTCCATTGCCATTTCTTCTTTACCATGTAGCTGTGAGATCTTATTTTCATGTGAGAGCAGTGCACTGCAGCGCAAGGAATGTGCCTGCATGAAGTTTGTTGCTGTGCAACCCAGAACTGCTTACCAACAGAAGGAAACCTCTACCTGCTGTTGCACCGCCTTAGTAGACACTTGTGTCACTTTTTCAGGTTCTGTATCCCCAGGACTTGGGTACCTATTCTACCTATTTGTTACTGCCAAGGAGCAGGCAGATTGAGATACCTCTGCAAGGACTGCCACACTGATAATCCACTTCACAACCGTAAGAGAAATGTACCTACAGATTAAAAGAAATAATATGGTCACATGGAGAAAGTATCTCGTAAAGCTTGGAGCACAGGGCCTGGATTCCTTGGCTATTTAATTTAATGTGAAGTAAGAAGGGGCTTGAGTTCATTGCGGAATATTCGATCCATATGCTTCTAAGGGATACCCTTGCTTTCTTTTGGGTGTCCTTTTTCCACCCACTCGGCACTATAGTCTAATCATTACCCAACACCCTGTGCCTTTCACTTTAGAGACTTAGGGCCAGATGTACGACCCGCCTGCTCTTAAAAATATTTTCCCACATACTCACAAAGGAGAGGGGGTCTTCTGAAGACCACTTCCCCTTTGCGAGTGGTTTACCACCTACTTGAAGTAGGTGTTAAACTGCGAGTGTTTTGCGGCAGCAAACGGCCGCAAAACATCAGTACATAGCATGCTGACTCGCTATTAGGAAGGGACGCCCCTTCCTAATAGCGAGAGTCGCAAATGCTATTTTGCGAGTCAGTGACTTGCAAAATAGCATTTGTACATGCTATTACCCTTTTTTGCGGCCGCAAACGGGAGGATCTCCCATTTGCGGTCGCAAAAAAGGGTCGTACATCTGGCCCAAAGTTTTTCCACCTTGTCTATACAAGATGCTGCAGGGTCAAGTTAACAGGAGAAGGGCTCTTGCTGTCTGAAGAGTAAGCCAACCTTAGCCCTTGTATGAAATGTACCCATGTGATAAATTTACCAAGCATAGAGAATACCAAAGCTGAAATTATGTTGTTTTTTAAAATTTATTATTTAGAGGTACTGTTCCAATAACGTGAGGTGTCCCCACTTTGGGACATAATTTAAACACATAGCACGTAATAAACAGAGATTATCTGTAGCATTTGAATGTGCTATAGCCAATATTTAACATTTTTAGGTTTAGCGTTAACTAAGAACTTTTGATTTGACTAAAAGTATATATATAATATACTTACTTATTGGGGCTTTCATCCAGCCCTCTTTATCCATTTTCTGTTATTGTTATTAGCACTTTTATTCTACCCACTGCATCAAACAGAATGGGTCACTGGGTCAGCTCACATTAGCTTTGACTAACTTCACTATGAGTGACAGAAAAAAGTAGTTTACTTCCATGCCAGGGACAACTATGGCAGTGTGTTCTTACGAGGGCAAAAATATTTTTGTTGACGGCAGGCCTAGCAGCTTCTCAAACAATGAAGTTATGCATAAACCAAGTTTCTGGTTTTATGAATTGCAACTGATAGTAAACACCATTATAAGGTTGTGAACCAGGTCTTTGGGTCTATGAAGCATAAGTGATCACAATCACATTTTGTTTCATGTACTAGTGTGTTTGCTTCGTGAGACAGTTTTACTTTATCACTGTGGTTTGTAAAATGTTTTTACAGTTCATCAGCCCTGATTCACCAAACGTGGACCCAGGGTTTTGGAACTTGCACTGTTCTGTGATGTTGCTTCTAGTTCTTGGGTTGTCATGTTTCTCTGAAATTATTGGAGTCCCACCCAGTAGATTTCCTTAGCCTCAAAAGGAAACTGTGACCTTTTCGGAGAGAAGATAAACTGGTAGGTGTCTCTCCCCTACCTAGCTGAGTTAGGCTCATATGGGGAAGAAGGTTAGGAGTCAGACAGAACATGTCAGAGAATCTCTTATCCATCTGTAGGTGATATTATGGAGCTCCCTTCATGAATCCCAAAATCAGTGCACAAAAACAAGTATTAGTATTTTTAGTTATGAACAACCCAACCAATAATATATGTAAAGTGAGACAGGATGGTCATCAGCAAGTCTGCAGGAATAGATAGGCCGGCCAGTCTAGTAAAGTGGTCTCTCAAGAAATCTGGAATTAAAAAATGGTGTGGAAGAATCAAACATCTAGAAAGTCTGCTGCAGCGTCATTGGAGGGGTTGAAAGTATACTTGCAGAAGCACAAAGTGCAATATGTAATTTATTCCCATTATTGAGTGTTGGGAGGGGCTACTTACCAAAAACACGAACAAAGGGTCAGAAAGCATGGCAAACTACGCAAATTGGATATTTCAAGTCATAAACTGCGTGGACTACATAAAATTAGACAACCACCAAATAGATGATATTGATATGTAACACAACACAAAGAAGATTCTCTGTCCCATACTTGATTGATCTGTTATCCACGAAAGCTAATCGTGCCTTTCCAGGTGAGAGTGTTGTGATGCTTAACCCAGAAGCAACATCAGTAGGAATCCCCTGCGACCAAACAAGCTCACCCTTTCAGGGTGACCCATTAAGTAGTCTAGGCTGGACAGCCCCAATGAATAAAATCATGGAATCCATTGCCCAATTGCTGGCTACGCTTGTGAATGATGTTGAAAATAATGTAGATACTAGTCTCTTAATATTGAATTAAGTTGAGACTTAGGGATCCCAATGATAACATGCGTCCAATAAGGAATCATATAAGGGGTCACACCATCTGAACATGTGATGGTATGTTGAACCTTTTGAAACAGATTGACTCAAATGGAAAAAGCCTCTCCTGTAAGCATCCCCAATGAATCACTGACAAAATATCGAGGTACAAAAATATCGTGACAAAAATATCGAAGTCAAGAATATCGACATCATGGTAAGTACAAAAATATTGAGAGAAAAATATTGATGTCAAAAATATCGTTGTAAAAAATATCATTTTTTTAAAATGTTAAAAAATAATGTAAAATAAAGTAAATAATACATATAATTTAACCCCTTCGCTGTGCTAAGCCTTTTTTGGCTATTTGGGGTAGTTTGCGCTTAGGCCCCTGTAACTTTTTGACCACATAAGCTATCCACGCCAAATTTGCGTCCTTTTTTTCCAACATCATGGGGATTTTAAAGGTACCCAGGGTTTGTGGATTCCCCTGGAAGGGACCCAGAAATTAGCCAAAATACAGCTAAATTTTGTTTTTTTGGGGGGAAATGGGAAAAAAGGGCTACAGATGAAAGCGTCTGGTTTTTTCCCTGCAAGTGGTATCAAAAAAGGAGTTGTGGTGCTGAAATCACCATCTTCCCCGATTTCAGGGACAAGCAGACTTTTGTCAGAAAACCAAATTTTTTGGCATTTTCTGGGACATAGCCTATTTTTGCTATTTTTTGTGCTTTCAACCTCTTTCCAGTTAATGGTAGAAATGGGTATAAAAGCAATAATGGATCCTGGAAAGCTATACATTTTAGAAAAGTAGACAAAATTCTGAATTCAGCAGGGGGTCATTTGTGTAGATCCTTCAAGGTTTCTTTATAGAAACTAACCGTTGAATATAGGAAAAATTGAAAATTAGTTGAAAAAAACAGCCATTTGTGTCAACGTTTTCACCTGTAACTTCTTCTAATTATGACAGCTGTTTGAAAGCAATATACCGTTACATCCGCTGGACCTTTCTGGTTGTGGGGATATATAGGACTTGTAGGTTCACCAAGAACCTGACGAACCCAGAGCCAATAACTGAGCAGCGTCTTGCAATGGTTTTTTATTATGTACCGGGTATATAGCAATTAATTTGGGAAAATATATACATGGAAAAATCGGTATGAAAGACACCTATGTATTTCTGAAATTGGAACAAAATATAGAGTTTAGAAACAGTAGATATTTGCACATTTCCGAAATTGTGAGTACCCATACTAGCATGAGAATTATAGGTCATTTTTCAAAATGACTTCTTTTTTACACATTGTCTTTCATTTGGAAGGCAGAAATGCATCTAAAGTCAATAGGTAATAACAGTTGCTCTACAATTATGTGTTACCCTAAGTCTCCCGATAAAAATGGTACCTCACTTGTGTGGGTAGGCCTAGTGCCCGCGACAGGAAAACGGCTCAAAACGCAACGTGGACACACTTTATTTTTACAGTGAAAACTGACCCTTTTTTTGTAGAGTGCCTAGCTGTAGATTTTGAACCCTAGCTCTGCCGGCACCTAGGGAAACCTAGCAAACCTATACATTTTTGAAAACTAGACACCCAGGGGAATCCAGGATGGGGTGACTTGACTGGCTCTCACCAGGTTCTATTACCCAGAATCCCTTGCAAACCTAAAATGTTGTAAAAAAACACATTTTCCTCACATTTTTGTGGTGGAAAGTTCTGGAATCTGCGTGGATCCACAAAATTCCCCCACCCCGCGTTCCCCAAAGTCTTCCGAGAAAAATGGTACCTCACTTGTGTGGGTAGGCCTAGGGCCCGCGACAGGAAACGGCCCAAAACGCAACGTGGACACACCACATTTTCACAGTGAAAACGGATCCTTTTTTTGCAAAGTGTCTAGCTGTGGACTTTGAACCCTAGCTCTGCCGGCACCTATGGAAACCTAGCAAACCTATACATTTTTGAAAACTAGACACCCAGGGGAATCCAGGATGGGGTGCCTTGACTGGCTCTCACCAGGTTCTATTACCCAGAATCCCTTGCAAACCTAAAATGTTGTTAAAAAAACACATTTTCCTCACATTTTTGTGGTGGAAAGTTCTGGAATCTGCGTGGATCCACAAAATTCCCCCCACCCCGCGTTCCCCAAAGTCTTCCGAGAAAAATGGTACCTCACTTGTGTGGGTAGGCCTAGTGCCCGCGACAGGAAACGGCCCAAAACGCAACATGGACACACCACATTTTCACAGTGAAAACGGATCCTTTTTTTGCAAAGTGCCTAGCTGTAGACTTTGAACCCTAGCTCTGCCGGCACCTAGGAAACCCAGCAAACCTATACATTTTTGAAAACTAGACACCCAGGGGAATCCAGGATGGGGTGACTTGACTGGCTCTCACCAGGTTCTGTTACCCAGAATCCCTTGCAAACCTAAAAATATGTCCAAAAAAACACATTTTCCTCACATTTCTGAGGTGGAAAGTTCTGGAATCTGCGTGGATCCACAAAATTCCACCCACCCCGCGTTCCCCAAAGTCTTCCGAGAAAAATGGTACCTCACTTGTGTGGGTAGGCCTAGTGCCCGCAACAGGAAACTGCCCAAAATGCAACGTGGACACACCACATTTTCACAGTGAAAACTGACCCTTTTTTTGCAAAGTGCCTAGCTGTAGATTTTGAACCCTAGCTCTGCCGGCACCTAGGGAAACCTAGCAAACCTATACATTTTGGAAAACTAGACACCCTGGGGATTCCAGGGAGGTATGGCTTGCGTGGATCCCCCAACGTTTTCTTACCCAGAATCCCCTGCAAACCTCACATTTAGCTGAAAAAATTTCACTTTTTCCACACATTTTTGTGTGGGAAAGTTGTGGCATCACCGGGCTGACACAAATTTCCTACCACCCAGCATTTCCCCAGGTCTCCCGATCAAAATGGTGCCTCACTCGTGTGGGAGGCCCAAGTACCCACGACAGGCAAGGGCCCAAAACGTATTGAGGCGACATCAAAATTGCCTATCACAAAACGACCTGGTTTTGCAAGGGGGATCACCTGGGTTTTTGGCCCCGTGCTCGGCGGCCAGCTAGGAAACCTACCAAACCCACACATTTCTGAAAACTAGACACGCGAGGATTCCAGGGAGGTATGGCTTGAGTGGATCCCCCAACGTTTTCTTACCAGAATCCCCTGCAAACCTCAAATTTAGCTGAAAAAATCACTTTTTCCACACATTTTTGTGTGGGAAAGTTGTGGCATCACCGGGCTGACACAAATTTCCTACCACCCAGCGTTCCCCCAGGTCTCCCGGTAAAAATGGTGCCTCTCTCGTGTGGGAGGCTCAAGTACCGGCAACAGGCAAGGGCCCAAAACATTTTGTGATAGGCAATTTTATGTCGCCTCAATACGTTTTGGGCCCTTGCCTGTCGCTGGTACTTGGGCCTCCCACACAGTGAGCACCATTTATCGGGAGACCTGGAGAACACTGGGTGGTAGGAAATGTCAGCCCGTGATGCCACAACTTTCCACAGAAAAATGTGTGGAAAAAGTGATTTTTTCAGCTAAATTTGGGGTGTGCAGGGATTCTGGGTAGAAACGTTGGGGGATCCACGTCAAGCCACCTCCTGGAATCCCAGGTGTCTAGTTTTCAGAAATGTGTGGGTTTGGTAGGTTTCCCAGCTGGCCGCCGACCACGGGCCAAAGCCCAGGTGACCCCTGCAAAGCCAGGTCGAGTTTTGTAATAGGCAATTTTGATGTCAAGCCTCAATGCGTTCTGGGCCCTGCCTACTGCGAGTACTTGGGCCTCCCACACGAGTGGGGCACCATTTTTATCGGGAGACC
Organism: Calotriton arnoldi; assembly: GCA_963921515.1. Taxonomy (NCBI): domain Eukaryota; kingdom Metazoa; phylum Chordata; class Amphibia; order Caudata; family Salamandridae; genus Calotriton; species Calotriton arnoldi. The sequence goes on from CAWUFW010003586.1 coordinate 78,232, forward strand.
TGAGAGCGCTGGGTGGTAGAAATTTGTGTCAGCCGGTGATGCTACAACTTTCCCACACAAAATGTGTGGAAAAGTGATTTTTCAGCTAGGTTTGAGGTTTGCAGGAGATTCTGTCAAACGTTTGGGGATCCACGCAAGCCATACCTCCTGGAATCTCCGAGTGTCTAGTTTTCAGAAATGTGTGGGTTTGATAGGTTTCCCTAGATGGCCGCCGAGCCCGGGGCCAAAACTCATGGGACCCCCTTGAAAACCAGGTTGGTTTGTGATAGGTAATTTTGATGTCGCCTCACTAGGTTTTGGGCCCTTGCCTTTCGTGGGTACTTGACCCACCCACGCGAGTGAGTACCATTTTTATCGGCATACCTAGGGAATGCTGTGTAGAAGGAAATTTGTGGATCCACGCAGATTCCAGAACTTTCCCACAACAGAATTGTGAGGAAAATGTGGTTTTTTTTACAAAGTTTGAGGTTTGCAAGGGATTCTGGGTAACAGAACCTGGTGAGAGGCACACTAAGTCACCCCATCCCGGATTCCCCATGGTGTCTAGTTTTCAAAAATGTACAGGTTTGCTAGGTTTCCCTATGTCCCGGCTGCGCTAGGGCCCAAAATCCACAGGAAGGCACATTGCTAAAAATAAGTCTGTGCCATGTGGGCTTTCTGTCGCCCTGGGGGGGAATCGGGGGGGGAGTTTGCCCTGATATTGCCCCAAGGGGGGCAGAAAGACTGTGGCTATTTTTTGGGGGTGGGAGCATTGGTATGCCCATTCTGGGCAGCCCCCACCCCATGCATAAAAAATCCAGCATAATCACTGGCACCTAGTGGGCTTTCTGCCCCCCCCGGGGGCAGATCAGGGGCCACCGCCCCCATCTGCCCTCCCGGGGGGGCAGAAGGACTGGAATTTCTCCAGGGGGGGGTATTGTCATGCCCATTTTGGATAGCCCCCACCCCTACATGAATACAAAAAAAATCCCTGGTTTCTAGTGGGCTTTCCGCCCCCCCGGGGGGGCAGAAAGACTGACATTTCTCTGGGGGGGTGGGGGCATTGCCATGCCCTTTTTGGGCAGCCCCCACCCCAACATCAATTAAAAAAAAATCCCTGGTTTCTAGTGGGCTTTCCGCCCCCCTGGGGGGGCAGAAAGACTGACATTTCTCTGGGGGGGGCATTGCCATGCCCTTTTTGGGCAGCCCCCACCCCAACGTCAATAAAAAAAATAATCCCTGGTTTCTAGTGGGCTTTCCGCCCCCCTGGGGTGAAAGATTGGGGGCTACTGCCCCCATCTGCCCCCAGGGGGGGCATAAAGACTGACATTTCTCAAGGGAGGGGGTGGGGGCATTGCCATGCCCTTTTTGGGCAACCCCCACCCCAACGTCAATAAAAAAAAATCCCTGGTTCCTAGTGGGCTTTCCGCCCCCCCGAGGGGGCAGAAAGACTGTTGCCAACAAACAAATATGGGGGGAGCAAAGGCCCTTGCCCAAGGTGCCACTCCCCCCCTCCCTGGTGGCTAGTGGGTGGATCCCTGCTTGGGGATCGCCCTCCTGGGGTAATCCCCAAGCAGGGATCCACTAGGGAAGGGTACCATTGGAAAGGGGAGATTCTCCCCTTTCCACCCATACCTCTCACATCTTTTTCGGTGCTCGGGTTGCTGAGATAGCCCCACAAGCACCGAAACTGAGAAACTGAAACTAAGTTTCAGTTTCGTTTTCGTTGCAATGACAATAGCGCGCCATGCGCGTGGTCGTCATTGCAATGAAAATCAAAAATATGCCAGGGGAGGTTGGGAAAGCTCTTCCCCCCCTCCCCAGGCAAAAAAAAAAATGGGAAATCCCTCTGCTGTCTGCAGCAGAGGGATTTCCTGAGCTATGCTCCATGACGGAATGGTTCCGTCATGAGCACACTAAAACTTGTGCTCATGACGGAACCATTCCGTCATGAGCATAGGAGTTAAAGAAACATAGTTAAAAATATTTAAAAATGTTTAAAAATAATAACTAATACATATAATGTTAAAATAAATTAAACATATAAAATATAATATATATACTTACTTAATATTATTCATTAATAATTATTTTAATAACTTATAAATTGTTAAAAACATTTTATAAATTATAAATACATATATACACATACAAAAATAATATAAATAAAAATATAAAAAATATATATAACAAATTAAAAAACTACAATATTTTTAATGTTTTTAAAATAAATTATACACAACATTAACTAAAACAAAACAGAAAAATATTGGATAGCGGACAGAAAAAAATTACTATTCCAAATCCAGAGAGTGCAACAGTAGGGAAAGTGTTGGATAGCGTAGGGGTAAAAATAACTATTCCCACTCCAGAGACTGCAACAGTAGGGAAAGTGTTGGATAGAGTAGGGGTAAAAATTACTATTCCAACTCCAGAGAGTGCAACAGTAGGGAAAGTGTTGGATAGCGTAGGGGTAAAAATTACTATTCCCACTCCAAAGAGTGCAACAGTAGGGAAAGTGTTGGATAGTGTAGGGGTAAAAATTACTATTCCCACTCCAGAGAGTGCAACAGTAGGGAAAGTGTTGGATAGCGTAGGGGTTATAGTTGCTATTCCAACTCCTGAAAGTGCAACAGTAGGGAAAGTGTTGGATAGAGTAGGTGTAAAAATTACTATTCCAACTCCAGACAGTGCAACAGTAGGGAAAGTGTTGGATAGCGTAGGGGTAAAAATTACTATTCCCACTCCAGAGAGTGCAACAGTAGGGAAAGTGTTGGATAGCGTAGGGGTGAACATTACTATTCCCACTCCAGAGAGTGCAACAGTAGGGAAAGTGTTGGATAGAGAAAGGGTTAAAATTACTATTCCCACTCCAGTGAGTGCAACAGTAGGGAAAGTGTTGGATAGAGTAGGGGTAAAAACTACTATTCCAACTCCAGAGAGTGCAACAGTATGGAAAGTGTTGGATAGCGTAGGGGTAAAAATTACTATTCCCACTCCAAAGAGTGCAACAGTAGGGAAAGTGTTGGTTACGTAGGGGTAAAAATTACTATTCCCACTCCAGAGAGTGCAACAGTATGGAAAGTGTTGGATAGCGTAGGGGTTAAAAATAACATACTTATCAATTAAATAATTTTTTTAATTAAATAATGATTTATTACTAAATTAACAATAAATTAATTATAAATACCAATAAATTAAAATTAATAATTACTTTAATAACATTAAATTACTTCCCACCCTATTCGCCAATAAACACACAACCCCTCCACATAAAATTTAACCCAATTAATATAATTATCAATTAATCAATTAATAAAAAATAATTACCAGTTAATAATTAATTAACAATAAATTAATTATCAATACCAATAAATAAAAATTAATAAAAATTAATAACCAATTAATAATTAATTAACAATACATTAATTATCAATACCAATAAATATTAATAAAAAATTACTTAATTATGATAAATTACTTCCCACCCTATTCCCCTATAAACACACAACCCACTCCTAAACTAAATTAACACAATATATTTATCAATTAATAAAAAATAATTACCAATTAATAATTAATAAACAGTAAATTAATTATCAATACCAAAAAATAAACATTAATTAATTTATTATAATTAATTTACTTCCCACCCTATTCCCCTATAAACCCACAACCTGCTCCAATAAAAATTAATACAATTAATAAAATTATCAATTAATAAAAATTAATTACCAATTAATAATTAATTAAAAATAAATTAATTATCAATACCAAGAAATAAAAATTAATAATTACTTAATTACAATTAAATTACTTCCCACCCTATTCCCCTATAAACCCACAACCCACTACAGAACTAAAATGCAAAATTTATTTAAAAATAATTAATAATTTCTAAAAATTATGAATTAATTTACTATAATTAAATTACTTCCCACCCTATTCCCCTATAAACCCACAACCCGCTACGGTACTAAAACGCAAAATTTACTTTAAAAAAAATTACTAACTTCTAAACAGTTAATACATATATTTTAAAAAAAATACAAAACATAACAAAACATGTGGAACACATACATATAAAATACATACTAAAATACATACCACTAACATAAACATCGATATTACTAACTTCGATATTTAAAAAAACGATATTTCTTACCTTCAGGTCGATATTCTGCTCACCGATATTCTTGATGTCGATATTCTGTCCCTACGATATTTAAAACTCGATATTAATGTAGGTCGAAATAAAAAACTCGATATTTTGTCTGTGCACCGCCCCAACAATGAGAATGTTAATTAATCATCTGAACCTGTGACAGCATGTCGAATCTTCTCCCATAAAATGACTCAAACAGAGGAAGCCATTGATATAGTTATCCCCGATAATGAGAATGCAGATAAGCCTGCTTCACTGTTAGTAGAGACGGAATTGAGGAAGCTGCTGTAGTATCATAAGAGCCAAAGCAGAATAAAAATATGTAATCAAGGTTTTAAAATAAAAACACAACGTAGGCTTCTTTCAAACCTAAAGAGGAGGAAACAAAGAAAAGCCAAATAACTCTTAGCCTTGAGATGCCTCACAACATACTCATTAATAAACAAGTTGAGTTTGATCAGGCAACATCACCACAGCCAAGCTGAGAAACAGAAAAAAACATTAATCCTCAAAATAAGGATACTGATGTTGTACTTGTTAGGGGAGCCAAAAGTGGAAGGAGAGAACATGGGTTCCTTGAGTCTTATCAAGGTAGCAAGATCTTAATATCTAACAACACCCTCTTAATCCACTCAACATCTGTGGCCAGCATAGTACCTGGGATTCAAAAGCAACCAAGTGAAGTACAGAGTGCATAGCAGCCCAGGCAAAGCAGCACAAACAAAAAATGATAATAACTGAAAGTTATTATCATTTTATGTACTTGTTTCTCGCACTGCTTGAAAGCAGTGGGGCGACGCTCATCCGCCATAGCAGAGGAGCCGCCACTGGACTCTGGGATTGTGTGCAGGGCCTGACCCAGCAGATAACCCCCAGCTGCACATGGCTATGATTGGTGATTACTTGCTGAACTGTTTTCCTCTCTATGGGGCTTATTAGGATGGCGGGCGGATGTCCACCGCCGTGCCGGCGGTGGCGCCCACCGGGCCGGTGGTGGACATCCGCCCGCGATCGCGAGCCAGAAAACCGCCGGTCAGATTAGGATGGCGGTGGTGACCGCGGTGGTGGAAAATTCCGACCGCCGCTTTTTCGCTGGTTGCCATCCGCACTCATGCCTTGCGGATGGAGAAGAACCGGGATAATGGTGGCGGTGCCGAGCTGGCTCCGCCGGCACAATTATGATGCCGGCGGTAGCCAGCCTTTCCTCAGCGGTCAAACCGCTATGGAAAGGCAGGCGGAGAATGTCTTCCGGGGGCCCGTTGCGGGCCCCCAATGTTTTAGGGGGGTGTGGGTGCACTGGGGGGGTACCCATGGTCCCCCCCCTACATTTCCTTGTACCAGGTGGCAGGCACTGTGCAGAGCCTGCCACGCAGTGCAGGGAAATGCAGGACATTCTCCTTTCGACATCGCAGCGGTGCTGCGTGCAGCAGCAACCGCCGCAATGTTAAAGCCCGTGATCTGACCGCTGCAGTCGGATTTCGACCGCGGGCCATCGTAATTCGACCGGCAGTTATGTCGCGGTCCATGCAGGCGGTCTTTTCCCACTACCATGGCGGTCGGGGAGGTTTTACGACCGCCATCCTAATAAGCCCCTATGTTAGGTGGTGCACTTTAGGCTACCATGTGCCAGTGCACCCAACCTTGGACCATAATGCAAGCGTGCATGTGTTCTACCAGTCATAGGTTTGGTGCTGTAAGTGGGCCCTTCCAATACAAAAAGTATGCTTTAATGCTTTCCCCCTCTGTATGTGTGATGGAGAATGTACCACACACACAAAGCTGGAATAATGTGAAGCGCTTTAAAACTTCCTTCACATTTACATCTGCTTCAAGGATGCAATACGTTTGTGGTACAGATCCCTCTTTACCAATAAGAGTAGGTATTTGCATCAAAATCCATTGGTGATTGCGTTGATGAATATTTTACCAGTGGGAAATCTACCTAGACACAGAGGGGCCGCTTCCGATTCGGGTCGGAAATCTCACCGACCGAGCCGGACCCGGAGAGATTTCCGACCGAATCTGACCCTAGCAGCCCGACCGAACGATTACGATGCGCACGTATGCTATCGGACTCGATTCGGTCGGACTCCCATTGAAGTCAATGGGAGCCGGTCGTACAACGCGTACGCGGGCTCCCATTGACTCAATGGGTGCGAGGCGAACAAGGGCGCCCCCTACAGCGGGTACGCGGTGAAGCGACTCGCGCCGTACATGCACAGGTAGGGGGGACCCATGGGTCCCCCCTGTGTGCGACTCGCGCGGATACGCGTACAGAGGGGTCCGACATGGACCCCAAAGTGCGGCTCCGACTGCTCTTTGGAGCCGGACTGCGCGAGTCGGTCGGACTGCTCGAGGTGCGCATCGTACTTACCCGGCCGGGGTACGTCTCCATTGCGCGGTGCGAGTCGTGTCCGTGCGAGTCGGTCGGTGCGGTCGGGTCCCGCGAACGAGTCGGTCGGAGCGGTCGGGTTCTGCGAACGAGTCGGTCGGCGATTTCGCGCACGCATCGTACTCGCTCGCCCGGACGCACATACGAATCGGTCGGGAAATAGGGCTCCGAATCGGATCCGGTTAAGCCGAATCCGATTCGGTGCCCTACCGGCCGAGATCGGAATCGACCCCAAAGTAGTGCAAGGTAGCGCATATTGATAATGAGCATCACTTTGGCCAGCTTCCAAATTTTGATTTATGTTGGAAAGTAAATAAAACCACAACGTTTTGTGCCTGGTTAGTGTTTTGGAAGTAACACAAAGCCTGTGCAAACTGTTATTAAATCTGAGCTTATGTTTCTATGTTGAATAACATTTTGCCAAAGAAAATTGAATTTGCTGTTTAAAATATACTTGCACTATTTAACATCAAGACACAGACATTAAAAACAGCATATTTTACTTTCTATTGTTTTTTAACTTAGAAAAGTGGTTCTAGTACGAATCTTTCTATTTTTATTTTGATAAATATATTTAATTGTTTTATGAAATTTTTTACAATTTTTTTATAGGTTTAGCTAAAATAACAAGGAAATGGGACATCTGAACTTAGATGGAATAAAATATTTTCAGCAGTTTGCCTTTTGAGCAGCCAACAGTTGTCTCGAGCTGCTCAACTCTGTTCTCCAGAACATACAATTTGTGCACATTTTGTGCCATATCAAGCAATATCTGTTAATGCAAGTTGGTATCTTGAGTGAGGCTGCATTTGGAAGGCTAGACTGGTAAGTTTGGGTGGAGAAAAAACATTTTACGTTTCTATTTTCTGGACTACTTATTTTGACAACATTTTACTGAGTGGTGTGCTTAGAATTTAGCCACTTGATCATGCTCGACGTCCCTAAAGAATACTTTTTTCCAGTATCCGTAGAAAAGTCTTGGTGGCAAAGGTTGCCAGTAATCACCTTAGCGGAGACTTGTTCACCTGGAGGGATTGAAAAGGAGTCCTAAACAATGGACTGTAAGATGTCCACAGCTCTTGCTTTTCATTCTGGAACTCCTCAGGTTCTGCATGGTCTTCTCTAGGTATCAATTTATCAGTTTTAGTTGAATTCCCAAAAAATTGGAAAAATACAGAAAACTCTGAGCAGAGGATGTTAGTACACTCCCTTATAACAGTGATTTGGTGGGACATCCTTCAAAATACATACATCAATACAGTGGCATCAACCAATGAGATGGAGCTGCACTATGAGTCACAGGTACTGTGGTACCGTATTGAGGTCCTGCGGTAATATGATAACAAATTTTACTAAAAACTACAAGAATTCTTGGTTGTCTGTGCCTGTGAGAATGCCCTTAGACCCTTAGGCTCAAAGTTAAAATACAATGACCCCCTCATAGTAAACACAACTTTTTTTTAAAAACACGTCCAAGTCCCACAGGACTCCGGCGCAATCTGGAAAAGAAAGTAAAGTCCCATGGGAGTGATGCAGCACTCTGTCATTGGCCATTTGAGTCCCATGGTAGTACCCCAAGACATAGGGGACACTAAAAAATAAAAATGAAAGCAGACCCATAATTGGTCACTCAAGGAACACTACTCAAAAAATAAATACACTGCCTTTAGAAACAGCCTGAACTGATTTTCCTGCACACTATTACCAGATTGTTGTTTAGGAGAGGCAGTTAGGTGTAAATATAATCAAAGTCCATCATGGCCTCAGACAAAAATGGACCCAAAGAGACATTAAGCATATCATCCACTTGGTGCAGCATCATAAATTAAATTATTGTCACTGCATCTTCTACTGCAGCACTACACAGAGACCTGAGAACTCATCAGTTGTGTGTCAGTTTTTCAAACTTCCAGCTGGCCAAAGAAAATAAAACAAGTATGCAGAAGGTTACATGCACTTTGTGCAACCAGTTGCTGGAAAGAGGAAAAACTGGAAAATATTCCATGGAAACCATTGGGATGTGGAAGTTCCTGAGGGCTTTGCATCCCAACAACATAGCTCGTGCTGAGATACAGAAGGTGGCTGAAGAACAACAGACTGACCCATAGGATGTGCTGCATCAACAGCGGCAGGAAAAAGTCACAAGAAGATGCAGCATTTTGCAACATACTCTGGTGAAACCAATAAAATAATATTTTTGAAAGCCTTGGAAGACAATCTCAACACAAAACACAAAAACGTGTGGAAAAAAAACCCAAAGGAAATAAAGTCATTATTTTAAAATAACGTTTAAAAAGGACAAGTTTAAAAAAAAACAGTGGTGTAAACTGTAAGTAAAAAAAATAAAATTGCAAATAAACCCATAAAAGTGTAAAAAACAACACAAACAACCCCCTAAAAAAATATCATACAGTAAAACTGTACATCCGATCTCGTTGTGTGTAGACTGGGTGAAACTGGATGAGTTCATGGAGTTGGGCACAATGACTAGTCAGAGACTAGGCTTTTTGCCCAATCATGTACTGCATATGGTTGTGTGCCATTTGCAGAGGTACTCCCCACCTGAAGAGTCAGTTACACATCCTCAGTGTAGAATATGTTAAAAAAAACTGAAAATCACTGAAAAAGACAAAGGTTGAAGTTATATTATAGTTAGGTATGGAAAAAAGACTTTTACTTACGTTAAAAAAAATAGAAATTGACTTAAAAAAACAAAGGTTAAAGTGATGTTACAATTATGTATGTAACCAAGACCTTAACTTGTTTAAAAAACCTACCCGAATAGCGCTGACCAAAATAGTTATATTAGCCAGAGTTCTTTACTACTTTGTGATTCTCCTGACCTGGGTCCTGAGAGCATGGTTTAGATCCCTCATTGTCCTGCTTCGGGAACTGATATGGAACAGGCAATGCACCCGGGTATCACTGCACATGCTCCAGAGACCATTGACCAGGGGAGTCCTTGGTATTCCAGACTATAAAATATACTATCTCGCTGCACAGCTGCAGTGGATCTCCCGCCGGCTGGCGGGACTCATCCTAGTTGAATTGGGGTAGTTCAGGGCCCCATGCAGAGAGGGGGCATTGCTGGCCAATTTGCTTGGGGTCAAGCTTACTACAGTCCGCAAACCAGAACTTCTCTGCATCGCATTCTGGTGCTGGGCATGGTGTCGTGTGGGGAATGTCCTGCTCTAGGCGCCTGCGACACTGTTGGTGGGTTTACCAACAGTGAGAGGAAGTTACTTAACCAGACGGCTGATAACCTGGACACAGGTCGGCATGGAGACACTTGGTGACTGCTATTCTAAGGGCTCTATTCCAACACTGGAGGAATTGATGACTGAAAGCAACTTGCTTGGCAGCCAATTCTTAACCTACTTGGCACTGGCAATACAACATTTCCTTGGTGCTCTAGAACTGGAGCCCCCTGCCCATGATCTCCTAAAGACCCTGCTGACGTTCGGCCAGGGTAGCCAACTGGTCTCCTGGCTGTATAAAACCGAGCTGACCATGAGGCCTGCCCCCATCATGAGGGTAAGAGACTTTCTGGCTTTGCGAAACAAGTGGTAGGATATTATTGGCAGGCCTTTTAGCAGGAAGGAATGGGACCAGACCCTTGAGTGCTCCTGCACTTTCACCCGCAAATCAAGGTGTAAGTTTACGCAACTCAATTACTTGCACTGCACAAACATCATACCCCATAGATTGAACGTCATGCTACTTACCACTGATCCGGGCTGTCCCAGATGAGCCCTGCTCTGAGTGGTTTTGTTGACAGTGTTCTTGCCCAATGTGCCTAGATACAGTGTTCTCCAACCTTTTCTGTAATAAGAGCTACTTTATGTTCAATGATTATTATCCAGAGCTACTGTTATTACTGTTGTAATAGTGAGCATATTGGACAAGATTACATTAGTGACCACCCCATACCAGATTACCAGCAGTGATCACCTCAGTACCACAGAAAGGGCTGCCATCAATAATGTAAATAAGGCTTTATCAATTTATATAGCCTCTACTTGAGTAACAATAACAGCCATAGCTGTAATAACTCTGGAACCAAGATAATAATATGTCTTCCCAACACTGCCTGATTTATTACTCAACTATCAGCTTCAAATATATTTTACAAAGTCAAGTCTTTTTCTCCAAACATCAGCTTATGAGTTCCAAAGAATACAAACATTTTCATCTGGAATACATGCTTTTCAAATTTGGTATACATATATTATTAATTCAACCAAGCAAACACTTCTTATTTAGTAGGCTGGGCTGCACACAGGAGAGCTACTTGCATATAGCTGAAGAGCTGTCAGTAGCTCACGAGCTACTCGTTGGAGGAGCCTGGCCTAGAAGTTCGAAAAGACCTGATTGGTACATTGGGGGAAGTTATGTCAAACGCCATTGACCTGGTCTGTTGATAATTAAATGTTATGTCACAGGCAGCAGGACTTGCGTTTACTGTGTAAAACATATGCTAAATGCAATATGTCTTTAAGGGGGAACTGTTATTACACTGTGTTAAGGCATGTGTACTAGAGTGTAAATGGAAGCTCACAGATTACAGTAGAAGGGAATCGTTTTGGTGTTGATCAACCCCACCCCAACAAACCCTGTGGATAGAAGACAGTCTTTGTTGGGCCTCCTAAGAAAACATTTTATGTTGCTTCGCAACTGAAGTTTTTTGCATATTTGCTATTTTATGTTGCAGTATGCCCAATGGCCACCTTTTGTTAAAGCTTGCTCTCAATACTGTAGGCCTGAAATGATTTGGATGACATGCCAATGATAAAGGTTATATGCCGTTTTTTTTTTGTTTTTTTTAAAGCTATGTCCTATGCCATTGTCTGATATGCTTGAAATTTACAACAAAGGCAGTAGGTCTAATATATTTAGTGTGAAAAGCATATGTTAAGGCCAATAGGCCTTTAATAGACTTGAAGGATGAATGACAGTGTATGTATGAGTTTTTAAATGACATACTCAGCAGTGACTGAAGAGGCATTTTCAGTTATAAGTTATAGCTATTGCAAGTGCTTGTTTTGGTAGAGGGGTCAAAATATTCCATGCCATCAAAAAATTTGGAAGTCACCTCATGTTTTTGGAATTTTGGTGTTTGTGAAGTAAATGACATCCATAATAAATAATGAAAGGCAATATTTAAATGAGGTACCATTTGTTTTGCTGGTTGCTTGCTGTCACACGAACGAACACATGCAGGAGTATACCAGTTTGTTGCTTTTTAGGTCTGTTTACTGCTTTTCAGGTCTCAAAACAGACCTGAGGGTATACGAACCAATCAAATTGAGGAAATTGTGGCAGTAAAAAGTATAGAAAATGTTTGTTTGCAGTATGTATTCAGTACCAGCTAGTGAAGCAGTTTGAATAGTGTGGGAATAATAATTAACTGTTGGACCTGGCCCTCTCTGCAGGGTCACGCCCAAACGTTTTGCCTTCACCCCTCCTGTTTTGCTGAACTTGTTTTTGCTGACTTTACTACTCTGTGCACTTTACTATTCCTAACTATTGCTAAAATGGTTGTGCTCTCTCCCTAAAACATGGTATAATTGACCTACACCTAATTGGCACATTTAATTTGCTTGAAACCCCCTTGTAAATGGTACTACATGTACTCGGGCCTGTAAATTAAATGCTGCCCAGCCATGTACTAATCAGTCCGGGGGTGAGCTGAACAATGTCAAACACTCACCCCCAGTACAGAGATCTGGGGCTAAATCCATCATTTCTTTGCTCACAATGCCATTCCAGTTTGGACCCAGCCATATGCAAATCAGTCTTGACTCTGCTCCCCATGAAAACAGTCCAGCCTGAAATGTCAGGCCAGGTCTGCCCTGGACCAGAACAAAGCATTCTAGGACCGGTTTCGGGGTATCACTCCTCATCAGCCAGGATAGCCTGAATCTAGTGGCATGGCGAGCATGGGACCCATGTCTGGGCATACCCGTCCCACTGAGGGTGACAAATGCAAAAAAGAACAGTTGATGGACTGAATGCTGAACAATGTCAAACACTCACCCTCAGTCAGAGATCTGGGACTAAATGCATTGTTTTTTTGCTCACCACACCATCACGCAACCTCTGTACTGGGGGTGAGTGTTTGAAAAGTTTTTAAATCTTTTTAGATTTTCTTGATATACTGTGAAATTATTTAAAGTGTTTCTCAATCTTTTGGTAATGTTTTTATGACTCTTTTATGGATATCATTTTGTCCGAATAAATATTGATTGACTTGACTTGAGTACAGGGGAAGACCTCAATGACATACAATTGTTTTTATTACCAGGTTTCCCTAATCATCTGATCTGACACCTGGGTCCAAACCCTTTATGTAGCACTATTAGTCACCATATCCCGTAACCTCAAATCCCACAGCCAATGTCCTTATTTTCTTCCCTTCCAATATCAACATCTGCCTTAAATGCGACAATCTAGCCATGTCATAGGTGCCATGCAACAGGAACTGCAAGTCCTTCTGTTTTGCTGTCAGTGCGTGCCATTTTGCAAGTAATGGCATGCACTGAGACCATGGCATATGGCCACTTGATAGGCAGGGTAGTCTCTTAGGAGGGCAGGCTTACTGCTATGCAAGTAATCTTTACTCATTGTGTTACCCATGGCATGGAAGGGGGTAACAGCTGACATTAAGAACAAATTATAAAACAGAACATGGAGAGACACATACGAAAATACACATCTTCTCTTCTGTGTTCTTGGAACTAGGTAAAACGTGAGAAAACAAAACACACTTGCACCAACCAACCATTATATATATATATATATATATATATATATATGCAAGGATTTTGTCCCAAAATCTCCTCGTTACAGAAGGACAAACACGGACCCAGATTGTTGTGCAGGTATTTATTCTTCAGTTACAGCACATCCGCCATGACGCGTTTCAGCCCTCTGTGGCGCTTAATGGAGGTAGCTGGTGGGCTAGTTGCACCCCAGGGACCCTCAGGATTCAAGGGGAGTTAATCCCCCAACTTAAAACGCGCCACGGGGCGCGTTTGCACAGTGGTGAAGGGAGGGGGCGGGGCCTGAGGTGACATGTGTGCAAACAGGCCCCATGACGCGTTTTAAGATGGGAATTAAATCCCTTCAATCCTGAGGGTCCCTGGGGGCCAACTAGCCCAACAGGTACATCCAGAAAGCGCCACAGAGCTGCGTTGCAGAGAGGTGTAAAAGGGGTGTGGCCTCTCTACACGTCTCTGCAACGCAGCCCCCTGGCGCATACTGGAGGTTCCTGGTGGGCTAGTTGGCCCCTAGGGACCCTCATGATTCAAGGGGACTTAATCTCCCTACTTAAAGCGCGCCACGGGGCGCGTTTGCACAGATGTCACCTCAGGCCCCGCCCCTCCCTTCACCATTGTGCAAATATTCCTCTAAAATCTGCCGAACTACGAATTCTGATTTACTCACCTGTTATCAGGAGAGATCTCAGTGCTGCATCTTTCAGCCCAGTACTAATCCTGAAAAGTAATTTTAACCGTACTTACCAGTAACTTGAATTTCCTTCCATAGGATATCATTGCCTGCTTTTTGCTGAAAAAGTTTCCAAGTGTTGATTTTTGAAACATACAAATATTCCTCTAAAATCAGCCGAAATACGAATTCCGATTTACTTACCTGTTATCAGGAGAGACCTCAGTGCTGTATCTTTCATCCCAGTACTGGTCCTGAAAAGTAATTTTAACCGTACTTACCAGTAACTTGAATTTCCTTCCATAGGCTAACATTGACTGGTTTCACTTGGAAATTCTTCTAAGTGTGGAGTTTTGGAACTTTAAAATATTCCTCTAAAATCAGCCGAAATACGAATTCCGATTTACTCACCTGTTATCAGGAGAGACCTCAGTGCTGCATCTTTTAGCCCAGCACTGACCCTGAAAAGTAATTTTAACCGTACTTACCAGTAACTTATATTTTCTTCCATAGGAATCCATTGTCTGATTTTCAGCAGAAAAGTTTGTGTCGATTTTCACAAACTACAAATATTCCTTAAAAATCGCCTGTATGACTTAAACGCATTCTTTCAACTGTTTACAGGAGATGCACCAGTGCTGGATCCAGGATCCAACACTGAGTAAGAAAAGTAACGATAACAGTTTTTACCTGCTAAGTGAATTTCCTTCCATAGGATAACATTGGTGATTCTATGAGAAAAAGTTTGTCAACTTTTAAAATACAATAATATTCCTTAAAAATCACTACTGTAACCAAAACGCTTTTACTCAACTGTTTACAGGAGATGTCCCAGGACTGAATCTAGGATCCAGTCCTGTGGTTAGAAAAGTAATCCATAAAGTAACTAATTGCATTTAACTAGAAATTCACATTGAGCTGAATGTTGCATTGTGTTTGAAAATGTGTTGCCCATTGCAACAACTGTAACTACTGTACTTAAAAGTCTATTGCCTATGTGCAAAGTATTTAAACTAAAGTAATTCATTCTGAGAAAGTATTTTTTGTAATGTATAATGTAATTACAATGTAATTTAAAAAATAAAATATGTAAAAAAAAATTGTTTCTAAAAATGTAGTAAATCAGTATGAAAAAAATAAATATAACAATTAATACATTTAAAAATTGTCATTTACAAAACCTTTGAAATTCACTGAAAAAACCGTAGGTTTCAGACATGTTATAGTTAGGAATTAGCATTTAAAAAACCTTTGAAATTCACTGAAAAAACCATAGGTTTCAGACACGTTATAGTTAGAAATTAGCATTTAAAAAACCTTTGAAATTCACTGAAAAAACCATAGGTTTCAGGCACGTTATAGTTAGAAATTAGCATTTAAAAAACCTTAGAAATTCACTGAAAAAACCATAAGGTTTTAGGGACAGTTATAGTTAGTTGGACATTGCACTCGTACAAAACCCGTGAAATTCCCCCGTTATAGTTAGTTCAGGTAACTATAACTCGCGCCCCGCAATGCACTGCTGATGACGTCACATATTACATCACTCATGACATGGTCAGTGACATCACTGATGACATCACTGATGACATCTCAAATGACATCACTGATGACATCACTGATGACATCATCCATGTGAGAATTTAATGCATCTTCTCACACCCTAATATAAGTTTTGATACACCCACTCTACATTACAGACTGCCATTCTCAAAACCATACACACTCCAATACCAATAAGTACATACCCACTCACTGATTCTTAGGTCTACACACACACATCTACTCACTCACCCGTACAGTCACTCATACTTACAGTCACTCAGTACAGGACTATCATATGCACTCATACACCTATATAAACACTCACACAACGCAACTCATCCATAGAGGTACTCGCACACCTAGTCAGTCATGCAAATAATTAATCACACTCCAATTTACTCACCTATACAGTTATACACACCAGCTCACTTACTCATAAAAATACTAGCACATTCTTACGCTCCTATGCAATCACTGATGCAAGCACACACTCATCCATATAGCCACTCTCACAATCACACACTCTCACTTATAGCCATTTATATACTCCAACACACATATATACTGCCTTTCACATATGTAGTTACTCACACATGTACCACTGAGATATACATTCAATCACTAACACACCCATACACACACTCACCCACCCATACAGTCCATCACAGACGCACTCTTGAAACCATGCACCCAGTGAATCACCCACTCACACATCTATGCACAGAGTCACACACACCCCACCCACACAAACACTGAGGCACCCATACAGATACTCAGAGAACCAATCCATAACCCATATAGACACTCATTTAGCTAGTCAGAAACCCATGCAGTTGCTTACACAACAACAGACAGACGGATACAGACATTCACACAGTTTAGTCACTCACCCATGCATCCAGTAAGATACGTTTAATCACTCACTTATAGACTCAGTCACGCACCTACTAAATCATCCATTCAGGCGCTTCTACACCCACTCGTTCTTCAATACGCCTTTCCCTATATATATTAAACATATTTAAACATTACAGAAACACACAGTCACTGGATGATGTCATCAGTGATGTCATTTGAGATGTCATCAGTGATGTCATCAGTGATGTCACTGACCATGTCATGAGTGATGTAATATGTGACGTCATCAGCAGTGCATTGCGGGGGCGCGAGTTATAGTTACCTGAACTAACTATAACGGGGGAATTTCACGGGTTTTGTACGAGTGCAATGTCCAACTAACTATAACTGTCCCTAAAACCTTATGGTTTTTTCAGTGAATATATATATATATATCTTCACATTTACCAATGCTTTCTTTTCACTCAGCAAGGCATCCACGGCACCGTGAAGAAAGGAAGTCTGGGCAATTACTTCTTTTTCAATATTTATTTTAAACCACCATTAGTGCAGAGACATGGACGGTCTACGCGTTTCGGCGCTATGCCTTCAACTGGACCATAGAGTCCGGCTGTCTAGATTGCCATTTTAAAGTGACAGGTGCTCATTACAATCCCTTGTTTATTTTTACCCTTGTGCTTTTTCTAGACTGCTAACCCACTACTTATTATGGTGGCGTTTCATGTCCGCCATTTTCACACTTCACTAACTGTAAAGTACATTAGTGATCTTTTTGCAAGATTTTGGGACATGATACGGCAAAAAAAGTGCAAATGCATCATTTTCAAATAAAGTGCCAGTGCAGAAAAGTGCATTCAATTATAAACCAGTTGATACAGTTTTGTTGAGAACCAAATATGTAAACATTTTCATAATAAAGGAGGGGAGTATTAGGATAGCAGCATTGGTACAGGTTTTCATTCATTTCATAGAACCTCTAAAGTTTATGCAAACAAATCATACAGTTTTATCCATAAAATCATTGAAAGTTCAACTATAAAAAGTATGCATTAAATATCCCTTAAAAGTTAAAAACCCCAATGATAAAAATGTATATATGTAAAATACATTAACAATATGACAAAACTAATCGTTCAATTAAAACAATCTGGAGATCAAAGAGGAAAATACCATTTGGTGGAACTTCTAAAAGGTGTACTAAAAATGTGATCCATCATCATTTGATAAATATACATATGAGAGAATGATCGTCAGGAGCCAAGTATGTCAGATGTGTTAACTATTTTTTCATGATTACCAAAATAGGATTCATGAAGTATGGTCCCTATTTAAACATTTTGTTGGTAATACATACATCTCAACTCTCTTTAAGATCTCTATCTCTAGATTTTGAAGAAAGAAAAAAAAGGAAGAAGATAGTTCCATTCCCCTGAGTATGTCAAATCTCCATATCAATTGTTAAAGTGACAATGTGCATAAATAAATAAGTAACCCTCCATCCCCCTCCTATGTCTTAATTGTTCCACATGATTCTCTGTGATAAAATGGGGTTTCTCATTATAAAATTACTCAGATTGACCCTTCGTATTAAGAATGTGGGAGTTCAGTTAAGAGTTTCAGAGCCTATCATTGTAAATGTATATGGAGTTCCACATCCAGATTGTGGTCGAAAGGATTCTCTGTTCCTATCGCTAAGATGTATCTGGACTACATTTTTCTTAACTCCATTGTTCTGTCACCACCTCTACTTCCTGAGGACATGATCTTTATTCCAAAGTACCTCAAGTCACAATCGTTGCTAGAGTGGTGTTAAAAGAATTGTTTCGAAATAGGGTAAGAAAAGTCTGTTTTTGATGGCTCTTAGATGTTGAAGTATTTTTAGCTTTAATTTGTTGATCGTACTCCCAACATACTGTTTTTTGCAGGGGCATTCTACTATGTAGACCACATACTTGGACTCGCATGTTATATGGTCCGTGATCTGTTCTATTTTACCATTTTGTAATATGAACGTCTATGTGTTCCGGCCATATTCACATGCCCTACATTTAGGACATCTCCAAGATCCCGGGGTGGTCAACCAAGTTGTTTTTTTGGGGTCCTTGACTTCAAAATGACTGTGTGTCAGTATGTCCCCTAGGGATGCTGTTTTCCTATACGTCATGCTGGGACTTGATGGTAATTTCTTCTTTAATGTTTCATCCAGCATGAGTATGTTCCAGTTCTTTTTTGCAATCTTTTTCAGTTCCTTGTTGAAATCTACAATCAGTCGTGTTGTTCCCACATCCTCATCTTGTTCTGCCAGGTTTTCCTGTTGAGATGTAAGCAAGGATTCTCGTGATTTCTGATTGACCTTTACTCTGGCAGTTCTAATTACCTCCAATGGATACCCTCTCTCCAGAAAACGGGCACTCATCTCGTCAAGTTGTTGTTCTACATCACTTATTTCTGAGCAATTTCTCTTAACCCGTAACATTTGTCCGTATGGTATACTCCTCTTCAGATGTTGAGGGTGCCCACTATTTGCGTGGAGTATACTGTTACAGGCAGTGGGTTTCCGGTGTATTTTGCTGCAGATTTTATTATTCTTGATGAATACTTCAACATCTAGGAATATCACACTATTCCTGCTGATAGTAGATGTGAAAGTTAGATTGAAATTATTCCTGTTCAGTGATTCAATAAAGTTCTCTAATTCATTCTGTTCCCCCTCCCAAATCACAAACAGGTCATCGATGAACCTAGTCCAGATTTTGATATTGGACTTAGAATTACCAGCTAGTACATCCTTCTCCCATGCTCCCATGAGTAGGTTCGCGTACGTGGGGGCAAATGATGTACCCATTGCCGTTCCCTGTTTCTGTAAGAAGAGCTCACCATTAAAGAGGAAGATGTTATGGGTAAGGCAGTAGGATAACATTTCTAAGAGCATTCCTGAGTGCTCCAAGAAGCTTACTGATCTAGTTTTTAGGAACTCTTGTACAGCCGTAATTCCGTCAGAATGTAGAATTGATGTGTACAAGGAACACACATCTATTGTGGCCATAATGAGTCCATCACCCCATTGGACACTTTGGATCTTTTTGAGGAAGTCTGTGGTGTCCTTTAAATAAGATGGCAATGATGTTACATAGTCCATCAGGAAGGTATCAATGAAGCGTGATGTTTTTTCTAAGAGTGATCAAATCGAGCTCACAATTGGTCTTCCTGGTGGGTTATTAACCGACTTATGTACTTTTGGTAAGAAGTATGTGGTTGCAACGATGGGATAGTTTACTTTTAAATACATATACTCCTCAAAGTCGATTAACCCCAACTCATTCCATTGTTGTAGTTTATAGTGGTACTCCTGTGTCCATGTTTCCATTGGATTTTTATCTAGACGCTCATAATGATCTTTATTAGAGATTTGTCTGGTAGCTTCATCTATATAATCCTTGACATCCTGGACAACGATGTTTCCGCCCTTGTCAGAAGCTTTTATTATGATCTGTGGGTCATCTCTCAGTTCTTTTAGGGCTTTGTGTTCCCCTGGTGTTAAGTTCCATTTTCTCTTTTGGATCTTTGTTGATTTTGATCTGGGAGATAGTAGTTTATTAATATCTTCCACCATAAGTTCTTGAAAAATGTCAATTTTGTTTCCCGGTGGGAGTTGGGGACAAAATGTGGATTGTACCTTGAGTCCACTGTCTCCCCCCCCTCCCAGTGGAGATGCCCATATTCTGACAGAATTGTATGTCATTTTCTTCTTGTTGATTTATTGAAGAGCTCGATGGTTCCAAAGTTTTTTCCAGGCTATTCAATGTTCTCAATGTTGAGATATCTCTGTGGTCTAGCGGGGAGATCTCAATTGTAGATGGAACTTTTGAATTTTGGTCAGTTGTTCTTTCCTCATAATATTTTTTGAGTTTTAATTTGCTACAGAATTTACATAGATCAATACAGATGTTAGGTAGATCCATATCCTGATTGGGACAGAAAGATAAGCCTTTATTCAGCAGATTGATTTGATCTGGACTCAAAGTTCTATTAGAGAGGTTTATGACAGATCCTTTTTGGTTATTATTTTCATTAGGTTTGCTGTTTCTTTCCTCTTCCTCTTTTGCTCTTTGATCCGCTTTCTGCTTCTTCTTGTGGTTGGGGTTGACTTCGTCCCCTTCCCAGCGTTGTTCCTCTTCCTCTCCCTCTTTGTTGCATGACCATCTGCATTAGTCTCATCTCCCCGAAAAAATCCAATTCGAAGTGCTCTGATCCTCATCAGCAGAGCTGATATCCGAGCTATCCACTGTGCCTGTTGTTTCATATCCTGCACACTTGTCCATTACAACTCTATTTCTCTGTGTGTCGAACTTTCTTGCGAATGTATATATGCGACCACTGGCATAATCAATGCGGTCTCGGTTGAATTTACTCGCTTTTTGTTTTTCTATATCTGCCTCATGTTTGTCTATTTTCTTTTCCATGGACTCCAACAGATCTTTTTTTCTCCTCATTCTCTGGATATTTGTCCTACTCTTCTTCTAATTTCTTTATCTTTTCGATTGTTGCTTCAAGTTTCCTCTCGGCATGAACAATCAGAGTTCTCATCAGTTTGAATGAGCATTCATTGGTGTCAGTTTGCCATTGTTTGATTAAGTCCATATCCAGGTCATTAAGTGTTAGCATTATCAGGATTCTGAGGCCCCTTGGCACTCTTTTGAATTCAATATATTTTTCCAGGGTGGTCTTTTCCCACCATTTGTTCCCTTCCTGAATCCTACATTGCTGTAATTCCCTGATGATTCCCTGGATTGTTTTCCTCCTTCCATCCATTTGTGTGTCCTGGGTGTTTGTACTCCCCATAGTTACCATGTCGTCGTCGAGCAGTTTGTTTGCTCGTTGTGCTCCATTTCTGCTTCTTTTGGCCATATTTTAAGTACTTTATGTAAGTTTCAGTAGTGGGTGCTGTGTTTCTTTCTCTCTGCACTCGGTGCGTTTTATATTACGTATATAGGAGTCATCGATTGTTTAAACGCACCAGACCCTTTCTTCACTCCCGCATTATAATTTCAGAACAAATGCAGGATTCAGGACATTACCACTCGCGTTCCTGCTTCTTGGATGTGGAGGCGTTCTCACAGTTCCGTGATCACCAGGGGGCAATAAATCAACAGGCTCCATTGAGCCTCTCCCCAACCCGGCTCGGGACTGCAGAGGCTTTCCGTGACGCGGGCTTCGGCAGAGAAGCTGCTCCCTCGCGTCACCAACGTGACCCAATGGGCTGCCGCCTACAGAGCTTCCCCCCACCTTCTGTAATCACCGCTGTGTCCTCCTCGCCGTGGCTCGCATCTCCGTGATCTCCGTTAGTTCACTGGATGCCGGACAGGCATTCCTCCCAATAAAGCGTGGTAGAGGCGTCGGTCGATACATCCACTTCAAATCAGCTGGAAGAAGTGGGTCCGCCGCTTCACCTCCGTTCCCGAGTACTCGTGGTGTGCAGTTCAGCCACTGCACGGATATCTTCACATTTACCAACGCTTTCTTTTCACTCAGCAAGGCATCCACGGCACCATGAAGAAAGGAAGTCTGGGCAATTACTTCTTTTTCAATATTTATTTTAAACCAGCATTAGTGCAGAGACATGGACGGTCTACGCGTTTCGGCGCTATGCCTTCAACTGGACCATAGAGTCCGGCTGTCTAGATCGCCATTTTAAAGTGACAGGTGCTCATTACAATCCCTTGTTTATTTTTACCCTTGTGCTTTTTCTAGACTGCTAACCCACTACTTATTATGGTGGCGCTTCATGTCCGCCATTTTCACACTTCACTATATATATATATATATTCACTGAAAAAACCAGTTTTCAGGGACATTATAGTTAGTTGAGCTAACTATAACTTGCGCCCCCGCAATGCACTGCTGATGACGTCACATATTACATCACTCATGACATGGTCAGTGACATCACTCATAACATCTCAAATGACATCACTGATGACATCACCCAGAGACTGGGTGATTTTTAAAAGTTTAAGAATGTTAATTATAGATACGCAAAGGTGTATTGAAGAATGAGTAGGTGTATGAGTGTCTGAATGGATGATTTAGTGGGTGCGTGACTTACTGTTTAAGTGAGAGATTAAAAATGTCTTAGTGAATGCATGGGTGAATGACTAATCTGTGTGAATGTCTGTATCAGTCTGTCAGTTGGTGTGTAAGTGGCTGCATGGGTTGGTGAGTAGCTACATGAGTGTCTATATGGGTTAATGATTGGTTGTCTGATTAACTGTATGGGTGCCTGAGTGTCTGTGTGGGTGGGCGGGGGGGGCATGTGACTCCCTCCATGGATGTGTGAGTGGGTGATTTAGTGGGTGTATGGGTTCATGAGTGCATCTGCGAGGGGCTGTATGGGTGAGTGAGTATGGGTATGGCTGTGTTGGTGAGTGAATGGATGTCTCAGTGGTATATGTGTGAGTAACTACATATGTGAAAGGCAGTAAATGTGAATGTTGGAGTATATAAGTGACTATATGTGAGAGTGAGTGATTGTAAGAGTAGCTGTATGGATGAGTGTGTGCTTGTGTCAGTTATTGTAGAAGAGAGTAAGTATGTGTTAGTATCTATATGAATAAGTGAGGTGGTGTGTGTATAACTGTATTGGTGAGTAAATGGCAGTGTGATTGAGTCTTTGGGTGACTGACTAGGTGTGTGAGTATCTCTGTGGATGAGTTTCAGTATTTGAGTGTCTATATGGGTGTATGAGTTCATATATCAGAGGCTGTATTGATGAGTGACTGCGTGTATGAGTGACTATCGTTGAGTGAGTGGATGTGTATAGACCTATGAATCAGTGAGTGGATATGTACTAACTGGTATTGGTGTGTCTATGGTTTCTAGAATGGTAGTCTGTATTTTAGAGTGGGTGTATGAAAGGTTATATTAGGGTATGAGGAGGTGTCAGATATTAAGTGGATGATGTCATCAGTGATGTCCTTTGAGATGTCATCAGTGATGTCACTGACAATGTCATGAGTGATGTAATATGTGACGTCATCAGCAGTGCATTGCGGGGGCGCGAGTTATAGTTAGCTCAACTAACTATAACAGACGAATTTCTCTGGTTTTGTACGAGCGAAATGTCCAACTAACTATAACGTCCCTGAAACCTGTGGTATTTTCAGTGAATTTCTAAGGTTTTTTAAATGCTAATTTCTAACTATAACGTCCCTGAAACCTATGTTTTTTTTCAGTGACTTTTTAAGGTTTTTTAAATGCTAATTCCTAACTCTAACGTCCCTAAAACCTCTGTTTTTTTGTTAATTTCTAAGGCTTTTTATATGCTAATTTCTAAATATGCCTACATAGGTAGGACATGTGCAGAAAGATGAAGAAAGGCACAGAAAGAAGCAAGAGAAGTGCAGAAAGAACCAACAGAGGTGCAGAAAGAGGCCTACTTTGACTGTACCTTACAGCAGACTCATACAAAGTAGCCTAATCACTAATCCTTCTCCCAAGATGTCTAAAACCTCACTTTTCTCTTGAAGGTTCACTATTAATTGACTGCTCAGAATGTTAGGCCTACCTACCAAATATAAAACAGCAATGCTAAGCTTATCACTGTTGTAAGTCTGACCAAGTTTGTGAAGGTATGCATGCGTGTCTCTGCTTTTACCGAGTGACATGTTACATAAAAATAAACATAGAAATAATTGAATACCTGTGTTTCAAACAGCATACTCTGTAAATATGTGTACAAAAAGGTGTATGTATTTCTTTCTGCTCATAATACAGGGCACATGGGTATTCAATAGTATATTTGAGGGGCTCTATAACACCTATATACATAAGACAGAGGTACAGAAAGAGGCAAGAGGGGTGCAGAAAGAAGCAAGAGAGGTACAGAAAGAAACAAAAGAAGTGCAGAAAGAAGGAACAGAGGTGCAGAAAGAGGCAAGAGGGGTGCAGAAATGGGGACGAGGGGTGTAGAAAGAGGCACAAGGAATGCAGAAAGAAGGGACAGAGGTGCAGAAAGAAGCAAGAGAAGTGCAGAAAGAAGCAACAGAGGTGCAGAAAGAGGGATGAGGGGTGGAGAAAGAGGCAAGAGAAGTGCATAAAGAAGCAACAGAGATGCAAAAAGGGGGAACAGGGGTGGAGAAAATAGCAAGAGGGGTGCAGAAAGAAGCAAGAGAGGTGCAGAAAGAAACCAAAGAAGAGCAGAAAGAAGGAACAGGTGCAGAGAGAGGCAAGAGGGGCGCAGAACGAAGCATGAGTGTGCAGAAAGAAGCAAAGAGGTGCAGAAAGAAGCAAGAGAAGTGCATAGAGAAGCACCAGGGGTGCAGAAAGGGGGAAGTAGGGTGGAGCAGAGGCAAGAGGGATACAGAAAGAAACAAGGGAGGTGCAGAAAGAAACAAACAAAGTGCTGAAATAAGGAACAGAGATGCAGAAAGAGGCAAGAGGGGTGGAGAAAGAAGGAAGAGGGGTGCAGAAAGAGGCACGAGGGGTGTAGAAAGAAGCAAGAGAGGTGCAGAAAGAAGCAAGAGAAGTGCATAAAGAAGCAACAGAGATGCAGAAAGGGGTAAGTGGGGTGGAGAAAGAGGCAAGAGGGATACAAAAAGAAACAAGAGAGGTGCAAAAAGAAACAAAAGAAGTGCAGAAAGAAGGAACAGAGGTGCAGAAAGAGGCAAGAAAGTACAGATAGAGGGAAGAGAGGTGCAGAAAGAGGCAAAAGGGGTACAGAAAGAAACAAAAGAAGTGCAGAAAGAAGGAACAGAGGTGCAGAAAGAGGCAAGAGGAGTGCAGAAAGAGGGAAGAGGGGTGCAGAAAGGCACGAGGGGTAAGTGGGGTGGAGAAAGAGGCAAGAGGGATACAAAAAGAAACAAGAGGGGTGCAAAAAGAAACAAAAGAAGTGCAGAAAGAAGGAACAGAGGTGCAGAAAGAGGCAAGAGGGGGCATAAAGAGGGAAGAGGGGTGTTAAAGAGGCACGAGGGGTGCAGAAAGAAGGAATAGGGGTGCAGAAAGAAGCAAGAGAGTTGCAGAAAGAAACAAAAGAAGTGCACAAAGAAGGAACAGGGGTGCAGAAAGAGGCAAGAAAGTGCAGACAGAGGGAAGAGAGGAACAGAATGAGGCACAAGGGTTGCAGAAAGAAGGGACAGAGGTGCAGAAAGAAGCAAGAGAAGTGCAGAAAGAAGCAACAGCGGTGCAGAAAGAGGGATGAGGGGTGGAGAAAGAGGCAAGAGAAGTGCAGAAAGAAGCAAGAGGGGTGCAGAAAGAGGAAAGAGGGCTGCAGAAAGAAGCACAAGTGGTGCATAAAGAAGCAAAGAGGTGCAGAAAGAAGCAAGAGTAGTGCAGAAAGAAGCAACAGAGGTGCAGAAAGAGGCAAGAGGGGTACAAAAAGAGGGAAGAGGGGTGCATAAAGAGGCACGAGGGGTACAGAAAGAAGCAAGAGATGTGCAGAAAGAAACAAAAGAAATGCCGAAAGAAGGAACAGAGGTGCAGAAAGAGGCAACAGGGGTGAAGCAAGAGGGAAGAGGGGTGGAGAAAGAGGCAAGGGGGTGCAGAAAGAAGCAAGAGAGCTGCAGAAAGAAACACAAAAAGTGCAGAAAGAAGGAACGGGTGCAGAAAGAAGCGAGAGGTGCAGAAAGAAACAAAAGAAGTGCAGAAAGAAGGAAAAGAGGTGCAGAAAGAGGCAAGAGGGGTGCAGAAAGAAACAAAAGAAGTGCAGAAAGAAGCAACAGAGGTGCAGAAAGACGCAAAAGGAGTGCAGAAAGAGGGAAGAAGGGTGCAGAAAGAGACACAAGGGGTGCAGAAAGAAGCAAGAGAAGTGCATCAAGAAGCAACAGATGCAGAAAGGGGGAAGTGGGGTAGAGAAAGAGGAAAGAGGGATACAGACGAAAGAAGAGAGGTGCAGAAAGAAGCAAAAGAAGTGCAGAAAGAAGGAACAGAGGTGCAGAAATAGGCAAGAGGGCTGCAGAAAGAGGGAAGAGGGGCGCATAAAGAGGGAAGAGGGGTGCATAAAGAGGGAAGAAGGGTGCAGAAAGACACGAGGGGTGCAGAAAGAAGCAAGAGAGGTGCAGAAAGAAGCAAGAGAAGTGCATCAAGAAGCAACAGAGATGCAGAAAGGGGGAAGTGGGGTAGAGAAAGAGGCAAGAGGGATACAGACGAAAGAAGAGAGGTGCAGAAAGAAACAAAAGTGCAGAAAGAAGGAACAGAGGTGCAGAAAGGCAAGATGGGTGCAGAAAGAGGGAAGAGGGGTGCAGAAAGAGGCACAAGGATTGCAGAAAGAAGGGACAGAGGTGCAGAAAGAAGCAAGAGGAGTGCAGAAAGAAGCAACAGAGGTGCAGAAAGAGGCAAGAGGGGTGCACAAAGAGGGAAGAGGGGTGCATAAAGAGGCAAAAGGATTGCCGAAAGAAGGGACAGAGGTGCAGAAAGAAGCAAGAAAAGTGCAGAAAGAAGCAACAGAGCTGCAGAAAGAGGGATGAGGGGTGGAGAAAGGGGCAAGAGAAGTGCAGAAAGAAGCAACAGAGATGCAAAAAGGGGGAACAGGGGTGGAGAAAGTGGCAAGAGGTGCAGAAAGAGGCAAGAGGGGTGCAGAAAGAGGGAAGAGGGGTGTGAAAGAGACACGAGGGGTGCAGAAAGAAACAAGAGGGGTGCAGAAAGAAGCAAGAGAGTTGCAGAAAGAAACAAAAGAAGTGCAGAAAGAAGGAACAGAGGTGCAGAAAGAAGGAACAGAGGTGCAGAAAGAGGGAAGAGGGGTGCAGAAAGAGGCACAAGGATTGCAGAAAGAAGAAACAGAGGTACAGAAAGAAGCAAGAGGAGTGCAGAAAGAAGCAACAGAGCTGCAGAAAGGGTGAGGGGTGGAGAAAGAGACAAGAGAAGTGCAGAAAGAAGCAACAGAGATGCAAAAAGGGGGAACAGGGGTGGAGAAAGTGGCAAGAGGGGTGCAGAAAGAAGCAAGAGAGGTGCAGAAAGAGGCAAGAGGGGTGCAGAAAGAGGGAAGAGGGATTTGAAGGAGACACGAGGGGTGCAGAAAGAAACAAGAGGGGTGCAGAAAGAAGCAAGAGAGTTGCAGAAAGAAACAAAAGAAGTGCAGAAAGAAGGAACAGAGGTGCAGAAAGAGGCACAAGGGTTGCAGAAAGAAGGGACAGAGGTGCAGAAAGAAGCAAGAGAAGTGCAGGAAGAAGCAACAGAGGTGCAGAAAGAGGGATGAGGGGTAGAGAAAGAGGCAAGAGGGGTGCAGAAAGAGAGAAGAGGGGTGCAGAAAGAGGCATAAGGGGTGCAGAAAGAAGCGAGAGGTGCAGAAAGAAACAAAAGAAGTGCAGAAAGAAGGAACAGAGGTGCAGAAAGGGGCAAGAGGGGGTACAGAAAGAAACAGAAGTGCAGAAAGAAGCAATAGAGGTGCAGAAAGAGGGATGAGGGGTGGAGATAGAGGAAAGAGAAGTGCAGAAAGAAGCAACAGATTTGCAAAAACGGGGGAACGGGTGGAGAAAGTGGCAAGAGGGGTGCAGAAAGAAGCAAGAGAGGTGCAGAAAGAAACAAAAGAAGTGCAGAAAGAAGCAACAGAGGTGCAGAAAGAGGCAAGAGGAGTGCAGAAAGAGGGAAGATGGGTGCAGAAAGAGGCACGAGGGGTGCAGAAAGAAGCAAGAGAGGTACAAAAAGAAGCAAGAGAAGTGCATCAAGAAGCAACAGAGATGCAGAAAGGGGGAAGTGGGATAGAGAAAGAGGCAAGAGGGATACAGAACGAAAGAAGAGAGGTTCAGAAAGAAACAAAAGAAGTGCAGAAAGAAGGAACAGAGGTGCAGAAAGAGGCAAGAGGGGTGCACAAAGAGGGAAGAGGGGTGTGAAAGAGGCACGAGGAGTGCAGAAAGAAGCAAGAGGAGTGCAGAACAAAGCAACAGAGGTGCAGAAAGAGGCAAGAGGGGTGCAAAAAGAGGGAAGAGGGGTGCAGAAAGAGTCACTTGGGGTGCAGAAAGAAACAAAAGAAGTGCAGAAAGAAAGAGCAGAGGTGCAGAAAGAGGGTAGATGGGTGGACAAAGAGGCAAGGCGGTGCAGAAAGAAGCAAGAGAGCTGCAGAAAGAAATAGAAGAAGTGCTGAAAGAAGGAACAGAGGTGCAGAAAGAGGCAAAAGGGGTGCAGAAAGAAGTGAGAGGTGCATAAAGAAACAAGAATTGCAGAAAGAAGGAACAGGTGCTGAAAGAGGCAAGAGGGGTGCAGAAAGAGGGAAGAGGTGTGTGAAAGAGGTACGAGGGGTGCAGAAAGAAGGAAGAGGGGTGCAGAAAGAAGCAAGAAAGTTGAAGAAAGAAACAAAAGAAGTACAGAAAGAAGGAACAGAGGTGCAGAAAGAGGCAAGAGGGGTGCAGAAAGAGGGAAGAGAGGTGCAGGATGAGGTACAAGGGTTGCAGAAAGAAGGGACAGAGGTGCAGAAAGAAGCAAGAGTAAAGCAGAAAGAAGCAACAGAAGTGCAGAAAGAAGGAACAGGTGCAGAAAGAGGCAAGAGGGGTGCAGAAAGAAGGAAGAGGGGTGCAGAAAGAGGGATAAGGGGTGGAGAAAGAGGCAAGAGAAGTGCAGAAAGAAGCCACAGAGATGCAAAAAGGTGGAACAGGGGTGGAGAAAGTGGCAAGAAGGGTGCAGAAAGAAGCAAGACAGGTGCAGCAAGAGGGGTGCAGCAAGAGGCAAGAGGGGTGCAGAAAGAGGCACGAGGGGTGCAGAAAGAAGCAAGAAAGGTGCAGAAAGAAACAAAAGAAGTGCAGAAAGAAGGAACAGAGGTGCAGAAAGAGGCAATAGGGGTGCAGAAATAGGCAAAAGGGGTGCAAAAAGAGGCAAAAGGGGTGCAGAAATAAACAAAAGAAGTGCAGAAAGAAGGAACAGAGGTGCAGAAAAAGGCAAGAGGGGTGCACAAAGAGGGAAGAGGGGTGTGAAAGAGGCACGAGGAGTGCAGAAAGAAGCAAGAGGAGTGCAGAACGAAGCAACAGAGGTGCAGAAAGAGGCAAGAGGGGTGCAAAAAGAGGGAAGAGGGGTGCAGAAATAGGCTCTTGGGGTGCAGAAAAAAACAAAAGAAGTCCAGAAAGAAAGAACAGAGGTGCAGAAAGAGGGTGGATGGGTGGAGAAAGAGGCAAGGGGGTGCAGAAAGAAGCAAGCGAGCTGCAGAAAGAAACAGTAGAAGTGCAGAAAGAAGGAACAGAGGTGCAGAAAGAGGCAAGAGGGGTGCAGAAAGAGGGAAGAGGGGTGTGAAAGAGGTACGAGGGGTGCAGAAAGAAGGAAGAGGGGTGCAAAAAGAAGCAAGAGAGTTGAAGAAAGAAACTAAAGAAGTACAGAAAGAAGGAACAGAGGTGCAGAAAGAGGCAAGAGGGGTGCAGAAAAAGGGAAAAGAGGTGCAGAATGAGGCACAAGGGTTGCAGAAAGAAGGGACTGAGGTGCAGAAAGAAGCAAGAGAAGTGCAGAAAGAAGCAACCGAGGTGCAGAAAGAGGGATGAGAAGTGGAGAAAGAGGCAAGAGAAGTGCAGAAAGAAGCAACCGAGATGCAAAAAGGGGAAACGGGGGTGGAGAAAGTGGCAAGAGGGATGCAAAAAGAAGCAAGGAAGGTGCAGAAAGAAACAAAAGAGCAGAAAGAAGAAACAGAGGTACAGAAAGAGGCAAGAGGGGTGCAGAAAGAGGCAAGAGGGGTACAGAAAGAGGCACAAGTGTTGCAGAAAGAAGCAAGAGAGGTGCAGAAAGAAGCAAGAGAGGTGCAGAAAGAAACAAAAGAGCAGAAAGAAGAAACAGAGGTGCAGAAAGAGGCAAGAGGGGTGCAGAAAGAGGCAAGAGGGGTACAGAAAGAGGCACAAGTGTTGCAGAAAGAAGCAAGAGAGGTGCAGAAAGAAGCAAGAGAAGTGCGTAAAGAAGCAACAGAGATGCAGAAAGGGGTAAGTGGGGTGGAGAAAGAGGCAAGAGGGATACAGAAAGAAATGAGAAGCGCAGAAAGAAACAAAAGAAGTACAGAAAGAAGGAACGGAGGTGCAGAAAGAGGCAAGAGGGGTGCAGAAAAAGGGAAGAGGGGTGTGAAAGAGGCACAAGGGGTGCAGAAAGAAGGAAGAGGGGTGCAGAAAGAAGCAAGAGAGATGCAGAAAGAAACAAAAGAAGTGCAGAAAGAAGGAACAGAGGTGCAGAAAGAGGCAAGAGGGGTGCAGAAAGAGGGAAGAGAGGTACAGAATGAGGCACAAGGGTTGCAGAAAGAAGGGACAGAGGTGCAGAAAGAAGCAACCGAGGTGCAGAAAGAGGGATGAGGGGTGGAGAAAGAGGCAAGAGAAGTGCAGAAAGAAGCAACAGAAATGCAAAAAGGGGGAATAGGGGTGGAGAAAGTGGCAAGAGAGGTGCAGAAAGAGGCAAGAGGGGTGTAGAAAGAGGGAAGAGGGGTGCAGAAAGAAGCAAGAGAGTTGCAGAAAGAAACAAAAGAAGTGCAGAAAGAAGGAACAGAGGTGCAGAAAGAGGCATGAGGGGTGCAGAAAGAAGGAAGAGGGTGCAGAAAGAAGCAAGAGAGTTGCGGAAAGAAACAAAAGAAGTGCAGAAAGAAGGAACAGAGGTGCAGAAAGAGGCAAGAGGGGTGCAGAATGAGGCACAAAGGTTGCAGAAAGAAGGGACAGAGGTGCAGAAAGAAGCAAGAGAAGTGTAGAAAGAAGCAACCGAGGGGCAGAAAGAGGGATGAGGGGTGGAGAAAGAGACGAGAAGTGCAGAAAGAAGCAACAGAGATGCAACAAGGGGAACAGTGGTGGAGAAAGTGGCAAGAGGGATGCAGAAAGAAGCAAGGGAGGTGCAGAAAGAAACAAAAGAAGAGTGGAAAGAACAAACAGAGGTGCATAAAGAGGCAAGAGGGGTGCAGAAAGAGGGAAGAGGGGTGCAGAAAGAAGCAAAGAGGTGCAGAAAGAAGCAAGAGTAGTGCAGAAGGAAGGAACAGAAGTGCAGAAAGAAGGAACAGAGGTGCAGAAAGAGGCAAGAGAGGTACAGAAAGAAGCAACAGAGGCGCAGAAAGAGGGATAAGGGGTGGAGAAAGAGGCAAGAGAAGTGCAGAAAGAAGCAACAGAGATGCAAAAAGGTTGAACAGGGGTGGAGAAAGTGACAAGAGGATGGCAGAAAGAAGCAAGACAGGTGCAGCAAGAGGCAAGAGGGGTGCAGAAAGAAGCAAGAGAGGTGCAGAAAGAAACAAAAGAAGTGCTTAAAGAAGAAACAGAGGTGCAGAAAGAGGCAACAGGGGTTAAGAAAGAAGGAAGAGGGGTGGAGAAAAAGGCAAGGGTGTGCAGAAAGAAGCAAGAGAGCTGCAGAAAGAAACAAAAGAAGTACAGAAAGAAGGAACAGAGGTGCAGAAAGAGGCAAGAGGGGTGCAGAAAGAGGCACGAGAGGTGCAGAAATAGGCAAAAGGGTGCAGAAAGAGGCAAAAGGGGTGCAGAAATAAACAAAAGAAGTGCAGAAAGAAGGAACAGAGGTGCAGAAAGAGGCAAGAGGGGTGCAGAAGGAGGCACAAAGGTTGCAGAAAGAAGGGACAGAGGTGCAGAAAGAAGCCAGAGATGTGTAGAAAGAAGCAACCGAGGGGCAGAAAGAGGGATGAGGGGTGGAGAAAGAGACAAGAGAAGTGCAGAAAAAGGCAAGAGGGGTGCACAAAGAGGGAAGAGGGGTGTGAAAGAGGCACGAGGAGTGCAGAAAGAAGCAAGAGGAGTGCAGAACGAAGCAACAGAGGTGCAGAAAGAGGCAAGAGGGGTGCAGAAAGAGGCTCTTGGGGTGCAGAAAAAACCAAAAGAAGTGCAGAAAGAAAGAACAGAGGTGCAGAAAGAGGCAAGAGGGGTGCAGAAAGAGGGAAGAGGGTGCAGAAATAGGCAAAAGGGGTGCAGAAAGAAATGAGAGGGGCATAAAGAAACAAAAGAATTGCAGAAAGAAGGAACAGAGGTGCTGAAAGAGGCAAGAGGGGTGCAGAAAGAGGGAAGAGGGGTGTGAAAGAGGTACGAGGGGTGCAGAAAGAAGGAAGAGGGGTGCAGAAAGA
This sequence comes from Calotriton arnoldi, assembly GCA_963921515.1. NCBI lineage: Eukaryota > Metazoa > Chordata > Amphibia > Caudata > Salamandridae > Calotriton > Calotriton arnoldi. Next base: position 110,605 of record CAWUFW010003586.1, read on the forward strand.
AGCAAGAGAGTTGAAGAAAGAAACTAAAGAAGTACAGAAAGAAGGAACAGAGGTGCAGAAAGAGGCAAGAGGGGTGCCGAAAGAGGGAAAAGAGGTGCAGAATGAGGCACAAGGGTTGCAGAAAGAAGGGACAGAGGTGCAGAAAGAAGCAAGAGAAGTGCAGAAAGAAGCAACCGAGGTGCAGAAAGAGGGATGAGGGGTGGAGAAAGAGGCAAGAGAAGTGCAGAAAGAAGCAACAGAGATGCAAAAAGGGGAAACAGGGGTGGAGAAAGTGGCAAGAGGGATGCAAAAAGAAGCAAGGGAGGTGCAGAAAGAAACAAAAGAGCAGAAAGAAGAAACAGAGGTGCAGAAAGAGGCAAGAGGGGTGCAGAAAGAGGCAAGAGGGGTACAGAAAGAAAGAAAAGAAGTGCAGAAAGAAGCAACAGAGGTGCAGAAAGAGGCAAGTGGAGTGCAGAAAGAGGGAAGAGGGGTGCAGAAAGAGGCACAAGTGTTGCAGAAAGAAGCAAGAGAGGTGCAGAAAGAAGCAAGAGAAGTGCGTAAAGAAGCAACAGAGATGCAGAAAGGGGTAAGTGGGGTGGAGAAAGAGGCAAGAGGGATACAGAAAGAAATGAGAAGCACAGAAAGAAAGAAAAAAAGTGCAGAAAGAAGGAACGGAGGTGCAGAAAGAGGCAAGAGGGGTGCAGAAAAAGGGAAGAGGGGTGTGAAAGAGGCACAAGGGGTGCAGAAAGAAGGAAGAGGGGTGCAGAAAGAAGCAAGAGAGTTGCAGAAAGAAACAAAAGAAGTGCAGAAAGAAGGAACAGAGGTGCAGAAAGAGGCAAGAGGGGTGCAGAAAGAGGGAAGAGGGGTACAGAATGAGGCACAAGGGTTGCAGAAAGAAGGGACAGAGGTGCAGAAAGAAGCAACCGAGGTGCAAAAAGGGGGAATTGGGCTGGAGAAAGTGGCGAGAGGTGCAGAAAGAGGCAAGAGGGGTGTAGAAAGAGGGAAGAGGGGTGCAGAAAGAAGCAAGAGTTACAGAAAGAAACAAAAGAAGTGCAGAAAGAAGGAACAGAGGTGCAGAAAGAGGCATGAGGGGTGCAGAAATAAGGAAGAGGGGTGCAGAAAGAAGCAAGAGAGTTGCGGAAAGAAACAAAAGAAGTGCAGAAAGAAGGAACAGAGGTGCAGAAAGAGGCAAGAGGGGTGCAGAAAGAGGGAAGAGGGGTGTGAAAGAGGTACGAGGGGTGCAGAAAGAAGGAAGAGGGGTGCAGAAAGAAGCAAGAGAGTTGAAGAAAGAAACTAAAGAAGTACAGAAAGAAGGAACAGAGGTGCAGAAAGAGGCAAGAGGGGTGCAGAAAGAGGGAAAAGAGGTGCAGAATGAGGCACAAGGGTTGCAGAAAGAAGGGACAGAGGTGCAGAAAGAAGCAACCGAGGTGCAGAAAGAGGGATGAGGGGTGGAGAAAGAGGCAAGAGAAGTGCAGAAAGAAGCAACAGAGATGCCATAAGGGGAAACAGGGGTGGAGAAAGTGGCAAGAGGGATGCAAAAAGAAGCAAGGGAGGTGCAGAAAGAAACAAAAGAGCAGAAAGAAGAAACAGAGGTGCAGAAAGAGGCAAGAGGGGTGCAGAAAGAGGCAAGAGGGGTACAGAAAAGAGGCACAAGTGTTGCAGAAAGAAGCAAGAGAGGTGCAGAAAGAAGAAGCAAGAGAGGTGCAGAAAGAAACAAAAGAGCAGAAAGAAGAAAGAGGTGCAGAAAGAGGCAAGAGGGGTGCAGAAAGAGGCAAGAGGGGTACAGAAAGAGGCACAAGTGTTGCAGAAAGAAGCAAGAGAGGTGCAGAAAGAAGCAAGAGAAGTACGTAAAGAAGCAACAGAGATGCAGAAAGGGGTAAGTGGGGTGGAGAAAGAGGCAAGAGGGATACAGAAAGAAACGAGAAGCACAGAAAGAAACAAAAGAAGTACAGAAAGAAGGAACGGAGGTGCAGAAAGAGGCAAGAGGGGTGCAGAAAAAGGGAACAGGGGTGTGAAAGAGGCACAAGGGGTGCAGAAAGAAGGAAGAGGGGTGCAGAAAAACAAAAGAAGAGCGGAAAGAACAAACAGGTGCATAAAGAGGCAAGAGGGGTGCAGAAAGAGGGAAGAGGGGTGCAGAAACGAACATGAATGGTGCAGAAAGAAGCAAAGAGGTGCAGAAAGAAGCAAGAGTAGTGCAGAAAGAAGGAACAGAAGTGCAGAAAGAAGGAACAGAGGTGCAGAAAGAGGCAAGAGAGGTACAGAAAGAAGCAACAGAGGCGCAGAAAGAGGGATAAGGGGTGGAGAAAGAGGCAAGAGAAGTGCAGAAAGAAGCAACAGAGATGCAAAAAGGTTGAACAGGGGTGGAGAAAGTGACAAGAGGGGTGCAGAAAGAAACAAGACAGGTGCAGCAAGAGGCAAGAGGTGTGCAGAAATAGGCACGAGGGGTGCAGAAAGAAGCAAGAGAGGTGCAGAAAGAAACAAAAGAAGTGCTTAAAGAAGAAACAGAGGTGCAGAAAGAGGCAACAGGGGTTAAGAAAGAAGGAGGAGTGGTGGAGAAAAAGGCAAGGGTGTGCAGAAAGAAGCAAGAGAGCTGCAGAAAGAAACAAAAGAAGTGCAGAAAGAAGGAACAGAGGTGCATAAAGAGGCAAGAGGGGTGCAGAAAGAGGCAAGAGAGGTGCAGAAATAGGCAAAAGGGGTGCAGAAAGAGGCAAAAGGGGTGCAGAAATAAACAAAAGAAGTACAGAAAGAAGGAACAGAGGTGCAGAAAGAGGCAAGAGGGGTGCAGAATGAGGCACAAAGGTTGCAGAAAGAAGGGACAGAGGTGCAGAAAGAAGCAAGAGAAGTGTAGAAAGAAGCAACCGAGGGGCAGAAAGAGGGATGAGGGGTGGAGAAAGAGACAAGAGAAGTGCAGAAAAAGGCAAGAGGGGTGCACAAAGAGGGAAGAGGGGTGTGAAAGAGGCACGAGGAGTGCAGAAAGAAGCAAGAGGAGTGCAGAACGAAGCAACAGAGGTGCAGAAAGAGGCAAGAGGGGTGCAAAAAGAGGGAAGAGGGGTGCAGAAAGAGGCTCTTGGGGTGCAGAAAAAACCAAAAGAAGTGCAGAAAGAAAGAACAGAGGTGCAGAAAGAGGCAAGAGGGGTGCAGAAAGAGGGAAGAGGGTGCAGAAATAGGCAAAAGGGGTGCAGAAAGAAGTGAGAGGTGCATAAAGAAACAAAAGAATTGCAGAAAGAAGGAACAGAGGTGCTGAAAGAGGCAAGAGGGGTGCAGAAAGAGGGAAGAGGGGTGTGAAAGAGGTACGAGGGGTGCAGAAAGAAGGAAGAGGGGTGCAGAAAGAAGCAAGAGAGTTGAAGAATGAAACTAAAGAAGTACAGAAAGAAGGAACAGAGGTGCAGAAAGAGGCAAGAGGGATGCAGAAAGAGGGAAAAGAGGTGCAGAATGAGGCACAAGGGTTGCAGAAAGAAGGGACAGAGGTGCAGAAAGAAGCAAGAGAAGTGCAGAAAGAAGCAACCGAGGTGCAGAAAGAGGGATGAGGGGTGGAGAAAGAGGCAAGAGAAGTGCAGAAAGAAGCAACAGAGATGCAAAAAGGGGAAACAGGGGTGGAGAAAGTGGCAAAAAGGGATGCAAAAAGAAGCAAGTGAGGTGCAGAAAGAAACAAAAGAGCAGAAAGAAGAAACAGAGGTGCAGAAAGAGGCAAGAGGGGTGCAGAAAGAGGCAAGAGGGGTACAGAAAGAAAGAAAAGAAGTGCAGAAAGAAGCAACAGAGGTGCAGAAAGAGGCAAGTGGAGTGCAGAAAGAAGGAAGAGGGGTGCAGAAAGAGGCACAAGTGTTGCAGAAAGAAGCAAGAGAGGTGCAGAAAGAAGCAAGAGAAGTGCGTAAAGAAGCAACAGAGATGCAGAAAGGGGTAAGTGGGGTGGAGAAAGAGGCAAGAGGGATACAGAAAGAAACAAGAAGCGCAGAAAGAAGGAACGGAGGTGCAGAAAGAGGCAAGAGGGGTGCAGAAAAAGGGAAGAGGGGTGTGAAAGAGGCACAAGGGGTGCAGAAAGAAGGAAGAGGGGTGCAGAAAGAAGCAAGAGAGTTGCAGAAAGAAACAAAAGAAGTGCAGAAAGAAGGAACAGAGGTGCAGAAAGAGGCAAGAGGGGTGCAGAAAGAGGGAAGAGGGGTACAGAATGAGGCACAAGGGTTGCAGAAAGAAGGGACAGAGGTGCAGAAAGAAGCAACTGAGGTGCAAAAAGGGGGAATAGGGGTGGAGAAAGTGGCGAGAGGTGCAGAAAGAGGCAAGCGGGGTGTAGAAAGAGGGAAGAGGGGTGCAGAAAGAAGCAAGAGAGTTGCAGAAAGAAACAAAAGAAGTGCAGAAAGAAGCAACAGAGGTGCAGAAAGAGGCATGAGGGGTGCAGAAATAAGGAAGAGGGGTGCAGAAAGAAGCAAGAGAGTTGCGGAAAGAAACAAAAGAAGTGCAGAAAGAAGGAACAGAGGTGCAGAAAGAGGCAAGAGGGGTGCAGAATGAGGCACAAAGGTTGCAGAAAGAAGGGACAGAGGTGCAGAAAGAAGCAAGAGAAGTGTAGAAAGAAGCAACCAAGGGGCAGAAAGAGGGATGAGGGGTGGAGAAAGAGGCAAGAGAAGTGCAGAAAGAAGCAACAGAGATGCAACAAGGGGAACAGGGGTGGAGAAAGTGGCAAGAGGGATGCAGAAAGAAGCAAGGGAGGTGCAGAAAGAAACAAAAGAAGAGCGGAAAGAACAAACAGAGGTGCATAAAGAGGCAAGAGGGGTGCAGAAAGAGGGAAGAGGGGTGCAGAAAGAAACATGAGTGGTGCAGAAAGAAGCAAAGAGGTGCAGAAAGAAGCAAGAGTAGTGCAGAAAGAAGGAACAGAAGTGCAGAAAGAAGGAACAGAGGTGCAGAAAGAGGCAAGAGAGGTACAGAAAGAAGCAACAGAGGTGCAGAAAGAGGGATAAGGGGTGGAGAAAGAGGCAAGAGAAGTGCAGAAAGAAGCAACATAGATGCAAAAGGGTTGAACAGGGGAGGAGAAAGTGACAAGAGGGGTGCAGAAAGAAGCAAGACAGGTGCAGCAAGAGGCAAGAGGGGTGCAGAAATAGGCACGAGGGGTGCAGAAAGAAGCAAGAGAGGTGCAGAAAGAAACAAAAGAAGTGCTTAAAGAAGAAACAGAGGTGCAGAAAGAGGCAACAGGGGTTAAGAAAGAAGGAAGAGGGGTGGAGAAAAGGCAAGGGTGTGCAGAAAGAAGCAAGAGAGCTGCAGAAATAGGCAAAAGGGGTGCAGAAAGAGGCAAAAGGGGTGCAGAAATAAACAAAAGAAGTGCAGAAAGAAGGAACAGAGGTGCAGAAAGAGGCAAGAGGGGTGCAGAAAGAGGGAAGAGGGGTGTGAAAGAGGTACGAGGGGTGCAGAAAGAAGGAAGAGGGGTGCAGAAAGAAGCAAGAGAGTTGAAGAAAGAAACTAAAGAAGTACAGAAAGAAGGAACAGAGGTGCAGAAAGAGGCAAGAGGGGTGCAGAAAGAGGGAAAAGAGGTGCAGAATGAGGCACAAGGGTTGCAGAAAGAAGGGACAGAGGTGCAGAAAGAAGCAAGAGAAGTGCAGAAAGAAGCAACCGAGGTGCAGAAAGAGGGATGAGGGGTGGAGAAAGAGGCAAGAGAAGTGCAGAAAGAAGCAACAGAGATGCAAAAAGGGGAAACAGGGGTGGAGAAAGTGGCAAGAGGGATGCAAAAAGAAGCAAAGGAGGTGCAGAAAGAAACAAAAGAGCAGAAAGAAGAAACAGGTGCAGAAAGAGGCAAGAGGGGTGCAGAAAGAGGCAAGAGGGGTACAGAAAGAGGCACAAGTGTTGCAGAAAGAAGCAAGAGAGGTGCAGAAAGAAGCAAGAGAGGTGCAGAAAGAAACAAAAGAGCAGAAAGAAGAAAGAGAGGTGCAGAAAGAGGCAAGAGGGGTGCAGAAAGAGGCAAGAGGGGTCCAGAAAGAGGCACAAGTGTTGCAGAAAGAAGCAAGAGAGGTGCAGAAAGAAGCAAGAGAAGTGCGTAAAGAAGCAACAGAGATGCAGAAAGGGGTAAGTGGGGTGGAGAAAGAGGCAAGAGGGATACAGAAAGAAACGAGAAGTGCAGAAAGAAACAAAAGTAGTACAGAAAGAAGGAACGGAGGTGCAGAAAGAGGCAAGAGGGGTGCAGAAAGAAGGAAGAGGGGTGCAGAAAGAAGCAAGAGAGTTGCGGAAAGAAACAAAAGAAGTGCAGAAAGAAGGAACAGAGGTGCAGAAAGAGGCAAGAGGGGTGCAGAAAGAGGGAAGAGGGGCACAGAATGAGGCACAAGGGTTGCAGAAAGAAGGGACAGAGGTGCAGAAAGAAGCAACCGAGGTGCAGAAAGGGGGAATAGGGGTGGAGAAAGTGGCAAGAGAGGTGCATAAAGAGGCAAGAGGGGTGTAGAAAGAGGGAAGAGGGGTGCAGAAAGAAGCAAGAGAGTTGCGGAAAGAAACAAAAGAAGTGCAGAAAGAAGGAACAGAGGTGCAGAAAGAGGCATGAGGGGTGCAGAAAGAAGGAAGAGGGGTGCAGAAAGAAGCAAGAGAGTTGCGGAAACAAACAAAAGAAGTGCAGAAAGAAGGAACAGAGGTGCAGAAAGAGGCAAGAGGGGTGCAGAATGAGGCACAAAGGTTGCAGAAAGAAGGGACAGAGGTGCAGAAAGAAGCAAGAGAAGTGTAGAAAGAAGCAACCGAGGGGCAGAAAGAGGGATGAGGGGTGGAGAAAGAGACAAGAGAAGTGCAGAAAGAAGCAACAGAGATGCAACAAGGGGAACAGGGGTGGAGAAAGTGGCAAGAGGGATGCAGACAGAAGCAAGGGAGGTGCAGAAAGAAACAAAAGAAGAGCGGAAAGAACAAACAGAGGTGCATAAAGAGGCAAGAGGGGTGCAGAAAGAGGCAAGAGGGGTGCAGAAAAAGGCAAAAAAGGTGCAGAAAGAAGTGAGAGGTGCAGAAAGAAACAAAAGAAGAGCAGAAAGAAGGAACAGAGGTGCAGAAAGGGGCAAGAGGGGTGCAGAAAGAAACAAAAGTGCAGAAAGAAGTGAGAGGTGCAGAAAGAAACAAAAGAAGAGCAGAAAGAAGCAACAGAGGTGCAGAAAGAGGCAAGAGGAGTGCAGAAAGAGGGAATAGGGATGCAGAAAGAGGAACTAGGGGTGCAGAAAGAAGCAAGAGATGTGCAGAAAGCAGCAAGAGAAGTGCATCAAGAAGCAACAGAGATGCAGAAAGGGGGAAGTGGGATAGAGAAAGAGGCAAGAGGGATACAGAACGAAAGAAGGGAGGTGCAGAAAGAATCAAAAGAAGTGCAGAAAGAAGCAACAGAGGTGCAGAAAGAGGGATGAGGGGTGAAGAAAGAGAAGTGCAGAAAGAAGCAACAGAGATGCAAAAAGGTGGAACAGGGGTGGAGAAAGTGGCAAGAGGGGGTGCAGAAAGAAGCAAGACAGGTGCAGAAAGAGGCAAGGGGGTGCAAAAAGAGGGAAGAGGGGTGCAGAAAGAGGCACGAGGGGCACAGAAAGAAGCAAGAGAGGTGCAGAAAGAAACAAAAGAAGTGCAGAAAGAAGGAACAGAGGTGCAGAAAGAGGCAACAGTGGTTAAGAAAGAGGGAAGAGGGGTGGAGAAAGAGGCAAGGGGGTGCAGAAAGAAGGAACAGAGCTGCAGAAAGAGGCAAGAGGGGTGCAGAAAGAGGCTAAAGGGGTGCAGAAAGAGGCAAAAGGGGTGCAGAAATAAACAAAAGAAGTGCAGAAAGAAGGAACAGAGGTGCAGAAAGAGGCAAGAGGGGGCACAGAGAGGGAAGAGGGATGTGAAAGAGGCACGAGGAGTGCAGAAAGAAGCAAGAAGAGTGCAGAAAGAAGCAACAGAGGTGCATAAAGAGGCAAGAGGGGTGCAAAAAGAGGGAAGAGGGGTGCAGAAAGAGGCACGTGGGGTACAGAAAGATGCAAGAGATGTGCAGAAAGAAACAAAAGAAGTGCAGAAAGAAAGAACAGGTGCAGAAAATGGCAACAGGGGTGCAGAAAGAGGGTGGATGGGTGGAGAAAGGCAAGGGGGTGCAGAAAGAAGCAAGAGAGCTGCAGAAAGAAACAGAAGAAGTGCAGAAAGAAGGAACAGAGGTGCAGAAAGAGGCAAGAGGGGTGCAGAAAGAGGGAAGAGGGTGCAGAAAGAAGCAAAAGGGGTACAGAAAAGTGAGAGGTGCATAAAGAAACAAAAGAATTGCAGAAAGAAGGAACAGAGGTGCAGAAAGAGGCAAGAGGGTTGCGGGAAGAGGGTTGTGAAAGAGACACGAGGGGTGCATAAAGAAGCAAGAGAGGTGCAGAAAGAAGCAACAGAGATGCAAAAAGGGGGAACAGGGGTGGAGAAAGTGGCAAGAGGGGTGCAGAAAGAAGCAAGATAGGTGCAGAAAGAAACAAAAGAAGAGCAGAAAGAAGGAAGAGGGGTGGAGAAAAAGGCAAGGGTGTGCAGAAAGAGGCAAAAGGGGTGCAGAAATAAACAAAAGAAGTGCAGAAAGAAGGAACACAGGTGCAGAAAGAGGCAAGAGGGGTGCACAAAGAGGGAAGAGGGGTGTGAAAGAGGCATGAGGAGGGCAGAAAGAAGCAAGAGGAGTGCAGAACAAAGCAACACAGGTGCAGAAAGAAGCAAGAGGGGTGCAAAAAGAGGGAAGAGGGGTGCAGAAAGAGTCACTTGGGGTGCAGGAAGAAACAAAAGAAGTGCAGAAAGAAAGAACAGAGGTGCAGAAAGAGGGTGGATGGGTGGAGAAAGAGGCAAGGGGGTGCAGAAAGAAGCAAGAGAGCTGCAGAAAGAAACAGAAGAAGTGCTGAAAGAAGGAACAGAGGTGCAGAAAGAGGCAAAAGGGGTGCAGAAAGAAGTGAGAGGTGCATAAAGAAACAAGAATTGCAGAAAGAAGGAACAGAGGTGCTGAAAGAGGCAAGAGGGGTGCAGAAAGAGGGAAGAGGTGTGTGAAAGAGGTACGAGTGGTGCAGAAAGAAGGAACAGAGGTGCAGAAAGAGGCAAGAAAGGTGCAGAAAGAGGGAAGAGAGGTGCAGGATGAGGTACAAGGGTTGCAGAAAGAAGGGACAGAGGTGCAGAAAGAAGCAGGAGAAGTGCAGAAAGAAGCAACTGAGGTGCAGAAAGAGGGATGAGGGGTGGAGAAAGAGGCAAGAGAAGTGTAGAAAGAAGCAACAGAGATGCAAAAAGGGGAAACAGGGGTGGAGAAAGTGGCAAGAGGGATGCAAAAAGAGGGAAGAGGGGTGCAGAAAGAGGCATGAGGGGTGCAGAAAGAAGCAAGAGATGTGCAGAAAGAAACAAAAGAAGTGCAGAAAGAAGGAACAGAGGTGCAAAAAGAGGCAAGAGGGGTGCAGAAAAAGGCAAAAAAGGTGCAGAAAGAAGTGAGAGGTGCAGAAAGAAACAAAAGAAGTACAGAAAGAAGGAACAGAGGTGCAGAAAGAGGCAAGAGGGTGCAGAAAGAAACAAAAGTGCAGAAAGAAACAAAAGAAGTGCAGAAAGAAGCAACAGAGGTGCAGAAAGAGGCAAGAGGTGTGCAGAAAGAGGGAAGAGGGATGCAGAAAGAGGCACTAGGGGTGCAGAAAGAAGCAAGAGATGTGCAGAAAGCAGCAAGAGAAGTGCATCAAGAAGCAACAGAGATGCAGAAAGGGGAAGTGGGATAGAGAAAGAGGCAAGAGGGATACAGAACGAAAGAAGGGAGGTGCAGAAAGAAACAAAAGAAGTGCAGAAAGAAGGAACAGAGGTGCAGAAAGAGGCAAGAGGGTGCAGAAAGAGGGAAGAGGGGTACAGAATGAGGCACAAGGGTTGCAGAAAGAAGGGACAGAGGTGCAGAAAGAAGCAACCGAGGTGCAGAAAGGGGGAATAGGGGTGGAGAAAGTGTCAAGAGAGGTGCAGAAAGAGGCAAGAGGGGTGTAGAAAGAGGGAAGAGGGGTGCAGAAAGAAGCAAGAGATTTGCATGAAAGAAACAAAAGAAGTGCAGAAAGAAGGAACAGAGGTGCAGAAAGAGGCATGAGGGGTGCAGAAAGAAGGAAGAGGGGTGCAGAAAGAAGCAAGAGAGTTGCGGAAAGAAACAAAAGAAGTGCAGAAAGAAGGAACAGAGGTGCAGAAAGAGGCAAGAGGGTGCAGAATGAGGCACAAAGGTTGCAGAAAGAAGGGACAGAGGTGCAGAAAGAAGCAAGAGAAGTGTAGAAAGAAGCAACCGAGGGGCAGAAAGAGGCAAGAGGGGTGCAGAAAGAGGGAAGAGGGGTGCAGAAAGAAGCAAAGAGGTGCAGAAAGAAGCAAGAGTTGTGTAGAAAGAAGGAACAGAAGTGCAGAAAGAAGGAACAGAGGTGCAGAAAGAGGGATAAGGGGTGGAGAAAGAGGCAAGAGAAGTGCAGAAAGAAGCAACAGAGATGCAAAAAGGTTGAACAGGGGTGGAGAAAGTGACAAGAGGGGTGCAGAAAGAAGCAAGACAGGTGCAGCAAGAGGCAAGAGGGGTGCAGAAATAGGCACAAGGGGTGCAGAAAGAAGCAAGAGAGGTGCAGAAAGAAACAAAAGAAGTGCTTAAAGAAGAAACAGAGGTGCAGAAAGAGGCAACAGGGGTTAAGAAAGAAGGAAGAGGGGTGTAGAAAAAGGCAAGGGTGTGCAGAAAGAAGCAAGAGAGCTGCAGAAAGAAACAAAAGAAGTGCAGAAAGAAGGAACAGAGGTGCAGAAAGAGGCAAGAGGGGTGCAGAAAGAGGCAAGAGAGGTGCAGAAAGAGGCAAAGGGGTGCAGAAATAAACAAAAGAAGTGCAGAAAGAAGGAACAGAGGTGCAGAAAGAGGCAAGAGGGGTGCACAAAGAGGGAAGAGGGGTGTGAAAGAGGCACGAGGAGTGGAGAAAGAAGCAAGAGGAGTGCAGAACAAAGCAACAGAGGTGCAGAAAGAGGCAAGAGGGGTACAAAAAGAGGGAAGAGGGGTGCAGAAAGAGTCACTTGGGGTGCAGAAAGAAACAAAAGAAGTGCAGAAAGAAAGAACAGAGGTACATAAAGAGGGTGGATGGGTAGAGAAAGAGGCAAGGGGGTGCAGAAAGAAGCAAGAGAGCTGCAGAAAGAAACAGAAGAAGTGCTGAAAGAAGGAACAGAGGTGCAGAAAGAGGCAAAAGGGGTGCAGAAAGAAGTGAGAGGTGCATAAAGAAACAAGAATTGCAGAAAGAAGGAACAGAGGTGCTGAAAGAGGCAAGAGGGGTACAGGAAGAGGTGTGTGAAAGAGGTACGAGGGTGCAGAAAGAAGGAAGAGGGGTGCAGAAAGAAGCAAGAGAGTTGAAGAAAGAAACAAAAGAAGTACAGAAAGAAGGAACAGAGGTGCAGAAAGAGGCAAGAGGGTGCAGAAAGAGGGATGAGAGGTGCAGGATGAGGTACAAGGGTTGCAGAAAGAAGGGACAGAGGTGCAGAAAGAAGCAAGAGAAGTGCAGAAAGAAGCAACTGAGGTGCAGAAAGAGGGATGAGGGGTGGAGAAAGAGGCAAGAGAAGTGCAGAAAGAAGCAACAGAGATGCAAAAGGGGAAACTTGGGTGGAGAAAGTGGCAAGAGGGATGCAAAAAGAAGCAACAGAGGTGCAGAAAGAGGCAAGAGGGGTGCAAAAAGAGGGAAGAGGGTGCAGATAGAGGCATGAGGGGTGCAGAAAGAAGCAAGAGATGTGCAGAAAGAAACAAAAGAAGTGCAGAAAGAAGGAACAGAGGTGCAGAAAGAGGTCACAGGGGTGAAGAAAAAGGAAAGAGGTGTGGAGAAAGAGGTAATGGGGTGCAGAAAAAAGCAAGAGAGCTGCAGAAAGAAACAAAAAGTACAGAAAGAAGGAACAGAGGTGCAGAAAGAGGCAAGAGGGGTACAGAAAAAGGCAAAAAAGGTGCAGAAAGAAGTGAGAGGTGCAGAAAGAAACAAAAGAAGAGCAGAAAGAAGGAACAGAGGTGCCGAAAGAGGCAAGAGGGGTGCAGAAGAGGGAATAGGGATGCAGAAAGAGGAACTAGGGGTGCAGAAAGAAGCAAGAGATGTGCAGAAAGCAGCAAGAGAAGTGCATCAAGAAGCAACAGAGATGCAGAAAGAGGGAAGTGGGATAGAGAAAAAGGCAAGAGGGATACAGAACGAAAGAAGGGAGGTGCAGAAAGAATCAAAAGAAGTGCAGAAAGAAGGAACAGAGGTGCAGGAGGAGGCAAGTGGGGTGCAGAAAGAAGCAACAGAGGTGCAGAAAGAGGGATGAGGGGTGAAGAAAGAAGTGCAGAAAGAAGCAACAGATGCAAAAAGGTGGAACAGGGGTGGAGAAAGTGGCAAGAGGGGGTGCAGAAAGAGTCACTTGGGGTGCAGGAAGAAACAAAAGAAGTGCAGAAAGAAAGAACAGAGGTGCAGAAAGAGGGTGGATGGGTGGAGAAAGAGGCAAGGGGGTGCAGAACGAAGCAAGAGAGCTGCAGAAAGAAACAGAAAAAGTGCTGAAAGAAGGAACAGAGGTGCAGAAAGAGGCAAAAGGGTGCAGAAAGAAGTGAGAGGTGCATAAAGAAACAAGAATTGCAGAAAGAAGGAACAGAGGTGCTGAAAGAGGCAAGAGGGTGCAGAAAGAGGGAAGAGGTGTGTGAAAGAGGTACGAGTGGTGCAGAAAGAAGGAACAGAGGTGCAGAAAGAGGCAAGAGGGGTGCAGAAAGAGGGAAGAGAGGTGCAGGATGAGGTACAAGGGTTGCAGAAAGAAGGGACAGAGGTGCAGAAAGAAGCAAGAGAAGTGCAGAAAGAAGCAACTGAGGTGCAGAAAGAGGGATGAGGGGTGGAGAAAGAGGCAAGAGAAGTGTAGAAAGAAGCAACAGAGATGCAAAAAGGGGAAACAGGGGTGGAGAAAGTGGCAAGAGGGATGCAAAAAGAGGGAAGAGGGGTGCAGAAAGAGGCATGAGGGGTGCAGAAAGAAGCAAGAGATGTGCAGAAAGAAACAAAAGAAGTGCAGAAAGAAGGAACAGAGGTGCAGAAAGAGGCAAGAGGGGTGCAGAAAAAGGCAAAAAAGGTGCAGAAAGAAGTGAGAGGTGCAGAAAGAAACAAAAGAAGTACAGAAAGAAGGAACAGAGGTGCAGAAAGAGGCAAGAGGGGTGCAGAAAGAAACAAAAGTGCAGAAAGAAACAAAAGAAGTGCAGAAAGAAGCAACAGAGGTGCAGAAAGAGGCAAGAGGTGTGCAGAAAGAGGGAAGAGGGATGCAGAAAGAGGCACTAGGGGTGCAGAAAGAAGCAAGAGATGTGCAGAAAGCAGCAAGAGAAGTGCATCAAGAAGCAACAGAGATCCAGAAAGGGGGAAGTGGGATAGAGAAAGAGGCAAGAGGGATACAGAACGAAAGAAGGGAGGTGCAGAAAGAAACAAAAGAAGTGCAGAAAGAAGGAACAGAGGTGCAGAAAGAGGCAAGAGGGGTGCAGAAAGAGGGAAGAGGGGTACAGAATGAGGCACAAGGGTTGCAGAAAGAAGGGACAGAGGTGCAGAAAGAAGCAACCGAGGTGCAGAAAGGGGGAATAGGGGTGGAGAAAGTGGCAAGAGAGGTGCAGAAAGAGGCAAGAGGGGTGTAGAAAGAGGAAGAGGGGTGCAGAAAGAAGCAAGAGAGTTGCGGAAAGAAACAAAAGAAGTGCAGAAAGAAGGAACAGAGGGTGCAGAAAGAGGCATGAGGGGTGCAGAAAGAAGGAAGAGGGGTGCAGAAAGAAGCAAGAGAGTTGCGGAAAGAAACAAAAGAAGTGCAGAAAGAAGGAACAGAGGTGCAGAAAGAAGCAAGAGAAGTGTAGAAAGAAGCAACCGAGGGGCAGAAAGAGGCAAGAGGGGTGCAGAAAGAGGGAAGAGGGGTGCAGAAAGAAGCAAAGAGGTGCAGAAAGAAGCAAGAGTAGTGTAGAAAGAAGGAACAGAAGTGCAGAAAGAAGGAACAGAGGTGCAGAAAGAGGGATAAGGGGTGGAGAAAGAGGCAAGAGAAGTGCAGAAAGAAGCAACAGAGATGCAAAAAGGTTGAACAGGGGTGGAGAAAGTGACAAGAGGGGTGCAGAAAGAAGCAAGACAGGTGCAGCAAGAGGCAAGAGGGGTGCAGAAATAGGCACAAGGGGTGCAGAAAGAAGCAAGAGAGGTGCAGAAAGAAACAAAAGAAGTGCTTAAAGAAGAAACAGGTGCAGAAAGAGGCAACAGGGGTTAAGAAAGAAGGAAGAGGGGTGTAGAAAAAGGCAAGGGTGTGCAGAAAGAAGCAAGAGAGCTGCAGAAAGAAACAAAAGAAGTGCAGAAAGAAGGAACAGAGGTGCAGAAAGAGGCAAGAGGGTGCAGAAAGAGGCAAGAGAGGTGCAGAAAGAGGCAAAAGGGTGCAGAAATAAACAAAAGAAGTGCAGAAAGAAGGAACAGAGGTGCAGAAAGAGGCAAGAGGGGTGCACAAAGAGGGAAGAGGGGTGTGAAAGAGGCACGAGGAGTGGAGAAAGAAGCAAGAGGAGTGCAGAACAAAGCAACAGAGGTGCAGAAAGAGGCAAGAGGGTACAAAAAGAGGGAAGAGGGGTGCAGAAAGAGTCACTTGGGGTGCAGAAAGAAACAAAAGAAGTGCAGAAAGAAAGAACAGAGGTACATAAAGAGGATGGATGGGTAGAGAAAGAGGCAAGGGGGTGCAGAAAGAAGCAAGAGAGCTGCAGAAAGAAACAGAAGAAGTGCTGAAAGAAGGAACAGAGGTGCAGAAAGAGGCAAAAGGGGTGCAGAAAGAAGTGAGAGGTGCATAAAGAAACAAGAATTGCAGAAAGAAGGAACAGAGGTGCTGAAAGAGGCAAGAGGGTACAGGAAGAGGTGTGTGAAAGAGGTACGAGGGTGCAGAAAGAAGGAAGAGAGGTGCAGAAAGAAGCAAGAGAGTTGAAGAAAGAAACAAAAGAAGTACAGAAAGAAGGAACAGAGGTGCAGAAAGAGGCAAGAGGGGTGCAGAAAGAGGGATGAGAGGTGCAGGATGAGGTACAAGGGTTGCAGAAAGAAGGGACAGAGGTGCAGAAAGAAGCAAGAGAAGTGCAGAAAGAAGCAACTGAGGTGCAGAAAGAGGGATGAGGGGTGGAGAAAGAGGCAAGAGAAGTGCAGAAAGAAGCAACAGAGATGCAAAAAGGGGAAACTTGGGTGGAGAAAGTGGCAAAGAGGGATGCAAAAAGAAGCAACAGAGGTGCAGAAAGAGGCAAGAGGGGTGCAAAAGAGGGAAGAGGGGTGCAGATAGAGGCATGAGGGGTGCAGAAAGAAGCAAGAGATGTGCAGAAAGAAACAAAGAAGTGCAGAAAGAAGGAACAGAGGTGCAGAAAGAGGCCACAGGGGTGAAGAAAAAGGAAAGAGGTGTGGAGAAAGAGGTAATGGGGTGCAGAAAAAAGCAAGAGAGCTGCAGAAAGAAACAAAAGAAGTGCAGAAAGAAGGAACAGAGGTGCAGAAAGAGGCATGAGGGGTGCAGAAAGAAGGAAGAGGGGTGCAGAAAGAAGCAAGAGAGTTGCGGAAAGAAACAAAAGAAGTGCAGAAAGAAGGAACAGAGGTGCAGAAAGAGGCAAGAGGGGTGCAGAATGAGGCACAAAGGTTGCAGAAAGAAGGGACAGAGGTGCAGAAAGAAGCAAGAGAAGTGTAGAAAGAAGCAACCGAGGGGCAGAAAGAGGCAAGAGGGGTGCAGAAAGAGGGAAGAGGGGTGCAGAAAGAAGCAAAGAGGTGCAGAAAGAAGCAAGAGTCGTGTAGAAAGAAGGAACAGAAGTGCAGAAAGAAGGAACAGAGGTGCAGAAAGAGGGATAAGGGGTGGAGAAAGAGGCAAGAGAAGTGCAGAAAGAAGCAACAGAGATGCAAAAGGTTGAACAGGGGTGGAGAAAGTGACAAGAGGGGTGCAGAAAGAAGCAAGACAGGTGCAGCAAGAGGCAAGAGGGGTGCAGAAATAGGCACAAGGGGTGCAGAAAGAAGCAAGAGAGGTGCAGAAAGAAACAAAAGAAGTGCTTAAAGAAGAAACAGAGGTGCAGAAAGAGGCAACAGGGGTTAAGAAAGAAGGAAGAGGGGTGTAGAAAAAGGCAAGGGTGTGCAGAAAGAAGCAAGAGAGCTGCAGAAAGAAACAAAAGAAGTGCAGAAAGAAGGAACAGAGGTGCAGAAAGGGGCAAGAGGGGTGCAGAAAGAGGCAAGAGAGGTGCAGAAAGAGGCAAAAGGGGTGCAGAAATAAACAAAAGAAGTGCAGAAAGAAGGAACAGAGGTGCAGAAAGAGGCAAGAGGGGTGCACAAAGAGGGAAGAGGGGTGCAGAAAGAGTCACTTGGGGTGCAGAAAGAAACAAAAGAAGTGCAGAAAGAAAGAACAGAGGTACATAAAGGGGGTGGATGGGTAGAGAAAGAGGCAAGGGGGTGCAGAAAGAAGCAAGAGAGCTGCAGAAAGAAACAGAAGAAGTGCTGAAAGAAGGAACAGAGGTGCAGAAAGAGGCAAAGGGGTGCAGAAAGAAGTGAGAGGTGCATAAAGAAACAAGAATTGCAGAAAGAAGGAACAGAGGTGCTGAAAGAGGCAAGAGGGGTACAGGAAGAGGTGTGTGAAAGAGGTACGAGGGGTGCAGAAAGAAGGAAGAGGGGTGCAGAAAGAAGCAAGAGAGTTGAAGAAAGAAACAAAAGAAGTACAGAAAGAAGGAACAGAGGTGCAGAAAGAGGCAAGAGGGGTGCAGAAAGAGGGATGAGAGGTGCAGGATGAGGTACAAGGGTTGCAGAAAGAAGGGACAGAGGTGCAGAAAGAAGCAAGAGAAGTGCAGAAAGAAGCAACTGAGGTGCAGAAAGAGGGATGAGGGGTGGAGAAAGAGGCAAGAGAAGTGCAGAAAGAAGCAACAGAGATGCAAAAAGGGGAAACTTGGGTGGAGAAAGTGGCAAGAGGGATGCAAAAAGAAGCAACAGAGGTGCAGAAAGAGGCAAGAGGGGTGCAAAAAGAGGGAAGAGGGGTGCAGATAGAGGCATGAGGGGTGCGGAAAGAAGCAAGAGATGTGCAGAAAGAAACAAAAGAAGTGCAGAAAGAAGGAACAGAGGTGCAGAAAGAGGCCACAGGGGTGAAGAAAAAGGAAAGAGGTGTGGAGAAAGAGGTAATGGGGTGCAGAAAAAAGCAAGAGAGCTGCAGAAAGAAACAAAAAAGTACAGAAAGAAGGAACAGAGGTGCAGAAAGAGGCAAGAGGGGTACAGAAAAAGGCAAAAAAGGTGCAGAAAGAAGTGAGAGGTTCAGAAAGAAACAAAATAAGAGCAGAAAGAAGGAACAGAGGTGCCGAAAGAGGCAAGAGGGGTGCAGAAAGAAACAAAAGTGCAGAAAGAAGTGAGAGGTGCAGAAAGAAACAAAAGAAGAGCAGAAAGAAGCAACAGAGGTGCAGAAAGAGGCAAGAGGAAGGCAGAAGAGGGAATAGGGATGCAGAAAGAGGAACTAGGGGTGCAGAAAGAAGCAAGAGATGTGCAGAAAGCAGCAAGAGAAGTGCATCAAGAAGCAACAGAGATGCAGAAAGAGGGAAGTGGGATAGAGAAAAAGGCAAGAGGGATACAGAACGAAAGAAGGGAGGTGCAGAAAGAATCAAAAGAAGTGCAGAAAGAAGGAACAGAGGTGCAGAAGGAGGCAAGAGGGGTGCAGAAAGAAGCAACAGAGGTGCAGAAAGAGGGATGAGGGGTGAAGAAAGAAGTGCAGAAAGAAGCAACAGAGATGCAAAAAGGTGGAACAGGGGTGGAGAAAGTGGCAAGAGGGGGTGCAGAAAGAGTCACTTGGGGTGCAGGAAGAAACAAAAGAAGTGCAGAAAGAAAGAACAGAGGTGCAGAAAGAGGGTGGATGGGTGGAGAAAGAGGCAAGGGGGTGCAGAAAGAAGCAAGAGAGCTGCAGAAAGAAACAGAAGAAGTGCTGAAAGAAGGAACAGAGGTGCAGAAAGAGGCAAAAGGGGTGCAGAAAGAAGTGAGAGGTGCATAAAGAAACAAGAATTGCAGAAAGAAGGAACAGAGGTGCTGAAAGAGGCAAGAGGGGTGCAGAAAGAGGGAAGAGGTGTGTGAAAGAGGTACGAGTGGTGCAGAAAGAAGGAACAGAGGTGCAGAAAGAGGCAAGAGGGGTGCAGAAAGAGGGAAGAGAGGTGCAGGATGAGGTACAAGGGTTGCAGAAAGAAGGGACAGAGGTGCAGAAAGAAGCAAGAGAAGTGCAGAAAGAAGCAACTGAGGTGCAGAAAGAGGGATGAGGGGTGGAGAAAGAGGCAAGAGAAGTGCAGAAAGAAGCAACAGAGATGCAAAAAGGAGAAACAGGGGTGGAGAAAGTGGCAAGAGGGATGCAAAAAGAGGGAAGAGGGGTGCAGAAAGAGGCATGAGGGGTGCAGAAAGAAGCAAGAGATGTGCAGAGAAAAACAAAAGAAGTGCAGAAAGAAGGAACAGAGGTGCAGAAAGAGGCAAGAGGGGTGCAGAAAAAGGCAAAAAAGGTGCAGAAAGAAGTGAGAGGTGCAGAAAGAAACAAAAGAAGTACAGAAAGAAGGAACAGAGGTGCAGAAAGAGGCAAGAGGGTGCAGAAAGAAACAAAAGTGCAGAAAGAAACAAAAGAAGTGCAGAAAGAAGCAACAGAGGTGCAGAAAGAGGCAAGAGTGTGCAGAAAGAGGGAAGAGGGATGCAGAAAGAGGCACTAGGGTGCAGAAAGAAGCAAGAGATGTGCAGAAAGCAGCAAGAGAAGTGCATCAAGAAGCAACAGAGATGCAGAAAGGGGGAAGTGGGATAGAGAAAGAGGCAAGAGGGATACAGAACGAAAGAAGGGAGGTGCAGAAAGAAACAAAAGAAGTGCAGAAAGAAGGAACAGAGGTGCAGAAAGAGGCAAGAGGGGTGCAGAAAGAGGGAAGAGGGGTACAGAATGAGGCACAAGGGTTGCAGAAAGAAGGGACAGAGGTGCAGAAAGAAGCAACCGAGGTGCAGAAAGGGGGAATAGGGGTGGAGAAAGTGGCAAGAGAGGTGCAGAAAGAGGCAAGAGGGGTGTAGAAAGAGGGAAGAGGGGTGCAGAAAGAAGCAAGAGAGTTGCGGAAAGAAACAAAAGAAGTGCAGAAAGAAGGAACAGAGGTGCAGAAAGAGGCATGAGGGGTGCAGAAAGAAGGAAGAGGGGTGCAGAAAGAAGCAAGAGAGTTGCGGAAAGAAACAAAAGAAGTGCAGAAAGAAGGAACAGAGGTGCAGAAAGAGGCAAGAGGGGTGCAGAATGAGGCACAAAGGTTGCAGAAAGAAGGGACAGATGTGCAGAAAGAAGCAAGAGAAGTGTAGAAAGAAGCAACCGAGGGGCAGAAAGAGGCAAGAGGGGTGCAGAAAGAGGGAAGAGGGGTGCAGAAAGAAGCAAAGAGGTGCAGAAAGAAGCAAGAGTAGTGTAGAAAGAAGGAACAGAAGTGCAGAAAGAAGGAACAGAGGTGCAGAAAGAGGGATAAGGGGTGGAGAAAGAGGCAAGAGAAGTGCAGAAAGAAGCAACAGAGATGCAAAAAGGTTGAACAGGGGTGGAGAAAGTGACAAGAGGGGTGCAGAAAGAAGCAAGACAGGTGCAGCAAGAGGCAAGAGGGGTGCAGAAATAGGCACAAGGGGTGCAGAAAGAAGCAAGAGAGGTGCAGAAAGAAACAAAAGAAGTGCTTTAAGAAGAAACAGAGGTGCAGAAAGAGGCAACAGGAGTTAAGAAAGAAGGAAGAGGGGTGTATAAAAAGGCAAGGGTGTGCAGAAAGAAGCAAGAGAGCTGCAGAAAGAAACAAAAGAAGTGCAGAAAGAAGGAACAGAGGTGCAGAAAGAGGCAAGAGGGGTGCAGAAAGAGGCAAGAGAGGTGCAGAAAGAGGCAAAAGGGGTGCAGAAATAAAGAAAAGAAGTACAGAAAGAAGGAACAGAGGTGCAGAAAGAGGCAAGAGGCGTGCACAAAGAGGGAAGGGGGTGTGAAAGAGGCACGAGGAGTGGAGAAAGAAGCAAGAGGAGTGCAGAACAAAGCAACAGAGGTGCAGAAAGAGGCAAGAGGGTACAAAAAGAGGGAAGAGGGGTGCAGAAAGAGTCACTTGGGGTGCAGAAAGAAACAAAAGAAGTGCAGAAAGAAAGAACAGAGGTACATAAAGAGGGTGGATGGGTAGAGAAAGAGGCAAGGGGGTGCAGAAAGAAGCAAGAGAGCTGCAGAAAGAAACAGAAGAAGTGCTGAAAGAAGGAACAGAGGTGCAGAAAGAGGCAAAAGGGGTGCAGAAAGAAGTGAGAGGTGCATAAAGAAACAAGAATTGCAGAAAGAAGGAACAGAGGTGCTGAAAGAGGCAAGAGGGGTACAGGAAGAGGTGTGTGAAAGAGGTACGAGGGTGCAGAAAGAAGGAAGAGGGGTGCAGAAAGAAGCAAGAGAGTTGAAGAAAGAAACAAAAGAAGTACAGAAAGAAGGAACAGAGGTGCAGAAAGAGGCAAGAGGGGTGCAGAAAGAGGGATGAGAGGTGCAGGATGAGGTACAAGGGTTGCAGAAAGAAGGGACAGAGGTGCAGAAAGAAGCAAGAGAAGTGCAGAAAGAAGCAACTGAGGTGCAGAAAGAGGGATGAGGGGTGGAGAAAGAGGCAAGATAAGTGCAGAAAGAAGCAACAGAGATGCAAAAAGGGGAAACTTGGGTGGAGAAAGTGGCAAGAGGGATGCAAAAAGAAGCAACAGAGGTGCAGAAAGAGGCAAGAGGGGTGCAAAAAGAGGGAAGAGGGGTGCAGATAGAGGCATGAGGGGTGCAGAAAGAAGCAAGAGATGTGCAGAAAGAAACAAAAGAAGTGCAGAAAGAAGGAACAGAGGTGCAGAAAGAGGCCACAGGGGTGAAGAAAAAGGAAAGAGGTGTGGAGAAAGAGGTAATGGGGTGCAGAAAAAAGCAAGAGAGCTGCAGAAAGAAACAAAAAGTACAGAAAGAAGGAACAGAGGTGCAGAAAGAGGCAAGAGGGGTACAGAAAAAGGCAAAAAGGTGCAGAAAGAAGTGAGAGGTGCAGAAAGAAACAAAAGAAGAGCAGAAAGAAGGAACAGAGGTGCCGAAAGAGGCAAGAGGGGTGCAGAAAGAAACAAAAGTGCAGAAAGAAGTGAGAGGTGCAGAAAGAAACAAAAGAAGAGCAGAAAGAAGCAACAGAGGTGCAGAAAGAGGCAAGAGGAAGGCAGAAGAGGGAATAGGGATGCAGAAAGAGGAACTAGGGGTGCAGAAAGAAGCAAGAGATGTGCAGAAAGCAGCAAGAGAAGTGCATCAAGAAGCAACAGAGATGCAGAAAGAGGGAAGTGGGATAGAGAAAAAGGCAAGAGGGATACAGAACGAAAGAAGGGAGGTGCAGAAAGAATCAAAAGAAGTGCAGAAAGAAGGAACAGAGGTGCAGGAGGAGGCAAGAGGGGTGCAGAAAGAAGCAACAGAGGTGCAGAAAGAGGGATGAGGGGTGAAGAAAGAAGTGCAGAAAGAAGCAACAGATGCAAAAAGGTGGAACAGGGGTGGAGAAAGTGGCAAGAGGGGGTGCAGAAAGAAGCAAGACAGGTGCAGAAAGAGGCAAGGGGTGCAAAAAGAGGGAAGAGGGGTGCAGAAAGAGGCACGAGGGGCACAGAAAGAAGCAAGAGAGGTGCAGAAAGAAACAAAATAAGTGCAGAAAGAAGGAACAGAGGTGCAGAAAGAGGCAACAGGGGTTAAGAAAGAGGGAAGAGGGGTGGAGAAAGAGGCAAGGGGGTGCAGAAAGAAGGAACAGAGCTGCAGAAAGAGGCAAGAGGGGTGCAGAAAGAGGCTAAAGGGGTGCAGAAAGAGGCAAAAGGGGTGCAGAAATAAACAAAAGAAGTGCAGAAAGAAGGAACAGAGGTGCAGAAAGAGGCAAGAGGGGTGCACAGAGAGGGAAGAGGGATGTGAAAGAGGCACGAGGAGTGCAGAAAGAAGCAAGAAGAGTGCAGAAAGAAGCAACAGAGGTGCATAAAGAGGCAAGAGGGGTGCAAAAAGAGGGAAGAGGGTGCAGAAAGAGGCAAAAGGGGTACAGAAAAGTGAGAGGTGCATAAAGAAACAAAAGAATTGCAGAAAGAAGGAACAGAGGTGCAGAAAGAGGCAAGAGGGTTGCGGGAAGAGGATTGTGAAAGAGACACAAGGGGTGCATAAAGAAGCAAGAGAGGTGCAGAAAGAAGCAACAGAGATGCAAAAAGGGGGAACAGGGGTGGAGAAAGTGGCAAGAGGGGTGCAGAAAGAAGCAAGATAGGTGCAGAAAGAAACAAAAGAAGAGCAGAAAGAAGGAAGAGGGGTGGAGAAAAAGGCAAGGGTGTGCAGAAAGAGGCAAAAGGGGTGCAGAAATAAACAAAAGAAGTGCAGAAAGAAGGAACAGAGCTGCAGAAAGAGGCAAGAGGGGTGCAGAAAGAGGCTAAAGGGGTGCAGAAAGAGGCAAAAGGGGTGCAGAAATAAACAAAAGAAGTGCAGAAAGAAGGAACAGAGGTGCAGAAAGAGGCAAGAGGGGTGCACAGAGAGGGAAGAGGGATGTGAAAGAGGCACGAGGAGTGCAGAAAGAAGCAAGAAGAGTGCAGAAAGAAGCAACAGAGGTGCATAAAGAGGCAAGAGGGGTGCAAAAAGAGGGAAGAGGGGTGCAGAAAGAGGCACGTGGGGTACAGAAAGATGCAAGAGATGTGCAGAAAGAAACAAAAGAAGTGCAGAAAGAAAGAACAGGTGCAGAAAATGGCAACAGGGGTGCAGAAAGAGGGTGGATGCGTGGAGAAAGGCAAGGGGTGCAGAAAGAAGCAAGAGAGCTGCAGAAAGAAACAGAAGAAGTGCAGAAAGAAGGAACAGAGGTGCAGAAAGAGGCAAGAGGGGTGCAGAAAGAGGGAAGAGGGTGCAGAAAGAGGCAAAAGGGGTACAGAAAAGTGAGAGGTGCATAAAGAAACAAAAGAATTGCAGAAAGAAGGAACAGAGGTGCAGAAAGAGGCAAGAGGGTTATGGGAAGAGGATTGTGAAAGAGACACAAGGGGTGCATAAAGAAGCAAGAGAGGTGCAGAAAGAAGCAACAGAGATGCAAAAAGGGGGAACAGGGGTGGAGAAAGTGGCAAGAGGGGTGCAGAAAGAAGCAAGATAGGTGCAGAAAGAAACAAAAGAAGAGCAGAAAGAAGGAAGAGGGGTGGAGAAAAAGGCAAGGGTGTGCAGAAAGAGGCAAAAGGGGTGCAGAAATAAACAAAAGAAGTGCAGAAAGAAGGAACAGAGGTGCAGAAAGAGGCAAGAGGGGTGCACAAAGAGGGAAGAGGGGTGTGAAAGAGGCACGAGGAGGGCAGAAAGAAGCAAGAGGAGTGCAGAACAAAGCAACACAGGTGCAGAAAGAGGCAAGAGGGGTGCAAAAAGAGGGAAGAGGGGTGCAGAAAGAGTCACTTGGGGTGCAGGAAGAAACAAAAGAAGTGCAGAAAGAAAGAACAGAGGTGCAGAAAGAGGGTGGATGGGTGGAGAAAGAGGCAAGGGGTGCAGAAAGAAGCAAGAGAGCTGCAGAAAGAAACAGAAGAAGTGCTGAAAGAAGGAACAGAGGTGCAGAAAGAGGCAAAAGGGGTGCAGAAAGAAGTGAGAGGTGCATAAAGAAACAAGAATTGCAGAAAGAAGGAACAGAGGTGCTGAAGGAGGCAAGAGGGGTGCAGAAAGAGGGAAGAGGTGTGTGAAAGAGGTACGAGTGGTGCAGAAAGAAGGAACAGAGGTGCAGAAAGAGGCAAGAGGGGTGCAGAAAGAGGGAAGAGAGGTGCAGGATGAGGTACAAGGGTTGCAGAAAGAAGGGACAGAGGTGCAGAAAGAAGCAAGAGAAGTGCAGAAAGAAGCAACTGAGGTGCAGAAAGAGGGATGAGGGGTGGAGAAAGAGGCAAGAGAAGTGTAGAAAGAAGCAACAGAGATGCAAAAAGGGGAAACAGGGTGGAGAAAGTGGCAAGAGGGATGCAAAAAGAGGGAAGAGGGGTGCAGAAAGAGGCATGAGGGGTGCAGAAAGAAGCAAGAGATGTGCAGAAAGAAACAAAAGAAGTGCAGAAAGAAGGAACAGAGGTGCAGAAAGAGGCAAGAGGGGTGCAGAAAAAGGCAAAAAGGTGCAGAAAGAAGTGAGAGGTGCAGAAAGAAACAAAAGAAGTACAGAAAGAAGGAACAGAGGTGCAGAAAGAGGCAAGAGGGGTGCAGAAAGAAACAAAAGTGCAGAAAGAAAAAGAAGTGCAGAAAGAAGCAACAGAGGTGCAGAAAGAGGCAAGAGGTGTGCAGAAAGAGGGAAGAGGGATGCAGAAAGAGGCACTAGGGGTGCAGAAAGAAGCAAGAGATGTGCAGAAAGCAGCAAGAGAAGTGCATCAAGAAGCAACAGATATGCAGAAAGGGGGAAGTGGGATAGAGAAAGAGGCAAGAGGGATACAGAACGAAAGAAGGAAGGTGCAGAAAGAAACAAAAGAAGTGCAGAAAGAAGGAACAGAGGTGCAGAAGGAGGCAAGAGGGGTGCAGAAAGAGGGAAGAGGGATGCAGAAAGAGGAACTAGGGGTGCAGAAAGAAGCAAGAGATGTGCAGAAAGAAACAAAAGAAGTGCAGAAAGAAGGAACAGAGGTGCAGAAAGAGGCAACAGGGGTTAAGAAAGCCCCATAATTAAATAAAGCCCCGGGCACAAGATGGCTGCCAACACTTTTTGGTTTGGAGTGTTGGCAGCCAGAGACAAGCTCGTGCTCGGTAGGGTTCGCGGATCCACCACGGTCACCAGATTTCGATATTTTTTATTTTTTAATTTCTCAGGAACTACTGAACGGATTTACACCATTTTAAAAAAAAGGTCGCTTTCTGAACCAAGAGATACCTTTTTGCTAAATTTGGTGTAATTCCATTCAGCAGTTCGGGCTGTAGCTTTGTCTAAAGTTTCCTACCGAAATTAACATGGAGAAAACGCGTTTTGGGACCCCCTTTTTTCTCGGCCCCCGCTCGACGAATCACCCCAAAACTTTCAAGACAGGACCTGACCTGAGCGAACCATTAGTTTTGATAATTTCGCGAAGATTCGTCAAACGGCACCAAAGATATTGGCAAAAGAAAAAGCGCTTTTTGAATAGAAACGAGGTCCTAACTATAACTACCTACTGGCGTCCGCCAGTAGGTAATATATATATATATATTCACTGAAAAACCATAGGTTTTAGGGACAGTTATAGTTACTTGGACATTGCACTCGTACAAAACCCGTGAAATTCCCCCGTTATAGTTAGTTCAGCTAACTATAACTCGCGCCCCGCAATGCACTGCTGATGACGTCACATATTACATCACTCATGACATGGTCAGTGACATCACTGATGACATCACTGATGACATCTCAAATGACATCACTGATGACATCACTGATGACATCATCCAGTGACTGTGTGTTTCTGTAAAGTTTAAATATTTTTAATATATATAGGAAAAGACGTATTGAAGAATGAGTGGGTGTGTAAGTGTCTGTATGGATGATTTAGTAGGTGCGTGACTGACTCTATAAGTGAGTGATTTAACGTATCTTACTGAATGCATGGGTTAGTGACTAAACTGGATGAATGTCTGTATCCGTCTGTCTGTTGCTGTGTAAGTGGCTGCATGTGTTTGTGAATAGCTACATGAGTGTCTATATGAGTTATTGAATGCTTGTCTGAGTATCTGTATGGGTGCCTGAGTGTTTGTGTGGGAGGGTGTGTGCAACTCTGTGCATAGATGTGTGAGTGGGTGATTCACTGGGTGGATGGTTTCAAGAGTGCATCTGTGATAGACTGTATGGGTGGGTAAGTGTGTGTAAGAGTGTGTTAGTGAGTGAATGTATGTCCCAGTGGTACATGTGTGAGTAACTACATATGTGAAAGGCAGTATATATGTGTGTTGGAGTATATAAATAGCTATAAGCAAGAGTGAGTGATTGTGATAGTGGCTGTATGGATGAGTGTGTGCTTGTATCAGTGATTGTATAAGAGCGTAACAATGTGCTACTATTTGTATGAGTAAGTGAGCTGGTGTGTGTATAACTGTATAGGTGAGTAAATGGCAGTGTGTTTAATTATTTGCATGACTGACTAGGTGTGTGAGTATCTCTATGGATGAGTGGCGTTGTTTGAGTGTCTATATAGGAGTAAGAGTGCATATGATAGTCCTAGTACTGAGTGACCGTAAGTATGAGTGACTGTACGGGTGAGTGAGTGGATGTGTGTGTGTAGACCTAAGAATCAGTGAGTGGGTATGTAGTTATTGGTGTTGGAGTGTCTATGGTTTTGCGAATGGCAGTCTGTAATTTAGAGTGGGTGTATCAAAGGTTATATTAGGGTGTGAGGAGGTGCATCAGATTATCACGTGGATGATGTCATCAGTGATGTCATTTGAGATGTCATCAGTGATGTCATCAGTGATGTCACTGACCATGTCATGAGTGATGTAATATGTGACGTCATCAGCAGTGCATTGTGGAGCGCGAGTTATAGTTAGCTGAACTAACTATAACGGGGGAATTTCACGGGTTTTGTACGAGTGCAATGTCCAAGTAACTATAACTGTCCCTAAAACCTATGGTTTTTTCAGTGAATTTCAAAGGTTTTTTAAATGCTAATTTGTAACTATAACGTGTCTGAAACCTATGGTTTTTTCAGTGAATTTCAAAGGTTTTTTAAATGCTAATTTGTAACTATAACGTGTCTGAAACCTATGGTTTTTTCAGTGAATTTCAAAGGTTTTTTAAATGCTAATTTCTAACTATAACGTGCCTGAAACCTACGGTTTTTTCAGTGAATTTCAAAGGTTTTGTAAATGACAATTTTTAAATGTATTAATTGTTATATTAATTTTTTTCATACTGATTTACTACATTTTTAGAAACAATTTTTTTACATATTTTATTTTTTAAATTACATTGTAATTACATTATACATTACATTACAAAAAATACTTTCTCAGAATGAATTACTTTAGTTTAAATACTTTGCAGATAGGCAATAGACTTTTAAGTACAGTAGTTACAGTTGTTGCAATGGGCAACACATTTTCAAACACAATGCAACATTCAGCTCAATGTGAATTTCTAGTTAAATGCAATTAGTTACTTTATGGATTACTTTTGTAACCACAGGACTGGATCCTAGATTCAGTCCTGGTACATCTCCTGTAAACAGTTGAGTAAAAGCGTTTTGGTTACAGTCGTGATTTTTAAGGAATATTATTGTATTTTAAAAGTTGACACTTAGAAACTTTTTCTCATAGAATCACCAATGTTATCCTATGGAAGGAAATTCACTTAGCAGGTAAAAACTGTTATCGTTACTTTTTCTTACTCAGTGTTGGATCCTGGATCCAGCACTGGTGCATCTCCTGTAAACAGTTGAAAGAATGCGTTTAAGTCATACAGGCGATTTTTAAGGAATATTTGTAGTTTGTGAAAATCAACACTTTGAAACTTTTTGCTGAAAACCAGTCAATCTTAGCCTATGAAGGAAATTCAAGTTACCGGTAAGTACGGTTAAAATTACTTTTCAGGATCAGTACTGGGCTGAAAGATGCAGCACTGAGGTCTCTCCTGATAACAGGTGAGTAAATCGGAATTCGTATTTCGGCTGATTTTAGAGGAATATTTTAAAGTTCCAAAACTCCACACTTAGAAGAATTTCCAAGTGAAACCAGTCAATGTTAGCCTATGGAAGGAAATTCAAGTTACTGGTAAGTACGGTTAAAATTACTTTTCAGGACCAGTACTGGGCTGAAAGATGCAGCACTGAGGTCTCTCCTGATAACAGGTGAGTAAATCGGAATTCGTATTTCGGCTGATTTTACAGGAATATTTGTATGTTTCAAAAATCAACACTTAGAAACTTTTTCAGCAAAAAGCAGGCAATGATATCCTATGGAAGGAAATTGAAGTTACTGGTAAGTACGGTTAAAATTACTTTTGAGGATCAGTACTGGGCTGAAAGATGCAGCACTGAGGTCTCTCCTGATAACAGGTGAGTAAATCGGAATTCGTATTTCGGCTGATTTTAGAGGAATATTTTAAAGTTCCAAAACTCCACACTTAGAAGAATTTCCAAGTGAAACCAGTCAATGTTAGCCTATGAAGGAAATTCAAGTTACCGGTAAGTACGGTTAAAATTACTTTTCAGGACCAGTACTGGGCTGAAAGATGCAGCACTGAGGTCTCTCCTGATAACAGGTGAGTAAATCGGAATTCGTATTTCGGCTGATTTTAGAGGAATATTTGCACAATGGTGAAGGGAGGGCGGGGCCTGAGGTGACATCTGTGCAAACGCTGCCTCGTTGCGCGTTTTAAGTTGGGGGATTAAGTCCCTTGAATCCTGAGGGTCCCTAGGGGCCAACTAGCCCACCAGGAACCTCCAATATGCGCTAGGGGCTGCGTTGCAGAGACGTGTAGAGAGGCCACACCCCTTTACACCTCTCTGCAATGCAGCTCTGTGGCGCTTTCTGGATGTACCTGTTGGGCTAGTTGGCCCCAGGGACCCTCAGGATTGAAGGGGATTTAATTCCCCATCTTAAAACACGCCACGGGGCCTGTTTGCACACATGTCACCTGAAGCCCCGCCCTCCCTTCACCACTGTGCAAACGCGCCCGTGGCGCGTTTTAAGTTGGGGATTAAGTCCCCTTGAATCCTGAGGGTCTCGGAGTCCAACTAGCCCACCATATACCTCCAAAGCGCCACAGAGCTGCGTTGCAGAGAGGTGTAAAAGGGGTGTGGCCTCTCTACACGTCTCTGCAACGCAGCCCCTGGCGCATATTGGAGGTTCCTGGTGGCTAGTTGGCCCTCAGGGACCCCCAGTATTCAAGGGGAATTGTTTCCCTCTGCAAACGCGCCAGGGGGCGCGTTTGCAGAGTGGTGAAGGAAGGGGGGATCGTCTTTTAAAAAAAATTATTTTTTGTCTCTGAAGGGGGCTGTGTGGCCCCCTTCCTTTTTCCTGTTTTTATGCCCTGGGGACCCCATCCCCCAGGGCCTTACCCCTTTTTAAATTTTTTAATAAAAAAAACGGGAAGGGGGCCGCGTGGCCCCCTTCCCTGGGCCTGTATTGGCCCCGGGACCCCATCCCCGGGGCATGGCCTTTTATTTTTATTCTTTGGAGGGGGCTGCATGGCCCCCTCCTCTGGCCATTTAAGGCCCTGGGGACCCCATCCCCGGGGCCGGCCTTTCCATTTTTTTAATTTTTTAATTTTTCTTTTTGGGGAGGGGGCCGCGTGGCCCCCTCCTGGGCCACTACTTGCCCCGGGACCCCATCCCCCGGGCTGGCCCTCTCCGTTGGGGACTGTGGGGGTCCCCAATCCCCCACAGTCCCGCCGGCTCCCACGTCCCTTGGGAGCCGGCATTGCTTTCCACATGGGGAGCAGCTGACATGCTGCTCCCCATGTGGAAAGCAATGTGCTTGGATATTGGAAGAGAGAGCAGGTTTCCTGCTTCTCTTCCAATATCCAAGCAGTTTGTAATGACAGGACGGGAGCCGCGAGGCTCCGTCCTGTCATTGCAAACTAGCAGTGTCCCGGGGTAGGCACCCCGGGACACTGCAGGAGCCGGCCCTGGGGGTGGCGGTCCCCAGGGCCATCAAGGGCTCCAGGAGGGGGCCGCGCGGCCCCCTCCCTACATCAGCACAGCCCCGGGAGGTGGTGGTCCCCGGGCTTCGGGGTCCAAAACGGACCCCATTTTAATTTGTTAGTGCGCCGGGAGGTGGCGGTCTCGGGCGTGTGGGGGCTGGAGCCCCCACACAGGTTGTTAAATTAATTTTAAAAAGCCCCGGGAGGTGGTGGTCCTCGGGGCTGCGGGAGGGCTCAGAGCCCTCCCGCACCATTTTTTTAAAAAGCCCGGGGGTGGCGGTCCTCGGGCTTGGGGGCCCTTTGAGGCCCCCACACATTAAATTATCCCCCCCACCATGCCCCCGGGACTTGGGCCACCCGAGGCCAGTACATCGAGCGCGGGAGACCGCGCTTGATTTTTTCGGCAGGATTCGCGCACCCTGAGTGCATCCTGCCGATTTTTTTTTTTAAATCTTTTTTGCCCAGGGGTCCTTGTGGGACCCCCTGAGCAGGCCTAGGGGTTAGGGTGTTTCTACCCTGCCCCCTTTGTGCGTTTGCGCACTTGTTTCTTTTTTTCTCGGCGGGATATGCGCACCCTAAGGGCATCCCGCCGATTTAAAAAAAATATATATCTTTTCTGCCCAGGGGTCCTTGTGGGACCCCTGAGCAGACCTAGGGTCAGGGTGTTTCTACCCTGCCCCTTTGCGCTTGCGCACTTGTTTCTGTCCCTCGGTTCTACCGAGGGACAAAATGGCTGCCAACACTTCTTGATTTGGAGTGTTGACAGCCAATTAGCATGCAGCTCGTGATCGGGAGGGTACGCGGATCCGACGCGCCCATAGATATATATGTGATTTTAATTGTGAATTTCTCAGGAACTACTGAACGGATTTACACCATTTTAGCAAAAGGCACCAGTCTGAACCAAGGGCTACCTCTTTGCCAAATTTGGGGTAATTCCGTTCAGCAGTTCGGGCTGTTGCTGCGATTAAAGGTTCCTATGGAAAAATGAATGGGAAAACGCGCTTTGGGACCCCCTTTTTCTCGGCCCCGCTCACGTATCACCCGAGACTTTCAGGGTAGGAGCGGAGCGGAGCGCCCCAACAAGTTGGAAACTTCACGAAGATTCGTCAACCGGCGCCAACGTTATTTCAAATAGAATGTCGCGGATTTCCTATGGATAATAGGTTGTAACTATAACTATCTACTGGCGACCGCCAGTAGATAATATATATATATATATATATATATATATATTATCTACTGGCGGTCGCCAGTAGATAGTTATAGTTACAACCTATTATCCATAGGAAATCGCGACATTCTATTTGAAATAACTCTCTTGCCGGTTGACGTATCTTCGCGAAATTTTTAAACTTTGTGGCCCGCTCCGGTCCGCTCCTACCCTGAAAGTCTCGGGATTCGCCAAGCGGGGGCCGGAAAAAGGGGGTCCCAAAACGTGTTTTCCCATGCACTTTTCCATAGGAAACTTTAGACACGGCTACAGCCTGAACTGCTGAACGGAATTACACCAAATTTGGCAAAGAGGTAGTTCTTGGTTCAGAAAGAACCCTTTTGTTAAATGGTGTAAATCCGCTCAGTAGTTGCTGAGAAAATGAAAAGTAAAAGTTAGTGATATCTATGGCCGAGTAGGGTCCGCGTACCCTCAGCGCACCCTGCGCGCACCGTCCCGATCACGAGCTGCATGTTAATTGGTTGTCAGCTGGCTGTCAACATTCCGATTCAGGAAATGTTGGCAGTCATTTTGTCCCTCGGTAGAACCGAGGGACAGAAACAAGTGCGCAAAGCGCACAAAGGGGCAGGGTAGAAACACCCTGACCCCTAGGTTTGCTCAGGGGTCCCACAAGCCCAACAGGTACATCCAGAAAGCGCCACAGAGCTGCGTTGCAGAGAGGTGTAAAGGGGTGTGGCCTCTCTACACGTCTCTGCAACGCAGCCCCTGGCGCATATTGGAGGTTCCTGGTGGGCTAGTTGGCCCCTAGGGACCCTCAGGATTCAAGGGGACTTAATCCCCCAACTTAAAACGCGCCACGGGGCGCGTTTGCACAGATGTCACCTCAGGCCCCGCCCCTCCCTTCACCATTGTGGAAATATTCTTCTAAAATCATCCGAAATACGAATTCCGATTTACTCACCTGTTATCAGGAGAGACCTCAGTGCTGTATCTTTCAGCCCAGTACTGGTCCTGAAAAGTAATTTTAACCGTACTTACCAGTAACTTGAATTTCCTTCCATAGGCTAACATTGACTGGTTTCACTTGGAAATTCTTCTAAGTGTGGAGTTTTGGAACTTTAAAATATTCCTCTAAAATCAGCCAAAATCCGAATTCGATTTACTCACCTGTTATCAGGAGAGACCTCAGTGCTGCATCTTTCAGCCCAGTACTGGTCCTGAAAAGTAATTTTAACCGTACTTACCGGTAACTTGAATTTCCTTCATAGGCTAACATTGACTGGTTTCACTTGGAAATTCTTCTAAGTGTGGAGTTTTGGAACTTTAAAATATTCCTCTAAAATCAGCCGAAATACGAATTCCGATTTACTCACCTGTTATCAGGAGAGACCTCAGTGCTGCATCTTTCAGCCCAGTACTGATCCTCAAAAGTAATTTTAACCGTACTTACCAGTAACTTGAATTTCCTTCCATAGGATATCATTGCCTGCTTTTTGCTGAAAAAGTTTCTAAGTGTTGATTTTTGAAACATACAAATATTCCTCTAAAATCAGCCGAAATACGAATTCCGATTTACTCACCTGTTATAAGGAGAGACCTCAGTGCTGTATCTTTCAGCCCAGTACTGGTTCTGAAAAGTAATTTTAACCGTACTTACCAGTAACTTGAATTTCCTTCCATAGGCTAACATTGACTGGTTTCACTTGGAAATTCTTCTAAGTGTGGAGTT
This sequence comes from Calotriton arnoldi, assembly GCA_963921515.1. NCBI lineage: Eukaryota > Metazoa > Chordata > Amphibia > Caudata > Salamandridae > Calotriton > Calotriton arnoldi. The sequence continues at coordinate 142,912 of CAWUFW010003586.1, forward strand.
TTGGAACTTTAAAATATTCCTCTAAAATCAGCTGAAATACGAATTCCGATTTACTCACCTGTTATCAGGAGAGACCTCAGTGCTGCATCTTTCAGCCCAGTACTGGTCCTGAAAAGTAATTTTAACCGTACTTACCGGTAACTTGAATTTCCTTCATAGGCTAACATTGACTGGTTTCACTTGGAAATTCTTCTAAGTGTGGAGTTTTGGAACTTTAAAATATTCCTCTAAAATCAGCCGAAATACGAATTCCGATTTACTCACCTGTTATCAGGAGAGACCTCAGTGCTGCATCTTTCAGCCCAGTACTGATCCTCAAAAGTAATTTTAACCGTACTTACCAGTAACTTGAATTTCCTTCCATAGGATATCATTGCCTGCTTTTTGCTGAAAAAGTTTCTAAGTGTTGATTTTTGAAACATACAAATATTCCTCTAAAATCAGCCGAAATACGAATTCCGATTTACTCACCTGTTATAAGGAGAGACCTCAGTGCTGTATCTTTCAGCCCAGTACTGGTCCTGAAAAGTAATTTTAACCGTACTTACCAGTAACTTGAATTTCCTTCCATAGGCTAACATTGACTGGTTTCACTTGGAAATTCTTCTAAGTGTGGAGTTTTGGAACTTTAAAATATTCCTCTAAAATCAGCCGAAATACAATTCCGATTTACTCACCTGTTATCAGGAGAGACCTCAGTGCTGCATCTTTCAGCCCAGTACTGGTCCTGAAAAGTAATTTTAACCGTACTTACCGGTAACTTGAATTTCCTTCATAGGCTAACATTGACTGGTTTCACTTGGAAATTCTTCTAAGTGTGGAGTTTTGGAACTTTAAAATATTCCTCTAAAATCAGCCGAAATACGAATTCCGATTTACTCACCTGTTATCAGGAGAGACCTTAGTGCTGCATCTTTCAGCCCAGTACTGGTCCTGAAAAGTAATTTTAACCGTACTTACCGGTAACTTGAATTTCCTTCATAGGCTAACATTGACTGGTTTCACTTGGAAATTCTTCTAAGTGTGGAGTTTTGGAACTTTAAAATATTCCTCTAAAATCAGCCGAAATACGAATTCCGATTTACTCACCTGTTATCAGGAGAGACCTCAGTGCTGCATCTTTCAGCCCAGTACTGATCCTCAAAAGTAATTTTAACCGTACTTACCAGTAACTTGAATTTCCTTCCATAGGATATCATTGCCTGCTTTTTGCTGAAAAAGTTTCTAAGTGTTGATTTTTGAAACATACAAATATTCCTCTAAAATCAGCCGAAATACGAATTCCGATTTACTCACCTGTTATAAGGAGAGACCTCAGTGCTGTATCTTTCAGCCCAGTACTGGTCCTGAAAAGTAATTTTAACCGTACTTACCAGTAACTTGAATTTCCTTCCATAGGATAACATTGACTGGTTTCACTTGGAAATTCTTCTAAGTGTGGAGTTTTGGAACTTTAAAATATTCCTCTAAAATCAGCCGAAATACGAATTCCGATTTACTCACCTGTTATCAGGAGAGACCTCAGTGCTGTATCTTTCAGCCCAGTACTAATCCTGAAAAGTAATTTTAACCGTACTTACCAGTAACTTATATTTTCTTCCATAGGAATCCATTGTCTGGCTTTCAGCAAAAGTTTCAAAGTGTTGATTTTTACAAACTACAAATATTCCTTAAAAATCACCTGTATGACTTAAACGCATTCTTTCAACTGTTTACAGGAGATGCACCAGTGCTGGATCCAGGATCCAACACGGAGTAAGAAAAAGTAACGATAACAGTTTTTACCTGCTAAGTGAATTTCCTTCCATAGGATAACATTGGTGATTCAACTTGTAAAATACAATAATATTCCTTAAAAATCACGACTGTAACCAAAACGCTTTTACTCAACTGTTTACAGGAGATGTACCAGGACTGAATCTAGGATCCAGTCCTGTGGTTAGAAAAGTAATCCATAAAGTAACTAATTGCATTTAACTAGAAATTCACATTGAGCTGAATGTTGCATTGTGTTTGAAAATGTGTTGCCCATTGCAACAACTGTAACTACTGTACTTAAAAGTCTATTGCCTATGTGCAAAGTATTTAAACTAAAGTAATTCATTCTGAGAAAGTATTTTTTGTAATGTAATGTATAATGTAATTACAATGTAATTTAAAAATAAAATCTGTAAAAAAAATTGTTTCTAAAAATGTAGTAAATCAGTATGAAAAAAATTAGTATAACAATTAATACATTTAAAAATTGTCATTTACAAAACCTTTGAAATTCACTGAAAAACCGTAGGTTTCAGGCACGTTATAGTTAGAAATTAGCATTTAAAAACCTTTGAAATTCACTGAAAAACCATAGGTTTCAGACACGTTATAATTACAAATTAGCATTTAAAAACCTTTGAAATTCACTGAAAAAACCATAGGTTTCAGACACGTTATAGTTACAAATTAGCATTTAAAAACCTTTGAAATTCACTGAAAAAACCATAGGTTTTAGGGACAGTTATAGTTACTTGGACATTGCACTCGTACAAAACCCGTGAAATTCCCCGTTATAGTTAGTTCAGCTAACTATAACTCGCGCCCGCAATGCACTGCTGATGACGTCACATATTACATCACTCATGACATGGTCAGTGACATCACTGATGACATCACTGATGACATCTCAAATGACATCACTGATGACATCATCCACGTGATAATCTGATGCACCTCCTCACACCCTAATATAATCTTTGATACACCCACTCTAAATTACAGACTGCCATTCGCAAAACCATAGACACTCCAACACCAATAACTACATACCCACTCACTGATTCTTAGGTCTACACACACACATCCACTCACTCACCCGTACAGTCACTCATACTTACGGTCACTCAGTACAGGACTATCATATGCACTCTTACTCCTATATAGACACTCAAACAACGCCACTCATCCATAGAGATACTCAGACACCTAGTCAGTCATGCAAATAATTAAACACACTGCCATTTACTCACCTATACAGTTATACACACACCAGCTCACTTACTCATACAAATAGTAGCACATTGTTACGCTCTTATACAATCACTGAAACAAGCACACACTCATCCATACAGCCACTATCACAATCACTCACTCTTGCTTATAGCTATTTATATACTCCAACACACATATATACTGCCTTTCACATATGTAGTTACTCACACATGTACCACTGGGACATACATTCACTCACTAACACACTCTTACACACACTTACCCACCCATACAGTCTATCACAGATGCACTCTTGAAACCATCCACCCAGTGAATCACCCACTCACACATCTATGCACAGAGTTGCACACACCCTCCCACACAAACACTCAGGCACCCATACAGATACTCAGACAAGCATTCAATAACTCATATAGACACTCATTTAGCTATTCACAAACACATGCAGCCACTTACACAGCAACAGACAGACGGATACAGACATTCACCCAGTTTAGTCACTAACCCATGCATTCAGTAAGATACGTTAAATCACTCACTTATAGAGTCAGTCACGCACCTACTAAATCATCCATACAGACACTTACACACCCACTCATTCTTCAATACGTCTTTTCCTATATATATTAAAAATATTTAAACTTTACAGAAACACACAGTCACTGGATGATGTCATCAGTGATGTCATTTGAGATGTCATCAGTGATGTCATCAGTGATGTCACTGACCATGTCATGAGTGATGTAATATGTGACGTCATCAGCAGTGCATTGCGAGGCGCGAGTTATAGTTAGCTGAACTAACTATAACGGGGAATTTCACGGGTTTTGTACGAGTGCAATGTCCAAGTAACTATAACTGTCCCTAAAACCTATGGTTTTTTCAGTGAATATATATATATATATATATATATATATATCAATCCCTGCGTCCAGTGTGTTTTGAAAACCATACAAGCTTACAATGCATGTAATCAACATATTCTATGAATAACATTTACCTTCTGTATTCGTTGTACATTCTCTACTACGGAAAGTATACACTTAAACTGACTACGCTCTCCTACGTAATTCTGTTCTGTTCATAGTCACAGGAAGCTCTTGAACTGTGCAGCTTTGTTCTTGGTGCAAACCCAGATTAAATAGTTAGCCAGAGGCACCGGAGCAAGCGCAGGCTAAAAAGGGGAAGTTGAACTCCATTGATGTATTTCAATGTGATGAAAGCATTTGTATATTTCTTTATTGTATATATATTATAGTTCTTTCTACATTGTATGAATTGTGGCTATCACACGTTTCATATCAGGGGGGAAATTGTGGTGTCTCTGGTCTCTTGGGCGGACTATCATCGTGCAGAAAAACAGTAGAAACATGAGGTGGACATATTCCCACTGTCAATACACCTGGACAGTCGCTAGTCCGTCTGGACTGCCTTTTGGTATGGGCTGCAGACGCTCTCCCTCTTAGTCCCTGCCCTTCTGACCCTAAACCACAGGCCAACCGAGCCAAATCGCAATGCTCCTTCAACAGAGAAACAGTAAGATGGTCAAGGGAAATTGTATCTTGTTCTTGTATTCCAACATCATGTGTTGTATGAGGGGCAGAGAGCTGCTCAGTGTCTTCCACACCCATTGCAACTCCCTCTGCTTGTCTCACTAATTTGAGCTCCAAAGCCTTACTAACTGCGTTGAACGACCAATTATGCTCCTCCATCATTGTTCTCCCATCCTCTCTAAGTCTGGAAACAGGCTCTGCAACCATTGTAAACTTACTTCTTTACCCTTTCTGTCCAACTATTTACCAGGAGCGCTTGTGGAATCAGGGGACTATGGGGGCAACCTGGGCATGCCGTGGCAGTGGTCTCCTACGACAGGACTTTGGTTGGCGTGGGAGGGGACAAGTGTTGCACCAATGACCAGACTTGTTGCAGTTAAAGCTGGTGGTCCCTGGTGGTATTTGGGGTGCTGTTCTTTTGCCTCTAGATCTACCTTCCCCCTGTATTTACCCTGTTTTCCATTATGTGTTATATTCTCAGACCTCATATTCTCCAAATCCTTGCTATAATCGTCCAGTTCTATATTATCATTTTTCTGTTAAATACTCCTGCCATCGTTCAAGCATCTCTACACCATGTGCGATAAGCCCTTTAGCAAAATCTAGGGTCTCCTGTATAAGAGATGTTACTTCATCGTTATTGAGACCCAGGAGAGGCAGTGCCCCCTACATTGTTGAAGATACAATAGCTGTCCCTCCAAACCATTCATGCACTCTAGACGCAGGGAGACAATAGGATGTCTGTGAAGCTTGTTTTCCAGCTCATACCCTCGGAAACATGATGGTGGGGGGAAACAGCACACCATGAAGTCACCAGCACAGAAAAATGAATAAACAATAACAATATATACCATGTGGCATAATCAACAACTGATAAAAGGTAAAAACTCCCTAATCACCACTTGTCACCTTCCCCTCGTACCCAGGGCGGTCTACCCCTGGATACAACCGGAGAGCCCCTAGGCACCAGGCGTCCAGAACAGTGTGAATGACAGAGCAGTGCCCTCGAGACTAGTCAATCACAGGGTCGACGGAGGGGAGAAGCCAAAATCGGCGGAGCGCCCCTGCTCCCCACTAAACCAGAAGGACCACCACTTTCCCCCATTGGACAGTACAAAACATAACACACCTGGTATACCAAAATCTTACAACACAGTGCACGACCTGCACATACCTACACCCGGGATCGCCCCCGGCATGTATTCACAGTCAATTGCCTGGAACACATACCAGCTCAAAATAAAAATAAAAAACCTCCCAAGGACCAGTCCGAACCCACACAGTAACCGCCTAGGCACCCAAGTGAAGGACTTCTGACCGTCAGGAACCGTCGCGGTCGTAGGGTGTCATATAGCTGGAGCACCAAGTGATGGTCACCCAATCATCAGGAACCGTCTCGGTACAAATTGCGTCACGTGGTGGTTAGAGGCCAATGTGTCCGGGAGGGGAAACAGAAATCAAAGCAAGAAAAATATCACACTATTACAATTTTACATCTAACAGGATATCCTGAGGTAAAACTGCGTATGAAACCCACAGTGACACCACATTAGTCCAAAAAGCAAAATGCGCAGGAGCGAAAGCAGGAATAATACTGACTGATTGACTGACTGACTGACTGACTGACATATTTATAAAGCGCTCGATTCCCGAGGCGTCTTGGCGCTAGGAGTGACTTGTTACCGTTGCACAGGCTCGACCGAGGTTTATTGCGGAGGTAAAAGCCAGGTCTTGACCAATTTCCTAAAGAGAAACCTATTAGACTGTAGTCTAATGGTGGTAGGTAGCGTGTTCCATAATTTGGCTGCTCAGTGAGAGAGGCTTTTGCCTCCCCATATGGCTTTTTGTATTTTGGGAACCTGTACTAGCCCTGTGTTGGCTGATCTAAGATTCCGTCGCGGGGATTACCAGGAGAATAGTTTCTGAATGTCCGTGGCTCCCCCACCATATAGTGCCTTATGCACAAGACATAGAGCTTTGAATTCTACTCGCTTTTGGACTGGGAGCCAGTGGAGCTGCCTTATACTGGCGGACGTGGGATGATATTTGGGAATATCAAGTAGTATTCGTGCTGCCGCATTCTGCAAAGACTGCAGTTTGGCAGTCTGGCCTTTGTCAATTCCCAAGAATAGCGCATTACCATAATCGATTTTCGAGAGGACAAGAGCTCCTATTACCGTTTTCCTTAGGTTCAATGGATATAGGGCGAATGAAGGGTCCTCCCCTGGCTACTCCTCCCAGCACAGAACATGTGTAAGGGGAGTCCTCCGCAGGTTCTAAAACCCACTGAGCTAACTACAGCAGAAGGAGCTGAGAGCAGCGCCCTGGCCCAGCGACTAATAATTGAGGAACTATGAGGAGTAGCTCTTGATGACATTTCAAACGTCACTTCCCTCACAATAGTACGGGAGGAAGCAGCGTATGCTGCCAGCAAATTGAGCAAGGGGTGTGACTGAGAGCATGCAAAGAATGTTCCCACAGATGAAGCTGTTTGTGCTTCGCCTCCCAGGTGAAGGAGTGGAACCTGTCTAGAAATGTGTTCCCAGGAGACAGATATACCTTCTTGAACAGATACCGGCATTACAAGCAACTTACAGTATGCCATGGATGAGCAGCGCCAGTGGAGGGAGCTAATGTGCTCCCTTACAACTATGGGTGTGGTGCAATAATAATAACCTAATGCCCCATGATAACAAAACACAACCTGAATATGCCCTTACGTGATGTACCCCCAGCATCACCGCTGTCCTGGGAAGGACCAAATAGCCCTACAATACATCCACATCCCGCCATCACGCATTTTCCCGACCACACACTCAGAAAGGGGTGGCAGGCTACTGCAGGCATTACTGCAGGCACTGGATACCAAAGTACACCTTGATTGCCCAACCACTGCAAGCTTTGGCACACAAAGACGTCCCAGACACGTACTATGGTCCCATGACTGCGACAGAGCATTTAATACCCTAATGCGTGAGTTAAGTGTGACACTGTCTCTGGGCCTCCCAGATTACAGCAGGGATTTCCATTTGTTCTGCAATGAAAGAGGGGGTTGCTACCTGGGGGTACTGACACAGAGTGACATAGAAGGAACCGACTCTCTTGGCATCACACGTTGTCATTAAAAGATGCACCACCCTGAACTATGCTTGTCTTCTGCCCACTGATTGTGACGATGATGACCCAACAGTGAAAGATGCTTTCCATGATTGTGTGCTTGCTATTGATAGACACACCAACTTACGAGTAGACCTAAAGGACGTACCATTTTCAGATGCTGAAGGGGACCTGTTTGTCGAGGGCTCAATGCCATCTAGTATTTGCGCACACCTGCTCCAACAATGACAGTGCCTAGTGTATAATGACTTACAGAGTAATAGGGAACATCACGTTTTACAATCTACAGCTGTAAAGTAAATACACCTATATGAAAGTTCCATTACCTGTTAAATGGGAAGTTGACGTCAATGATAGATTGTTACAAACATCTGAATTAGGAGGAGTCCATCTTGGGTTTAAACATAGACCAGTCAGTAGTCCCAGAGGAGTACCACATTTCCCGGTGCATGGAAAGCTAATTACTATTTAGGTTTTGTTAAATGTCCCATGTGCAACAGTGTCAACATAAACTACCACTGTCAGAGATACCTCATGCATCCACCAAAGATTGACCAAGAGATACTAATGATGATGCAACACAGAAATAGTAATTATTCCCCAAGACAGCAACAGCACACATAACGGACACATTATCTAGACCCAAACACTGATGGACGTGGGACAGTGCAAGGAGGATTAGGAACACCATGTCATCATTGATGATCAGAGGAGGGTATGTGTAATCCATCTTGTCTTTTTCCACTTTTTGTGGTATTCAATGATGACAAGGCCTGAACAATATGTGCAGAACAAGTAATATTCCCTAAGGTTGAACTTATGTCCTTTTAGCTTACACAAGGAAATATCATAAGATGTACTACAATATCCATATCAAGTTGCTGCCATACTTTCTTAGCATGGAATTTATCAATCTATGTCCATATATAGCAAAGACCAAATGCTGAAAGTTGATTGCATAGGTATTATGTAGACCCCTGTCTAGACATATCTCTTGGTCCCAGCCACCAGGATATGTAGACACTTTTACCTGTCGCCTTCTGCATCACATATATATATCAAGGAGTGTTTTTTTACTGTGATTGGCTAGACGCTTAATGCTTGTGTAATACTTGCATCTTTCTATCAGCAACATGCCATATATTTGTCCATATAATGAAGAAATTTACTGTATTTTTATTGGACATGTACCAAAACGCCTTTTTGTGGTTTACAGGAATAAAAGACTATGATAAACCTTTGCAATTTGAACACTTGGTCGCCATGCCAGCTGTCCCTGTGTTCACATATAAAGCTGGCTTGGAAATTCACCTGTGTCTGTGACTATTTTATTTAGCTTCAACACTAGGAGGCTTGCTTCCTCTCCAGGGAGGACCTGGCCTGGCAGTTCAGGCTGCTCTGTGCCCATGGGGAGCAGGGTCAAGTCTGATTTGCATATGGCTGGGTCCAAACTGGGGTGGCGTGGTGAGCAAAAAAACGATGGCTTTAGTGTGTGACATTGTTCAGCATTCCATCCATCAATTGTTCTTTTTGCACTTTTAAAATGTTGGCATTTTCTTGTCCCACCCATTGTGCTTTCTGCCCGTGTCCTAGGTCACATGACTGTAAATGGCCCTGCTGTTGGATTTTGTGTATTACTCCCAGACAGTGACACAAAGGGATAAGGTGTGGACAGGATGACTGGTAGAGGAGCTATACCCTGCCCCACTTACACTTCAAAGTGCTCTGCCTACAGCACAGACAAATAAACCTCCCACTAGTCTTTTGTTGGCCCAGACAGTTTATAGCCTTGACAGGGGAAGAACTTTGCAGACCCAGATGTGGGGGTAGGACAAGGAGTCCTCCCACACACAAAGGCTGGCACCAGGGATAAATATTGGAACCCCAGATTCACTCTTCAGATCACTTCTGGACCTGCGAAAGACTTAGAAGAAGGACTGCCCTGCTGTTGGAAGGACTGCCCTGCAGCTGGAAGGACTGTCCTGATGACTTTTTGCCTGAGGAAGGAATATTAGACCTGTTCCTTAAATCCAAGACCACCAGAGTGACTCAAGGGGCTAGCTGGCTGGCCTCCTGTAGAATCTACACGGACACCACAAGCTCCACAGACCTTGCAACTTACCTGCCTGCTCCTGGACCCTGCAGGACTGAGACCTAGCCCCCAAGTGGTTCCCCCCTAGGTCCTGGACCCTTGGTGCGGTGTTAAAGTTGCCTCCTCCCACCAGAATCCAAAACCTTGGAATTTTTCAATAAAAACTGCTCTGAAAACCAACAGAAGACTTGGATCTACCTGCAAGTGGAGCAGACGAAGGTGTACACCTGTTGGATCATCTTTAGCTGGACCTCCCGGCATTGGTATCTGGCCTCGTGGAGCCGTCTTCAGCAACAGCCTGCAGCCTCGTCCCACTAGGTGAATCAGAGCTACTGAAAAACGTATAAGTCCGAAGGTAGGAATCTTCACCGGGCTCTACGATGACCAGCACCCCATCGACGTCGATAGCCTCCTTGGCCTGGTAACCCAGCTTCTCCCGCTCAGAACTTTTCCCGCCATCATCAACAACTTCCCCAAGACCTCGTCCAGTGGCTCCCTGTTGTTGATGACTCATCCTCGAAAACAGCCTGATCCCTTGCCCATCTGAGAATCTACCTTCTCAAGAACTTTATCAGGATTTTGTTCTGAGTCCAAAGGTAATCCAAGACCGGGCCCAATACACACCTTGTATCCAGACTGCTCTCCATTGTGATCAGCCTTAACTTTTGACTTTGACCTGGCCTCGCACCACTAGATACCCACAGTTGGTTCTTTGATCTTTTATGAGCTATTTTACACTCAAATTGTAAAAAATTATAACTCTGTTTCTACTGATTGGATTTAATTCATTTTGGTGTAATTGTATCCATTAAAATATACTCTATTCTTCTAAATTGGTTTAGGATGTTTCTTGTGTTGTGTTTTCGCTTTATTACTGTTTAGGTGCTGCATAAATACTTTACACATTGCCTATTAGTTTTGTCTGACTTTTTTTGTGCCAAGCTACCAGAGGGTTAAGCACAGGTTAATTTAGTGGCTTTTTGTAGTTCACCGTGACAAGGACTGTGTTTATTATTTGAGTGCAGCTTCCACCCCTCTCAACTAATAACTCAATATCTTACAGTAGTGAATTCCATTATATCATTGTAAATATTTTTATCAACACATCTGTCTCTGAATAACATATTTTGAATTTCTGTTAGAAGGGCAGCCAACTTTGCAATAGGAAGAAATGCTGAGAAAAAGTGCAGTCCTTGGATTTCTGTAGCAGTTAGTGTCTAATTCACTTTCTATTAACTTTTGTTATGAGAGCATAGCAGCTGCAAGAGACAAAACTGTATGATTGAGGAAATTCTTTTAAGTTGTTTACAAGGTGATTCTGAATTTTATAGTAGTGAGGTGTTGGACTTGTCCCTTTGGCAGGTTCACCCCTGAACCTTTTGCCTGTCTCTTAGCCTTTTCCCTGTGTAGTGTTGGTGGTTTTTGGCCGCTGCGCACTTTAGCACTGTGGCCCAGTGTAAAGTGTGTGCGCTCTCTGAGTGCCTGTGGTGAGATTGGCCTGCCCTCCCATAGGAGTGCATGGGGGATATGTGTGTCCATGGTAATCCCTGGTGTGAGAGGAGTGCAGGGTCGAGTTTAGTATGTGCGAACTCGTGAGAATAAATGCTGCGCAATGGTGTGCGCAGATTTATGGTGACTGGTGGAGAAATGCCACTTTTAGAAGTTGGCATTTCTGTGTGCTGTGTGTCTGCCTGCCTGATGTGAATTGCATGTCTGGCTTGTGATTGACAGGTGCTGGATGGTGTGGGTGGCTCCAGGAGACAGGGGAGTCTGTCCAGTGGTGAATAGAGAGATCTGCATGCAGATGGGAGGGAGGAGTTGCACCTGGGACCTGAATAGGGCTGTGCCTTCCCTCCACAATGCTGGCTCCGCCCCTGTGGTGCGTCTGATCCCTGAGCCCCCACCTAACAAAGGAGAGAGGAGCTGAGCAAAACAAAGTGCTCCAAAGCTCCCCAAACCAGTTCTAACTGGTATCCCCAGCCCTGTGCTGTGTCACAAAGGAAAAGGCATATAAATATAGGGGCTGTGACCCCATGAAAATGTTCTGTTGTGCTGTTCCTGACTTGAGGGGGCCTGCTGCTGCTGCTGGGCTCCAGGAGGAACCGCCACTAGGGACTGCCTCCCTGCTGGAGGGCCCTGTGAGCTGGCCTGCCTGGGCACAGCCCTTTGCCCCCCCCCTTCATCCTAAAGGGCTTACTTTGGACTACAGCGCCTGTGAGCGCTTTATTTTGCCTTTGGAAGAGCGCTTTACTTATCTTTGCAGAGCGCTTGACTTTTGCCCTTGTGAGCGCTATATTTCTGCCCAGGAGGACTGCTGGTGGCCTGCAGCGCGAAGCTGCCTCGTGTGGGATTCCCCTACTTGGCGTGGGGAAAGCGGGAGCCCACCCCGCGTTATTGCCGCTAATTTATGCTAAAAACCGAGCGGGAGCCCACCCCGCATCGGTACCTTGAAAACGGGTGCCCACCCCGTGTTTGGGATTATCGGCGGGTGCCCACCCAGCAGTTGTCCTCGTTTCAGCGGGAGCCTACCCCGCGTTTATGTCATTGAAGCGGGAGCCTACCCCGCATTGCCCAGATCCAAAGAAAAATCACTGCCGCGACCCGGGTGCCGTGGAGCGCGAAACCGGAAGTCAGGCATCTGTTGCCTGAGCCGGGGCAGGACCGTCAGCAGAGCCAATCCCTGGCCGGCGCCACCGGAACACAGGCAGCGGAAGCCTGAGAGTAGGCGCGGCCGAAAAGAGGAGGCGGGAAGTCTGGAGCCTCGCGGGCTCTACCTCGAAGTCCCGGGTCCCAGGAGGGGGCCCGGGTGAAGTGAGGAGAGGTCCGGAGAGCGGGAGACAGGCAGCACTGCACCTAAGTCAAGGCGGGGCTCCCGAGTGGTGAGGAGAGCCCCGTGTGCAGTTTCACAGCCGCTGCCGCCGAGAGACCAGAGGAGAGCCCCAGCGAAGAGTAGAGTTCTCCCAGAGGAGTCCCCGGTGAGTGGGGCTTCGCAAGGGTATTGTTGGTGCCTATCGAGGCACATTGTCGGTGCTTGTTTGTTTTCCCAGCTGCCCATCTGATAGCGGGCAGCTGCCACGAGTTGGGCATTTTTGCTTAACTTCAGAGTCCCCGAGCGGGACTCCACCGTGCGCCTTGTTGGTGCTGGTCGGTGCCCACGTTTCTTTCCCAGCTGCCCCACCTGATAGTGGGCAGCTGCAACGCTGGGCAGCAGTAATTTAGGAGTCCCAGAGTGGGGCTTCCCCGGCGCGCCGAGTGCCAGTGCTTGTTTTCTGGTTGCCTGATTCTCAGCTGCCCTGCGAGAGCACAGGCAGCTGCAACCTTGGGGGACAGTTTCATTTAGAGTCCCAGAGAGGGGCTCAGGGGGCACCTCGGTGCCCGTGCTCATTTTCACAGCTGCCCAGCAATTAGTGGGCAGCTACCACGTTTAGGCTGTGCATCTGCGCACTTTTACTTCGCTGCTTTTGCAGCCAGCCCGGAGATTCTGGACATTGGGCATTTGAGCCCCTGTGAGAGAGGCCAGTTGGCCCGGGGCCAGTTTCCGTGTGTGGTGCCCCCGATTGGGGCACTCTGTGTTCATGCTAACTGTTGCCTAAGGTGGTTAGGCTTATGCTTATGAGATTATTGCCTACTATGTTCTAGGCCTAATGTGAGGATAATTCTGAGGTCAGATCTTTACCAGTAGTAACTGGTTGTGTGCTATTTTTGTTTACTATTTGTGCTACATTTACCATTTGTGATTTGTGCTGGTTTTGACAGTGGCCCAATTGGCCCTGTCATGTGTAAATAATTCCCTGTAAATACTGCCTGGTGCCCGTTGGCACAGTGTACATTGTGTGATTATGATCTAATGTGGTTATTATAATTCAAAGGCTATTTTTATATATAACCTTGTGTGGAGTTCCTTTTGTGGTGTGCCTAGTGTGTTGCTGCTGTGAGTGTGTGTTGCGCAAACGCTTTACACATTGCCTCCGGGATAAGCCTGACTGCTCGTGCCAAGCTACCAAGGGGGTGAGCAGGGGTTATCTTTGGCGTGTAACTCCCTTGCCCTGACTAGAGTGGTGGTCTCTGCCTGGCTTTGGCGCAAGCCTTAGCCAACCAGAGATCCCATTTCTAACATTGGTGGCAGCGGTGGGATTCGAACCCACGCCTCCGAAGAGACTGAATACCAGCTATGTTAGAGTTTTCATTTAAAGAAAGCAATAAAGTTACTTTGAACCGCTTTTGAGTTCCCACGTAGGTACAGGGAGATGAATGATGGAACACCTCAGGGAAAAATGCTTGTCAGGCACTCTAAGAATATTTCAGATGTTCCTCAGATGCTAGTTTATATTTCAGCACATTGATAACTGTGGAAGTCGTTTTCTGTATGCCTCCAACCAAGCTTCAGAGGCATTTAACTTTTGCTGACATTAGAGTTCAAGTGTTCTGAAAAGGCTAATTGTAAAAGCTTCAGTATCACTGAAGTATGACTGCTTATATGTAAAGCTTGAGTGATAGGAGATCCAAACACCAATTGGTTTCTTCTGGGATCATTTGCTGCCCCTGGGTTCAGCCCCCCTCCTAAAGGGGTGAGGATATGGCTGGCCATGGGACTTAGTTGAGGCTACCCCCACAGAGCAGAGTCCGGACCGGTCAGAGGTTATGGGATGGTTAGAGGAACACAAAGAAGGTACCTGGTCCATCCCAGTCCGAAATTTAGCTAGAGGAATTTGTCCTTGGTGGTGGAGGTATTTATATGCATGCGCCAGTCAAGGGGGGGGCCTCTTTCTCCTGGGATTTAGCAAACGGAGACCCGCCCACCTTCTGAAAAGGTGAGGAATAGAGATTGGGTACACAAAGGAGTGTCCGTCATGGAGACATAAGATACTTACGGGAGGTCTAGTTCGGGTTTGAGGGCAAACGGGGCATGCTGCCAAAGGGAAAGAAGCCTGAAGTAGGTGGCATTCAGGACCCAGGCGGTACTGGCAAGCTACTATAATGGCCTACATGGTTAAACCTGAAGGAAACACTCTATAGCAGAGCCTTTGGCCTAGAAGAAGTTAGTGGATAGTTGACTGCGTCACCTAGGAAAGGAAGGGTGGAGGCTTTCACTCAGGATACTGATATCCATTCCTGGGCTGGAAGACAGCGCTTGCCCGTAAGTAAATGAAAGGGTTACTCCGGAAGTGAATGGTCACCTGGCGGGCTGCAAGCAAAGGTTTGCCCAGAAGGAAAAGGTATGGTTACACCAGAGGTGAAAGGTCACCCAGCTGGTCTGGAAGGAGACACTTGACCGGAAGGAAAAGCGATGGTTATGCCGGTTGTGAAAGGTCACCCGGCTTGGGCTGTATGCAGACGCTTGCCCAGAAGGTAAAGGTATGGGTAAGCTGGAAGTGAAGGGTCACCAGGCTAGGCTGGAAGTAGATTATTGCCCAGAAGTGTAAGGAAAGGGTTGTACCCAAGGTGACAGGTGACCTGGGTGGATTGGTTAGCACTAAATGGAGGACGCAGTGCTGGTGAGTGTGGTGAGGAGGGCAAAGGTTCATTGAATAAGGAAGGAAATGGTGATTAAAGGATCACTTGTAAGTTGGAAATTGCCTAAAAAACTGCAGCCTAAATTCTTCCTTAAAGGTGAAATTGGTGTTATCAGAGTTCAAGGGATCTAGGCGGGCGACCAGGTAGGAGGTGCCACCAGCATGAAGACCTGCCCTGTCCGGCCTCTTGTGCAGTAGTTCTAGCCATCTGTGCATTGAGGCTCTGAGACTGTGCCCAACCCCCACCGCCCTCCTACCCGCCATCATACTAAACAGCAGATCAATAATCCATTAGAATGATCCTGCCGGAGCTGTAACTTGATCTGCTGCTTCTGATCACAGAGGGCTGGAAACCATCAGCCTCTGCCCGGGAACTGAGGAAGGTTAAACAGCAGGGCGTGCTCCTGGCGCTGCAGCGTTGTCTTATGCCTGGCTGAGGCGCAGCCCACACCCATTACAGGCAACCAAATGGTACAGCCTGACATCTGTTTATTCCATTCCGTTAAACCTTATAATTTAGGGTTGTTTAATTGGGCAAGTCTGTTTTCTCTTTCACTGGTCCACTTTCCAGATGGAAGCACATCTCATATAGCCCGAGGCTCAGAGCTTAGGTTTCATTTTTCATAAGGACATTTCCCTGCCCTTTCCTATAACCCTTACCCCTCCCTGGATGCAAACTGCATGCTCTGGTCAGCAGCGGTGAGTTCTCATGTACAAGCTATATTGGGCTCAATGGGCTTCGTGCAATAAAAGAACACACCCACAAGCCTATTGTAGCAGAAAAGGCAACTTTATTAGGAAAGGCTTGTAGCTAAACAGCGTTTCATTATATACAACATACAGCAATAACTTCAAAAATGCATAAGAATTCCCCAACTTATGCAAGATCCCCCAATCAAACACACCATACACCGCCAGGTCATTCATTCCGCTTACACCCATCCTTCACATTAACTAATCTCTCTCACCCAAACCAAACCATCCTCAAAAAATCACTCCCCTTCGCCTTGCTACATGTCTTCCAAGCTCTTCTTCCCTTCCCCAGGGTCTGTCCCAAACTTCGGGGGGGGGGGCGCTAATACTCCTAGCCAGGGCTGGCCTTAGCATTGGCCACACATGGTGCAACAGTCTTTTTTGGTGCCCCCCCATTTCCTCCTTCTCTATGAATTCCCTCACTGCCACTCACCAACAATGCACCTCATCTCTCTATAGCATCTTTCTGACAAACATTTCATTTTTTTATAGCGCTACTCATAGTTTACTCACACTCAGTTCTGTGATCTGCATGGTACACGTTCTTTGTAGCAGGCACATTGACCCTCTGCGCTGTGTGGGTGGCAGGAGTGCCCATGTTAGTGCTCGGTGAGCGATGCGACAGTGTGAGAGTAGGGTAAGAGGAGTGACTGCAGGGTGAGGTGACCATATGAATTTGGGTGCGGATGCAAGTGCAGAGTGGGACGAAAGAATGCATGGTTAGTAATGGTCTTGTTTGAGTAAGACTGCAGATTGAGCAGTGAGGGGGAACAGGTGAGTGAAGTGTCACATGAGTGCAGGGTGAGTAGTGCGCTTGTGTGACTGCAGGGTGAGGTACACGGTGAACAGCACAAGTGCATTGTGAGTGCAGAGTGATCACTGTGAGTGCAGGGTGAGCGGGTGAGTGATGTGAGTCCATGGAGATCAGTGTGAGTGCATTGTGATCGCAGTGAATGCAGGGTGAGCGTGAAAGTGAAAGTGAAGGGCGAGAATGAGGAGTGAGTTGTCTGAATGCAGGGTGCATTCCCAGACACTTGAAGTAACTCAGCATGTTATTGACAGCTGGCGTAGGGTTTCAGATATAAGTTAAACTATTGCTATTATGGCATTAATCAGGGATCGAGGGTGGAGGAAATAAATAATGTGCTGATCCTGCAACAAACTTACAGTCTTATGATTCAATGTGTACTTGACCCCTCTCTCCACACTGATTGAACAGTGTGACGTGAAGGTGGTCTCGTACGCTGATGATACTCAGCTTGTCTTCTCTTTCAAAGAACACACGGAGGCAGCCTTTGCGAATTTTAAAATCTGTTTGCGCACAATCTTGGTATGGATGACAAACAACTGCATGAAGTTGAACACTGATAAAACAGAGGTATTATTTTTAATCAACCCTCTCCTCCTGCATCTGAACTCTGGTGGCCGGCTGAGCTTGACCCCCTCCTAACCCGGTAAGCTCAGCTAGGAACCTAGGTTTCCGATTTGATTCTAGCCTATCAGGTAGTGCTCAGGTTGGTAAGGTTTCTTCCGTGTGTTTCTGGAAATTAAAAAGCTTACGCAAATTCTTGCATTTATTACCAATGAATTGCAGAAAAAATGTGGTCCATGCGCTCGTAACTTCACAACTGGACTACGCGAATAGTCTCTATCTGGGGCTCCCGGACTACCTGTTAAGAAAACTGCAGATTATACAGAATGCTGCAGCCAGGCTAATAAGAAATGTGCCTCTTCGCCATCATATCTCTCCTCACCTGCGAAGCCTGCACTGGCTCCCGATCAAGAGACGGATCGAGTTTAAGGCACTGATATTGGCCTTTAGATCTATTAATGACACTGGCCCCCAATACTTGAAGCATAGACTTCGGAGATATCACCAGTCAAGATCTCTGAGGTCTAATCATCAGAACCTAATGGTGACTCCGCGCTTTAAAAAGCCTAGGATGGGGGGTCGGGCTTTTGCAGTAAAAACCGCCTTGCTGTGGAACTCTATGCCAGTCCATCTCCGAAAGGCAAAGACAGAGCCTTTGTTTAGAAAGGCCTTGAAAACTTGGCTCTTCAGCCTAACCTAGTACATTTGCGGAATTCCACAGTCCCTGTATGCAACCTGCATCTACCGTTAGCGCCGGGACACTTCCGTTGGAGGTAGCTGTGCGCTCTATAAAATGCATTAATAATAATAATAATAATAATAATGATTAGGGTTGCCAGCTCATTATTTTGATGTCCCAGACGGTACAAAAATAAACAGTCACCTAAAGCCGTATTTTCAGCACTTACCTGTGCATATTTCGAACAGCAAATATAAATAGAAAGCACTTTTAATTGTGTTCTAGGTCTGCCTGAATGATCCATGACTGATAATTAAAGGTAACAAAGACAGAAAAGTCACATTACATATGCATACATACTATTTTATTTATAAACATATTTAGTGTCAAGATGAGGTCTTTGCAGGCTCTTTAAACAACACATGGCTGGCATTTTTTATTTTGGCAATCCTACTTTATATTCCTTTTCATGAAATGCATTTTCACACTATGGCAGTAAATGTAAATACAAATGTAAGGGATAGGCAGAGTGGGGGCCCAGGGGGTACTGGAACCAGAAAAAAACTAAGCCTCGGTAACCAGTTTACAAAGGTATGTAAATAGTCAAATAGTCTTTCAAAGACCTGTGAAAAACTCAAGACACTGCCCAGCTGAGTCCACAGCAGCTCAAGCTGCAGCAGCCCGGGCTGAGACTTACGACGGGTGGTGGGGGCTGAAGCCCTTTTAGCACTATGGGCTTTGCGCGCCTGCCCCAAGGTATGGATGCAGCCGCACCTGACTCTCCACCCTCTCAAATTAAATGACCACCTTCAGGGAATCTACAGCCTGTCCTACTGTGGCAGGTGATAAAAGGCCCATGAACTAGCATAAAGGTCACCATGGCATCAAGTGCAAAAAGATAGATAAAAGGGTGGGTGGGTGATCTCGCGAAAGGCAAACCCCCGCTTCGATCTCTTCCTCCCTCCATACAAAGGCCACCGCAAAAGGAGATCCAACCCCTTTCCCTGCGCCTAAAATACTCCTTGCTCCCTAACTCCTCCCCCTAACCCAAGTCTTGTGGCAAGTGCCACCTGCACGTAGCCACCCGGGGGGAGACCGGCTAACGCCATGCTCCCCCAGGTGGTTGCATGACGTTACAACGCATGCCATCACAATTCATGCCATTACAACGCATACATTTACCCCGACTTGCTGTCGGGGTGCGCTGGAAGTTGGAATAGTATAATTTACTATTCCAACTCCAGTGTGTGCAACAGTAGGGAAGGTGTTGGAGTTAACACCTTCTACCCCCAGCAACAAGCCTTTCGCGTTGTAACGACATGCGTTGTAATGGCATGCGTTGTAACGCTTTCGTTGTAAAGGCTATTTCCCCCCCCCCCCAGGTACCCTCATTGTTAGCTGCGTCAGCTCCAGTGGGTTGGGACTGGCTGTGCTGTGGCTACTGCTGCCAGCCTATCCTGGCCCAGGCAGACATAGTAAAAAAAAACATTCTGCTCGCTGTAACAGCGGTGCAGCTTGTGTTTTTTGTTTTTGATCATTTAAGATGTTTTTGCTGCCTGCTCCGCCCTGCCCGATCATTTTGGCCTAACGGCCAGAACTGACGACTTGGGAAATGGGAAACCAGGTTCGAGTCTCGGCGTTGCCTCAACAAACTCTCATACTGAGCAAATAACAAAATGTTTGATTACCAAAAATGAATGTGTCCTTGTGTAATGTAACTGGTGCTCATGTAAAGCGCTCCAATACCTTCCGGTGGAGTTCACGATATATATAAAACTGAAAAAAAGGAAGATAAAAAGCTTTGACTTGGAAATGCATGGTGTGACAGGTGAGAAAGCCGCAGGGATGAGAACTACACTTATAAGATCCCACCCGCCCACAAATGCACACACAGCAGAGGTTTCATTCAACACTCCCACTGCACCAAAGACAGGCAAAAATACCCATCATAAAACCTAATGATTTGCTTGCAGGTTTTTTTGCCTTTCAAAGCAAAAGGGTAATTTTTCAGAACTGTGCATAAGTTACAACATCATTTTTAGAACCAGATTGTTTTATTTTCTCAATGATGTGAGACCACATATAATGTGCACTACTGTTGAAAAACAAAAATAGTCTTCTGGCATAAACAGGTATGAATCGCTATCTAAATACAGTTGCAAACATTGCAAATATATGCATCTGTATTTAGATGGGTACGTGGGCCTTTTACAGGCATCCAACACTGAGGGCCCTGGTTTGAATTGCAGCAGGTGCATATCTGCCTTTAATAAAATGGGAGAGACTACGAAACATTTGCAGTCCTACTAAACTGTAAAATATCTTGTTGCAAGTTCCACAGAGGACACAAATTAAATGGAAAAGAACAGCTTTCAAGGAACGTTAAAGGTGCATACCACAAACCTATAGATAAAAAGCCCGAAAACTTGTAAAATGCACTAGTTAAATTGCTTTTGAAAATCAACGCCCTTTACACGTATCTGAACTTTTACTAAATAATGCACAGAAATACATTATGTACTGTGGAGTAAAGATGGCCATCCAGAATTAAATAAGGGTTCTGTGTTTTTATCCAGCAGCTCCTCAACGAATGCACTTCAAAATCTTTTTAATATTTATTATTATGATTATTATTGTTATTGTTGTAGTTTATTTACCACATTGTACTCTTAACTCTGGTTTAAAACTTTGCTTTAAGTGAGTTTCAGCGAGGAAGGCCCTGATTACAATTGCCTCAGTGAATCCTGATATGTGAGGTACCTCCTGTTACGTCACATATCGAAATGACGAGTTTTGCGGCAAGCACTGCACCCCCACAATTATCCACAGGTAAATCTCAGTAGGGTCACAAATTGAAATTTGGCAGGGGAAAAATTCCTGGTAAACACAAGTGCATGAGGATTTTGTGCATAAAGCTCCAAAGTCTGCCTGTTATGCCACGCTTCAGGCAAAACACATAGTTGGTGCTGTTTATTGAACCCAATAAATTCAGATCCTTGCTGTTACAGGGTGCCCTCAGTATGATCAAGGTCCTGCCAGACAGGCCCCACAATACCTCCCAAGCCCACAGATCACACATCCACATTAGAGTGGTGTAAAGGCATAAAGACCACGTGTGGTCTACACCCCTTTATTTTATATCCTCTGGCCACGCCTGGCCAGAAGATGTGCATTCTGCATATCTGGGTGAGGGTCTATCTGGGAGAGCCCCAGGTGGCTCACTACATCCCTTCCCAATTCAGTCATAATGTCATTATTTTCAAATCTTGCATAAAATGTCCCTGAATTGCTGACTTGGTTGAGGATTTGGCTGGACGTTATATCGCTGGTGTTGTAAGCGGTCCGGCATCTCTCTGGCAACTTGAGTGGTCTGGATGTCTTCGGCCGTCCTGTCCTCCTCGGCCGCATGGTTTTGGCTCCTTTTGCTAGTGATGATCTTGCTTGGTCCTTCGTCTTCAGGCCAGCTGATCGCATCCATGTCATCCGCTTCGGATGCCTCATTATTGAAGGCGTCGACCCTTTTGAACCATGAAATGTTTCTTGCAGCCATCTCGCCGTCTTTGTTTGCCGTGATCACGGTGCTGTTGATTCGTTGTACTGTCCACACCACCAGTTCGAAAGGCATTCTGAACTTCCACCCTAGCCTGCGATCTCTGATGATGACTTTGTCGTCTGGCCGGATCGGTCATGTTTTTGCCTGCCACTTCTTGCTCATGCGCACGTTGCTCCACCTGTGCCGGTAGTGAGTCTCTTGAGGGTCATAGGGCGGTAGGACCCACCCGGGGTATACTGGGATAGTGTCTCCCTGGGGTCTGTTAAACATTAGATAGAGTCCACGGGGCCTGTTGGATGGTATAGTGTGGCGTTCCACAATATTCACGGAGGAACATCTGGAGTCTGAGCTCAGAGTTGGCCTTTTCTGCAACCGCAATCCAGAGCTCTTTGTTCAAAGTGTGCATGAATCTTTCAACCTCGCCATTTGCCTGTGGCCAATGGGAGTGATGCAGTGTTGATGTATCCCTAGGTGGTTGAGGAGTTTCCTGAAAGGGTGGACCATTATTAGTTTTGATCTCCGATGGCAGGCCAAATATTGCGAACGTCTTCTCCAGAATGGGTGCCACATGCATGAAGGCAGTTGAGTCGATTATCCAAAATCAAAGCTTAGTCTTGACCATGGGTGGTGCACAATTTCTCCGTGATAATTGGTGCTGGGGTTTCTAGAGGGCTCGTGACTTGGCACACCGGACTCTGTTGAACCATTTCATCCACCATGGCTTCGAGGACTGGGAACCATACCTTTTCCAACGTGTAGGACTTCATCTTCACAGTATCTTGCTGCCCGCTGTGTGCTAGCAGCATTACCTGCTGTTGTAGGTCGGCTGGGATCACCCGCAGATGCCCTCTTGGCAAGATACCATCACGAGTGGTGCTGAATTCATCAGGTCCCCTCCACATCTAATTAGTGTCTCCTTACCCTGACTGGACCATTCATTGGCATCTCGCAGAAAGTTCTGCCAGGAACCTTCTTGCTTGGCGGCCTTCACCTTCAGCATTACTGGATCCCTTTCATGGCCTGTTCGATGTTGCTGAGGCTAAGTGCCTTAGGACAAGAAGTCCATGAGACATGTGAACATAATCCTCTACAGCCTCTGCGCCATCTGTGCCATGGCTGTCCATCTGAGGGAGTGACAGGAGAGGAAGTCCGCAGGATTTTTGGATTCGGGCTGATATATTACCTCCATGCTATAGGGTTGCAGTTGGATGGCCCACCTCTCAATTCACTGTGGAGGGTGTGGGGCTGAGACTTGGAATAACGGGATAAGAGGCTGGTGGTCTGTAATAACTTTGAAAGGTCTGCCACTTAGGTACAGGTGAAAATGTCTGCATGTCCACTTGATTGACAAGGCTTCCCTTTCAGTTTGGGCTTAGCGTGCCTCTGTGGGAGTCAGTGCTTTGTGGCGAACGATAGTGGTGCCTATCTGCCAGGCTCGACCTCCTGGGTGAGGACTTCCCCCAGCCCCACTGGACTTACGTCCACGAGCAATTCGGTTGTCTTTTCTGGATTGAAATAGATTATGGTGGTATTGTTCAGGAGAGCATCCTTGATCTTTTGGAATGCGTCGTTTTCTCTCTGGCCCCATGTCCAGCTGGCATCTACTTTACTCGGGGGCCCTAGCGGCTCAGCTAGGGTTGCTAAATTTGAAATGAATTGGCTGCAGTATGTGGCTAGGACATTGGAGCTTGGGCTTGCTTGATGGTCTGTGGCCTCCGTGGATCAGCTTGCACCCCATCGTGGTTGAATACATGGTCAAAAAACTCAATGGATGGTTGAAAAAGCAAGCACTTCTCTCTGTGTAATGTGACTTTGTTCACAGAGACATTTCATGGTGGCTCATAGGTGTTTGTAGTGTTCTGTGGCTGTTGCTGAGTGAAGGAGGATATCATCACTCACGTTCATGACACCTCCAAGTCCTGACAAAGTTTTCTGTATTGCATTTTGAAATACTTCAGGTGCTGAAGATATACCGAAGTTTAGAGGTTTGTACAGACGTAGCCCCAGGTGAGTGGTGAACGTTGTGATATATCTACTTTCTTCCGATAGGAGCAGCTGGTGGTAGCCGGCATTTATGTCTAGTTTTGAGAACCACCTTGAGCCATTCAGGTCGGCTATGATATCGTCCATAGTAGGAGTTATGTGGCGTTCCCGCTTGAGGCTCGATTTAGGAGGTGCATGTTGATACAGAGGCATATCTTTCCAGGCTGTTTCAGCTTTTCGGCGATCACCATTAGGGACATCCAGGGCGTCAGTCCTGACACCTTTTCAATCACACCTTGCTTCTCGAGCTTGTCAAGTTCCTGCTTCACTAGTGGCCTGAGGTGGAATGGGACACGGCAGTGGCGCAGTGCCACTGGCTTGATGGAGCGATCAATGTGTAGTTTGACCGGAGGGGCTTTTAAGCATCCTAGACCAATGAATAGTCCAGGAAATTGGTCCAGTAGATCGTCGATCTGTTCTGCTTTTACATTTTGGGTGATTGACACAAGGCCCAGGTCTTCGGCGGTGTGACTTCTGTACAGCATATCAGCCTCCTAATCTACTATATGGAATACCGTCATGACTACCTGGTTATTGGATTTCACCTGCATAGTCATGCGCCCTCGTAGAGGCAGTGGTGATTGACTTCCATACGTGAAGATCTTGGTATGTGATGGAGTGAGTGTTGTCTTGGGCCAAAGACAGTTCTGTTGCTGGATCCCCATGATGTTCACTGTTGCATCTGTGTCAGTGAGGGCTTTGACATCGAACCCAGTGATGTAGAGGACGCATGTGGGTTGCGGCCTCTGGCGACATTTCAGCTCGTTCGTGAAGGAGATGAGGAAAGCCTCTACCTCCTCATTATCAGGGGAGGAGTCTTCTAGTCGTTGACTTTGTCTTTGTGAAGATCTGGTGGCGTCTGGCACCGCTGGATCATTCAGGGACAGTTGTCTCTCTGTTCTGGACTGTGGTCTCCCTCCACTGGAGCCTCATCTCCAGGCTCCTCCTCGACAGACGGACGCAAAATGGTTACTTTTTCTACAGTTGGAGCATATGCGAACTTCTGTAGGGCAATCGTTTAGCAAGTGTTTCTCACGGCCACAGTAACCACAGCGAGGCTTTGTCTGTTGGGGTCCAGGTGTCTTGATAGTGTCCGCTCTACTATTCGTGTGGACTGTGTCAGCCTGTTCTGTCTTGATATGCGGGGTCTTCTCCAGTACCTGGGTGATGGCCATATCCATTTCATTGGCTCTCGCGACGTGCAGGTCAAGAGCGCGTGCTAGGATCAGGATATAATCTAAGCTAATGTTGGGTTGCTGTAGGATGAGGCCTCGCAGAGACTTGTTACAACACCCCTGGATTATTTGGGCTCTTATCTCCTTTAGTTGGTCGTCAGCAGTACAGGTGCTGGCCAGTTCGCGTAGACCCGCATAAACTGCATCAATTGACTCTCCTTCACATAGGCGGGCCTGGCGGAATTTAAACTGCTCAAAATCGGGGATTAATTGCAGGTCGAAGTGAGCGTTGAGCACTCTGACACAGCGTCATAGTCTGTGGTGAGGCCGGCGTTAGAGAGGTGTTTGAACAGTTTGTAAATTTCTTCACCTGCATAGTGGAGCAGTAGGGACTGTTTGACGGCACTCTCAGTCTCTCTTGTGGCAACAAAATAGTTCTCCAGCTGCCCTGTCCAGCTTTTCCAGCGAGGAGATGCTGTCGGCGGATCTGCAAGCTCACTAAACGGCTGCAGTACTCCCACAAGTGCATTTTGCTGAGGGAATTGTCTCTGGGGTGGCACCCCTGGTGGTGTGCCATTCGGATCGTCAGCCATAGTTGGGGTGCGAAGGAGGTGAAGTGCCTGCAGCTATTTGTATTTCTTTTTTTTTGTAATGCTGCCACTCCCTTTTCTTTGTGAGTTTAATATGTAGTTTCTTTCGTTTTTATTTTGTTTTCTGTTATTCCCTTGTGCTTTCACTTCTTCTAGTTATCAGATGTTCACCAGGGTCTTGGTGAGGGGGAAAACACCCCTGGAGGCACTGAACACATCGAGCATGTGGCATGTAGGGACCAAGAGCCTGATGGAATGAGGAGGCACACAGAAGAAAGCTGAGCAATATAGGGGGCCGGGCCACGAGAGTCGCATGTAGAGGCCACAATGGTGATGCAGAGGCAGGAGCAGGATCGGCTCATGGAGCGGTTGTGGAGTACTGCCTTTCTTCTGTATTGTTGTACTATGTCTTTATTAGAATTGTAACATGTCATCAACAGAATCTTACCTATGTCATATGGCCATGTCAAGTAAACTAGGTCAGTTGGAGACAGTGCCTGACTGTTGATGGATGGGATCCTCTGTGGAATAAACTTATGAAGAACAGCCTTCCTGTGTCCAGCTTTTATATTACAGGAATGCTTCACTGGCGTAGTCAGCAGGATGCCTAATGAGGATCCCAACACAAAGGATTGGTGAGAGATATCTTTAATTTCATAAAGATACTTGATATCCTGGGAATCTAACTGGTTCAGAAATCTCTTCTCCAAGGATTTCTTCTTGCCTTGCTTTCTAATATTTGAAACCTCCTCTTAAATCTAACCAAGACATTGTGATCGAGCGTCGATGTTCTCCTTCTTAGGATTGGGAGCTTCGCCGCATACTCGCCCCTCTATCTTGATTTGTGGGATTGGGAGGCATTTGTCGATGCAGGCTCATCCCTTGCTATTTGGAGTTTTGATTCGGAAAGCGATTTATGTTTTGGCAGTGTTTTGTTGTGAAAGCCAAAAATTCTCGCTTTATTGAATTATATCTCTCTGATTTATAACTCAATTACATTTCTGGATCGTCCTGGTGAAACCCATAAAGAAATGGAAATAAGTTTGGGGGTACTTTTGTGATTTGGCTGCGGCGAGAGCAGCGTTACTTGTTCAAGTTTTAAAAATATACACAAACATAAATCAGCGTTGTTACCTGAGAGTTGACGTAGTTTGGAATCTTCCATTCATACAGCTCCGACATTGTCGCTGAATTCCGAGTCTTGTTTGGCTGTCACTTCTCAGCTGCGTCCTACGTCATTCCGCAGCATGAAAATATGTGGCAGCCATCTTGTTTATTCATTCTCGCGTTGGTGATCGTCAGATAGTTACCAGGAGACCACATCACCTAGCAACGACCCCGTTGTTCTAACAACCCTGACGCGCATAACATTCACCAATAGTTTCACGCTGATGCGCACAGCTTACGGTGATTAATTTTCTCGTTGCGCTGTTGCGCACGGCCTGTCTTCGTTGAATTGCACATCGCGCTGATGTGCACAGCATTGCTGATTGGCTATACTTTTTCCTGTTGGATGCTTATGCTTAAAACTAACTGATGCGCACAGCTTGTACACATTGAGTTTTACTTCCCGCTGATGCGCACAGCTTTGCTCATTTATCAACAATTTCTTCTGTTATGTGCTCATACCCAAAACGAGTAACAAAATTACATATACAGTGAAACTAGTAACATTTTTACTTGCCATTTAATAATTAGTAATTTTTTTAAATTTATTTATTTGATTTATTTTCTTTTGATACAAGTCATTTGGTGTTTCATCTAAAATGCAGAATGTTACTGCCGCTCCTTTCTTCCTTACTAGTTCAGGAACTCCACCCATACAATGGAAAAAATGGAAAGTTGTTTTTGAAAGATATGCTAGAGTGTGTGGCCCTTCACTCAGCGCAGAAAGGAAATCTTCATTGCTTCTGCATTGCTTAGGGTCGGAGGGCCAAGATGTATTTGACCATCTACCTGATCTACCACCGGAAGAATCCAGAGATCTCAATGACTATGAGATATGCATAAAAAAACTAGATAAGCATTATTTACCTAAGGTGAGCACCATTTTAGAAAGGTATAAATTTGCTAAAAGAATGCAGGGTGATGAGGAAACTGTAGAAGGGTACGTAACTTATTTAAGGAAGCTTGCCTCTTCATGTAAGTTTGAAAATTTGACTGATGAACGCATTCGTGACCAATTCATGTTTGGGTGCAACATGGAGAAGGTCAGAGAAGAGTTATGGTTGCGTGATGAGCCTACGTTGGATGAAGTTCTCAGTGTAGCCAAAAGGATTGAACACTCATTAAAATGCGTCGCAGTTTTAAAGAAAGACTCTGAAAAGGAATGGAAGGTTCAAGAAATTAAAAGTAAAAAAATATGATGTTGCAAATAAGGAAAAATATCCTAAAGGTATTATATCAAACAAGGCAAGATATAACGAAAAATTGGACTGTAAATGTTATAGGTGTGGTAAAATGGGTCATTTTGCTAACGATAAGAAATGTCCTGCATTGAGTCAAACCTGTCCTAAGTGCAAAAAGAAGGGTCACTTCGCCTTAATGTGTAACAGTAGGCCTACACCCAGAGTTAAGGAGGTGGAGGTTTATGATGGGGACAATGGTGAGTCAAGCACGGATGATTTTGAGTGCGGACAAATTGTGGTACAGGTGGAAAATGGAGAAAAGAGAAAAATTGTCCTTTTGACAATATTGTGGTGGAAGGAGCAAGCACTAGAGTACTATTTAATTCTGGTGCTAAGATCACCATTGTCTCTAGTGGTTTTTATACGGAAAATTTAAAAGATAAAGTTAAGCTTTTGAGACCTGATATAACGCCCTTGGCATATGGAGGGGAAACTATCAAATTACATGGATATTTTGTAGGTCTTATAGAATACAAAGGCAGACTGACCTCAGGGAAACTATATGTTTCTAGAAAAGGAGATAGCATTATTAGTTGGATACATCAAGGTGATCTTGGGGTCTTTCTGGATCTTAATGCTGATCCTCCTATTCAACTTAAATATGGTGTGAATTCTGTCCTTGAGAAGGAAGGTGATGATTTGATCTCCACTCTTAAGAAAGAATTTCCAAGTGTTTTCGGAAGGGATTTGGGTTGTCTGAAAGGTTATCAGCATAAGATAATACTTAAGAAGGATGCCATGCCGGTATGTGGCAAAGTAAGAAATGTTCCTCTCTCTGTTAGAGAGGACATGCAAAAAGAAATTGTTAAACTAAAAGAGTGGGGTATCATTGAGAAGGTCGAAGGTACAGAATGGTTGGCCCCAGTTGTGGCAGCACGCAAACCCAATGGGGATTTGCGTCTCTGCATTGATTTGAGACAGTTAAACAAATGTGTGGTGGTTGATAGGTACCCGTTGCCAAACATAAATGAGTTATTAGTTTTACTGGGTGGAGCCAAGATTTTCAGCACGATCGATCTCACTTCGGCTTACCACCAGATAGAGTTGGAGGAGTCATGTAGAGACTTTACATCATTTATAACACCTTTTGGCACTTACAGGTTTATACGGATGCCATTTGGGTTAGTGTCAGCTTCATCGGTTTTCCAGAGAGTGATGGAAAACGTACTTCGTGGTCTCAAGGGTGTATGCGTTTATCAAGATGATATCCTGGTTTTTGGGGATGATGTAAGTCAGCATGATTCACGTTTAAAATTGGTGTTAGAGAAGCTGTGTGACCATAACCTTACCATCAGAGCAGAAAAGTGTAAATTTAGAACTAACTCCATAAACTATTTAGGACACAACATTACTGGTGAGGGAGTCAAACCCAAGACTGATTTAATCAACACCATTCAAGAAATGAGTTCTCCTGCCAATAAGAGTGAGCTTATGAAGTTCTTAGGTGTGGTGGAGTATTATGCGAGATTCGTTAGAAACTTTGCTGACTTCGCTGCTAACATGAGGTATCTATTAAGAAAAGGTGTTGATTTTGTATGGTCTGATCTTTGTGAGAAAGAGTTTATTAGTATCAAAGAGAAACTCAAAGCCGCGCCTTCACTTAGAAGTTTCAATCCCAAGATTAAGCCTATTCTCATCACTGATGCTAGTGATAAGGGCCTGGGGGCGGTTCTACAACAACAAAGCTCCAATGGCATGCAAACCATAATGTTTTTATCTCGCAGTCTTAAAGATCCTGAAACTAGGTATTCGGTGGTAGAGAGAGAATCTCTTGCGGTCTTTTGGGCCATTAAAAAATTAAAAAGATTTCTCTGGGGATCGATTTTGAGGTACGCACTGATCACAAGCCCTTGGTCGAGATTTTTGGCAAAAAGGGGCTTGACTCAATTTCGAGTAGGATAACCAAATGGGTTATAAGTCTACAAGAATACAATTTTGCACTTAAGTATATCCCTGGTGTACACAATAACATTGCTGATGTGTTATCTCGCCTTACACCTAAAGCATTATCTGAAGAGGAAGAGTTGAAAGATGTTGATGAATGGGTTTGTGTGGTTGATCAAGAAATAATTTCTGAAAAGAGGTGGGGTGATGAAATGGCTCAAGATTCCATTTTAAATGAAGTCATGATCCTCATTCAAAGAGGTTGGCTTAGCAATAAGGAGGGCTCTGATGCCACCAAACAATTTTGGATTATGCGCAATGAATTGTCCGTGGAGAATGGACTGTTGTTTTGTGGTACGAGACTAGTTCCTCCCAGCAGCCTCAGGAAGGAGCTTATTGATTTAGTTCACTCCTCTCATGCCGGACTCACTAAAAGTAAAGAGAGGCTACGCATGTCGTATTGGTGGCCCGGCATGGACAGAGAGGTTGAACGCATAATACGTGATTGTATTCCATGCTCTTTAAGTGACAAGTCCAAGTGTACGCGTGTTCAACCTATGGTCCTGAGAAGACGTCCCTCTAACCCTTGGCAAGATATTGCATTAGATATTCTTGGTCCGATACACAATAACAATTCACAAACTTTTGTGTTAGTTGTGATAGACATGTATTCACGGTGGCCTGAAGTTTTCTTTTTATCAGTTATTGATTCTGCTCACATTATTCAATGTTTAAAGAGTTTGTTTGCAAATGAAGGGATTCCTGAATCCATCCTAACTGATAATGGGGTTCAGTTAATCTCAAAAGAGATGGAAGAATTTCTTTCCTCTAGGGGCATTTTACACAAAACCTGTTCTCTCTATCATCCCGAGGCAAATGGAATGGTTGAGCGATTCAACAAAGTGATTAAAGAAACTATTATTTTAGCAAAGTCATTGTCATTAGGTTGGAAGCGGGAAGTTATTAAGAAAGTTGAAGAATATAGATTGTCTCCTCATGCTACCACTGGAAAAACACCTTTCTTACTGTTCCGAGGTAGAGTTCCAAATACATATGTAGAGCCTGCATGGGTCAACAAATATGAATTGAGTAAAGGTAAAGATACAAAATGTGATAACCTTGTCATTCAAAGAAGAGAAGAGGAGAAGGCGAAGCAAAGAAAAATATATTTTGATTCAAAAAAGGCGGTAAGAAAAACCAAAGTCGAAGTGGGGGATTTGGTAATGGTTAAACGTCCGGGTTTAGGTGGGAATTCTGCGGCTAAATTCATGAAACCCATCAAGGTAATCAAGGTGTTCAGTAATGCAATAAAAACACAAGACCATCGTATTTGGAATTTGAATAGAGTAGTGGTAGTCAAAAGAAATTTAAGTGATGACTCAAATGTAAATCCATGTAGCTTGGACAGCACTTGTGTTCCTCCACAGATTAGTGTGGGTGACTCAAATGTAAATCCATGTAGCTTGGACAGCACTTGTGTTCCTCCACAGATTAGTGTGGGATGTAAAAGTCGAAGTTCATCCAGGAAGTGCAAACGTCCGTCATATCTTTCTGATTATGTATAACCGTTGTTGCTCTCTTGTAATGTTATTTAAATAAGGAGGGAAGGTGTGTGGAGTACTGCCTTTCTTCTGTATTGTTGTACTATGTCTTTATTAGAATTGTAACATGTCATCAACAGAATCTTACCTATGTCATATGGCCATGTCAAGTAAACTAGGGCAGTTGGAGACAGTGCCTGACTGTTGATGGATGGGATCCTCTGTGGAATAAACTTATGAAGAACAGCCTTCCTGTGTCCAGCTTTTATATTACAGGAATGCTTCAGCGGTGTGCAGCTTACATGAGAGTAGGCGGGGTTTCCATGCGATGCGCACACACAGGCAGACCACGCTTGACAGAAGCAGCGGTGGCCAAGGCGATGCAGCTTAACACACGGGCTCCAGTTAGAGTTGGAGTGCCGCACTGACAGCAGAAAGCAAGCAGCTGCAAGAAACCAGTGCTCTGGCAGGCCGCGGAGTGGGAGGCGACTACTGAAGGTTTGCAATCATAGCACCTCCGCAACTAGCAGGAGAAGCATTGTCAGCGCGCTGAGGTTACGAAGCGTGGGAGGGATCCCACCCTTGTCACCAGTGTTGCAGGATGCCCTCAGTATGATCAGGGCCCTGCCAGACAAGCCCTGCAATACCTCAAAAGCCCACAGATCACACATGCTCACTAGAGTGGTGTATGGGCAAAAAGACCACGTGCGGTCTACACCCCTTTATTTTATAGCCTCTTGCCACGCGTGGCCAGAGGATGTACATTGTGCCTATCCGGGTCAGGTTCTATCTGGGAGAGTCCCGGGTGTCTCACTACACTTGCAATGTCAGATTTTAGCTGGTGCGAAAAATATTGCACCCTCCTCCATGGCATGCGTAATCAGGGTCTAAGAAGAATTATGTAGTCTGACTATTTATTCTTTTCCGGGTTTGTTCAGGAGGGTATATGTGTATGAAATATTGTTTTTTTCTGAATGACCATTTCTTTTATGAAGCCTCATGTAAATGTGGAGATGGCCAATTTAGTACGAATGCACATTTTATTCTGTGAATGTACCTTCACTAATCGAGCTGCATATTTTTGATGCAATTGACATTCATAGGTTCTAATCAACTTTTGTTGGGTCAAACTTTAAAAAAAAAGTTTTTTAAACTTTATTGTGCGCTAAATTAATGGCATGTCAATTTGTTGAATAAGTCTGAAAAAATACAACGCAATCAAAGCTCAATAATTCTAATAATGAGCAACATCTCAGACTCCCGCTATCTTAACTACTTTCCCTGACCTGTCGCTGGTTCACTAATACAAATACACAGGTCCATTATGTAGTTTGCAGTACAACGATTTCCAGTCTCCATGGATTGGAGCTTGTTGGAATAGTAGTGCTCTGACTACTCCATGGGCACCCTTTGTTGCAGCGCAGAGTTTGTGATCATACATGGTGCTTCCCAATCAGTCCACTGCATTTCCCCATGGATAGCCGCGCCCAGCAGACTCCATACATCTTTGGGTCGTGAAGTTGCACCATCATTTTCTCTAATAAACTTCTAATCTTTGATTATCATTACCCCTAGGTATTTCATTGATTTCTTATACCAGCAAATGGGATATTCCAGGTCAAACCTCCAGTGGCCGATATTAAGGAAAAGAGTTCTGACTTCTCCCAATTATGAAGATTCTAGATGATCCACCATATCTCATAATCTCCCGAATTAAAGAGGGCAGGTTTACTGCTGGCTGCCTAACAAATAGTAGAATATCAATGGCATTCATGGAGATGAGAGGCGTGCACGCCACGGAGGTTAACACACTGGGCAAATGTCTCTCTTGTAGCCAAAAGGTCAGTGCTTCCATACTGGTCATAAACAGCGAGAGGGGGAAGGGGCATCCTTAGTTCCTCTGCCAATTATGAAGGGGGTCTGAAATTATCTGATTAATATGCATTCTGGTCTGTGGGGCAGTAAAAGGCAAGGACATCAATTTTAACATGCATGTGCCAATCCAAGTCTGCTGAGCATGTCCATGAAAAAGGGCCATTCTAGGGAATTAAATGCTTTTAAGCAACTAGGAAAATTGAAGCTACTTCTAGCTCCAGTGTCAGTTTCTGTAATAGCGCAAACAGCAAACTCGGGTTGTCGTGGCCCTATCAGGGATCAGCTTGGATTGATACAATTGCTCTCATCAGGAGTATCAGGCACCTGGCAATCACCATCTCTGTGATTTTATTGTCAATGTTTAATGGAGAGGGGAGGTAGGATTGATATTTCATGGCCGTTTTGCTCTGTTTAAGCTGTGTTGTGAACGCCACCTCTTTGAGGGTCTTCAACAGGATCGCAACTCCTTTGGTATATACTGCAAGCAGATACAGGGCACATATTTCCCACAGGCCTTAAAGACCTCAGCCATTAGGCCGTCTGTATCTAGGGCCTTCCTACCTACCTGCTGCATCGCGTGGCACTTATCTATGGTGGTCCTTGAGCCATGACAGTGCAACGACATCTATATACAACTCAAGGTGAGCGGTAGGCATGTCTGTCTGGGACATGTATAGTTGTGCATAGCAAGCTCGGAGTTCAAATAATATAGATCAATTCTATTCATGAACAATTCCCCTTCCTCCCTTATCACCTGGGTAATTGTTCCTAGGCTCCTGTCTCTCAGCAACAACCACACCAACATCTTTCCTGGCCTTTTACCCTCATCATACTGCTCAGCTAGTGTGTGCTTCCCCAGTTTGTAAATCCTTATATGAGGCTAGAATAGAAGCTTGTCATTGCAGTAATTTTGCTTCTTCCACTGATGTCTTTGCATTTGTGGGTCTGTTTGCTCTGTAGGAACAATGCATCCACTTTTGAAATCTCTGTTTGACCTCATGGTCACAGGTTCGATTCCCTGCAGGTCCACTGATCATTTCATCCTTCTGAGGTTGATACAGTGAGTAACACTGAGTGGGGTAACAATAAACATCTGTTATTTCAGTGCCAAAATACCCTTCTGGGTGTGTGTTATGCATTGAACTTTAGCATGAGGTCTTTTCCTTCTACTTGAAAGAAGTTAAGCGTCTTCGGTTTGACTGAATGGATCTTGTTTGAGTTTGGTTGGTCAACCATATATTTAAGTTTCCTAAGATATATGGGTTGTTGTAGGATTCGGTCATGTCAAAAAAGGTGCCTCTGTGTGTGGAGTTGTTTGCAGAGGCCTCTTTCACAATAGAAATGTGTAGGGTGTAGGTAAGCTGCAGTTGAGAAGAGTTTGCATCCAGCAGCTGCAAACTCTTGGAACCCATACACAGAGGGCATCCATACAAATGTTAAAAGATGCAACATTTCATGTTGACCACTTAGTTACCAAACATACAGAACTTGTATTGGTAATGCCTTTGAGGAGAGCTGCACAAATCATGTTTCTTTCAGATGCTCTCCTAATAGAATCTTTCAGTTTCAGTGCACATCTACAGGACAGGCAAGTATTGACCCATTTATAAATTGGGCAAGTTGATTATATGCTCACAATGAGTTTGGTGTAAATTGTGCTTTAAGGATTTTTGGTCCCATAAGCACGCAGATCTGCGTTTGTTGTGAGAGGTCATGTATAGTGGAGTCTGAGATGCTATCACCTTTGCAGGCAGGTTTTCGCCCCCATACCAGCACTATTGATCAGGTGCTTAGGTTTGTGATGATTTACTGGCGGGTTGTTATCACAGGAGGGGGCACACTATATGCGGCATTTATCGATCTTAAGTCCGCTTTTGACTTGGTCCCTCGTAATAAAATGTGGAGAGCATTTATGGATGTGGGGATGCCATTGGAGTTACTAGCAATGCTAGTTAAATTACATGACTCCAATTACGCACTGGTTCGATGGGGCACACATGGAGAAGTAACAGATAGA
Organism: Calotriton arnoldi; assembly: GCA_963921515.1. Taxonomy (NCBI): domain Eukaryota; kingdom Metazoa; phylum Chordata; class Amphibia; order Caudata; family Salamandridae; genus Calotriton; species Calotriton arnoldi. The sequence continues at coordinate 178,068 of CAWUFW010003586.1, forward strand.
TTTCCTGTGTTAAAGGGCGTGCGCCAAGGATGTGTCCTCACTCCTACCCTGTTTTCCTTGTTTTTTGACAGGGTTGTACAGTATTATTCCACATGCCCCACTGATGCCCCAACTTTGGGGGGCTTGAAGATCCCCCTACTCATGTTCGCGGACGATACCCTGATCCTATCTAAGACTCAAGCTGGGTTACAGGTTGCCCTGTCCCGTTTTGAGGAGTTCTGCCGCGACCATGAGTTGGTGGTCAATGTGGATAAGACAAAGTTCATGGTTCTTCACAAGTACAAAGCCGTTAAGGGTAAAGTATACATGAATAATGTTCTTTTAGATTAGACTGAAGTGTTCACTTACCTGGGGATAATTTTAAATAGGAAGCTAAACTGGAAGCCACAGATTGACATGCTAGCTCTAAAACATGCGCAGCTGGCTGGGGCTCTTATAAAAGAGCATAGGCTTTCATTTACCAAGCCCAAAGCTCCCGCCCTTAAGATATACAACTCTAAAGTCGCTAGTGCAATCCTATATGGCTCTGAACTCTGGGGCCATGAGGATATTACTCCCCTGGTTACGGCCCAAAACAAATTTATAAGGACACTAACTGGTTTGCCGCAATCTACTCCATTGCTGCCTTTATTTTTGGACTTGGGTTGCTTTTGTATTGAGGATCTGGCTCGATTCAGGCCTATAGCTCTTTGGAGAAGGCTTTGGGTCACCCCTGAGCTCTCTCTGTATGCTAAAGCTCTCTTTTATTTTAGGGGGTAGGGTGCCTAGGTAAGATTAAGTGGCTCCAGTATATAAAAAATCCTTGACAGAAATGGGGATGAGTTCATTGTGGGAGAATCCAGAAGTTAACCCATTCCCGACAAAAAGGAGTTTAAGGCAGTTTACTTGGACATGGTGAAGATGAAGCGTTTTCCTCTATCACAAGGCCAACTTTGACGAGGAATTTCTTGATGATCAAACACGAGCTTGAGTTTGAACCGTATTGGGATTTTATTTTAAAGCCGTTTGATAGAAAGCTATACCATCAGTTTAGGGTAGGCTCCCTTCCTATTAAAGCTTTTACTAGCCGATGGTATACATCTTCGACAGAAATGTGCCCTTTGTGTTTAGCACAGATTGAATCAATCGCTCACTTCCTATTTGTTTGCCCGGCCTATAGGTCACCTAGGATGAAATGGCTCAAGCCCACTTGCTCCAGCCTAGGCACAAGATCAGCCATGGAGGCCCTTAGGATCCTGCAGACATGTACCCAGCAATCCATTGTTGTTGCCATGGCAAAATTCTTGAGTTGGGCATGGGCGATTCGAGCTAACAAACTAAGGGAACACTGATTTGTTTCAATCCTCTTTTACCAACTTTAAGGGACGTGTGGTAGATTGAATTTGCTACCCTGTCAAGTTTTGATGCAGGGCTTAGTGATTTCACCAAAGACCGGGGTAGCTGTCTGCCTAAACCACTGCCAAAGGTGTTTTGGCCTTATAACATCGTTTTGCCAACAAACCATTGCTGGGTGGATATATTTTATATCACATCCTTTTAAATTTATGGTCTTTTACAGTGTATTTGAGTATGTTGATCTGCTGTATTAATACTTAAACTCATGTATTTTATTGAGGCCCCTCTCATTAATGTCAGCCCTGTCTTGATTGATCTTTTTCAATTTTGTATTTTTTAATCTGTTTTAATTTTTAACTGACTGTAATGTCTTTTATGATTTTTATAATCGAAATAAAGACTAATGAACTGAACTGAGAGGTCATGTAAGAAATTGGGTTATTAGTTGCGGTGTGTAAGGAGCCACCTCAAGTAATTATCACAATCCTTATCAGGGTGAACCACTAAAGTCACTAAATAAACCTGAACTCATTACCCTGGTAGCTGTGGCACAGAGCAGACAGGCTTAACTTAGAGGCAATGTGTAAAGTATTTATTCAGTACTAAAATAGTAATAAAGTTGAAATGCAAAACAATAAAAAATCAAAAAAACTAATTAGAAAAAGTAGAATTTAATAAACAAAATGACACCGAAATGACAAAAATCCAAAGAGATGTACCAGAGGTATTAATTTTTTAAGTTTTAACTAGATCTGGCACCAAGAAGCCCAAAGTGCAAAAGACAGTCTGTGGTCGTAGATGAACAAAACCTAGGCGCAATTTGATGCTGACTGTGATGGAGCGTGGGCCAAATACACTAATCAGGTTGCTGGTCAATGAATTTACCTTCTGACTTTAGTCCTTTAAGTCCCTATCCACCACAGGAATGCAGTTCTAAAGCCCAGCAGGATCTCAAGGAAGGCACTTAAAGACTCACAGGATGGCAGGCAGAGGCCAATACCAGGATGAAGTCCACGTCCAGCTGAGCTGTTTTGGGAAAAGGCCTCTTGTAGCTTGTTGTATGTCCCTGCAGCTTTAACAGGAGGTCAGTCTTATGACCCTTGGAGTCCACAAATTTGCCCAGGGTACAAGAGAGAGAGAAAGAGAGAGCAGGTCCTGTCCTCCAGGGCTCTTCTTAGGTTGCAGGCAGCAGGTTCAGTCCTCTTCTGATCTTCCTCAGTTCCAGTAGTGTTCTGAAGCGGGTGCCTGGAGATGCAACATTTATGCCTGGCACTAGCTAGTGGGTGGGAATTACCCCTGAGGATGCCCTAACTAATGGGGTAAAAGTTCCCCGAACTAACCCTACCCATTTTGGGCATTTTCACAATGGCTGAAGTCTTCAGCATCGTTAAATGTCTTGCTCTGGGGGCTGGGCATGTATGTGGGGAGTGTACTATGGTAATCCTACTGTTCTGCCACATCTAAAACTAAAATCCAGTTTTAGGTAGTCCCTGTACTCCCAATAAACTCATAGACAGAAGTCTGGTAAGGCAAACAGATAGTGGATTCAACAAACAGGTCCTATGCACACTCATATGAGTAAAAGGAAAGTCAAGCACAGTTTTCGTTGGTCAAGGATGATAACAATGACGTCCTTTCTTTAAAGTGTTCACTTTAATGGTGTGTTGCTTAACGAGCCAGCCAACACGTGTTTCGTCAGTGGGGTATGAACCCTTGACTTCTTCAGGGCTGTGACGAAGTGAAACAACTCTTAGACCTTAAAACCGGTGATAATTCCGACCCAGTAGGTCATATAAGTCATCAGTGGTGAAATGCAGTTCTTGTTATATCTGCACTGTAAATCTTTCGGTTTAAATTATCCGAATATCAATCCATCCTGATTCCGTCTTGTGTTGCTAAGACAATATACCTTATCTTTCTATCACGGCCGAGTATGGCCAGATCCCTGGCACTTCCAGAATTTAAATACGGCACGGTGTTATCACCGGTTTTAAGGTCTTAAAAGTTGTTTCACTTCGTCACAGCCCTGAAGAAATCAAGGGTTCATACCCCACTGACGAAACACGTGTTGGCTGGCTCGTTAAGCAACACACCATTAAAGTGAACACTTTAAAGAAAGGACGTCATTGTTATCATCCTTGACCAACGAAAACTGTGCTTGACTTTCCTTTTACTCATATGCGTGTGCATAGGACCTGTTTGTTGTAATTTACCGGACCCCAGGGTCCCTACCTGAGGGTTTAGGGGTTTTCCCTCACCTATAGCACCACATCTCACTGTGTTTTTGTGTCTACTTCATGCAACTTGGCAAGCGCCATCTCTTATCCTGTGTTAAATAACACCCCCCCGTTCTCTGCAGATAGTGGATTCACACTTATTGTTTTGGCATTCTGTTTCCCTCCTTTGAAGAGTGACCTCAATGTCATATGTAAAACCCAGCAGACCTGTCAAGCAGGTCTTGACACTCAAGCAGTATCTGACACTGTGATGTCAACAAGAGGCCTACTGTTTTGGAGGTCAGGCTGACTGGAGGGTACAATAGGAGGGTGCAGGCCTACGTATTGGCTACATCAGCGTGTGACAGGGTAGGCCTCTTTGAAGTTAATCAATCCCATGGGCCCAGCCCTCAGGCCATCCTGTCAAGGTCACAACAACACCTTCCCACTCCCAAGGCCTTTTGTCCCTGTCGTGGGAGCAAATTGACACCTCATTCCCGTCCATTGCTAATTACTAGTTGGCAGAAGGGAGAGAGAGAAATGCAGATTTAGCTTCCGGGGACTTCAGGCAGGTCAAAGGTGACTTTCGAAAAGTAATCTTTCCAAAATATTTATTACAAATCCTACTTCACCAGGGAATTGGGCCTATGATAAATATTTCCAAAATCTAAACATTATATTTGTAGCTGTTTCCTAGGCAGAGATAACATTTAATAAACTTAATATTGTATCTAAGTGCTTTCCTATAGAACAGACAACCCTGCTACAGTGAAAATAGCTTTGAGCGCTTTTTCACTGTAAGGACATGCTTAACATTAAACCATTACATATCTTACTTTTAATATGATACTCCCTGCCCTATGGGCAATAAGGCCTACCTACGGGTTACTTATAAATATTTAAAATTAAGAAATTAAGGTTTAGGCCTGTCAAAAAAGGGTTATTTTGACAGGTCGAATTTGCAGTTAAAATCTGTTCCACCAGGCTGCTGGTAGTTCTGGAAACTTGCTGTGCTACGGCAAGGGATGGCACAATGAGGGCTTCAGTCCACTGCTAGCATTTAATTTACCGTCCCTGGGTAATTTGGTACCATATACTAAGGACTTTTAGGCACATTATATAAACCTATTAGGTGTAAACCAATTTCATCATGTTGAAAGGAGGAGGACAAGCTTGTTACCACTAGTTAGGAGCGGCAAAGTGCACAGAATTCTTTAGCCATCAAAAATAGGATTCAGCAAAAAGGTAAAAAAACATTTGGGATGACTCTGCAGAAAGGGCAGATTTCCAAAAGATGATAAATACTACACCTTGTAAATATCAAACACTTCATTGTTGGTGTTTATCGGATGCAATCGTTATCACATGAGATAGTGACCACCTCGTAATGCGGGTCATAGTGTCTAAAAGCAGACCTCTCATGAGCCTCCCTGTAATAGTTACATTTAGCTGAAGAGGAAGCAGGGAGTGTGAAAGAGATTGGCTTCATTGAGGACAGCGATGAACAGGGTTGGAGATGTATTTTCTATAACAATGGTTTAAGGGTGTTGCAGTGAGATGGCCATGTTAGTACGAGGGAAGTGCTTAAAATGGATAATATTAAGTCCAGGTATTTTGTGTCCTTTAATATTTGATTCCTGCTTAGATAACTACTCTGCCTCTGAAAATCAAATGAGGTTGGGATTAGGTTTGCAGGGACTATCTATGCTGCCCATTATGCTGCCCACTTTCCAGCTTGCCACAAAACAGTAGATACTGTTTTGTCTAAAATCCAGTCTTTTTCCAATACCTTGATTACTTTTGTTTGTCAAAAAACATTTCTCAGCTATTAGCCACATAACTCCTCATAGAATCCGGTCTCCTCCATTCACTGCTGTTTCTGGAATTACTTTGTCATGCAACTACTGAACATTCCCCCCCACCCCCAAGACGTTTATGCCATGCTTACTTTGCTTCACACGAGAATCAACCCAAATATACTGACTTTACTATCTGTTACAACGTTCCACCGGCTTTAGTTATTTTTCACACACTGTTGCAAATATTTTCATTAAGAGTATTACTATGTAATATTTTACTCTAACAAGTGTTGAGAGGTATGTTCCAGGTTTGGGTGTAGGCTCTGTACTGCTCTGGGTGTTTACTCTCTAAAATGCCAGAAGTAGTCCAAGTGACATCACACGTCTTTGTCCGCCAGTCGCATCCCAGGTTCACCCTTTCATTCCTACTTAGCTCTTTAACAGCTTGTTATTTGCTACTTTAATAGCTCGTTATTTGCGATCCAGTGGATGTATGGAGGGAAAGGAGTGTAAACTAAAGAAAACTAACTATAAAACAGGCTTTTAGAGCACCATTTTCTTATCTTATCACTGCAGTCATGACCTGAAACAAGGGGTATCAAAGGCTGTACCATTGGTACCAAATCATAAGCCAGGTGTAGCTCCTTCTAACCATGGTAAAACGTACATGAAGTACATGTGTGGTGTGGGGTTACCATGGATAATAACACGTGTGCTCAGTTTCCCCCCTTCATGCATGTTCTTTAAACAGATTTTCTAAACATGTGTCATGTTTCACGGTATGTGGCTATCCAAGCTTTTACAAACCAAGGACCTTTGATGGAAGTTATTGCAGAACCAAGGAATACATATTCAACATTTTTTGTGCTATGCAATAGACAAGAGGGTGGAAGTGACACTACACAAGCGATGAAAAGGCCCATGGCCCAATCTCTCCCACTTGGATTGCTTGCCCCCCCATGCGCAAAGGATCCCCCCCTCTCTGCTTCCCTATGTCTCTTACAGGGGGCATAAGAGGGTGAGGAGACTCACATGGACACCGCTGCACGCCCTACGTTCATACGTGTGCGTAATTTCTCTTTATAGCATAACCATGCTGCCAATGCTCATCCCCCACCCCAGGCCACCCCCGACTGTTATGTAGTAAGTTGCCTTTTGGGGACGACAGTGTAACTGAAGGATTTTGTTGACTCCACTGACAATAATATTGTTATCTATGTTTCTTTAAAGGCACAATGTACGACACAATGTTGTGCTTTTTTAGGTCGAGCCTCGAGTAGCGCGCAAGCGCTGCTCTGCGAGACTTTAAGTTAGGGCTTTTGAAAGCTGACCAGACGCTCGTGCGTCATGGCCTTTTCCCTGCGGTTACGCGCGCGGCAGACATCTGTTTCCAATTATCGTGCCCAGACGCGGGCGCGATGAGTGGAAACACATGCTGGCCGTGCGGGAAAAGGCCATGACGCACGAGCGTCTGGTCAGCTTTCAAAGCCCAGGCTGCGCGCTCGCTCGCCCCGCTGCCGACGTCTCTGCTGTTCAGCGCTTCACTTGTTATTGCTAGTGGTTGTGAAAGCAGTCCTCATTGAAGTATTTAATCACTGTGTTTTGTCATTTCTGATCTTGAAGTGACTACCTGGCTGTTTCTGTTAAAAAAGAGGAACAGTATTTTCGGGTGAGGGGTGGTGCTTCTTCCGCCTTTCACTGTCTCTTACTCTGCCCCCCGCCTCCCCTCTTTCTGTACACTGCCTCTCGCGCCGACATAGTTCGCTCGGATGTGAAGTCTTTTAGAAAGAAGCGAGAGCAGAACAACCTGTCAAACACCAGAATGCAAGGATTATTTTTAAATGTATGATCCGAGAGGTACCAATCAATAACTTCGGCAGAGGAGCCAAGTTAATAAAAACAATAGGTATCTTTAATCTGATTGAAGGCGTGAATGAAAGTTGTAACGAACTAGCGAGAGAAGGGGTAAAAAAACAGCTGCAAACAGTGCCGCGCTCTCTTTCACCCTCTCTTTCTTACTCACTCTCTTTCTTACTCACTCTCTTTCTCCCTTAACTTAATACCTCTCTCTCTTTCTTGCATTCCCTATTTCTCTCTCTTTCGATCTTTCTCTTTCTGTCTCTCTCTGATTTATGTGTGCACTAACCAGCTACAGTTCCGGTAAATGAAATGCACCAAACAGTCTGGTTGGGGTAGTGGAGGAGTGGGGGTGTTGTTGGTTACAGCCCCCCCTTCTTAGCAGTCACTGAACACTCATAGCCATGCCGGGGCTTTCATTCTGGGTTATTGTGGGGCGCGAGATCTGCTTTGGGGTGAGGCTGTTTTGAGTTCGCTGTTCTGACATGATTTCATCTGCAACAGTCCTGGTGTTTGCCCTTTGACCTCTATATCTCCCCATCACCCTTTCCGCTGGTGTAGATGGTGAAGTTGACTGCACTCGATAGTTGGATAGCCCGTGACTGGCTGGAACGACCCCGCCCCAGCCGCCCCCCGCTAAAAGAAGAAGTTGTCTCTCCCATCTTTAACTCACACCCACACTCACAGTTCAACGTCACCACTCCAATCCTGAGGCGCACATATGTTGTGCGGTAGAAAAGCACGTGTGGTGATCTGTAGTGCACAACCATATCTAATGTGCAGTAGTAAGGTGCACTGTGTCGAGAGTGCACACCCTGTTGTGCATCATAACACGGACACACCGAAGTGCAACAGGAAGGTGCACCGTGTCAAAGTGTGCACTGTGCTGTGCATTAGGACACACAGTCACCAATGTCAAGAGTGCACACTTTGTTGTGCATCAGAACACGGACGCACCAATGTTCAACACGCACACACCGAAGTGCAATAGGAAGGTGCACCATATCAAATTGCACACTGTGTTGTGCATTAGGGCACGCACTCATCAGTGTGCAACATGCACACACAGAAGTGCAGTAGGAAGGTGCACTTGAGATGGCGCCCCTGCTCTGGCCCTGAGCCCCCAGCGGGCGAGAGCGCGCGCCTGGTGGCAGGGCAGTTGTGCGGAGCCACCATTGATTCAACAGGTAAGACATGCATGTCACAGAGTCTCCTCTGCTTGTGTGGGGAACAGGGGCACGCGCCTAGTACACATGGAGGCACGAGCCGGCAGGTAAACGGTGGAGGCCTGATGTGGTGGTGGTGAAGGATACCCCAAAGCACTGCCCTCTGCTTCACCCCACCGACACCTAAACCCGGAGTGTTGCATTCTGTCTTGTTTGTTGGGCTCTGTGCATGAACAAATGGCCTGTTACTGGTGAATACATATTAGAGAAACTGCATAATCTTAAACATTTAAAGTCACCAAATCAGGTGAAATACGGGTTTTTTCTTTTTAAAGGGTGAACCCTTTAATATCAATTATCGAGATTAACACTTTTGTGTTGGGTGATTAATTTAAGAGGGTTGTCGGAGATAACGTCACCGGGTGAAGGAGGGAGAACATGAAGTTGTAGTCTCATGGCAAATTGCTATTAAACCAGAGTCTTAATCTGAGCACGGATCCCGGCTTTCCCCGTCAACTAAATTGTGTGATCCTGGTCACACGACTGCATCGCGCTGTATTTGCGTGTCTGTCGTGTTTGAGAACTCTAAGAAATCAGCATTTACACCCCAAATAAGCAGGGCCGCTGAAATGATGTGATCGTACATTTATTTACGCATTCCTACAGAGTACACTCAACTCAAAAGGCATCAGCGTGCTGTGCAATAGACAACACAAAGCATAGCGTTGTTATACATCATCAACGTAAGGAGCAATGTAACTGGAATCGATTATGTGCATCTAAGACTAAGCATTAAAACCACAGCTCGACACACGAGGAGGGAGGGGATACAAGACACAAGAAATCAGGAGGTGGGAAATAAACTGTATTAGGCAGTAAAAAATTACACACGAGAGTATGATTAGCCTAACGATAGTGAAGAGGAGAGCAAAAAAGAGAATACCTATTGCTAGAGAGAACAACCACTACTCCGGATATAGTTTGAACAAGAACTTTTTCAGTTTTTTTAACCAAAATTGAGTTAGTGTTCTGAAGGCCTCGCATCAACTGGGAGACCGCTCCAGAGTGTAGGTGCTACACCTGAAAATAATTTCTTTGCTGATTTTTACGATTGTGATGTCACAGCATTTACCACACAATTATGTATTTACCACATTTGCCACATATTCTAGCTTCTGCAGAGTTTGCATATTTTAACACAAAAGAATCTCTAGCTCAAACGTATCGAAAGTTACTGAAAACGTAGCAACTTCTGTTGCCCTGCGGTGGCTGGCCCTTAGCTTCACAGCGGTAGGTCACCTTTCAGTTACAGATTGCTGCATTTAAGTGTTAACTTGAGGTCAACCATTGCCTAGACATTATTAACATCTAAAAAAATGCAACACAGTGAAATAATACTGCCTTCAAGCCTGACCCATGATGGTAAGATTATAGTTTTATGAAGCACATTTTCTTCAGTTTTTCTAAAATGAAAAAAATCTCATATTAGTCACCCGGCCATGCCATAATTTACAATTGACTCAGTCGCAGAGTGAGCTTTTGAAAATGGTTCAACCACCTGTCTGCCTTAGTACATATAAGGCTTTAGAACATAATCTGCTGTGAGCCAAGGTGTACTCTACAGGCTGTCTATAATGTAATTTTCTTTATTAAATATCACTACCAGATATTATAGGTGTCTACAGGCTCAAGCCGTACTTTAATTAGGGCCCAATTAAATGAAATTCTTTTGCCCCCAATCTGTAAGATTTGTGTTTTTGTTGTACTGATTATGAGAATGTTATGTTTGTATTAAATAAGTTTCAAGAGATCAGTGCCTCTGAAGGGCAGTAATAGTACTGTCTAAAATTAGCAAATCATCTGCATGAAGTAAATAATTGACTAGAAAAGGGGTATTACCCAGATCAGTGAGAGTTGGCGCTTTGGATCAAAAAATAAGATGCAGAATGTTTGCTGGACATGGGTCACGAGGAGAACCAGATTTAATAGTGGAAGCAATCAACAGAGGCATCAGTTAAAATGAAACCGCAAATAGCACAGATTTTATCATGGAAAAATATAAAAGGTAATTACGTAGGTCTTGAATGGTACAATCAAATTGGAATAGCAAATGGGCGGCAGGAAGGAATTGGCAGTTTTAAAGATCGCTTTGGCCGAGCTGTGGGAGGTATATTATAAGTATCTGGAAGTTCTGATAGTTTTTAAAATATTTTGTAAGTTTTGTATGAAAGTTTTTACTTGTAGCTTGATAATCATGCCTCCAGAGTTGTTCAAGAGCCTGACAATGTCTAACAAGCATTGGCATAGCCAATAGGTCTCGCCTTTGGGACCTTATAAGTGTTTAGCCATGCAACGGTTGATGTTGTTGCACCAAGGATATTGTGCTGCATAACTAAATACTTATAAGGTCCCAAAAGCGAGACCTATTGGCTATGCCAATGCTTGTCATGCTATGTTCCTATGTTATGTTGTGGAAGAAAATAATAAAAGAAATGTAAAAAAAAAAAACATTCTATGAATTACTGAGCTAGGACTTAAGGTTTCTCTCTCAGACCGCAAGAGATTTATTTATTATGCTGGCATCATATTCTGCAAATAGCATAACATTGTTGTGTGCAGGGGAATGCAACATGAACAGGACAGTGACCGAAGGAATGTCATTAAACTTCACCATTTGCTAACAATTTTCCTTTGGGAGAAGGATGCTGAAACACTTTTTAAAAGTTGTATTTTTTTAAGTCCTATTAGGTTGATGCAACTCCCCCTGTGTGTTTGGAGTATTCCACTTGTCACAGATTGCCCCATACAGTGGAACCTGACATTCCACATCGAACTAGGTCTATTGGCTCAATGTGTAACAGAACAGAACATTTACTGTTCATTGTGCTAAAAGTCCTTCAGGGAGACCCCCCACAACCCCTACAAATTACATGAAATCCAGTTAAACTGAGAACAGTTCTATGTTTATTATTTAGTATTAGTTTAGGCCTTTGTATTATATATAAATACCCCCAACATCGGTCCGTTGTGGGCCGTACAGCGCACTTAATGGCATGGTGGTGCGATCTGAGAGGTAGGACCATCTGCTGTAACTGTCTTCCCACCCCTTCTCTTCTGAGACAAAGAACAAATCACACTCCTGAAACTGACTGCCTCAATATTTATTGTTTCATACAGCCGGTAGCAAAAATCCCCAGTGCGTTTCGGTCCTCCTTGAATATTGATCACGGGACAACACAAGTCCTGCTTTCTTTCCCTTTTAGTGACTGATTAATAGATACTTTCTCCGTTTTTGTGCGCTGTTTATTCTGGTGCATGCTGGTACTAATAGTTCTTGTGTTACACCTTCGACCCTCCAATAGGTACTCTTTCCAAATGTATTTTGCCCATTTGTTGCATGTGTGTGTGTGTGTGGCGGCAGCCATTTGAGCACTCGGGCCTGGAAATAAGCATAGAAACCGATATACGGGGGCAGGGTAGGGATACCTTGCAGACTAAGAAAGGCTTGGGGGGAGGTGGGGGGGGGGTCGAGCCAAAAAACATAATTAAAAATATATATATATTACCACAAATTCATAGAGAATCCGCGAATCTGCAGTAAAATAAAAAAAATTACTGGCACCCCTGCCTTAAAAAAAAACCCTAGAGTGGCCAGGGCGCAGGGGCAGAAAAGTGTATTTGATAGGTAAGGGGCCATCTCCTGCGGCCAATAGGGTAATTGAAGGGGAGGAGGGTGTAGCCTTCTTCAGGCCCCGGGGCCTCGTCCCCTGGGGCCAATTTTATTATAGGGGAGGGAGTACATGCCCCCCGTGAGCCTCCTTTGGTCCTCGGCGACCCCATCCTCTGGGGTCAATATGTTAATTAAAGGGGAGGAGGTCCCCCTCCCCGAGCTAGGCTATGTCCCCGTGGACCCCATGTCATGGAATGCATATGAACTACACAGGGGAGGGGGCATGCCTGCCACACTCCCTGAGCTATTGTATGGCCATTGGGACCCCATCCCCCAGGACCGGTTCAGGGACGGTGTCCCAGGGATCCTATCCCTGGGTCACTGTCTTTCCCCTGCCCACGAGAGCGAGGTCAGGGAAGTCTTATGTGGTCCCACCCGACTAGAGCAGAAACCTGCTCCCACCAGATGGAAGCAAAAAAGTTTCCAGCTACCCGTGATCTCATGGGTGGAGAACCACAGACTTGCTCCCGCCTGGTCGGAGGAAAAAGAAAAATAGTTCACGCCGAATGGGAGCAATGCTAGCTCCAGCAACACCTGGGATGAGTGATGGCAGGCGAGCCAGCGCGTTGCAGGTTCCTCAGGGTTCCCCCCACAACCTCCAACATTGAAAATGTGATTGGGGTGCCCCGGGTGGACACTGGGCTACCCCCTTATTTAAATTTTTTTTTAAAAGATGCCAACTTCTGCGCTTGGGGGGCACCTTCTATTTCAGTTACTAGAGGTTGACCCTTAAATCTAATTCATTGTTTAAATGGCACCACAGCACAGAAGAAGAATACATTTTAAAATGTTCAAGTCTTGAACATTATGTGCGAGTGGGTGGGTTGTGATTTTCCCTTAGTGAGAAAAACATTACTTACCGCCTTTCCAACCTAACCCTCTTTTTCTTGTGTTTGATGGATATTCACAACCTCCAATAGTCCTTTGTTCTAGAGCCAATGCCTAGCTTTCCTTTTTGTGAGTTTGAGGCAAAGTGAAGCAGTATGTGGTATGTGCTCATTTTCTGCCCCGGTGCAGGATTTACAACCTGTAGCAAAATAGAAAACCAACTCCGGGAGATATTTGTTGAAACAGTACAAAGCTATCTGCAGGATGAGGTAAGTCCTACAAATATGTGTGTAAAGAGATCCATTATTGATCTGCCGCTTTTGCGCATAACATTCTATTTCAGGCTACAAAGCAGCACAGCAACCCCGGCAGCACTTTTGCTTGAAGCGTTTAGGATTTTGTTAATGCAGGTGTATGCTACCTGCTGTGGTCTATAATTAGAATGCAATTTACATTGTATTTTAAGACACAACTTAGCAGCAAGGCTCAGAAAAGGAGAACATAGGAAATTGATGCTTTGAGGCACAGATATAGCTTCACATTTTATGTTTCCCTCCCATCTGGGCATCCATGGACCATGTAACATTATGTTTTCAGCCATTGACAGTGCATGATGCAGTAACCATCACCACCACCTCTATAAGCTTCTCTTTCCAGCTCCCTTCTACACTTTGTCCTGTAAAAATTCATTACAATTTAAACCTTGCAGAGTTTAAATGATTCCACCAATCACTTTTACATTTTTTAGAATTTTGCATGGAATTTTTTGTAAAATTACATATCTGAGATCCACCCTTTTTTGAAACTACACTGTATATTACTTTGTACAAGCGTTGATTTGTATGTTTTACTGATCATTTAAGTACTTCGGCAAAATAATTGCCATTGAGCAGTAATGCGCAATTCCAACAAAATTAGCACTTCTAGACGTTTCTCTAATATCTGATGCGTGAATTATATAAATTCAAATACTATTTACCAAGTTGCTACCATGTTTTTCTGTAATAATGTCTAAACACACATCTAATTGAAATTTACGTATCTGAAAATGTAGTATGGAATACATTGTCTTACAGTTCTCTCTAAAAACATGAGGGGCAAATGGGTGGAACCTATTAAGATTACATTATTCATTCACCCATACCCTCATGACTAATGTAAACAACCGACAAAGTAGATCATTTGATGCAGTGATATTATTAATTTGTAGAAGATGCCTTCTCCACTTCTGTGGTTACAATTTAATGATTATTGTTTGTTTCTGCATAACCATTAATAGTTGAACTCTACTAAAGTAGTCTGTCACTTGGGATGTTTAGCATAGGCATGACAATACAAACAAATGACTCAAATTTATGCATTTACATTGCCTTGTTTAATGACAAAGTAAGGTTGTTAGTCGTTTACTAATTAGGATTCACCTAAAATGAAGTGATCTTCTAAAACAGTCTTAAAGGAGATTTACAAACTCCACATTTTTGTGCTTTGCCTGATTTGTTACGGTTAATGAGATATGTATACTTACCTTGCAATCTCATTACAGGTCAGTAAAGTGGATGCGATATTGTAGGTCGGTTTTTTAAACCTCAATATAGTAATGTGTAACCTGCAGGCATTGTCCAAAATAAAGCCTACATCCCAGTCTCCCAATCAAAGTTATTAAGGTGGGGTTGTCCAGCCATGGAGGCAACTGATTGGTATTAAAGAATCTTTGGTGCTCAACCGACGAAAGGGGTCTCAGATTAAAATGCATTGGTTTCAAGAAAAAGATAATAGTATATACAGAAGGATCCACAGTGTGCAAAAAATAACTCTGTGTTTACCACTATCCTATGGTAAATAGGTTTTCACATAATGAGTTTTCCAGGGGCAAGAAGTCAGATTAAAAAGAAGTTATATAAAATTCCTGACTGCTTGAAAGAAGGTGCCTGAAAGTGTCACACATTGATAACTTAAATGTATGACAACATTAAAGAGTTTGCCACAAGAGAAGTGGTAGGAGGTGACTGAGCTTGGGAATCTAACATTAAAAAGTCAGAAACCTGGGATCCGTTGGAAGGACTATTTTTATTATGAGTTGTGTTTACCCCAGGCCAGAATAGAAAACATGTTTTTCTGGAATTGTGACTGTTTTATTTTTTTCAGCGTAAGAGAGGAGTAACCATCTTTTCCCTGAGATACTGAGGAAGAACAGATAAAATATAAAGGAATATTTTAGGCTACCCGTACCAAAATTAATTATTAAAGTTATGCCAAAGTTATAACCTCTAAATGATACTCACTATCCTGGTGCAAACAAACTCCTAGTCAGCAATGATTTCTCAAAAAAATAGGCATAGTTGTCTTCCTCGGAAATAATACTGTTGACAATGTGAAGGTTAGTTTGCAGTGTGAACAATTCATTAAGAATTATATAACAATTCACATCTAAAATCAAGACGATAAAGCCAGAAGGGCAATGCTACGGAAGGAAACATTTTCATACTTTTCTTAGAATGCCTTAACTGATTAATTTGTTTATTCAGTTCCAGTTATTGTAACAGTGTTTCAGCCCCATAAGCAGAAAGAGTGGAGCCATCATCAGGGCAACACAATTTGGATTATAGAGGTGATTACCCAGAAAACAAGAATTTGTATGCAGCAGAGGATCATTGATACCAGAGTGAAGTACAGGAGACTTCTGAAATGTTCCAGGATATATAGTTGACTTGTACAAATACTTGCATGATGTGACATCAGATAACAACTTTGACAAAAGTACTTATTTTCTGAAGGCAAATCCTTTTTGTGCTGAAGAAGCGCCTTAATCATGAGTAAAATCCTCATTCTGAGTTTCCTGTTAACTCTGTGTGGAAATACCTGCTCCGTGCTTAAAAATTCCGCCCCAGATCGCCTCGTGAGTTAACGGGGTTACGAGTTGTTTCCCCTAGAAAGGGTAATAACTCGAGGAGCCGGTAATAGTGGGTCCAATTGCATGCTTTCCCCCTTCTGGGGGAAACAACGGGCCAAATCCCAGTGGTGGAGCAGTGGGTAAATGCTCTGGGGGCTATTTCTCTTGCCTGTGGGCTGGCAGAAGGAGGCTCAAGAGGTTGAAAGGGAGGTGTTCATTTTATTCTGCTTGGGGTAGCTTTTGCTGCTGCTCCATGCTGAAATATGCAAGTGGGTGGGGGCTAGACACTGTAGCTGCCTGCAGCACCCACCACTCAGCTGATGGATCTAATATCTCTGGGCCTGATAATTACAGGCCTTAAACACTGCAAAGGTATTACTAGCCTAGAGCGGTATCCCACCACTTAATACCACTCTGGCAAAAGTAGGTGGGTGCTAGTATAAACCTCTTAAGTTACAGTGGGCTAATATGAACATTCTAGTCTCCTATGAAAGTTCATACAATCGAAAAAGCTTGGAGTACTGTGCGCCTGGTGCTCATTGCAGCAGTCTTAGCATTGATATGGTTGTCTGTGTTCAGGAAATAGAGATTTGCGGAGGTTTGCGGCTTTCCATAATAGTATAAAATGCGTCTATTACATTTTTGGCAAAGGTAAACTAATATAAACTGAAAATGTAACTGAAATGATGGAATGGAAAATGGGACAGTTTCTCCAATCTAGACCCAGCTATGGCAATAGAAACCATATAAATGAATAAATAAAAAGATAACCATTCACAAACATCATAAATGTGATCAGCAAAAAGGACTCAATTTCTGTGCCTGTTTTAGCAGAGATTTGGGCCAGCAGAGGGTAAAGAGGGTTTTGGATTCTTGATCAGAGACTTCCCCCTAACTACTTTTTGCACATATAGTCAATGAAATAGTGTTGTATATTGGGTTCACATTATCTGTTAATAACTGCTTGCATAAATGCTGTTTTATTGACGCTCTGTTTTTCAATGATTCTGTCGTAGAAGTTCATTGAGTTTGAAGATGCACTGGAACAAGAGAAAAAGGACTTACAAATTCTGGTGGAAACCCTGGAGCTTCAGTCCCGGCAGTTGGAGCTCAAGGCCAAAAACTATGCAGACCAACGTGAGTAAGCCTCTAGTGAATATCATACTTCTACCCTTTCTTACACTGTCATACTGTCCTGTTACATGGATTAAACGCTTATCAACGGTCACTGTGACAGCAAAAAAGCTGATAGATATTCACAGTAGTGGTGTTGAAGATAGTAGCGCCCTTTTCCTCTTCATTGTGGTACCACATCACATCCTGGTTTTTATGGGAGAGCATTGGATTTATAACACTCCAACAGACCCTTATATTTAACAAGCAGGTCATACATCCAATGAGATTTTGTTGTTTGTAAGTGAAGGCTCTCTTCATAATATTTCAGTGTGTAGGAGATGATTATAAAAAGAGAAATCACTCTGCATTGTAGTCTTGTGTTGTGTTCAACGGACCATCTTGAAATTATTTCATGTTATCACTGCCTTCCCTCTCCATATGTGTATATTGGATTATCTACTTCAGTCGTTCTCCATAACGCTTCATATTAATTTTTTAAGTCCAAAAAGCCATCTCCAAAATATTCAATAAGGCCACTTTGTTTATAAGAGTCATGTCCCCATTAGATCGTCTAGTACAGGGTTTTTCAACATTTTCATCTAATTAACTGAATTTTCATATTGTATTTTATATTTGACATTTCCCAGCCTGCTTTCATTTCAAACATTGTAAAGTGGACCATCATTTTCTTTTGATGAATCTGATCCCTATAGGTAACTCACTCACAACTTTATACGACCCACAGAGCTTTCTGTCACTAGGTTTAAGAAATCACATTCTCCATGTTAGAAATGTTCATTTGATAGACAGTTTCTCCTGGTTCCATATGGGCATCGATCAATGTCGTGACAACAGATTACATCTACCCTCTTTCCTCCCTAATTAGTGGTCTTATCTCACAATTCTCTAATGCCTCCAGGTTTACAGTGTGACATCAGTGGGCACCCACTGTATCACTCTTCAGTGTACCCATGATGGAACAGGATCAGCCATTCGGCATTGATGGGAACGATTGCTGTGCCTGTGTCAGGAATACTCCCCACAAAGACGCATGGACTTGCAACCCAATCCTCTGCTGTGTTGCAGACAAGAGACTCAGCACAAGGGGCACCAAATACTTGATGGGATTTTTATCAGCTTGACGACCAGATCTGTTAGGTTTGGGGTGAAGAGAAGCATGATGCCCTCTGAAAAGCCTGATCCCTGTTTTTTTTTTACTGCACCAGCTTATGTAACTGTACTACAGGTTTCCATTCTTAATGACCGTTTGCTTCTCAGAGGTTGTTTTGGCAGTCTTTACATTCATGATGAACTATTGTTGTTTTTTCATAATAGAAATATGTTTAAGAATAATTATTGTGTAGTAGTTTCCTTTTAGCACACCACTTTATAGAGTACACACTGCCTCAAAGTCAGGGATTGTTGCCCTACATGCATTCTGCATCCTGCTGACAAGAGCCCCATTGCATAAAATGAATATATAATCAGCTGGACAGAAGGCAGAGAGGGTTGCAATCAGCAAAGATGAAAATTACTACTTTCACCAGGATTCCAACTGTAGTTTGCCATAGCAAAAACAGGGCCTCCTTTGGGATGCTTCACTGAGATGAGTATGTTGAAATATGAACCAAACAAACTTATTTTAGGAGAACTTGAGGGGGAATGGGCCATAAATACTAGCTTGGAGTGGCTGGTATCTATGGCCCAACGTGGCTAGTTGTGAAATCCCAAACCAGCATGGGTCACTTGTGGAAGGAATTTAACATGGAGCAAATGAAAAGGGCTCCTGGGTTCTTCTTCTAATTTCTTCCCAAATCCTTCAGCCAGGACCAGATTAAAGTAGTGCAGCAGACTGGCTAAAATTCAATCTTTAATTGAAAACAATACAAAGGGATAGAACAGTCTGATGTTCATTTCCAGTTTTGTGATAAGCATTCTGCCCAGGAATACTCCTCTGACAGATCATTGGGTTTCCCAAGCTGCAGCGATGAAGCAGAGTCAAGTGGAGCATGTGTTGCATCTCCCTCACTTTGCAGAGAAACCTGATTGAGTGTGGCAGCTTTGTTTATAAGTTTTTGCCCAGCCTCTGTGTCTTAGGGATGGAGGCATGCTGTAGCCATTTGGCCACTCAGAGTGTCAGTTATTGCACTTCTCAGCCATGCTATGTGGCTGTGGATGCTCATTACTTGGTTGGGCTTGCCCCTTGCACCAGCCAACATGTTCATGGTAAGGGCTAGTGTTTTGTGTATAAGATGGCAAGGAAGTCTGTCCTCCCAGCCATCCCACAGAGGCTTGTGGTCAAGCGGGAAGATGCCTCAAAACCCATTGTAAACCTTTGCAAGGTGCTAGAGGCACCACTTTCTGAAGGAGTGCCCTTCCCATGAAACAACTTTAAATATAGCGATGTACGAAAAGGAATCTCCTTAGTGCTCCACGAGATACCCTTGTAGATAATTTTTTCCCTAGTGTTTCCATAGGAGCTTTGTGTTGATAAAATTAAGTTCTCTTCACTCCACTGATTAAAATCCTAATGGGAAGCAGAATTCCCTATCCGTAGTGCTCTCTTGCATCCACCTAAGGATAGTACAAGTGCTTTTGATAGCACAGGGAGGAGATGTGGCCAAACAGCCAGAGCTGCCCATTTTGGAACTAGGAACCATTTTCCTGATCTTGGCTCAACATCCTGCGATTCTGGGCAAATCACTTAATCTTCCTATACCTAAAAAAAGTGTAATATAATCCGGTGCTCATGTAAAGCTCTACAATGTCTTTGGGCCAAGTTCTTTCTATATTAAGCTGTAAAAATAAAATACTTCATTTCACCCTTCAGTTCTTTTTCAGATAGAAGCAGCATTCCCAAATGTATCACTGAATTCTTATAGAAATTAAATCAAGCTCCCTCAAAAGCCTCATATGGGATTTCATTTAACTGAAACATGTTTGTCTCTAATTATTCAATGTGGTTGTCTTGTATATAGGGCTCTGCTTCTTTCTATAGTTCATAAGAGTGCAAAGCAGTAGATGAGGAACTTCCCCGCTGATAGTACTCGTGTTTGGGAATCGGAGCAGCCACTATACATAGTGCTCAATGAATCCTGAATTCTCTTTACGTTTTGTTTGGAAGGATCACCTCATACATATTCAAACACCAAGGCAAGAAGGTTTCCTAGGAACTAATTTAGTTCACCCTTGCTTAAAGAAATGAGTTGTTAGTGCTTGGTGAAGCAGAGTTAATTATCTATGCCCCGGAGGCATAATAGATTGCTGGGCCTTGTAGACAGAAGTTATGGCCGACTTGATATTTAATGAAATGGGTGAACTGACATTAATCACACTTTATAGAATCTACAGACCTTCCACGTAAGTGTATGTAAATTTTGGTTGAGATGCTACCCCTTTGTCTCAATAAGCTCTGTCTTTAAATAGTCACAACCTTCAAGTAAATGTGCTTGTAAGCAGGATGTCAACTCCGTGTGCTGCCCCTCCTCATACTATTCAGTCCTCTTGTAGTCCACCACCCTTCTTTATCAGATTCTCTTGTATATGAAAACCACCAATATGGGATTATAGTGTGGGTCAGAGCAGCCTCTAGCCAATGTGGTAATGAGATACTCTCATGCCATAGGAGCAGCTACAGTCTGTAGCCTCCATTGACCGTGAGAGACGTCTCTTTCTCCAGCTCTGGATCCTCAAAAGACTCCTTAGGGCTTGATTCACAGAGACGTTTCTATGGGTGGGCGTGATTTACTCCCAACTCATCTCATGGAAACTATCTTTGTGATTTGGGACTATTGCTTTAAGATTTATATTCCGCCGATAGCCCCCTTTCAGTATTCTAAAAGCACAGTAGTCTTGGGAGGGCATGCTTAACTGAGAACTCTTGTTACATCTAAGTAACCATTTCCTTCACTAGTACTCAACACTATAACTCATTTATAGATTAGATAAATGCCATCATGTGTCATCCTACTTCTAGGATTAGAAGTGGCACATCCCCATGCAGGGTTTCCCACTCCCTGTTCTTAAAAAAAAAAAGCATTTAAATATGTTTTATTTGCCTCCAATGAGTCACGGTTCCCTAATGGGTGTTGATTGAGCTGGTCAACACTTGAGAAAAAAGGATACTCACTATTCTGTATTGTGTGTGTTCCTCGCAAAGATGTTACCTTATTATGCAGAGTTTTCAAAAGTTAGTATGCTTAATAATTGTTTGAATAAAGAGGAAGCGCCACATACCCCACGATTTCCTTGGACATGTGGCCCTCCCACAAGGAGCCTGAATCTGGTATAATATTCCCTGTAAATTGTGATGCAGACCTAATAACAAAGTTGTCATAGTTTGATAGACGCTTTTGATTTGAAATTTGAAAAAAAAAGTAAAATGCTTCTTTCTGAGATATTCACACTATAGTCGACCATAGTTCATGTAGTCCCCCATTTTAAAATGACTGTATTAAGTTGAAATCCCTTTCTGTCTGCTGTGTATTTATCCTTTCTCTGGTTTCATGAGCATAGCCACACCCGTACATGTTAATTAAATTGTATCATAGTATTTTGGTTTTTGTGTGAATGTTTATTTGTGTATGTTCTGCGGGTAGCCTACTATTGAAGCTCTGCACCTGTGAGAAGAACACACTGACCAAATTGTATCATCCCACTATCAGATATCTATTGGAGGTCATGCAGCAGAGATTTTCATTGTGTGATGGGTGGTAAGAAGGCTGGAACTGGTTTATCAGGATAAGTTTGATCCTGTCTGGTTCTCTTCATGGGAGCCATAGGGAGTTGCTTGTCACTGTAAATAAATGATTATATTGTACATTGCTGAGTTAGTTAGATCAGATGCCCCTTTCCACTCTCCAGAAAGAAGACACTTTTCATGCCAAAAGAGTTAGACTCCAAGGAAAATTAGTTTTCACTAATTTGAATGAATCCTCATTTGTTTCTGCCATTAGAGGCTTTACTTGCTGACCGCTTCTGCCTGAATTCTTATCAACGTCCCGATTCCTTTAGCTTAGCAAGTTAGAGAGTTTTCCTCCATGAAAAACTGTGTGTGCTGCGATTTGCTTTATGAAAACTTTAAATAGTTTGTCTTTGTATTTGCTATTTCAAGTTGAGTTGAATTGTACTGACCAAAGCATTTGTGTGTTGATTATTGATTTATGACTTATTTGAATGATTTGAGTTTGTAACTTTGCTAATCTATTACTAAATCTTTGTGGTTTGCAAATCTATCTCTTTCTGTCATTATTGTGGGGCTTAATGTGCTTCACTGCCATTGATGTATTTGATCTGTTGAGTCATGAATCACTCTGGGACTAAAGGTCTACCCGCTCGAGTGCAGCTTGTGCTTGAGTTTGCACTAAAGATCTGCACATTGCAAATCCTGCAGCATCAGCAGCAATCATATAATTGTGAATTCACAATACCCACTGACCAGTGGTTTTCATCTGAGCTGTTGGAACATACAATGCTAAATACACTTAATTTTTAACTTCTTTTGAACGTTTTCTGTAATGCAGCAAGGGGAGGACAGAAAACGTGATCTAAGAGAAACTCAGGATAGCTGCTAAACAGCAGATGCATAGCTCTTCTTATGGGAAGAATGTGAAAAGTCCTTGAGTAGGGGATCCAGTGGGGTATGATTGAAAGCTGTCTTCCATGAATTTCTGGTTTCTTACTTGTCTATGCCAGCCTCAAAACAAGGCTATGCTTACTCGAGCAGCCAGGTTAAATGTGCAGTGTACAACACCGAAAAACAAAATGGCGGGGCATTTAAAATGCATGTTAATGGCCAATAATGCATAGGTTTTAGTAGTACTTTAAGCAGGTATAAAGCAATATTAGAGCTGTTGATGCTACATATATTTCTATAGAACTTTCAGGCACTGTTATAAGGCTGGAGCCCTTTCAGTAGTCACAGCTTTGCCCTGGTTTCATGTTTCTTTTTGGAAATATACGAAGATCAGTCTAGATCTGTGCTGGAAAATGTGGTTTGTTTGTCTTCCTTCCTTTTTGCTGTACCTCCTGTTTTCAGTTATTAAGACTATGATCAATATATGTACACATCTTTTTTAGAGGTCACAAATGGCCTGATTCACAGAACTGGGCCATTTGTGACTGCAAAAAAAGCATTTTAAATGTACAAATGCCAAATTGCGATTCAGTAACTTGCTTCTGAATTCCAATTTGGTTTTGCCATTCGGTACTTGGAAGGGTCATGTTTAGGACGTCCCTTCCAAATAGTGAATCACAGTGGTATGTATTAATGTTTTGCGACTGAATTAGGGTCGCAAAACAATATTTGTTTCCTGACTACTGAAAGGTAGGGCTTATATCCACAAATGGGAAAGGGCCCCAATGGGACCCCTTCCCCCATGAGAATGTTTAACAAAATGTTTTTTAAGAACAGACAGTGGTCCCACTGACTATTTCCTCCAATTAAAAAATGAACATTTAAATTTTTGTTTTTGAAATGCATCATGTTTTCCTTTAAGGAAAACGGACTTCATTTGAAAAATTAAAAAAAAAGCTTCATTAAAAAGAAATCACAGACATGGTGGTTTGCTGACCTCAGCAGGCTACCATGCATGGGATGGCTATCATTCCTAACTTAGCAAACACAACAAGATGATGGACAGAGTGCTGAAACTTTTTAACCACTTACCTGCAGTCAAGAGATCTGGGTTGAATCCATCGTTCTTTTGCTCACTATGCCACACCAGTTTGGATCCAGCCAGATGCAAATCAGTCTTGAACCTGCTCCACATGTGAACAGGCCAGCCCGAACTGACAGGCCAGGTCCTCCCTGGATCAGAAGCAAACATCCTGGGACCAATTTCCGCGTATCACCCCTCATCAGCCGGGCTAGCTTAAATCCAGTGGAATAGCGAGCAAGGGACCCACATCTGGGCAGGGCCTTAGCCACAATCTAGCCTGGCTGATGAGGGGTGATACCCCGAAAACGGTTTCAGGATGCTCCGGTCCAGGGAGGACCTGGCCTGGCAGTTCGGCAGGACTGTTCCCATGAAGAGCAGGGTCAATACTGATTTGCATATGGCTGGGTCCAAACTAGGGTGGCATATTGAGCAAAAGAACAATGGATTAAACCCAGCTCTATTGACGAGGGTGAGTGGTTGAAAAGTTCAGCACTCCGTCCATCATCTTGTTGTGTTTGCTATTATTCCTAACTGCTATCACTATCGTAATTTCTGTCACTCTGATCAAATACCCTTGACTCCGCATCTTAGTGTCTGTGTCTCTTATCCTGAAATCATGTCTTATTCCGGTGATGTCTGTGTATATGTTTTCCTGTTGGGGGCCGGGGGGTGGGGGGGGTGATCATGTGCCTTGTTAACCCATTTTTTATGTTAATGAATTACCAAGCATACACAAAGCAATTAGAGTCTGCAGACAAAACCACTACATTCAAATCCACTACTAGACTGCAGGAAGATGTAACACACAATCGTAAAATCGGGTCTTTGAGGTGTCTCAAAACATAACGTATAGGAAACCTTGAGGAAATACCAGGCTCCACTCTTCATAAATCTATAAAGTATCTGAACTACATCTGTAAAAAGATTAAATTAAATTAATGAGCCGTCTGAAGAGCAACAATATAATTTATACTGTGTTGTAGATCAGTGATTCTTAAACCTTTGACTTCAGTGGACCCCACAGAATTATTACTGGAACCTGGTGACTCCCACTCAATCATTTTTGGAATCCAAGGACCACCCACGGAGTCATTAATGGAAGCCAAGGGCCCCAGCATGACAATTTTCGATGATTAGAACAGAAAAACAATACACACAAAAAAATTCAGAAACAAGCATTCATCAAACAAATACACAAATGACAAATGTATTTAATTCACCAACATATATAAAACAAGCATTGGCATAGCCAATAAGTCTCGCCTTTGGGACCTTATGTGTTTAGCCAGAACTTTTGGCTATGTTGTAGAGCATTGTCGCTGCTGTGCATCATGTTGAAAAGTTATAATAAAAAGTGTTAAGCATTTTTTTACCTTTATACAAACCAAGACGACATTATATACAACTGAACAACCTGATTAAAAAAGGTTTTAACATAAAAAATGTCTTTTAGTTTTTTTGTACTTGCACTGCTGGCAACTTCTTCCTGCCTGTTCTTATGCTTGTTTGTTATAATTTGTTTTGTTATGGGGGAGCGGGACATAAATAACGGGTGAGTGGAGGTTGGAAAACAGTAATTTAATTAGAACACGAGCAGCGGACAGACACTAGGGGAGAATCAACAGATGCCAGATTCTGAGGGCAGACTGAAGTGATGCTTAGGTGATGTTTAGGTGATGCTTAGGTGATGCTTAGGTGGTGCGCTGATGCAAAATGGTGGTGGTGAGTGATGTTTGGTGCTCAGGTGGTGCCACTATATGGTGTGGAATGGAGGTACGTTGTGGATTGTGGAGTTGAAATATGTTGTTTGGTGTGTAATTATGTGGTGTGTATTGGAAATGTGTGGAGTTGAATTGTGTGGCCTGGAACTGTGGTATTGAGTGAAATTATGCTTAGTGAAATTGTGTCATGGTGTGGAGTGCATTTATGTTGATTGGTGGTATGTGGCGTGTATTTATGTTGCATTGAGTACAGTGCAATTATGTGGCGTGCAATTATGTAGTACTGAGTGGTATGTGGAGTGTATTTATGTTGCATTGAATACAGTGTAATTATGTGATGTGTAATTATGTGGTACTGAGTGGTATTATGTTGCGTGTAGTTATGTTGCATTGAGTAGAGTGTAAATATGTGGTGTGTAATTATGTGGCACTGAGTGGTATTATATGGAGTGTATTTATGTTGCATTGAGTAGAGTGTAATTATGTGGCGTGTAATTATGTGGCACTGAGTGGTATTATGTGGAGTGTATTTATGTTGCATTGAGTAGAGTGTAATTATGTGGCTTGTAATTGTGTGGCACTGAGTGGTATCAGGGGTGTATTTATGTTGCATTGAGTAGAGTGTAATTATGTGGCATGTAACTATGTCACACTGAGTGGTATTATGTGGAGTGCATTTATGTTGCATTGAGTAGAGTGTAATTATGTGGCGTGTAATTCTGTGGCACAAGGTTATTATGTGGAGTGTATTTATGTTGCATTAAATAAAGTGTAATTATGTGACGTGCAATTATGTGCTACTGAGTGGTATTATGTGGAGTGTATTTATGTTGCATTGAGTAGAGTGTAATTATGTGGTGTGTAATTATGTGGCACTGAGTGGTATTATGTGGAGTGTATGTTGCATTCAGTAGAGTAATTATGTGGCGTGTAATTATGTGGCACTGAGTGGTATTATTTGGAGTGTATGTTGCATTGAGTGCAGTGTAATTAGGTAGCATATAATTATGTGGCACTGAGTGGTATGTGGAGTGTATTTATGTTGCATTGAGTAGAGTGCAATTATGTGGCATGTAATTATGTGGCACTGAGTGGTATTATGTGGAGTGTATTTATGTTGCATTGAGTAGTGTGATTATGTGGCGAGTAATTATGTGGTACTGAATGGTATTATGTGGAGTGTATTTATGTTGCATTGAATAGAGTGTATTTATGTTGCATTGAGTAGAGTGTAATTACGTGGTGTGTAATTATGTGGTACTGAGTGGTATTATGTGCTTATGACCTTATGATTTATGGCACCTCTTACAGCAAACAGAGACATTTAGAAGAGGGGACAGACTTGGGCCGGATAATTGCCTCGCAAGCTTTGTTAGTGCTACCTCGATTGACAGAGCCTTTGCCCCGACCACTTCCTTCTGTTTGGAGAAAGTGCCCCTTAAGTCCATATAAACCCCCAGATATTTGTAAGAGTGGGTGCTTTCAATGCTTTTGCCGTTGAATTGCCACCCTCCACTTAGCAGCTTCCTTTTCTTTGTCTTTGATAAATTTAATTCCAGCTCGTTGCAGATTGTGTAAGGAAGCAGCTGGTCGAGAAGCCTCTGCAAGCCGACCCTTGTGTGGCTAAGCAAGACGAGATCGTCTGCATATAGCAGATTGCTTACGCGGGTACCACCAAGTTTTAGAGGGTGGGATGTGATGACTCACGACTGTCTATATAACTGGAAGGGAGATGGGTACAGGAGAATAATGTTAGCAGATGCCGTACCTAAGTGCGATAAGTAAGTTTGAAGGATTGGATCACAAGATGTCACTGGCCACGGTTCCTGCTAAGTCAAATGAGATGTAATGATTGTTTATGCAAATAGCATATGTGGTCGCTGTATGACGTCTCTACAATTGATATGTACAATGTATTTCACTAAACAATCAAAAAAAACTTTTTGTTTACCATTCCACAATTGCAGTCATTCACCTTCGAGCAGTAAATTAAATTAAAAGCACATTTTAAAAACAGAAATGGAGTAGCCCGGTAGCAAATTGCAGTTGCGAAAAAATAAAAACCCACTAAATTGGATCCAATGGCAGCGCAGGAGGCATTGGAGCAACTCAACGTGCTCAGCGGCAGGGAGAAGCATAGCACCAAGGAGGGAGGAACAGACTAGCAGTAAAGGAGCAGTGGTAGAGGAAGAAAGCAAAGAAATGTGTGGGACTGGCAGAGGCATACTGATGGCAACCAGCGTATCATAAGGAACAACTCCAACAATAAAGACATAAAGAAATGAAGCATTGTTTGTGTAGCCATGATGAAGTATAGGGTACATGTTATTTCCTACTAGAAGAACCAGTTTAAAGAAGCATGTGGAGGTGGTACAAGGTTAGAGCAGCATTTAGGGAAATACCGCTGCCACATAAGCACAAATACATAAGAATCAAACTGGAAGGTAATCTAATGGCTCCTCAATCAGCTGATGAATACAACAGCAATTCCCTAAGAGAAATCCACCTGGCCTTCCGTGAGGTTGGAAGATGGCTGTTTACAGTCACAGCTTCACTTAAACATACAGTTGAGTGAATCCAATTAGCGTTTCTCTTGGAAGGAGTAGAAGCAAGAGTTTAGACTCGGGACTGCCTTAGTGTGCTGACACAGTCTGTCCCATGTATTGTCTGTAGATCTAGGAATGAGTTTTCTATTGATGTTGCTGCTCTAGAAGAGGCTTCTGAATATGCTCTTCCGTTTCAAAGGTGAGATTGTGTAAGCTCTTCAAATTCTTGTAACCACCAGATCTTTTAAAAGGGTAAAATGTAAAGCCTTGTAAATAATGCAAGCCGTCTTAAAATTTAGGCTTGAGACAAGGGCGTAACGGAGGGCAGCGAAGCCCATGCAATGCGGGGCAGGGTTCTTTGTTTCGGAGGGGGCACCCTCACCTCTCAAAGCCATGCCATTGCATGCCTTGCAGAATGCATGCAATGGCATGGACTAAGAAATAGGTGAGCGCCGGGAAAGTCACCCGTATTTCTCAGCAGGCCACCTGCAACATAGGGGGGCCCCAACCCTTCAGTGGGACCCCATTGAGCCCAAGATCAATTAATATCTGTGCCAATTGGGAGACGATGGGGCCTCTCATCACATTTTGCAGGGGGCTCCATCATTTTGTGTTACATCACTGGCTTGAGAGTGAGACAGCGATGGTCTGTGAGCACTGCAGTAATCCTACCTTTAGAACTCTGGTTAAACTTTGTTTCCACAGTTGCCTTCTACCAGACCTGAACATCCTGATGAACGAGTAGTGTAAAGAACTCCCCCAATAACCAGCTGCCTCTCACGCTCACTGCTCTCAGAGTGATTCTGTATGGTTACCGACAACTTCACAACTCGGCTTACATAGCAGTAGGGTCACATTTTAAATGGCTATATCTATAATTGGGTCGGTCTCAAACACTGGTCAAAAGAAAACATTACGTAGCATCATGGTTGTTAAGCAGTGTTTACACACTCCCGCCTAATCCAAATAATAATTCAGGTGCAGCAATTTCCTCAACTTCTCAAACAAACGAATGTCGCAATAGTTCTTATCTCGAGCAAATAATCTGAGCGTCGCAGAGAAACGGTTTGTTTTTCTTTTGCTTTAGTGACCAGTTTTGAAGGAGCTCAGAGCGGCACCTACCAAAACCATCCCTAAAAATATGCTTCGAGAATCTAGTTTGATTTTGAGCGTTCACTTTGCAATCATGCGTTCTGTACACCTTTGCTGGCCTCCACATGCCTCTCATACTGGTGTCATTATTAGGGAGGCTTCGATGCATAGATGTCAAGTTTACAGTTTACTTATGTGTGGCATTTCAATGTTTTCAATGTGCTTAATTGTGGCATTTCAATGGCTTATGTGTGACACTTTTAATGAGACTTCATCACGAGCAAAGCAGCTACCTCTATAAGGGACATTTCGGAAATGAACCGCTTTTTAACAGTTTGATAGTCTGGACCCAGCTGCACACACTAGAACTGCTTAGAACAAGAGAGGAGCGGGGGCGAGCGAGCGTGGCAGCCTGGGCTTTTGAAAGCTGACCAGACGCTTGTGCGTCATGGCCTTTTCCCCGCACGGCCGGCATGTGTTTCCAATTATCGCGCCCGCGTCTGGGCACAATAATTGGAAACAGATGTCTGCCGCGCCCGTAACCGCAGGGAAAAGGCCATGACGCACGAGCGTCTGGTCAGCTTTCGAAACCCCCTAACTTAAAGTCTCACCAGAGCAGCGCTTGCGCGCTACTCGAGGCTCGACCTAAAAAGGAAATAATTTTAATTTTAATCAGAAAGTTAGAGTTTGTCTAAATTCAATTGAGGTCACTCATCGTCCATACTATTTTGTGTTTGATGCACTTGCACTGCTCCCATGAATCTATCTGATGATACTTAATTTGTAGCCACCAATTTCAAATTCCTAAACAATTACAAAAGGTTTTAACATTTTTATTTGTGCATTTTGCTTCTTTATTTATCTACACTTTATTAATCTGCTAATATTTTCTCTGCAGTCACAGACCCCCTGAGTAGGGCTTGCGGACCCCCAGAGGTCACTGGACCATCGGTTAAGAACCACTGTTCTATATTAACAGAACACCAATGGAAAATAACATAGAGCTAGTTTTGAATGGGCTTTTGAAAGTGAAGTGAGTTACCTATATATATTGTGAGTGTAGATAGTTTATCACCAAAGTTGAGGTGATGTACTATAAAAAAGGGTAGAGCAGATTTTACACTTGAAGAGTAGCTCTGATTTAGAGTTGAATGCCAATTGTCTTGCCTCTGTAGGATTAACAGAGAGCACTAAATGCAGCAATGTCCACTATATGGGCACTAAATTATTTTGTACATTTTGCCCGGTTACTCTGAGCAAACAAGTAAATCGGGTTCAAAACTAAGCGGTAACTCAACACAGATGTAATTTGTTCCAGGGGGAGTTTTTACTGCAAATGTGTTGCCAGCCTATAAATGATGACAAGTGTCCTAGTTGGAAAATTAAATATTTGAATTGTGTAGGTGACGGAGAGAAAAAGCTGAATTTATCTGACAGATAGATATTCTAGTTACCCACCATCTTGTCACCTGCCTCTCTATCTAAACCTATATATACTTCACACAAAAACCCTATCTTCAGCCAGAAATCTCAATGTGCTCTTGAACCCCACCATGCACCAGGAATCATTCATGGCCACTAGGGCCAGGGCATCCAGGTACCATGTTTCAAATCAACACAAAAGCCACTCCGACATTCCCTTCCATGTAACCAAGTCACTGATTACTGCACTAGTCCTTATCAAACTTTACTATTGCAACATTCTACGTGTAGTTCTTCACCTGTCATGTAGTTCCATTAAATCTATATAGGATCTAGGCGTTTAGACAACATACACTGTGGGATTGGTGTCCAGACTGATTCCAGACACCCCCACTATGTATTTTTGCCTGTATACCTAGCTAGCTCACAGTGCCACTGTAAACTCCTCTTACCAAGGAGAGAATAGTTCTTGGCAACAATCGAACATGACAACTCTGTCCCATCAGGGATCGTGGAAACAATACAGTACTTTTCGCTCAGTTACTTGTGCTCACTTTGAAGGAAGTGACCCGAATAGTGTCACCGGGGTCACTTGTGACCACCTCTCGGCCTTCCAAACAAATGAAGAGTCGGTCAGACAGTAGAGAATAAAACCCAAATTATTTATTAGTATTGCGCTGCAGCGGAGCCCAGTCTGACCAGCCTCACGAGATGGCTGCTGAGGGATTGACTCCCCCCAACATAACATCAGATATTATACATTTCCAATTCCCCAAGAACACGCCCAGGCTGGAAAATTCCGGTCCAGGCACTAGTGAACAAAGGAGGCACAGAAGGATGAGCTACGGTCCTGGGACCGGGTACATGCTATCTCCACTTCAAGGTTACTCTGCCCGCGCCCGCCATTCTAGAAGGAGGGAACAAGCCTATCTAACAGCAAATGTATGCCATAATAGAGAGTACATTCATTAGTGCAGCGAAACTCGGCCTTGAAGAAATACAAACTAAAGATACATTGAGGCAGTTTTCTGCTGAGGCAAGCAGTATGAGGCAGAAGCTCAGCTTCGAACATAGAACAAAATGGCAGCTGCTAATAAAATGGTGCCATGAATGCTAACTTAATACAGAACGAAGTATGAGCAACAGGACAATTACATTTTCAATTCTAACAGACCCTCCTTTTTGCATTCATTGCTAAATTTTATTATTGCCATCAGGTAAGGGCCTTACAATTCTAAAGATAGGGAAAATGTTTGAGCATAGGCAACATTTGCTAATTTATGTGGCTACCAGCGAAAGCTAAAACTCTATGCGATATGTAATGAACACATTACAAGGCTAGACATACATGATTAATATTCAAAAATGCCCTTGTCAATACACATCATATCCTGGATGTCTTGCATCATCGTGGCCTTATTCTTAGAATCATGTTCCAAGTGTTTGGGGCGAGGCGTTAACATTTGTACACAGCAGGCACAACAGGCAGGAAGGCAGTGTATGCACAGACAACATGTTAAAATGATACTAGCTATGGCAACCAGGAAAATGATAATCTTCCAACCCCAAGATGCGAACAGGCCCCAAAACCACCGCATGAGAGACCATGTGCCATTCTCCTGGTGTATGTCAGAGGCAAGCCTATGGAGCTTCTGTATAGCAGCATATACATTTGGAGCGTGGTCCGGTATGTATACACAGCAGCTACTGCCGGTGACGCGGCAGGCCCCACCCCGATTAGCAAGGATGACGTCTAACACCATCCTGTTTTGAAGGGCAACAAGTCTCGTAGCCTGGAGCTCAGCAGCTCAGGATACCAGCAGTTGCATTTATCACTCCTTCTACCACCCTAGTGAGTCTACGAATATTTAGGCTATTGGACATAGGGCCCCAAAAGGGTACAATACCTTTCATGGCATCGGTGAACTGCTGCAGAGTGGTATCTGTCTGATCTACATCTTCTGTGTTAATAACCCTCCTGACTCGGGACAGGTATGTGCTCCTACGTTGCAACTGATTGTCTTTATGGTACTTGGACAGAGCTATATATATGGGGGGCAAGAGGTGAGAGAGATAACACCTACCCGACCATCCCTCAGGGAGCCAAACATAACCCTGAGATCCACAAACAAAGTAGACATTAGGGGGTAGTACCAGGGGTGGACTATCTGTCGCTCTCAGCTTATAGGTAGTTTTGCACCTGCTCTCCCCTACCTCTATCTTCCCACTCCCCTGGACACAGAAAGTAGCGGTGGTGTTAACCACTGACAGCGGCATTGGCTTATCCTCAGTGAAATTACGAGCCTGGAAGGACTGGAAATATTCTGACGTGTTGAACCCCAGGAAATCATCTATTTCCGTACAAGACCATGTTCCATTTCTTTTTTACCCCTTTGTATGCTTGCATGCAAGAGCTTAGGAACAATCTACCGAACTGCTCTCGACCTGTAGGAGCACCAGGAGGTGCTCTATGCTGGATGCGTACGTTTTGTATTATGGTGCGGGAACCAATACTCTTTCTTTCTAATGCATTAAATTCGGGATGCGGACGCACCATACTAAGCAATGCAAACCGCCCCTCACAACTGTTAATATAGGACAACGGCATGGACAATAAGTTCTCACTTTTATGGGTCACCGAAGGAAGTAGTCCACACACCCAACAGTTTGTCACATTAGACGCATTATGTGCCTGGTGCAACATTTGTATAAACACATTATCCTTGTAAGACTTCCGGTGTTCCCCTTTGTGAGGTGCCAAAGTTACAAACATATGTTCAGGGGGAGCAGGTGTTGTACCAATCAAGGAATGCACATGATATTTTTCTTCAAGGAACTACATTATTCCAAGCATTGCTATAAGAGAAATCAGGACAATTAGCATAAACACTATTTTACTCTTTCTCGACCAACTGGGCCAACCAACCCCATTCCCCTCCAAACGTGGTGCTGCAAAAGGCTGTTCCTCCTCAACAATCGGGCGGCCAAAGGGATACATAGTGATCAGGAGAGGAAAATGCAAGCGTCTGTCTGAGCCTCGCTGGCAGACTCCTATTGTTCATCTACGGTGGGGCAGCGCGATCGCAGCCCGTTGAAGAAATCCCATGTCGTCCAGGATAGGGCACCACCCCCTTTCGGGAAGACACCCTCAACTTATCCCGTTCAGTGTCTTGGACAAAGCACCAAACTCCTTTCCCCTAAGCTATCGTTGGTACCGCGGGCAGGGTACATACACCCTATTCTTCATCCATGCAGTCCATCTCTACTAAGCTGACTTTTCCTTTGGTGCACTGTCCCTCCGTCGGGGACGCAAATTATACCTAGCCACTCCGGGCACAGAGTGATCAGTAAACAGGGGCTCAAATTCAGAGGGGCCAAAAGACTGAGGCTCAAGCACTTGTGGGTCAGGTGGAGGAGGATCCTCGATGGCCCTTACTTCTGTGGGGACCGCCTCATTCAACACCGCATCGTTTTCTTCCTCTGTTTGCACCCACGTCAGTCGAGCATCCGAGAAAGGGATGAAGCGTGGCACTTTCTCTGTCTCGTGGTCACCTATGCCATAGATTACCCACTGGTCATAGGGGAGAGGCAACGGCACCTTGCGGCAATTGCTGATGTGCAGCCAGTTCTTCCGACCAGTCACTTTGACGGCACTTCTGGTGGCAAGAAGTACCTGAGAGGCCCCTTCCAACGAGGCTCCAGGCTCCCCCGACTCAGAAAGTGCCATACAAGAACAAAATTGCCAGGTCGGATGGTGTGCTCGAGCCCCTCTGTTGGCGGTGGCAACGTCTCTTGTATCTGTTAATGGATAGAACGCACATTTTTAGTCATTTCGTAAAGGTAGTCTACCAACAGAGGATACTCAATATCAGAAAAATGCTTTAGTCGAGGGACGCCCCAAACATTTGCTGGGCGGCAGAACACGACCTCATATGGGGACAATCCTATTCTAGTGTGAGCCGTAGCCCTGGTTGACAAAAGAGCTAACGGTAAAGCATCTGGCCACTTCAATCCTGTGCTTTCCTGAATTTTTGCCATTTTCAGTTTGAGAGTACCATTGTACTTCTCAACCAAGCCTGCTGATTGGGGGTGGTGTGCAGCGTGGAACTTCTGTCTAATGTGTAACCCATCTCACACCAACTGGATAACTTTTGAATTAAAGTGACTGCCATTGTCACTCCAAATCAAACGAGGCAAACCGAAGCGGGGAAAGAACTCCTTCAGGAGGGCTTTCACCGTCGCCAAAGCTGTATTCTCCTTAGTGGGGTAAGCCTCAACCCATTTACTGAATGCGCAAACAACCACCAACACATATTTCAAATTGTTAACCCGCTCCATCTCGATATAGTCCATCTGAAGGACCTCAAAAGGGAAAGAAGGGGGTGTGAAATTGCCAGGGGGTGTAGGAGTGCCCTTCCCAGGATTGTACATCATGCATACCATACAATATTTTACCAAATGGGCAGCTACCTTCGGGATGTTATCATCCTGCCACACGGGGTCCAATAGCTTGCATATGCCCTTGGCGCTAATGTGACCTGGCCCGTGCGCCATAGTGACTACAGGGAGGATGTAGGTATCCGGTAACATCCACGTTTGCTTTCCTGACTTATCCGTCCAGCACCCATCTTCGTCTAAACGTGCTGTACTTTCCTGCCATACTGCTAGCTCCTCAATCGTTGCCTCACTTTGTATTTCTTTGACACTATCCAGTGTATCCTCAAACATAGTAACTTCGGGTACCCATCTAGCAGGGCCTGCCACAAACATTCTTTTCATTTTTGTTTGGGCTGTCTCCTTAGCTGTTAGGTCTGCAAATGTGTTTCCCCTTCCCACATCATCAGTAATTGCCTTGTGGGAGCTGCACTTCACTATTGCTAACTTCTTGGGAAGTGTCAGGGCTGACAAAAGCCTGTGCATTAATGGGCCATTCTGGATCTTTAACCGTGTGAAGTCAGGAATCCTCTCTCCGCCCAGAGCCGCCCAAAGTTGTGGGCAACTCCAAAGGTGTACTGGCTGTCAGTATAAATATTGACAGTCAGTCCCTCGCTTAGCTCACAAGCTCGAAGAAGGGCAACTAACTCTGCAGCTTGGGCCGATTGATAGGGAACTTGTGATGTCTCGACTACTGTGTGCAGGCTAGTTATGGCATACGCCGCAGTCGTTGTGCCATCCGGTAATTTGAAACAACATCGACAACAACATCAACAACGACATATAGCTCCCCTTGGGGTTCAGATAGGGGAACATCAGTCAGGTCTACCCATCCCTCCGTCTCTTCCTCAGTGCGAAAGATTCAATCATGCACGTCTATTTCCTCACTTTCAGAAGGGAGGGGTAGTAACGTGGCTGGGTTCAGAGTGGCACATCTTTTGATGGTGAAGTGTGGTGCAAAAAGGGTTAATTCGTAACCAGTCAGACGTGCACTGGTGAGGTGCTGTGTCTTTGTTCTGTTCAAAAGTGTGTCCACAGCATGAGGTACCATGACTGTGAGATCGGTATCAAGGACGAGCCCTGCCGATTGTCGGATAGAGACAGCCACAGCCGCGACCGCTCTTAGACAGCTCGGGAGGGCTCTCGCGACGTTATCAAGTAGAGCAGAAAATAAGCACACGGCCTCTGCTTATCTCCAAAGGCCTGTGTTAAGACAGAGAGCGCGCAGCCAGCCGTCTCGTGTACATACAACACGAACGGCTTCTGGTAGTCAGGCGTACCAAGTACAGGCGAAGAACAAAGCGCGACCTTTAGTTGCTCAAAAGCTTGTTGACATTCGGGCGTCCAGGGCAAGGGTTCATGCACATCTTTAGTGGTTAGCTGCAACAGCGGCTTTGTTAGTAAGGAAAAGTTAGGAATCAAGTGGCAACAATACAAAGTAATGCCGATGAAAGCTCGCACATCCCTTTGAGTCTTAGGGATGGGCATTTTGACAATAGCACTAATACGTTCAGGTGTTAGTCTCCTTCCCTCCTTCGACAGTAGGTGACCTAAGTAGGTGACCTCCTGTCGACAATATTGGAATGTTGAGAGGGACACTTTATGTCCGTGATGGGCCAAATGTAGCAACAATTTAACCGTTGCATCTTTCCAACCGTCTTCAGTGTGCGAAGCGATCAAGAGATCGTCCACATACTGCAGTAATACATTACCTGTGGGATGTGTGAGGGAATCCAATTGGCCTTTTAAAGCTTGACTATATATACTAGGGCTCTCAGTATAGCCCTGAGGAGCTCAACAGAATCTAAAACTTCTGCCGGCAAGGGCAAATCCAAACAGATGCCTACTATCTGGATGGATTGAAATGCTAAAAAATGCATTCTTCAAATCGATGACAGAGAAGAATTTGGCAGAGGAAGGAATCATAGTCAGAAGGGCAGTGATGTTGGGGACAACTGGGAACTGAGGGACCATGATCTTATTAACCTCACGCAAATCAATCACAAACCGATAGACATCAGGATGATCATCAGAGGAACCCGAGGGTGTCCTCTTAAGAATGGGAAGAATAGGGCTATTACACACATTCGCAGTCGTCTCTTCAACAACCCCTGATTTAATCAAATCCTGTATAATCTGTAATAGAGCTCACTCCCCTGCTTGCGGTATTTTGTACTGAGGGATACGAGGGAGAACAGGGTTGTCCTTGACCCTGATGGAAACTGGAGGTATCTGTAACAGCCCTACATCCGTATCTCCTGTAGCCCATAAAGTTGTTGGCACATCCTTAAACTCAGCGGGAAGGGGGTCATCCTTGGACAGACACTGCTTGGAACTCCCTACATTGGGTCCGATTGTCATTTAGACACCATCCGGGGAGCAAGAAATTGTCGCGTGCAACTTCTTTAACAAATCCAAACCTGTCAAATTTTCTCCACAGTTGGATGTCAATAGAAAGGGCGTATCTACAGTAAAAGGACCAATAGTCAGGGCAAGTGGCTTGGAAATGGGGCTCACAACCAGTATACCTGAAAAGCCTACCGAAACATTATTTTGGCCGGACAGGGCTGCCCCGGAAACCAGTGAATGAGAAACAGAGCTATTCATTGCGCCTGTATCCACCAAGAATTGCTTAGCTGAGCCCTGCAAATCAGCAGTAACATAGGGTCCGTGCTGATCTACAGGAATCTGAACTGGTCCCTCACCCTGTCACTGGCTGTCCTAACCATGAGTTAACCCAGTCACTTCATCCAAATCATAGTCATCATGATAATACTGTCGCCCCCGAGGGTCATCGAAATAGTTCCGATCAGAGCGACCTTGCTGTTCCTCATTTTCCTGACCTCCGTCATGGCCTCCTGCTCCACGACCCTGTCCACGAGAACCCCGTTCTTTAGGGGCCGCAACCTTCTGCAACAACGTCGGGCACTCACTGCACCAGTGTCCCTCCTCCTTACAATATGCACACTGGTTCGGCCCCACATGCACAGCATTTTTGCTAGTACGGGGCAGCTGTCAGGCCGGACCAGTGCCGCGTCCTCTACCGTTCCCCCTGGACACCTGCTGCATCAACACCTTCGTTTTCAACTCCTTATTTTTCTTCTCCACCTTCTCCTTCTCTTCGTTCTCTCTATGCTCATAATCCTGTGCCATGCTTAATATCACTGATGGGGAGGAGGTAGTCCAAGTGCTCTCCGAAGCCTGCAACCGAGTCACGATCTCGGGAAGCAGATTTGTAACAAATCTGTTAACAAACAGTCGGACACCTCCCTCCATCGACAAGTCCTGTCCACTGAAATCCAAAAACACATCTTCAAACCTAGTAAAAAAATCAGATACACTTTCATCATTCTTCTGACGACATGCTGTTAACTTGTCCCAATCTACTCGGAATTAGAGAGTGCATGTAAGTAATAACTCGACCTGGCAAAGCTAGTATCTCAGTCTTAGGCTCCTCACCAAGCTTCCTCTCTTTATCCTATGCCCTGATCTCATCCCAAGTGCCACCCAACTCCACAACATGGTCCTGCGTATGCACCTGCCGCCAAATATCAACTGGCACCAATAAACCGAAAAACATCTCAATGTTTGCCAACGTCATTACCGTCGACGACACAGCCTCTATTCATTCTTTATAGTAAGCAGTTGGATTTTTCCTAGGGTCGGGTAACTGAGTCTTAAGAGACAAGACCTCACTCCTTTTCCAAGGAGTATAAACCCATTGTTCTTGGTAGCGGGCCTCTACTCGCTGTCTGACGACAGCATCCCTCTGGTCTCGCAGCTCCGGTATCTCAGGGTGGAAGATCGGATGTACTTCCCTCATCGGAAACTGGGACACTGTTGTTGATCTCTTCTGGTGCAACCTGCCTCTGTATCCAATCAACGTCGCAACATTACTAAAAACATCGTTAGGGGCCATGTCAGCAGCATACACATGGTCCTGGATGTCATAAATAATTTGGGGTGTGTTAGAAATGGGGATCTCTAGTTGGCCGCGGCTGGCGCCGAGGTCCAAATAGGGATCCTTCTTCCTAAGTCAGAGTAAGGGGGCTACACCCTTTGATAACCCCTGCTCAACCCTGTGGTAACGTAGCACGAGCAGACAGGCCTATCTCAGAGGCAGTGTGTGAAGCATTTATGACCATACACAATAACACAGGAGAGACGCTACAAACGGACACCACAAGTAGTTTATAGAAAAATAGTTATCTTTATATAGACTGAACACGAGGCTAAAAGCACTCAAGGAGCCACAATGCACACAATTACAGATTCACTTCAAAAGCAATAAAGGCACTCGAAACGGGGGTGGAACGGACTTAGTTCGGGGCCGGGGTCCACGCGACCCGGTGATGCACAATGTACCTGAGATGTAAAGGGGCACGGCACGCAGCCTCACAAGGAAGCCGCGGTGATGACAGGCGGACTCGCAGCGGCCACAGCTCCCGGCTGTAGCGGTCCGTGGCGTGCACTCACGATAATCCTGGGACGGGGCTTAAAGGCCGGCACCCAGCGGCACCCGCAGGTGGTAACAAGATCCTGGAAGTGGTGTCTAGTGCGGGCACTCAGCGGCACAGCTCCTCAGCTGCAGCGGCCCACAATAGCGATAGCGATGATTTTCGTAGGATGGAAAATGCGGGCACTCAGCGGCACAGCTCCTCAGCTGCAGCGGCCCACAATAGAGATAGCGATGATTTTCATAGGATGGCAAATGCGGGCACTCAGTGGCACAGCTCCTCAGCTGCAGCGGCCCACAATAGCGCTAGCGACTTTCAGCCCGCGTTCCCCGCAGTAGAACCAGAGGCTCTGGAATTCTCAACAGAGGCTTCACCTGCGGGTAGAATCCCCCTCAATTAGGAATCCAGACGGCTGATGGGTGAAGTCTAAAGTCCTTGAGACTTCAGCAGGAGGCGAGCTCAAATCAGGCCCTTGGGTAGTTGCTTCAGCAAGATGGATGAAAGTTTCAAAGTCCTTTCCCTCTAGTTACACGGACAGAGGTTCGTCTTGGCATCCAGAAGTAACACCCTCGTGGGGGTTTTCGCGCACATCTTTATACCCCTTCGCCTTTGTTCTCTCAAAAGTCACGAGTCACTGAACCCAGTCAGAACCAGTTCGGGGAGGTCCTGGGGGCACGTTGTTTACGAGGCGGCATCCTGCCCTTTAGGAGAGGGGGTCTGCCATCAGACGCACCGTGGGAGGGGGAGCCATCATTCACCTTGCCAGGCGCAGCCCTACTCAGATCAAAGGGTCACCCCTCCCCATACTCCAGCTGCAGATCTCTCTACTCGACCCAGGTGGGGTTCAACCTACCCTGTCCCTCCAAAACCAGACAGCCAATACACATAACAGCAGAGCACACTGGAAGACTTAGGCAAGAAAATACCCACTTTCCCAAAGTGGTATTTTTAGACACAGAATATAGAAATAACCCTCACTAAAAGATGTACTTTAATATTCTGAGCTCAGGCATACTAAGTTCGACTTTCCACTTTACAAGCTGCTTCTGTGGGTGGTGCAATCAGCGCTGCAGGCCCACCAGCAGCATTCGGTCTACCAGCCCTGGGCACGCACGGTGCACTATACTAGAGACTAACAGGTAAACCAAATGAGCCAATTATGGGAACATCAATTCATACAGTCAATTTACCATAGGGAGCATTCGCGCTGTGGCACGGAATGGCCGTGGCACAGCGCCCAGAGCATCTAATACCAGCAAACACAGAGGAGACAAAAAGCGAGAAATGGAGGGGAGATCCACGCCAATGGTGCCAGGTCTAACACGTGTCCCCTCCAGCTGAAATGTGGGGAGAACTACCCACCCACTTTGGAGTTCTCATCACTAAGGCGGAAACATCTGGACAGACCATCAGCATTGGCGTGCTCTTTACCAGGGCGGTGTTCCACCGTAAAGTCCATACCCTGTAGGGAAATGGACCACCTCAACAACTTTGGATTCTCTCCCCTCATCTGCATCAACCATCTGAGGGGCCTGTGGTCTGTCTGAACCCGGAAGTGAGTCCCAAACAGGTATGGTCTCAGCTTCTTCAGTGCCCAGACCACAGCAAATGCCTCACGCTCAATTGCACTCCACCTCTGTTCCCGTGGAAGTAACCTCCTACTAATGAAGGCTACAGGTTGGTCTAGGCCCTCCTCATTGATCTGTGTCAGAACGGCCCCCACACCATGCTCGGAAGCGTCTGTCTGGACAACAAATTCTTTTGAAAAGTTGGGCGCCTGAAGTACAGGTGCTGTGCACATGGCAGTCTTCAGGGCGTCAAAAGCGTTCTGACAGGTGTCAGTCCAGTTCACCATCTTGGGCTGCTTCCTAGAAGTCAGCTCAGTCAAGGGTGCAACAATGTTGCCATACCCCTAGACAAACCTCCTGTAATAACCCGTGAGTCCTAAAAAGGGTCTCACCT
This sequence comes from Calotriton arnoldi, assembly GCA_963921515.1. Taxonomy (NCBI): domain Eukaryota; kingdom Metazoa; phylum Chordata; class Amphibia; order Caudata; family Salamandridae; genus Calotriton; species Calotriton arnoldi. Next base: position 219,298 of record CAWUFW010003586.1, read on the forward strand.
GTGTCTGGGTCTTGGGGGGCTCCCAAGCCAGGATGGTTTCAATCTTGGGCTGTAGGGCGCCACCTGGCCGCTCCCCACCTGGTGTCCCAAGTACACCACAGAACCCTGCCCAATCTGGCACTTACTTGCCTTGATTGTGAGGCCTGCCCTTCGCAGTGCCATCAACACTCCCCAGAGGTGGCGCAGGTGGTCCTCCCATGAGGAACTAAACACTGCAATGTCATCCAGGTAGGCGGCACTGAAATCTTCCAGCCCATCCAACACCCTGTTGACCAACCTCTGAAAGGTGGCAGGGGCATTCTTCATCCCAAAGGGCATCACCCTGAACTGGTAGTGTCCATCTGGTGTGGAGAATGCGGACCTCTCCTTTGCCCCATCAGTTAAGGCGATCTGCCAATACCCAGACGTCAAATCAAACGTGCTGAGGTACCGTGCAGCCCCTAGCCGATCTATGAGCTCATCAGCTCTGGGGATGGGGTGCGCGTCAGTCTTTGTGACTGAATTGAGACCTCTGTAGTCCACGCAGAACCGAAGTTCTGGGGTGGCACCAGGCGCTGCAGCTTTTGGTACCAAGACCACTGGGCTGGACCAAGGGCTGCTAGAGGACTCAATCACCCCTAAAGCAAACATTTTGGAAACCTCTTCCTTAATGGATGCCCTAACCCGGTCAGTCACTCGGTAAGCCTTGTGCTTAACAGGAAGACTGTCCCCAGTGTCCAATTCGTGGACACACCAATCGGTGACACTAGGCACCAGGGAGAACAGATCACTGAATTGTCCCAACAGTTGGCGACAATCACTCTGTTGCTCAGGGGTCAGTGTGGCGAAGAGGACCACACCCTCCACTGACCCGTCTTGCTCCTTTGCACACAGGAGGTCAGGAAGAGGCTCACTCTCCTCCTCCATCCCAGCATCTGTGGCCAGGAGCATGCCCACTTCGGACCTCTCAAAGTGGGGCTTCAGGCGGTTGACATGCAGGACCCGCAAGGGGTTCTGGGGAGACCGCAAGTCCACCAAGTAGGTAACAGGACTCTTGCGCTCCACCACCTCAAATGGTCCGGTCCACTTATCTTGGAGCGCACAAGGCTCCACTGGGGCCATGACCCAAACCTTTTGACCAGGCTGAAACTCAATCAGAGTGGCATTCTGATCGTGCCAACGTTTCAGCTCTTCCTGGCTGGCTTCCAGATTTGCCTCAGCAAGCTTTCTGAAACGCCGAGTCTGGTTCCTGAAGGCCAGCATGTAACTAAACACATCCTGGGGAAGTTTCCTGGGAGATTGCTCCCAGCCTTCCTTGACCAGACTCAGAGGCCCTCTTACCGGGTGACCATAGAGTTGTTCAAAGGGGCTGAACCCTAGGGACTTCTGTGGCACCTCACGGTAAGCAAACAACAGGCATGGCAAGAGGACGTCCCACTTATGCCTCATGGTCTCTTCTAGGCCCATAATCATGCCTTTACGGGTCCGGTTGAATCTCTCAACCAGCCCATTCCCTTGGGGGTGGTAAACTTATAAGTTACCCCACACTCCTCCCACAGAGACTTCTTATATTTGGAAATGAAGTTAGTACCCCTATCAGACACCACCTCTCTGGGGAACCCCACACGGGAGAAAATCCCCATCAGTGCACGTCCCACCACGGGGGCCGTCACTGTCCGGAGTGGGATGGCTTCAGGGTACCGGGTGGCATGGTCCACTAAGACCAGGATGAACCTGTTTTGCCCATGGCTGTCTTGGGGTCCAGAGGCCCCACAATGTCAATGCCCACTCGCTCGAACGGGGTACTGACAACTGGAAAGGGCTGGAGTGGGGCTTTGATCTTCCCCCCACTCTTCCCACTTGCCTGGCAAGTCTCACATGTCCTATAGTGAGCATCTGAGCTCCTGCGCATCTGAGGCCAAAAAAAGTGGGTGACCAGCCTCTCGAAGGTCTTGGTCTGCCCCAGATGTCCTGCCAATGGCACATCATGAGCCAACCCCAGTAGGAAGGCTCTGAAGCCCTGGGGTACCACCAGCACACGGGCTGACCCAGGCTCAGCAACCTTAGGCTCGCTGTAAAGGAGGTCATTCTCCCAATAGATCAGATGTGACCCTGACTGATCACCTGCTGCCTGGGCTGCAGCCTGTCGCCGCAGCCCCTCGAGAGAAGGGCACGTTTTCTGCTGTTCACAAAATTCCTCCCTGGTGGGCCCTCCTTCCTGCTGCCAATGGGTCAGCTCAGGCAGGTCCCCCAGTTCGGCTACCTGTTCCCCTGTAGGCTCCAGGGCATCCCCCTCAAGGTCTGCTCCTTCCTGGACCGTGGGAAGTATTGGGGCTGGTTTCCCGCGCCCTCTACCCCTTCTCTGTAAGGCAGGGGCCTGGGCCATACTTTCAGGCTCCAGGTCCTTCTGAACGTCCTTACTGGCTGCCATGGACCGAGTGGTCGCACACGCCCACTCAGGCAGACCCAACATTTCCAAGTGAGATTTCCTCTCCACCGTAGCCCACGGGGAGTTTTCTAAATCGTTGCCCAACAGACAGTCTTCCGGCATGGCTGGCCTCACAGCTACTTGAAGAGTTCCTGAGACCCCCCCCCCACTCAAAGGGAACCTGAGCCACCTCACACTGGCTCTGAGTTGTCTGCTGACACTACTGGGCAAAATGCATGGGGGACAACCTGCTCTTTGGACACCAACCGGGAGCTGACAGCAGTCACACTAGCTCCGGTGTCCCTCAGAGCCTCCACCCTATGGCCATTGATGGTCACCCACTGCCTGTACTTCTTAGTGTTATCAGGCAGCGTGGGGTTAGGGACCTTCTCAAAGTCTCCTAGCGAGACAAGGGTCAATTCCACGGGATCCCACCCACCTTGGGCACCCATCTCCTCCCCTCCCAGGGCTACACTAGCAAGCTGGCGGGGTGGTGCGCGGGGTGGGGCATTGAGGTCCCTATGGGGACACTGGGGATCAAAATACCGGTGGTCCACTTGACCACATTTAAAACAAGTAAGGGGCCCCCTATGAACAGGCCTACCTGTCGGGGGCACTGGCTTCTTCTCAGGGGGAGACTGGGACACCACTCCTTGGTTCCCTTGGGAATTACTTTGGGGCCCTCTCTGGAACTCCCTCGGTTTACCCCTATCCCCCCCAGTTCTCTGCTGGGGACCCTGCCCACCTTTGGCGAAGTCTCCCACAGGACCCTTGCGAACCCGGGTGCTCACCCAGCGGTCCGCCTCCTCAGCAAGCTTCCTAGGGTTAGTTAGCTTGCTATCAACAAGGTGCTGGCGTAGCTCTGGAAAACAGTTACTAGATAAATGCTCCCATGCAAACAAATCATACAGTTGCTCAAAAGTTTCCACTTTGCTACCCTTTACCCAGCGATCCATTGCTCTGCAAAAAAAAGACACATATTCGACCCAAGTGTACCCTCTAACTTCTTACAGGTTCTAAATCTCTGCCTGTACATTTCTGGGGTCAAACCATATCGGGTCATCAAGGCCTCTTTCATATGGGCATACACCATCCTGCTCTCTTCAGGCAGATCCAACAGGGTATCCCTCCCATCACTCACAAAGCGTCCCCACAACCCCACTCCCCAATCCTTCTCAGGGACCCGGTGGGACACCATGGCTATCTCATATGCGGCAAACCATTGCCCAATATCCTCACTCTTATGGAAATCCTTGATGACATCCTTGGGTATATACACTCTACTCTTGGTAGGTACTAACGGTATGCTGCCACCAGAGGGGAGATCTCTAAGCTCTTAGCCTTGATCTCCAGCTCCCTCAATACTCTCTCATGCTCCAGTTTCATTTTCTCAAGTTCAAATGCCAACCTGTTATTCTCAATATCCAATTTTTTACTCTCTAGGTCCTTCTGATCTTCTAATTTGGACATCTCCAAACTATGCCTCCTATCTCTCTCCCTGTCCTCCATCTCTTCTGGAGACAGACCCTTTGAGGACACACTAGTACCTGGATTGGAAAGTGCTTTACCTCCCACTAAATCCACTTCGTCATCCTGCTGCCCTCCAGCATTCTCTCCCTCATTCCTAGCGGACTCTCTCACTTCTAACCAGGCCTTAAGGGCCTTCTGATACTCCTCCTTCCTAGAGAGACCCGCAACAGGGACTGTGAATCGCTTCCAAAAAGACTTTAGCTGTTTAGCAGTGTAGGTTTGTAACCTCTCTTCCTCAAAGATGAGATCCTCCGAAGCATTGGACGTTGGCCTACCCGTTGTAGACATAACTGGCAATTACAATCGACAATAGAACAAAATCAAACCGTACGTGGTTGCGCCTAGGCCTACACTCACTAGTAGCGTACACTGGTTATTGTATGTGGATCACAAATGCAAGTCCTGATCCTCACCGCTGACCACCAATGTTAGAAATGGGGATCTCTAGTTGGCCGCGGCTGGTGCCGAGGTCCAAATAGGGATCCTTCTTCCTAAGTCAGAGTAAGGGGGCTACACCCTTTGATAACCCCTGCTCAACCCTGTGGTAACGTAGCACGAGCAGACAGGCCTATCTCAGAGGCAGTGTGTGAAGCATTTATGACCATACACAATAACACAGGAGAGACGCTACAAACGGACACCACAAGTAGTTTATAGAAAAATAGTTATCTGTATATAGACTGAACACGAGGCTAAAAGCACTCAAGGAGCCACAATGCACACAATTACATATTCACTTCAAAAGCAATAAAGGCACTCGAAACGGGGGTGGAACGGACTTAGTTCAGGGCCGGGGTCCACGCGACCCGGTGATGCACAATGTACCTGAGATGTAAAGGGGCACGGCACGTAGCCTCAACAAGGAAGCCGCGGTGATGACAGGCGGACTCGCAGCGGCCACAGCTCCCGGCTGTAGCGGTCCGCGGCGTGCACTTACGATAATCCTGGGACGGGGTTTAAAGGCGGGCACCCAGCGGCACCCGCAGGTGGTAACAAGATCCTGGAAGTGGTGTCTAGTGCGGGCACTCAGCGGCACAGCTCAGCAGCAGCGGCCCACAATAGCAATAGCGATGATTCTCGTAGGACGGCAAATGCGGTCACTCAGCGACACAGCTCCTCAGCTGCAGCGGCCCACAATTGCGATAGCGATGATTTTCGTAGGATGGCAAATGCGGGCACTCAGCGGCACAGCTCCTCAGCTGCAGCGGCCCACAATAGCGATAGCGATGATTTCCATAGGATGGCAAATGCGGGCACTCTGCGGCACAGCTCCTCAGCTGCAGCGGCCCACAATAGCGATAGCGATGATTTCCGTAGGATGGCAAATGCGGGCACTCAGCGGCACAGCTCCTCAGCTGCAGCGGCCCACAATAGCGATAGCGACTTTCAGCCCGCGTTCCCCGCAGTAGAACCAGAGGCTCTGGAATTCTCAACAGAGGCCTCACCTGCGGGTAGAATCCCCCTCAAATAGGAATCCAGATGGCTGATGGGTGAAGTCTAATGTCCCTGAGACTTCAGCAGGAGGCGAGCTCAAATCAGGCCCTTGGGTAGTTGCTTCAGCAAGATGGATGAAAGTTTCAAAGTCCTTTCCCTCTAGTTACATGGACAGAGGTTCGTCTTGGCATCCAGAAGTAACACTCTCGTGGGGGTTTTCACGCACATCTTTATACCCCCTTCGCCTTTGTTCTCTCAAAAGTCACGAGTCACTGAACCCAGTGAGAACCAGTTCGGGGAGGTCCTAGGGGCACGTTGTTTACGAGGCGGCATCCTGCCCTTTAGGAGAGGGGGTCTGCCATCAGACGCACCGTGGGAGGGGGAGCCATCATTCACCTTGCCAGGCGCAGCCCTGCTCAGGTCAAAGGGTCACCCCTCCCCATACTCCAGCTGCAGATCTCTCTACTCGACCCAGGTCGGGTTCAACCTACCCTGTCCCTCCAAAACCAGACAGCCAATACACATAACAGCAGAGCACACTGGTAGACTTAGGCAAGAAAATACCCACTTTCCCAAAGTGGTATTTTCAGACACAGAATATAGAAATAACCCTCACTAAAAGATGTACTTTAATATTCTGAGCTCAGGCATACTAAGTTCGACTTTCCACTTTACAAGCTGCTTCTGTGGGTGGCGCAATCAGCGCTGCAGGCCCACCAGCAGCATTCGGTCTACCAGCCCTGGGCACGCACGGTGCACTATACTAGAGACTAACAGGTAAATCAAATGAGCCAATTATGGGAACATCAATTCATACAGTCAATTTACCATAGGGAGCATTCGGGCTGTGGCACGGAATGGCCGTGGCACAGCGCCCAAAGCATCTAACACCAGCAACCACAGAGGAGACAAAAAGCGAGAAATGGAGGGGAGATCCACGCCAATGGTGCCAGTTCTAACAGGGTGCAACACCATTAAAGCACTGTTCCCACAACCCAATCAAAGTAGCCGACATATGTTTAAGGGCATGCTGCTGTACAAATGGTTCATACTCTTTCAGCACGCTCCACACTTCCACACTGTAAATCGGACTCCAAGCCCACTGGGCAGCCTGGTTAGCTACCATCTTTTTCTCTGCATCCCCCACATCAGACTGAATCAGCACCCGCTCCATTCGTTCCCTTGCAGTCGCCCAGTCCCCGTCATCAAGCCCACGCACCGGCGTTCCCATGCTCAACAATGTTGGGGAGAGGAAATGTGGGGAGGGCACAATAGTCGAAGAGGCAGGCACCAGAGTTACTAACGACTGTGTCGTAGGTGTAAGTGATGGAGAGAGGGAAGAAGTTGGAACAATAGGCGTGGCAGAGAGACCTGCAGTCGCTGCAGGCGTGACAGGTGAAGTCGAAGAAGAAACAGGAGGCGCTGTAGCAGAGGCAGCCAGGTCAATAGCAGGAGAACCAGAGGCAGGGACAGGAGAGGCAGAAGACTGGGGCTGTGGGACAGCAGGATATATTCTCTGCGGAGCATATGGAGGCGGGGGTCAGGTATCTAACAGATCCTCTACAAATGTATCGCCTTCCTCTTGGGCAATATAGGATTTGTCACATTGCAACCTAAACTTTCTATCAGCACACTCTATACCCTTTTCTATTTTCTCTCTATCATACGCTACTGCTTTCTGGGTTATTGTCTGCATCTTTCCTCTTCGAGCCTCCTTTTCTGCTCTCATTCGTCTTTGCTTACCTTCCTTTTGCCATACCTGGAGATAATCAAACATCGACTGCCTACTTTGTCTTGCAAACAATTTATCCTGCAGGAAATTCAATTTCTGTTCATCAAAGGTACCTGTTAGCGGCCACTGCAACTCGGCATTGTCCCTCATATATTTGTGCCACAGTGTACTAAACATAATAGGACCAAGGCCGTGCTTAACATACATATCAAAGTTCGGGGTGCCTTCCGGAGGCACAGGCTGCCTCTCTTCCAATCGAGCATCAGCAGAACAACAACGGCACCCCAAACAACACAACTTGCTCCAGCAGGGCATCTTAAAAGGAAACAAGTTCGCTATTGGTGCCAGACAAATAATTCGCAAATATCTTTCAAAAGGTCGGTCCTCAGACCGTGTCAAACAAAGAAAACCAAGAGTCCGTTCTCAGACTGCACCAAAGAGACAAACCAGAGTCGATACCATGAAACCAAAAATCGGCCAAATCCCAGGCATTTTCAAAAGTAAGCCAGATCCATTACATTGCCTGGCAGAGTGTCCGCAGACACTCTGTACCCAAATCGGTCCACAGACCTACCAAGTATTATTCAAAGGGTGCCATATTCAAAAAGAACCAAAGCAAACTCACCTGGTGCACACAGGTCGAACAAACTTATTCTCCACTGCCGACTCTTCGGACCAAATGCTCAGATCCAAGGGTTTTGCCTTTCAGAACCCCAGCCGGGACGACCACTGGGCGAGGCACCACCCGATCAGACAGGCGGGGCAGCTGCGAGTACTAGGCTCCATCATGCACGGACCCCCGTTCCGCCCATCCGACCCGACGTGGCCCCGTCCTCCTCACCCGTCCGCGGTCGAGGATGGGTCACCGGATGGAGTCCCTGTTCGGGCACCAACTGAAGGAAGTGACCCGAATAGGGTCACCCGGGTCACTTGTGACCACCTCTCGGCCTTCCAAACAAATGAATAGTCAGTCAGACAGTAGAGAATATAAACCGAAATTATTTATTAGTATTGCGCTGCAGCGGAGCCCAGTCTTACCAGCCTCACGAGATGGCTGCCGAGGGACTGACTCCCCCCAACATAACATCTGATATTATACATTTCCAATTCCCCAAGAACACGCCCAGGCTGGAAAATTCCGGTCCAGGCACTAGCGAACAAAGGAGGCACAGAAGGATGAGCTACGGTCCTGGGACCGGGTACATGCTATCTCCACTTCAAGGTTACTCTGCCGGCGCCTGCCATTCTAGAAGGAGGGAACGAGCCTATCTAACAGCAAAGGTATGCCATAATAGAGAGTACATTCATTAGTGCAGCGAAACTCGGCCTTGAAGAAATACAAACTAAAGATACATCGAGGCAGTTTTCTGCTGAGGCAAGCAGTATGAGGCAGAAGCTCAGCTTCGATCAAAAAACAAAATGGCCGCTGCTAATAAAATGGTGCCATGAATGCTAACTTAATACAGAATGAAGTATGAGCAAAAGGACAGTTACATTTTCAATTCTAACAACTTTGTCTCAGTGAGATACACAGAATAAACGGTGGGGACGTTTTCAATAAGCATTTATTGAACCAGAATCATTCTAGTGTAAAATAGGTGTGCTGAAACAACCATAAGACAGAAACAGACAGAAACGATATTAAGCACCAACAGAGTAAATGGATGGTAGATTTCTACCATAGTGCTAAAACAATGGATACATGCAAGCATATAAAAACATGACAGTAATAATGCCTGTGGGACCCCGTCTTGGTCTTAAGAGGGACACCCCACGAGGGATGTCAGATCACTGCGAGCTGGAGTGTCTGCGTGCAGGAACCTCAGCGTCTTGTGTCAGTGTGTCAGCATGGAAGTCTTTCTCCTCTGCCTGCCTTGGCAAAGATATGGTGTATTTATACCCAAAAGGTACCCTCAGGGGATTCTACCTTGCTGTGTCATGCCGGTCAAGAATGACGGAAGGGTTGACCCTTAAACACAGTTATTATGCAGAAGATAGTAATCTTGCTGTGATTCTGAGAATCTTCATGCATAATTAATGAGGCTAGTTTTCGGGGGAAACCACGCAACATTTTATGCAGCGCTCAACTAGGTAAAGGGTCAATACTGAAACCCGTTATGTAGTGTAATGGTACGGTAAATGTAGGTGAAGGGTCAGGATACTACTCAGGCCTATATTGGGGTATCTATGAAACATAACACCCACTCCTCATCCGACCGGACGACATACTAAAAAGGGAATGCCCTTCTAAACAAGCATAAAACATTGTTAAAAATGCATTAAAAAAGCTTCTAAAAAATCTCTAAAAATAAACTCTAAAAGTCCTTTAAAAATGGTCATATATATAGTCCGAGCCACTGAGTACGCCTGAAAGCCATGGAGCTCAGTAATACTATAGAAAAGAAAAATTGTGTTTAAAATTCCAATTTCGGTTGTTTTGGAAAAAGGCTGAATTCTTCCCAGCACACGAAGAGCCAAATGTTTGTGTCCTGTGAGGGAGACTCAACATCACTGCTGCTTGCCTTCGCAGATGACAGTCCCTGTAACACCTCACAGATTAGGTCAATTGAGCAAAGATGATCTTCCTCAGTTCCCACAGCCGATGCTGGGTCAGCATTTGTAATATTCAATGCCTGTGTGCCTGTAGTAGAGCCAGTATCCGATCCAACAGGAGCTGAAGCTTCCCGTGGTGGCTCTAAGAATGCCGACATCAACATTGGAATACGCTGGGGACTCTGCAGTATGTGGGCCGTTAACGGGTCCAACAATGCATCCACGGCCGGTGGCGCAACCGATGGAAGTGTTAGACAGAGGTCCAACATGCATTCATAGCTGCAGAACAAGCAGCGGAGGACAGGAAAAAAACAGTCAATCCAGACTGGTCGAAACAATGGGAACCAAGACTCGCTTAGCTCCCGAAGTCGAGGTGTGCCAAGATGGAGTACCATGCGATCACGGTAACGTCACTCTAAGAGCGTTTTTCCCATTTCCTTGGTGACTGGGATGTCCATTGCGTAGCAGAAAATTTAAATCAGGATTCCCATTACCAGTAGCAGGATTAGTGGAAGCCCTCCAAAAATGCTTCCGAATACGGAGTGTATGAAGGCTGGAATCACTCCGAAGACTGTCTGAAAGGTGCTTAACAGTCCAGAACCTATGGTCTTAAATAGGTGTACTATACCCTTTGTATCAGACATGTTAAAGATACGCAGTACCATTTCTCTGAAATGGAAAGGGCTGTTAGTTTGTATTAGTGCATGTATCTCAGCTGAAGGCCTTGCAACCTGCAGATCAAAAGTCTCTCGAGCTGAGGTTAAGGGCACATCTTTCTGTAAAAGCATGGCTTTCATTCGGCTCAGAGTATCAAACCGTATAAAGGAAACATTCAATTAAGGCCATAACGGCGCCTCCCGGACTGTGTGGGTTGGTGGAAACAATACTTGCATGCAACAAGTAACCCAGGAACTTACAGTGACAAGATATGCGATGCCTTGAAGCATCCCACAACAACCTTGATCATTCAGCATTAAGTAACTCCCATTCGAGAGCAGCCTGAACACTGGATTAACCACGGCAGTTGGGGAACCTTTCAAATGACAGGATAAGTTAGCTTCTGAACCATTACAGGCCCCGTGAAGCATAATGTCCTGGCAAATGAGAGATCCAGTCAAAGAATTCTCGCAGTCTGCACCACTGAGAAACACTTCAGTGTCCCCGTTCCTGCATCCAAATCTATACGGTAATTCCCAAGATTCATGGATGAATTCCCTACCCATTGCTTCATCCCTGCCTACCTGGTGGTCTAGGCAATATTGAAACTGGAAAGTTGTTACTGGTAATGTTATATGGCCATGAATTAACCATTTTGTGGACTGTGACTCTACCACTGTGAAAGGTAATTGGTCTATTCTTTCAATGAGCAGCATTGTATATTTCGCATCTCTCTGTGCCATTGTTGTCTGCTTTTCCGTCAAATTATATGCAGAGACCAGAGACATACTGTTGATATATCTCCAGGGCACATAACCAGAGCACAGTGATTGTAGTGTCCTGCTTAATAACCTAATAGAACGTAACTGTGATTGTCCATGTTGTAAGATAGACAGAGCCTGTTCCATTATATCTATAGCAGAAGATACAATGTTTCCCAGTGAATAAATCCTGGATATTAGTGTGGTCATGCCGTTGTAAACCAAAGCCTTTCCCAAGTTAATTCTGTCAATTTTTCACAATCTCTCGGCAGCTTCCTGTTGGGAGATTTTCCAAATTTCATTATAAACAGCGTATAAGAAGCGTTTCTGATGTGGTTTTCGGGGACCTAGTAGACAATCCCTGAGATCCATGTCATCTGACAGTAGGGACAAGTGTTGTTTCACCTGAGACAGTGTCGAGGTTTTTAGCCAATCTAGGCATAACTTCCCAACACTGTATGATGTCACCACCCCTGGATGTTCTCGTTGTACATAGCGTAAGTCAGGCGGATGGATACTAAACCCTTCGGCAGTACCCCTGAATCTTGACTGACACCTATTTGTGTTGATAGGCCAAACTAACCATCCCTTCCAATTGGGGTCTGTTGAGTTGTATGAAATGCCATGCTTTATGTTATCTAGTGTACCGTCACCATTTTCTGTATAGTTTTGCCATCAATTTGCAAGTGTGAAAGTGAGGGGCTACGAGGTGTGTTTAAGTCCTTATCTTGACTAACCCAAGAAAGGAAGTCTGTTGCACAGTGTCGTTCAGGAAAATCATTCGTTGTGGTATGAGGCATGCTCTAAATAGTGCCTCAGTTCCCTGAACTTGCCATTCTTTAGTTCTCCAGACTGTTTTAATGTCTATAGTGTCTTTCCATTAGCCGAAACCCTGTTCAGACAGTTGGGCAATAAAGGATGCAGACTATATCTGTTTTGTGTTAGTGAGAATACTTTTCTTTGCAGATGTAGGTGCAAGCTTATAATAATTTGAGAGTGGATCTGATGTATTGAATCCAGAAAAATAAGCAATCTTTTGTGCAAACGTTTGTGAACTACCTTTCGGTGGTGTTGGGCAATGTTCCCATTGGTGGTATGCGAAAACATTACGTGGTGCACTTGTTTTATGTAAAAAGTGATGACCATAGTGTTGATAACAGTACATTGTGTTAAAATCAGAAGAGTCATCAAACATTTCATTTTTTGAAAATGCTGTAGACAGTTTTAAATCAGACAACATATTATTAACAGTTCCAAAATCCCAATCGTCAGAGTATGTATTGGAGGTAATGATATAATTTAAAGAAATTTTGAATACACATGTACATGTGGTATTTTCAAACTTTCAGTGGGACCAAATACATCATATGAAACCGTATCCCAAATTATTCCGTCAGGAACTGGAACTGCTGTAATGTTCACATAGGACAGGTCTCTCTGTTCACAATGAGATGATGTATGAGGTTTCAGCACCAAGTTCACTTTTGATACTGCAGAGCGTTCTAGGAGATAGTGTCCATTCACGATCAAGGAAAAGACAGTCACTAAACCTTTCCAAAATAGTAGGAACAGTATTCCTGTTATTATCCAGAGCTGTAGCCATATGAAACTAGGTATGTCTTTTTAAAAAAAAAATTAAAAATCATGAAGTTGTTTTTTGCGGGAAACGGGCTGGCGGTGACTCAGGTTCACTTGGATCCAGAGAATAAGTGTCGAAATTGATGAAGTAGCCAGATGCAGTTCGATCTATCTTTGGTAGCTCAGCAGGTTTTGTTGAACTGGCAGTTGTCTCATGTAGAGGCATATTGATGTAGATGTCGGTGTTAGACCAAATTGATATCTGTTTTTCATTTGTATTTTGTTGTTCAATTTCATTTGGAACGAGTTTCATTTCATTGTTGAAAACTCCATTGCTTCGAATTGTAGATTCTTCGAATGTTATAAGTCTTTCTGTCTGAACTTCCTGTATGGTAGCGAGAGGAGAGCGGCGGCTAACCAGGAGCCCACGTGGCCTGCTATTCAGGATCGGCCACATAGTGTGGTTTGATCAGATCAATTGAGACAAATTTCTTCTCTTTTTTGCCGGCAAGAGGCGGCAGAAGTACTGTTCTTGTTCCTTCGACAGCCAGGACAGGTGTGATCCAGGCAGGTCTTACTGATTTCACTTCCCCAGTGGAGGTGCGTTTTACTTGCACGTTGCTTTGTAGTGCCCAGAATTAATTAAGATCCTGTAAAACAGCCAAACGTTTATCGATATCAAAAGATTCTTCATTCGCCACTGTGTTTTCATAATCGAGATCAGGTACCCACATTCTTGTTCCAAATAGGACTTCGTAAGGGGTGGCACCTCCTAGGGAACTTCTTGGCATATTATTTAGTGCCCTCTGGACCCTATATAGGTGATTGACCCAACTACCACCCGAACCTAATACCCTTGCTGTTAAAGATTGCTTTAAGTCCTGGTATTTCCTCTCCACGACCGAATTTCCATCGGGATGGTACGGAAAGGAGTACCGCAATGCAACACCCAAACTTCCTATGGTTTCCTTGTAAGCCCTAGAGCTAAAAGCGGGACCACGGTCAGAATGTAATGTTCATACTGCGTATGTCCCTATCAAGACTCGCAAATCTTTTATAACAGTTCGAGCGTCAGCCGAGCGCTGAGGCCAAACCCACAGGAATCTAGAACATGAATCCACTGTCACCAAGATGTACTTGTAAGCCCCATCAGATTGTAAGGGGCCGCAGTGGTCCAAATAGACACAAGCGAGAGGTCTGTCTGATATCAGTAATGGTGTTTGTGGTGGGCGTGCTACGGTCGAACCCTTCATTTGCTGAGTTGAATTTGTAGCCCTCAGAGGCGAACCCCAAAATTATGTTGCTCATCTTGGTCACATGATCCTTTAAATCATCATCCGTCAGATAAATATCATCTACATAGGACAATGCCTCCTCATCCAAATTTTGAAGTAACTCAGTTACCCTAGCTGAGAACAACCCAGGGCTATTCTTATACCCTTGGGGCAGTCTACAGAATTGATGCTGAGAGCCGAGCGCTGAGAATGCTGTCAAATATCTGCTTTCGGGCACTATATTTTGGCAGAAAAATCCCTTTGAGATATCTAGTGTTATATATTTTTTCCGCACAATGTTATTCATTAATGCGGCACTGTGTGCGTTCTGTAGTGCAAATGTCATTGTGCATGTGTTCAGATGTCTGTAGTCTAAAACTAGACAATAGGAATTATCAGGTTTCATTACAGGAAACAAAGGATTATTCATTGAAGAGGTGCAATTTTCTATTACCCCTTGGTATTCAAGTTGATCTAAGATCTCCCTGACCTGTTTCTTCGCTTCTTGTTTAATAGGGTATTGTCTCTGTGGAGTTGGAGTAGTTTTTATTGGGATTACATGGTGAGGTGACTCAGCATCCCACCTTACATGGTTCGATATAATGCTGGAGCAAGTGCTACCGCCCACTCCTGTGCATATGTATGTTTTAAGTATATTAGAACGAGGTCAGAAAAAGCCGGTAAAATTACTGTTTCTCCCTTTGGGAACTCCATAACGATTTCAGGCGGTCAATCTTTTTCAGCCAAAAGGATGTCATAGCCATAAGTCAGGTTCTCCCAAAAGAGACCTTTAATTTTTCTGGGTTTGTCCCCCTCCATTTGGAGTGTTATTTCATATAACGGGTGTAGGACACTTACCCTGGTATCAGGTGTCTCCACCATGATATGTTCATTCAATGCCGCTGTCACCAGAAATTCCATCAGGTTCTGGTGAGCTATTATTACTTCTGCTGCACTATCTAGCATCGTTAGAGCCTATTCCCCATTCAGAAGTTGAGTCCTCAGAATTCTGGGCATGTCTAACTTTAAGACCTGCTACCTTCTTCTTTTTAAATTGAGGTTTTTATTTTTGTTGATCTTCTTTTTTGATATTATTGTCTGAAGTACGCTGTGTGTCTCTTGACTTTGTCCGTTCTTCTCGTCTATGTTCTGACCGTCCTTCTCTCTCTGAGTTTTTTTATGAACCCTGAAAGGAACGAGAGGAACATGTATCAGTATCCTGGTACCTTTCAGTTTTTTTAAAGTGTCACGATTACTAAGATTGTACCTCCTTTCGGAGGGCTCGTGTTGAGGAGACCCACCCCTGGATTGTGACCTATTTTCTCTATTCTTTTGTTTTTTAATATCCCATTTCTTCTTGGAAGAATCAGGTGCTTGCTCTGTGTTATCCTTTTCAGGACCACCCATGAGTTGGGGTTTTGTTGCCCTAGCTCCCAAACTATCTCTACCTAATCCAGCATATGTGTCCTCGATAATTTTAGGTAATTCATGCTCCTGTTGTAAAGAAGTGAAATCCCTCAGGCGTTGGAGTATTGCCACTGCTGCTGCCTCCCCTTTTATGTTTGCTAATATTATAGTTGATACCTGGGCAAAATGTCATAACAATTTCATCCCTAAGTTCAGAGCAGGTTCTGCTACATACTCATTCTGTATCTGTCTTAATACATCTGGTATTGAAGGAATACCATGTGTACTGGTATATATGGCAGCGAAAACTGTACCCCAAGAGGTACAATCCTCTATATGGGGAGCTATCCCCATTGGCAAGCAGATTGTTAGCATTCTGTGTTTTTCTTGAGTGCTTGTGTGTGGAAACACTGCCTCTAACTGTGTGATTTTCTGAGCTATCCAGAATGGCATGTAGGAAAGTAGGATCTGCTTTTATGGTTACCCCCACTTTTTGCCTGGTGCTAAGCTGTTCTTGACTAGTCTGACTGGGATCCTGCTAATCAGGACCCCAGTCTATCTGCTTTCTCCCTTAAATTGTTGTGTTCAGTACTTAGGTACATCCCATATTGGATACTGGGGTAACCTTATCAGTCCCTAGTATATGCTACTAAGGTACCCAGTGCATAGGTACCCCAGAGTTCCCCCATGGGCTGAAGCATGCATTATGCCACCCATGGGAGGCCATTTCAAATGGAACTACAGGCCTGCCATTGCAGCCTGTGTAAGCTGGTTCTAGCACCACTTACTAAAGATATAGGTTTCCTATATCTAGGGTCAGTGCACTTAAAACCTATAAGTCACCACTATAGCAGGCCTTATCAATCCTGAAGGCAAGGTGCTTGGTTCTAAGTATGAGGGTGCCCCTGCATGAGCAGGACATCCCTACAGCCTATGGAGTCCATTCTCCCGGGTTGTAAGTGAAGCAGCCATATAATATATAGTGGGGCACTGCGTAATTACGCGATGACCATCTCAAAAACGGCTGCAACGAATCCTATCATGTTTGGTATCAAGATATGATTCCAAGCACTAGGAAGAGCCCTCCGTTAGGCTCTCAGTTTTCCCGGTACCAGCCTTCTAGACCCGGACAGCACAAAATGGTTGCTGCCGACGAGAGACACGTTCCTGCCCTCCTGCTGCTGAGCCAAGCTCGAGCGGGGAAGGCAGAACAATAGGCATCCTGTCACAGGGAGGTGTGACCACCTCCCAGACAGGATTTAGCGTATTGGGGTAGGGTGGGTGCGCTTGTCAGTGCCACTCAGTCTGCATGAGGGGCACATTTGGTGTCCCCAGGCATAGTCCAGTTCAAACCAGCTCTGGGAGCCACTGGCTCCCGCTCTGGCGCAAAACTGGACAAAGGACATGGGAGTAACCTCCCCCCTGTCCAGACCATCCCCTGGGAGCGTCCCTTGAATCGTCCCACCCCTTTCCTAAGGGTACTTAAGGACTTACCTGTGGGTGAGTCCCTAGATTCGTCGTGGGACAAGATTCAGATCATACACCACTTCTTCTTCTACCGTCTGGGCACTCTGGACTTCACTGGACTTCGTTTGGGCTCGACTTTGTCTCCCTTCCAGTCTGCTGGATCATCTGTACCTGTGCACCATACAGGAACCTTCCAAGGCCTGTGGGGATCAAAGACACCTGAAGGAATCTCCCTCGAAGTGAAGGAGTCACTTCCCTGCTTTGACAGGCACCGCAACTAAGTCGACCGGTCTGCTGATCCTGAGCTCCTCCGGACTCCAAAAGGTTCTGCAGCACAGGTGGTGGTTCTTCACAGCTCCCAAGGCCTGCCCTGCCCTCTCACCATGTTTGAGGCCAGTATCCCTCGTGGTGGTTGCAATAACCGAACCCCTGCGCACTGTGCCAACTTGCAGTTGCAAAGGCTTGTTGGCTTCCTTCCAAGAAGATCTTCGGAGTCCAAGTAGCCCCAACCTCGAGCACCTCCAGTGACCAGAATCTTTGGCCACCCCACATCGTTGTGCATCGTGGCCTGCATCTTTTGGTGAGATGCTTGAGGTCCTCTCGTGACTCCAGTGCCTCCAGCCTGTGGGTCCATTTGAGGGTCCCCTTTGTTTCCTTTGGGCTCCCCTGATTGCTTGGGGCCTGCCCTGACTCCACTGCTTGTGGTCAGTCCCCTGGACCTTGCTGGTCCCGACGTTGCACCTTCTTCGACTTCTGCGTTGGTTGCATTTGCCAAGTCTTGTTGGTGCTCCCGCCGGACACCGACCCCTCAGCACTCAACATCCAACGTGGGACAGCTCATGCATGGCTCCTGGTCTTCCTCAGCGTTGCCTGGTCCTCACAGCTGCAGAGTCAAGGTCCTCATCAACTCTCCTGCAACTCCTGACATTGGTGGGCATTCATCTTCCAGATCTCCTGGTCACTCCTGAGTGACATAGACTCTGTCTCCTCTGCTTGCATGTACCTCTCAACTAGAATCCACCTTCGGATTCACCCAGGCACTTTCTCCTTCGTCAGCAGCGGCACTTTCCTGAAGCCCTCCATTGGGTTCAACTGCGGTTTCCGACACCAGTTCACACCTATGCACCCGGCTTCCCTGGTGTAGGTAACATGGGTACTAGGGTATCCATGGGTGGGGTGGCTCTCCAACCTTCTGTCTTCCACGGGGTTTCTTCAGGGTCCACTGGGAAGGGTCCTTAATCTTTAAAATTCCAACCGCAACTTACACGTAGAGTTGTACGGAGCACGCAGTCGTGTTCCCACAATGCACACGCTCTCCGTGGCGTTCCTAGTCACTCACCTTGGGTGGTTCCTTGGGTCCCCAGCACTTCTACGTCCTCTCGACATTGTCTTGACCCGAGTTGTGGTTCTTATACTACTTTCTTAGTATATGGTTTGGTCACCTCCCAGGGTTCCCTGTGTATTCTGTGCTATCTTTTGTATTTCTTTGCAAAGCATTGTGTGCATTGTGTTTATCTCCGGGTAGGAGATATCTAAACTAGTTAGATAGTATTATATAATAAATAAATATTTTTATAAATACTTTGTGAGGTTCTCTTTCACTTAATCTATACTATAAGATTGCATTCTGGTAAAACAAGCTGCTTTACACTCCTTCTGGACTAAGCCTGAAGGCTGCTCTTCACAGCTACCACTTAGAGAGCTTTCTAAGGTTGTCTAAGACCTCTTAAATCACCATAAGGGTTGTCTGGTCTGGTGCAGGGTACCCACTTACATTAGTGGACATCATATACCAGGCCAGCTTCTCACAGGCATTTGCTCACGTCTAGTGGGCATGCTACCCATAACTGTGTGTAGCGTTTGTGGAGTCATTTTAGTTGTAGATCCCTGAATTTGTCCTGCTGGTGTAGCCCTTGTTGGCTGAAGTGCGAGTGTTCTCATGACGAACTGTGTCAGGTGTCTGTAAAGTTTTATTATTTCTTTGTGTAGCAGACATAAGTTTGCGACCGACATTGTGTCAATGTCTGGATGTGGTGTGTAAGCCACTAGGACCGGCCAAATCGCTCCGTCTCTGCCAAGCGGACCGGTTCTTACTTTATCTCTTGTGTGTGGGAGGGCGTCTTTAAATCAGTTTATGTGCTCCTGGTAGGTGAGCGGAATTTTAATGTCGTCCTACGGACAGTATTCCTCTGGTGTTTCATCTTGAGTGTAAGAATGAAATGTTTTTGTGTGTGCATCTGCTTGTGGGAATTTAACCCATGAATAGAATACCTCAGTTCTATATGATTCGTCTGCCTCAATCATGAATGTTACTGTCCCACCCCTAGCTGTGACTCCATAATCTGCTAGTTTTAAAGTAAGGGCAGGTCTGACATTTTCTGAAATATTTATTTTGCCTTCTTGTTCTCCTTCCTCCACTGGAGCAACGAGATATTCGTCAGCCATTGTTGAAAAATATTTCAAGGAAACTGAGATAAGGTTTTAGGCACAATAAGAACTATCTGTCCTTCAAGCTTGAATAAACCTACAGCCAATACATAGGATATGCCTACTCAGCTGTGGCAGATTTTTTCCCTCCACTCCAGACGTCTCTGGAATAATGTGAGTAGGGGTCTCTGAGAAAAGCACGACTGAACTACTCAGATTTGTCCGTTAAATAAGAACCAAACCAACGTTGGGCGCCATGTCATGTAGTTCCTATTAATCTATATAGGATCTGCACGTTTAGACAACATACACTGTGGGATTGGTGTCCAGACTGATTCCAGACACCCCCACCGGGTATGTTCGCCTGTATACCTAGCTAGCTCACAGTGCCACTGTAAACTCCTCTTACCAAGGAGAGAATAGTTCTTGCAACTATCGAACATGACAACTCTGTCCCATCAGGGATCGTGGAAACAGTACAGTACTTTTCGCTCAGTCACTCGTGCTCACTTTGTCTCAGAGAGATACACAGAATAAACGGTGGGGACGTTTTCAGTAAGCATTTATTGAACCAGCATCATTCTAGTGTAAAATAGGTGTGCTGAAACAACCATAAGACAGAAACAGAAATAAACGATATTAAGCACCAACATAGTAAATGGATGGCAGATTTCTACCATAGTTCTAAAACAATGGATATATGCTAGCATTTAAATACATGACAATAATAATGCGTACTACTACGATGCAACCCTAACTAGATGTATCTAAGTGTACCTAGCATGTATGTAGGTGTAGAGCCAAGAATCCCCCTAGGCTGAAACCAACCCCATTACCTGAAGTGAGAGACTGTGGGACCCCGAGATGGACACCCTGCGAGGGATGTCAGACCACTGCGAGCTGGAGTGTCTGCGGGCAGGAACCTCAGCGTCTCGCGTCAGTGTGTCAGCATGGAAGTCTTTCTCCTCTGCCTGCCTTGGCAGATATGGTGTATATATACCCAAAAGGTACCCTCAGGGGAAGCAACCTTGCTGTGTCATGTCGGTCGAGGATGACGGAAGGGATGACCCTTATACATAGTTATTATGCAGGAGATGGTAATCCTGCTGTGAATCTGAGAATCTTCATGCATAATTAATGAGGCTAGTTTTCGGGGAAAACCACACGACATTTTATGCAGCGCTTAACTAGGTAAAAGGTCAATACCAAAATCCGTTATGTAGTGTAATGGTACGGTAAATGTAGGTGAAGGGTCAGGATACTACTCAGGCCTATATTGGGGTACCCTATGAAACATAACAATAATCATAATCAGGGGTTTGTTAAAGCGCGACTACTCACCCGTAAGGGTCTCAAGGCGCTGGGGGGGTGCAGGTTCCATCCATCAAGGAGGGGTCTGTCGAAGAGCCATGTTTTGAGGTTTCTTGCGAAGATGGGGAGCGATGTTGTCTGTCTGAGGTGGAGCGGAAGGGCGTTCCATGCTTTGGCCGCGAGGAAGGAGAAGGAGCGGCCTCCCGATCTGGTCTTTCTGGTGCGGGGGACCACGGCGTAGGAGAGCTGGGCTGATCGTAGGGTCCTTTGGGGTGCGTGGAATTTGAGTCGGCTGTTCAGGTATGCTGGTCCGGTGCCGTGGAGGGCCTTGTGTGCGTGGGTGAGCATCTTGAAGGTGATTCTTGCCTCGACAGGGAGCCAGTGGAGTGTGCGCAGGTGCTGGGAGATGTGGTAGTGTTTTGGCAGGTTGAGGACCAGTCTTGCGGCGGCGTTCTGGATGTTCTGTACCTTGCGGGTGAGGTTTTTGTTTATTCCGGATTAGAGTGCGTTGCCGTAGTCGAGTCTGCTGGTGACCAGGGCGTGAGTGTCGGTCTTTCGGTGTTCGAGGGGGATCCATTTGAAGGTCTTACGAAGGAGGCGGAGGGTGTGGAAGCAGGAAGACGAGACAGAGTTGATCTGGTGGTCCATTTTGAGCTCGGAGTCCAGGATGATTCCCAGGTTGCGTGCGTGGTCCGTGGGGGTTGGCGGGTTTCCGAGGGCGGGGGGCCACCAGGTGTCGTTCCAGGCATCGGGGTTTGGGCCCATGATGAGTACTTCTGTTTTGTTGGTGTTTAGTTGTAGGCAGCTGTTTTTCATCCATTTGGCGACGGCTTCCATGCCTTCTCGAAAGTTGCGTCTGGCGGTGTTGGGCTCGTTGGATAGGGAGAGGATGAGCTGGGTGTCGTCTGCGTATGACACGATGTTGAGTCCGTAGGTTCTGACGATGGGGGCGAGTGGAGCCATGTAGACGCACCCTTTTATCTTCTCATCACTGGTTAAATCCATCCCTAACTGTCCACACTAGCAACATATAATCAGCCAGGTTCTACCAAAACCTCCCTAAGTTGAATTGAAGTTCCCATTCCTTGAATTACTGGGGCCCTACTTCTGGAAATTGCTTCCAGCTGATCTCTGCACAGTCACTTCACTTAATTCATTTAATTCTGCTCTCAAGGCTCACTAGCCGCTACAAGAATGTGCTATCACCTAAGAACATACATAAATATGTGCCATATGAAAATATTGTACACTATCATTTGTATTGTTCTGTTATATTACTGTCATCACTCACCAATCATCAGACCAGTCACTTCATCATTTGTGCAGTTATCTAGCAATAACTTTATTGACTTACACACCGCTAACATTATAGAAGTGTTCCTTGTGTTGATGAAAAGTATTTTTTGCAGAAATGTCCTGAAGGAAAGTAATATCATAGACATGTGATTCATTTGGTGGGCTGTTATTAAACCTACTTTTGCCTAGTCTCATGGAATTCTTTCTTTCAGTTACTCGTCTGGAAGAGCGGGAGTCGGAAATGAAGAAAGAGTACAATGCCTTGCATCAGCGCCATACAGAGGTATGAGAGGTCATACTTGAGTGCCTACATAGTAGGAAACCAGCTTCCTTAACTATGACAAGCAGAAGAATCTGTAATGTACACCTAATGCACAGAATGGGGACTAGTTCTGTCTAGCATGGCTCAGATTTCAAATTGGTGGGTACAATGTTGATGCTAGAAAGGATTTTGAAGATGATTGCGGTCCAAAGAGCTGTTGAAATATTGGGGTTGCATGCTTTGTTCTCATATATGTGTCTGGACAGGTATAGACTCACCACCACTCGACTGGTAAATAGGTCTCAATGAGGTTCTCCTGATCTTCATATTCTCTCAAAGTCTTTTTTCCTTGTGCAGACAAATATTTATTCCACATATTTAGCTCGATGATGCTTCGCCAGGATTCGAGTATGGACTGCTCTATAAAAAGCAAATTTACCACTACTAATGCCACAGTTTTGCCAAATAACTTTTATTAAATTCTCATAACTGCTAGGTGACAATCTCAGCATTTTTATTGAGAAAATTCAAAGATTTTAGGAGAACATTGCTGGATACTGTTCTGTTGTTCCAAGCATATTTCCTGGAAGGTATATCATTCTAAGATTTGCCTGGCATAGACACCACACAATTAAACAAAGAACAGAAAAGACACCTTTTTAAGTAGTGCAAGCCCTTAGGAACCCTGAATTCACCTCTACCAGCCGTACTACCCGCTGAAGCAATAACTGCAGACCAGTCTCAGATCTTCCATTTTCTCTAAGCTTCTGAATGGATCAGAGATTAACTAATGCAAGTCAAGTCTAGAAAAGTGTTCTTTTCTTGAGACTCTCCAGGCTGATTTTAGGCCTGGACGAGGAAACAAGTCTGTCCGGTTCAGTGTCCTCATCCTCCATCCTCCAGAGAATAGAAGCAGTGTTGGCCCTTCCTTCTGCTTGACCCTTCAGCCCAATGAACATTCTAGCACTGGCACGAACTGCCGTCATGGCAGTTCCTGTCAATGCATTGTAAGTTTGATGGACGGCTCAGTCAACATGATGGAGCTGTAAGGCAAACCTGTCATTTTCTTTTATTTTCGAAAAGAAAATCCAAAAGCGGGATTTTCTTTTTCAAAATAAAAAAAAACAATGCCCCCCTCTTAGTGAGAGTTTGCTTCGATGGTGAGGAGGCATTGAGCATTTTTCATTGCCCCTTACCATCATGTTTTTCCTGGCGCTGATGAGCATTGCAAATCGGCTGTATGTCTGCCCACCTAAATTAGGTGTACCAAAAAACATGGGTAGGCCCAATTGAATTTTTTAAATGAGAATTTAGTCACTTTAAAAAAAAAAAAATCCCTTTTCTTATGGATGTTACTGCTATCCGCAGGTGAAAATACAAATCACAACAAAATATATGTACACAGTAGTAAGCTCCAATATTAAAAAAAACCTGCAAATATGTGTAACAAGTGAGTAACGAGGGAATTCAATCAGTCTTCCAGTCCGATTTTCGTCAGGGCAACTCTCCCAGTCAGCACGTGCAGTTGCCACGCCGTGCATACCTTGCTCTTTGAATTAATCTAGGCAGACCTGCTATCAGCACGCCGCCCTTTGCTTTTCGAAACTGTACAGCTCACAATGCAAAGCATCCAGCGGGAAATGTTGCAATTCCGCTTTATATATAGAAAAAATTGGCTGATTGAAGTACTGGCTGTCACCAGCAATACTCTAGGATTCATAACTGGGGCTATGAATTTATAGAGGTCCCTGTCCTTGTGGATAGATTTTTCCATCACAGCAACTTGACCCGAGCAAGATACCTGGGGGCAGATTTACAAGCCCCTTGCGCCGCTTTTGCGTCACTTTTCCCATGTTAAAAATGACGCAAAAGTGGCGCAAGGGCCTTGTAAATAAGCCCCCTGGTGCGTACCATTTGATGACCTTCCAATAAAACCAAGGTCAAAACACCTTTGACTACAGACATATATAGACCCTAGCCATTGACCCCAAGCTAGAAATAGCTGAAGGAGCCAATAGTCTTACTCTTGATTGTGATCTAGTTTTCGTGCTTGTTACTCACATTTCCACTTTGTTCACTTATGTGAGCACTGGATCAACCATAACTATTGTAATTTTGAAAAATAAATGTTATTATCTTTTTATTAACAGTTGGGCTTTAGATTAATCTAAGTTAGGTAGGTGGACATATAGCCAAACATCCGACGGCCCTTACTCAGTCGAGCCATCTAACAGGTTTGGCCACTGCAAAGATGGAGGCCAATCTACTATTGTCAAACATATGTCTAAATTGGATAGGCGGACAATAATAGTGGTGGGGAGGGAACTCCGTTGCCGTTGTGAAGGAGTTCCCTCTCAAACAACATTTAAATCAGTCCCTTAGTTTTTATATCAGCTGTGGTCTTTGTAAGCTGTTAGGTTTATTCTTACTCTCTTAAACAAAATGACCAGATCAGCCACAATACAAGCATAAGTTATGTATGTGTTCTTTTTTCTTTCTTCTTTGAGATGGGGACTTTAACATTGCCTAATTGAATGGGTAGATTAAGTTCTTTGATTTTATTTTCCTATAACATTGGATGTACTACCAACCTTTCTGTCCAAGCCTTACTTTTTTCAGAACGCCGTCCATTTAGATGATGATCTAACTGCGTTACCAACTGTGTAAGCTTTTCACACTTAATAGGCAGTTCTTCAAACTGCACCAGTGCATCAATTGAGTTACTTCATAGACCTTAGTATAATAATTGTGCTCTTTTCTCTTGAGGCAACCCAATGTCCACTACTAAACGATTAAATGTGAGTATGTTACTCAATAATTCTTGATGGCCCTTTTCTAAGTTCATTAAATCATTATCCTGAGAAAAAGTATGTGACTTCCTTTCCTTCATTTACTCACAGAGACAGAGAAATTATACAGTAATGGGTAATTTGTTTAAACTAAAGGAAGGTTCCAATTAGCAGAGTTCCAGCTTAAATATGTTAAAACAAAGGCTTCTTCAGTTTGCATTTGCTGCGGGTTATGGAATAAAGCAAACATTTTTTGATCACCTTCAAATCTTTCAGGAGATGTTAAAAGTAAATTGGAAGGTACTAGTGGGTTGGAATGTGTTTAGAATGTAGATGTCAAGAGCTGGACTTCTGGGTGTCGCTTGCAGAGTCCTCTTTGCGCGAAGATAAGGTTGTTTACTTCTAGAGGCAGACGTGGATGCCAGATTGGAACAGGAAGTGTGGAACTGCTCCAGAAAATGGGAGGAGAAAAACTGCTGGCCAAACCAAGCAACAGAGTAACGTGCATAGAATAGTAGCAGGACTCAGAGTCCATGGAGTCCAGTGAGCGAGCAATGATAGAGGAACAATTGCGACAAAACCGGACAACACAGTGGAGCTCCTTTAGTAGAGAAAGAAATCAGGAAATGACCCATTTTTGAAAATAGTTTCTGCCCATCATGAATTGGGAAGAAAGGAGGATATAAACATAACTAATAAAAAAATATTGAACCTAGGATATAGATTTGGTTGTACAAATATATGTCTTATGTTCTTAAAAAAATGAGTAAATATTGCCCACTATTCAAATTATAACTTTTTACTGCATGCAGCATATGCCAGGAGTCTGCATGCAGGAAGTTGCCACACAATCCTTTGCGTGGTCGGAGAACCCGACACAGGTGATGAAACAAAGATGGCGCTAACATTTAGTATCTTTGATAAATTCACATTCTTGAATCCCTTTTGTTGAAATGGGTGTCCCACAGTAACTTTATAACTGCAGTACATAGTACAGCATTCCTAAAAGTTTTAGAACTGTGTGATTTTAGAATCACACTCACTTCATTGCAAAAGATCCAAACGTTAGCTAATTAGGTGAGAACACCCTGAGCTTCACCCCACTCGGTGGCTATCTCACCTCAGATTTCTAATGCACATCATGTGGAAAGGGAGTCTGAGAGGTTTGCTCTCTCTTCAGAGTCTGTTTTTCACTTTAATAACATCGGACTTAACTTATCCCTATGTAGTGTGTGTTGCAGTCTTCTACCACTCCCTTTGGATTAGGGTCAAACATTATTTCTGATATGAAAAAATAATCTAAAAAGAGCCTTGACCTAGCATGTGACTAATGTGGCAAATTGAGGGTCTTTTCTAATGTTGACACAAGATGCACATCTATTACCTGCATCATGGTCACAAACCAAAGGAATGTAAAATTTGAAGGACATTCTCAGCCAAAACCCTTAGTGACTGTGAGGAAAGACTCCTGATGCCTACAAAAATGAAAGGATGCTGACACCCACTCTCCTTCTGGGTAAGAATCAGTGTCTAGCACCCCTCCTGTGCAGGCTAAAGAAATGCAGATTAATACCACTTGGAGATCACTATACCTCCCAAAAAGGCACATTCATCAGAAGGCTTGGCCTGCACCTCATATGAGCTTCCGGGCAAAATAGACAAAAAGGTCCTTAAAAGGCCTTTCTAGCCCATTAATCATTTGACTGAGTGTGAACCAAAAAAGAGAAGTCTTTACATCTATGCCACCATTTGCATCTCCTGATGTAAAGAAGGCAAAGTAGATTCCATCATCGATTGCCTCTCCATCAATGGCTTAATTACCAAAAGAGTAGTAGGGACACTTCTTTCCGCCTTCAGTCCCCGTCGATGATCCACCACTGATGATACCACAGATGGGTAAGATGAAACCACTATTGAGGAAGCCTCCATAATTGGCAAACCAGTCAACAATAACATTATCAACTACCAGCCCAACAACGATGGACCCCTGGTCTATATTAGCCCTTTTCACTGCCCCTCCAATGACTACCCATTGACAGCCTCGTTGAGGAAGATGTCCACAAAGATGGTGGACATGTTGATGGTAGACTAATCGACGCCTGACTTGTCGATGACCATCACATTGAATGAAAAATCCCAAACCAGGGAAGGAGCAGCATCCTTCTGCTATTTTACTAGAACATACTTTACCTAGTAAAATTCCTCCTCAACCACCCACCAAGCTCCTGGAAACAGAAGCATATGAATAATCTGACCCAGATGGCCCCTATATGGCTGCTTACAATCCTGGGCAAGTAAAAATGAAATACTAGGACACAGAGGAGGAGCATAGCTATTTGCCACTCTACAGTCAAAAGTGTCGGCAGCCAGTGCAGCACCCGAATTATCTTATGTTTCGTTACAAAGCCGGATCAAATGATTATGCTTTTTGTGATCACTGTTATCTTGGCATTTCAGTCTACGAGAAATGTCAGGACAGAGCCATGTTCAGGTGCCAATGAACCTTATTTGCAAGCTCTGTCTTATGACTTTGATTTTCCTTCAGAGCTATCATACGCAGCAACCAGCAGCAGCCCCTCAAGATGTGTCTCCATCTCCACAGGAAATACCTAGGCTTGATGCCTGAAAGCAATTTGATGCAGCACCACCCTTGCCTTAAACTCCATTGCCTGTAAATCCACCCTTGGCTGATCTGCTATCAAGACCTATTCAGGTATATAAGTCAGATGATGACCAGTATTCTGACATAGAAGCTGGAGAGCTCCCAGAGTCTTCTAGACCAAGAGAAGATGAGTGGTATGACTATATAGTGCCAATAGTAGAGCTGACCACCCCCATCCAGTAGACTGACCACCTGATGGCATTGCCAGGTTTCATGGCTGTTTTGGGAAGGCATCCAAAAAAGTGACTTTTCAGAAATGAGCAGAGAGATTTACTGCTTTCTCTACCACTTTAGAGAGCAAGTCAGAAAGTTGGTTAAAGCAATACTTTTCATAGGCCACCTCTGGCAGGCAGGATGCAGAATCTAATGATGATTTGCAAGTTGTACCCAGACTGCATAAAAAATGGAAGATGTCTGATAATACCCCTTTCTCCCTTTTGGCCACCCCAAGGTAGATTCAGTAGGATACAAGTAGCCCAGAGAAGATCAAGAAACCCTTGAACACCATCTAAAGCTCCACTCGTGAGTGAAGGACGACAAATGGATGCTTTTGGAAAGTGGATTTATTCCAAGGCGGCCACAGCGATTAAAGAAGATAACTCTCTGGAAATACTGAGCAGATACCCTTATCAGATATTGCTGGATAAAGCACTCTGCCTTGACATACTACCAGATGAAAAGAAACAGGAAGCTAAAGCTATCTTTCACAAGGGGGAAAAAGCATTGGCTGCAATTATCAACTCTGCAGTGGCAGCGAGTAGCTTTGGATTCTTCCAGCTGGTAGACATGACTGTCGTAAGGAGATAAGATTGGCTGTGGGAAACCTCTTTTAAACCTGAAGTACAAAACAGGATTCAGGGTGTGCCCGTTGATGGAGAATGCTTGGTTCTGAAGCATGTTGATGATGTTCTGCAGAACTTAAAAACTGATACTGATACAGCTCTATCCCTTGTAGCCTTTCAACAGTGACGCAGCCCTTTCAGGGAGCTCGAGGTGGATACCAGTGCTACAGACCTCCCTATTACTAACCACAGTTGCAATACCACCAAAAATGTGGCTCCCAAAAGCAGCAGTCAGACAGACTATGTGCCTCTTTCTCAGGTGCATAGCAAGAATCAACTGAGATGCTGAGGTAGTCAGTCTAAGTTGCAAGAGGTGGGTCACTGACTGCCTGTGGCCCAGGCGACCATTAATCCGAAATCCTGGAATTGAGGACCTATAGTTGGCTGGATATCAGCCTTTTGAAAGGAGTGGGCACAAATAGCATTGTACAAGTAGGTGGTGGATCTCATCCAATTTGCACATACCCTGGAATTTGCTCAGCGCTCTTCTCGAAAAGCACCGCCCAAGTTAAAGCATAAGCATCTGTATTTGCTAAAAGCTGATCCTTGTGGTACAGAAGAGAGCTATTGAATCAGTCCCTAATGAATATTGCAACATAGGCTTTTACTTGAGATTTTCTTTAATAAAGAAAGAAAACAGGACAGTGGAGGCTAATCCAGTGCCTTTCCTAAATAACTTCTTCTTTGAAAAGGAATTATTCTGCATGGTAACTTTTCAGATGGTGCTGATGCTGTTGATGGAAAAGCGGTTTATGGAATCCTTAGACCTCCAACATGTCTACATCCGTATCCTCATTCGCTGCAAACATCGAATATTTCTCAGAAATGTGGTGGCCGGTTGCCATTATCAATTCAAAGTCCTCCCAATTGGGCTCACATCATCTCCAAGAGCACTGATGAAATGCATGACACCAGTCACCACACATCTACAATGGTTAGGTCATTAAGTGTTTCCATACTTCGACAACTGGTTGGTGGATAGCCCTTCTGTACAGTCCACAAAGAAAACTGCCTCTCAACTATTCAACAATCTAGGGTTGAAGCTCAAGAAAGACAAATTATCCCTACAATCACTGCACCCGATTCAATTTCTGAAGGTGCTGCTAGACTGAGAAAAACACTAGGGTGTACCCTTTGAGAGAAAACCAACTGAGCCTCACTGCATCTGTAAGTTAACATCAAAAATAATCACATGTGAAGATGTACATACCAAAGCGGCTCTTAGGCATGTTGTCCTCGTGCATAATGCCCACTCCATTCTGCTGGTTAAGAATGTAACCAATAGAGGAGGAACAGATAAGCAGTGGGCTCCGATATCAGTATCCTTTGATGATCAAATACTTGTCACAGGAAAAAACAAGAACACTCTTTCCTAGTGGCCCTCTTCAGAGAACCTAGAGGTGGGCTTGTTGTTCCTGCAAAGTATATTGTAAGGAGATTCTGTCACAGGGACAAGGAGGAAAATCACATGACGATTATGGGAAAAGCTACTTTAAAATGAAGTATGTTAAGCTGAAAGAATGTCAGGAGATACCAATGGGCAGAGATGCCATATCATAAGAGGGCATAATTGCCATATCATAAGAGGGCATAAACTGATACAATCTTCAAGATACTTTAAACCAAATTCTAAAGGGCTTATCAGGTTAGTGAAGCTAGTTGGGACTGTCTAAAGTATCTTACAAACACTTATTTCTGCTTTTTAGAGTATTCCACAATCAGCATAGCCACCCCCATCCCTGCTCCATAGCTCTCCGCAGATACACATTTTTGAGTTGTAGATCATACACATTTCCTTTCATGTGTCTTTTTTTACCCAAGTCTTTTGGCAAATCAAAATATGGATTCTGTAGTGCTAACAAATTGTTGTTTCCTGATATCTTTCAAATGAGACCAGTTCTCGTCCGAATCAAGCAAAATCGCTAGATAAATAAAGGTATGCACACGCTTAATACTAATACCAAGTTTCAAATCTCTTTGACCACAAATCATAGTAAATATTTTACTCCTATTTGTTTTTAAATCACACTCGTCCATATAGCTTGCAAATGCATCCAGTAATCTTTGCAGGTCGTTCGCAGTTCTAGACATCTGCAAAAGCAGAATCGGAATGACACAATCACCAGATTTGGCATATCCAAACCTTTTTTGTACAAGATAAAATTCTAAACCATTAATATATCTATTAAATAGGCAGAGCACTTTGCTGGAGCTGAAAACGATTATATGATTATCTCAGCCAAACAAGCCAAGACTGCAATGAATGGGAGTTGAATTTAAAACAAAATTCCAGTTTAATCAAGCAGTCAACCACAATAAGTATCATGGAGAAATGCGTGCTTGGTCCCATGGTCGGGTACATATAGGTATCCCTTTCATCTTCTTCCTCTAATCCTGATAGCGAAGCTGAAGCAAGAACCTTGTCAGATGATTCTGATCTCCCCAACATGGCCTGCACAATATTGGTTCACAGAACACCTCATCTATCGGAACGACCACCCATCCTGTGGATTCGCAGTTAAGTATGCTCTCCAGGTGTCAGGGACAAGGAGCACATCACAATCAGAGATCATTGAAGTTGGTGGCCCGGCTCCTAAATGTTGATTAAATCTCACAATTACACATCTCTGAGTGTACACTGAGTGGAGTGTGAAGGCTCCACGATTTTTGTAATGGTTTTTTGTAACTATGCAGTAAACTTAACTAACTAACTAGACATCCCTGATCACTAGAGGAACATACTAGCTCAGAACAGGGCAAAATATATGCAGCCAAATGAAGATAGTTTTATGTTTTGTGTTCAACACCAAACATAAAACTTCTATACTTTTCAGCACAATTTCATCAGATATTACTTCCTTACCTATTGGACTTGACTTCGACAGGCCTTAGGCATGCATCAATAAAAGACTACATTGCTGGCATTTCAAGGGACAACCCATCTCCAAACAAACCATCATTATTAGATTATTTAAGAATTTTCCATCAAGAAATCCCCTAGCAGAATGGTGCTCAGTGAAGTTTTATCCCATTTAATGACAGGTTCATTTGAGCTGATTCATAAAGAGAGCCTCCGATATCGTTCATGGAAAACAGATCTGTTCTGGCTATTACTTCAAATAAAAGGGTCAGTGAAATGTAAGCCTTTACAATTAAAGCTCCCTATTTGCAATTCACCTAGAAGATAGTTACTTTATGAACTAATTCACACTTTAAGAAACTAATACTGAAACAGGACCCCACCGTTGTGGTGGAGCCTAAAACCCTTGAGAAACATGGGGTTCGAAATCTACTTTATGCTCCTTACAAAGGCAAGGCTCTCATTCTGGCAACACTGACACCCTTAACTTAGTGGCATCAAGCATTGAAATGAGAATGATGGCTTGGTGTGCCGATGGTAGAGACACCCCTATGGGCTGCAATTTGGCTCAAACACACAAAACAATTGGAGTACTGTACTGGATAGGACATCATAAGCATCTCGAAGTTAGGTGATATATGGGCGGGAAGCTCTATGTACTCCTTCCAGCAATTATGGCTATGTATGGCATGCATAAAAACACCATTCTACAGTTCTCTCCAACTATGTCATGCTCTATAAGTGCATTGAGACACCCTTCAATCCTTTCTGGAGTGTAAACCCTTGGAGACGTGTATTACTACCACTTGACTGGGAGAAAGGGGATTTCAAAATTATATCGCACACTGGTGTACAGCACTCCCGACCCTATAGTACAACTGAAGGAACAGTGGGAATGGGATATAGGTGAACTTGATGAGGATGATTGGACGGAAGCCAAGATGGCTCCCAGAATATTAGCCATTTCCATGTGCCTGCGGCTAATTCTACTTCAATATCTACACAAAGTGTATCATAGCCCCACTAGACTAAGCAAGATGAAGCCATGTCTTGCCCCCCCTGTCTACGCTGTGGGGCGGACCATGGATCATTTTTCCATACGATATGGGAACATCTGATTGTGCAACTATATGGGAGTTGGGTTTGTCATGTACTAAACAGGTGTTGCACCAGAATATAATGCTGGAGCCCAAACTTGTTCTACTAGGACTGATGAACGAATGAGGAGGCAGCTGCCACCCTAGACTGCTGGTGGCTATGGGCTTTCTCATAGCCAAGAGAGACGTAGCGCAACATTGGCGATCAACATCAGCTTCCCCAATGACTCAATGGGCCTGAGGGATGGACTACAACGCTGAGGCAGAAAGAACTGTATATAAATCCAGGAGATATCCAGAGAAACGTTAAGGTTTGGGGGGAACAACTCAATTATTCTATGCAAACTGCTACCTGAAATTGTACTTAAGTCATTTTATCTTTTAGAATGATACATCCATATGTTTAAAATGTGCTCTTTTCTCATGTTATGTTCTATAATCCTTTACTCAACTGCTAACATTATAGGTTTATGAATATATTTACATCAAAACAATAAAGAAGGTCGTAAAAATGAATACCAAAAAACATAACTTTTAATTACATTTACCACATTTGATTAAATAGTGCAAATGTTATTTTTAAATGTTGATAAAAATATGAATAACCTATATTCTATTTAAATTACGTAGTTATTTATTAAACCTTCAGTTTCATATGCAAATGTGCTGCAGCATTTTATTTTATTGGTTCTAAAGTTAAAAATTATTATTTAAACTAAATTTTATTTGTGTATTACATTAAAATATATAAAATATTTTTGAAAGAATTAGTAATCTGTATTATTTTCCCTATAGTTTACCATAGGGAGATCTCTGCCCGGTGGTGGGGATCTCCACCTAATTTTCAAAGGTTACAGACAGTAACTGTACACTTGTAAATTCTTCCTAGATGTCTCCACCCCTTGAACTGAGGGTGTGGAGACACTTAACTCAACACTTAGGTGTAAATTTACACGCGTGAATAGCGAAAAATGATAGATTTTCACTTAGTAGCAGAAGTAGATGTATGCATAAGTAAATGAACACATGTAAATGTACCTTTGTGAATAGGGCCTTTGTTGTCTAAAAATCATGTGCTATAGAATGATTGTGGATGTTATAAACATCTCAGCAATTATCATATCCAGTAGGGCAAATGATTAATAACAGCAGACCATATTTCATCGTATATCCTGATCCTATCAGTCTAATCCTCCCTAAAATATAACCAGTTGTCTGACAGCATGGTTGTATCATCTTACCAAAAATACACCAAGTCACATAAAGTATCATTGCGAACCTTATTGATCAGTGTGTCTTATCCCGTCCCTGCACTTATCTTATGTACCTTTCTTATGCATGGTGTTCAATGGAGAAAGGAGGGATCAGCTCATATGTGTCTCCTGTTGTGTTGCTCGGGATATTGAACAATGCTTCTTGTTCAAAACATAGTCATATGCATAAGGTAACTACTAATTTTCTTCCTTCTTGTTGCAAGGTGGACCACTCAATGTCATCTGTCCTTGTAGCCATTTTTCAGCTGCTGCTCTCTTGAATAGTGCGTGCATTAGAATATGGAAATTCTCCTTCTTTGCCTTGTTAGCGTAAGTTTGAGAAAAACATGGCAATGATTATGAAGCACAAAGATGTTAGCTGCACTATTCAAACAAGTTAACCTGCTTTCTGGGGTGTGCACTTGCACAATATACACTGACCTAACATTTAAATGCACGTTAGCATACAATAAACCAATGTAACATTAAAAAAATATATAGAAGCTTGTCTCATCATTTGGACAGCATGGCCATCTTTGAGCCTGCTAAGGACCACCCTTTGAATTTCACTTTTAAGGAATGGTTGGGGGAAGTTATTTCTACTTAAGCCTAGGCAGATAAAGCGGGGTGTTTTAAACTGAATCCTCTAAGTAACATTTTCAGCATTGTTAGTGCCCACAGTTTGAACATATACTTTGGAAAACAAGTAGATTACTGTTTTCTGATTGAATTGTGTCCAGAACCCTCTCTCCTCTAGTAATGTCTAGTGAAGCCCCAGTCGACCTTTTAAATGGTCACATATAATTTCACTTGACTTTTTGTCAGTGCTTTAGGGCCTGTTAAAACCTATATTGGATAATCCCAGTTCACTCCTGGGTGGTGATCTTTAAGTAAAAATGTGTTTGTGGTATTTTAGGCCTAAACTCAGCTGGTTGGGCTCAAACCCATTGGGATGCCAACCCTTGAATTAAGTGCCTCTCAAAAACTAGTACTAAAGGCTGATGTATCTTAACACACATTATCCATTGTAGTCAGGCTGGCACTGTTGGTCCATTGATTTGGGACTGTAATCAAAGCCTTAGAAAGGTGAGATCGGAAGGTCTTGTTTGAGCAATTGTATTAAGTTAACTGCTCAACCAAGCAAGCATTGGAGAGTGATGAGTTATTTCATTGGAATGCAATAATGCCTGAGGCTCTGGGACATGGATGCTGCCCAATAACAACTCACTGCCCCAAGATTAAACAAAAGGGCCTCACAATGTATTTGCCAGTGTATTGGACAGCTCTACTACAAAGGATTTGTAACCCTTGAATATATCTACTGTCTGCAATGTAAGTTGAAATATCTTTTGAAATTACAAGAAGAATATCACAGCTTTTCTCTGTTGGGTGCAAGATGAGTTTCATGGTATGAAAGCATTGACAATGTGGGACTTTTGAGGGCTGCTGTGGTTTTATTTTTTTATATAGAATGTGTAATATGAATGTTTCAGATACATAAAAATCCTAAATGTATGCAATTACCTTATTTAAGTATTCTAAAAATGGCCTATCATTATTGAATTTTTTGAGGTGAACCATATGTCTTGTTTCCTTTTCTTTCACTTATTCTTGTACCTGTTTATTTTTTCATTGTTTTCATGTCTTTCTTTTCTTGCCCATCGAGTATCTATCTATTTTCACTGTTTAAACTGTTTTTATCCTTTTCTTGCATTGTTTTTATGTCCTCTATCGTTCTGCATCCCACCAAATTTCTTGTTGTATTGTTCTTTGTCCCACTCATCCATTCTCTTGTTCTCTTCTTCCTGCACTCTTGGTCCATCTTCATTTTACTGCTGTCTTTCGTCTTTTGTGTCATACAGATGATCCAGACTTACGTCGAGCACATAGAACGGTCCAAAATGCAACAGGTACATGTAGCAGGAAACAGCCAGATGGAGGGTGGCAACCCAGGACGGAGGTATGCCTTTTATTCTCTTCCCTTGGAACAGGGTATGCATGCATGAGTGAAAGCGGGTACAAAAAAGAGAGCGAGACCTATTGCCTGAATCCAGGTGCTGGACATGCCTCTTTCAGGATGTTCTAAATCTCATTGCACATCTTTGCCTAGAACAATCACCTGCTTGAGTTCTTCAGGCAGAGTGCTTAGAGTTCCTTGCCCACTATATAGCCGTTAATAGCTTGAACACTGATCCTCTAGTATGGGTTCCTGGCCCTTTGGCCCAGTCATGAATGAAGTGAGAGCAGGTTTATGAACGTGAGATAACTAGGAAATCGTGACTAACTAAGTAGGAGGGAATATTGGGGATGATTGAATTTGTAAGACACGGTTCCTATAAGACTTGCCTCTGTTACTGTGTTTTTGATTCATTCTGTATGTCTCGAGATAGGCTTCTTGGACGCATAGTTGTACGTAACTGGCACTGCCTGAAATAAACAAAAAATGTGGAAGGCACTTTACAAATGAAAATACTAAGTTCATAATTAGATATGATTCAGTAAACGAAATGTCTTTTTTCACCATGATTGACTGTATGATTTTGTTATAAAATATCATCACACCTATTTCTGATGGATTCTTCCACCTGTGTACATCACTGGACCTGGAAAAGTTGACATTTCTTTCCTATGATTGAACATTATACCAGGGCTCCAGCTCAACTCCTATGCCTCCCAGTAAGGGACCTTACAGAGCTGTATATGGTGCCACCCTGTTGCTTTGATGTCAGTTCCTTTCTTTCACATCCTTCAACGCAGATCTCTGCGGGAATCAAAATTTTTTACCTTCGAATATTGTTTTGGAGTATCTCAAAGAGAAGCCACTTTTAAAAAGATCAGGTTCTTATAGATGTAGTTCCAATCACTCTCTGGGATCCTTTTTGGATCACTATGACATCTGTCATTGCAGCATAGAGCCTGCATATGCATGAAAGTTCACTTATGGTTGTGTCTTCATTCATTCGACAAATGCAAAAGAAACAATTGATGGACGGAATGCTGGACAATGCAAACATTCACCCCCAGTCACAAGGATCTGGGTTAAATCCATCATTCTTTTGCTCATCACACCACCCCAGTTTGGACCCAGCCATATGCAAATCAGCCTTGACCCTGTTCCTTGTGGGAACAGTCCAGCCCGAACTGCCAAACCAGGTCCTCCCTGGACCGGAAACAAGCATCCTGGGACCGGTTTCAGGGCATCACCCTTCTTCAGCCAGGCTAGCTTGAATCCAGTGGTGTAGTGAGCACGGGACCCACGTCTGGGCATACCCTTCCCACTTAGGGCGACAAATGCAAAAGAAACAATTGATGGACGGAATGCTGGACAATGCAAACATTCACCCCCAGTCACAAGGATCTGGGTTAAATCCATCATTCTTTTGCTCACCACACCACCCCAGTTTGGACCCAGCCATATGCAAATCAGTCTTGACCCTGTTCCTTGTGGGAACAGTCCAGCCCGAACTGCCAAGCCAGGTCCTCCCTGGACCGGAAACAAGCATCCTGGGACCGGTTTCAGGGCATCACCCTTCTTCAGCCAGGCTAGCTTGAATCCAGTGGTGTAGTGAGCACGGGACCCACGTCTGGGCATACCCTTCCCACTTAGGGCGACAAATGCAAAAGAAACAATTGATGGACGGAATGCTGGACAATGCAAACATTCACCCCCAGTCACAAGGATCTGGGTTAAATCCATCATTCTTTTGCTCACCACACCACCCCAGTTTGGACCCAGCCATATGCAAATCAGTCTTGACCCTGTTCCTTGTGGGAACAGTCCAGCCCGAACTGCCAAGCCAGGTCCTCCCTGGACCGGAAACAAGCATCCTGGGACCGGTTTCAGGGCATCACCCTTCTTCAGCCAGGCTAGCTTGAATCCAGTGGTGTAGTGAGCACGGAACCCACGTCTGGGCATACCCTTCCCACTTAGGGCGACAAATGCAAAAGAAACAATTGATGGACGGAATGCTGGACAATGCAAACATTCACCCCCAGTCACAAGGATCTGGGTTAAATCCATCATTCTTTTGCTCACCACACCACCCCAGTTTGGACCCAGCCATATGCAAATCAGTCTTGACCCTGTTCCTTGTGGGAACAGTCCAGCCCGAACTGCCAAGCCAGGTCCTCCCTGGACCGGAAACAAGCATCCTGGGACCGGTTTCAGGGCATTACCCTTCTTCAGCCAGGCTAGCTTGAATCCAGTGGTGTAGTGAGCACGGGACCCACGTCTGGGCATACCCTTCCCACTTAGGGCGACAAATGCAAAAGAAACAATTGATGGACGGAATGCTGGACAATGCAAACATTCACCCCCAGTCACAAGGATCTGGGTTAAATCCATCATTCTTTTGCTCACCACACCACCCCAGTTTGGACCCAGCTTATGCAAATCAGTCTTGACCCTGTTCCTTGTGGGAACAGTCCAGCCCGAACTGCCAAGCCAGGTCCTCCCTGGACCGGAAACAAGCATCCTGGGACCGGTTTCAGGGCATCACCCTTCTTCAGCCAGGCTAGCTTGAATCCAGTGGTGAGTGAGCACGGGACCCACGTCTGGGCATACCCTTCCCACTTAGGGCGACAAATGCAAAAGAAACAATTGATGGACGGAATGCTGGACAATGCAAACATTCACCCCCAGTCACAAGGATCTGGGTTAAATCCATCATTCTTTTGCTCACCACACCACCCCAGTTTGGACCCAGCCATATGCAAATCAGTCTTGACCCTGTTCCTTGTGGGAACAGTCCAGCCCGAACTGCCAAGCCAGGTCCTCCCTGGACCGGAAACAAGCATCCTGGGACCGGTTTCAGGGCATCACCCTTCTTCAGCCAGGCTAGCTTGAATCCAGTGGTGTAGTGAGCACGGGACCCACGTCTGGGCATACCCTTCCCACTTAGGGCGACAAATGCAAAAGAAACAATTGATGGACGGAATGCTGGACAATGCAAACATTCACCCCCAGTCACAAGGATCTGGGTTAAATCCATCATTCTTTTGCTCACCACACCACCCCAGTTTGGACCCAGCCATATGCAAATCAGTCTTGACCCTGTTCCTTGTGGGAACAGTCCAGCCCGAACTGCCAAGCCAGGTCCTCCCTGGACCGGAAACAAGCATCCTGGGACCGGTTTCAGGGCATCACCCTTCTTCAGCCAGGCTAGCTTGAATCCAGTGGTGTAGTGAGCACGGGACCCACGTCTGGGCATACCCTTCCCACTTAGGGCGACAAATGCAAAAGAAACAATTGATGGACGGAATGCTGGACAATGCAAACATTCACCCCCAGTCACAAGGATCTGGGTTAAATCCATCATTCTTTTGCTCACCACACCACCCCAGTTTGGACCCAGCCATATGCAAATCAGTCTTGACCCTGTTCCTTGTGGGAACAGTCCAGCCCGAACTGCCAAACCAGGTCCTCCCTGGACCGGAAACAAGCATCCTGGGACCGGTTTCAGGGCATCACCCTTCTTCAGCCAGGCTAGCTTGAATCCAGTGGTGTAGTGAGCACGGGACCCACGTCTGGGCATACCCTTCCCACTTAGGGCGACAAATGCAAAAGAAACAATTGATGGACGGAATGCTGGACAATGCAAACATTCACCCCCAGTCACAAGGATCTGGGTTAAATCCATCATTCTTTTGCTCACCACACCACCCCAGTTTGGACCCAGCCATATGCAAATCAGTCTTGACCCTGTTCCTTGTGGGAACAGTCCAGCCCGAACTGCCAAGCCAGGTCCTCCCTGGACCGGAAACAAGCATCCTGGGACCGGTTTCAGGGCATCACCCTTCTTCAGCCAGGCTAGCTTGAATCCAGTGGTGTAGTGAGCACGGGACCCACGTCTGGGCATACCCTTCCCACTTAGGGCGACAAATGCAAAAGAAACAATTGATGGACGGAATGCTGGACAATGCAAACATTCATGACATTGTTCTGCATTCTGTCCATCAATTGTTGTTTTTGCATTCATTCATTCGACAGCTATTGAGAACCAGGAGGGAACTTATTTTACATCTCAAGTCTGTGACAAGCAAGTTGTTGCCTCTTCCTGCTCTCACAGCAGTACAGAGAGAATGCTCTGTGCCTGAAGGAATTCTTCTGCACCAAGTTTAGTAATTACTGAATGGAGGACTTTTCTACTTCTTGATGTCAACTCCATTCCTTCTCCACACCCAGTGCGGCTGGCCCCACTCCCAGACTTTTCCGGCTCCTAGCACTGACCCCTTATAAGTGACACCTTACACCCAAGCCTTGTTGACTATGTTGCATCCTTCTCTAGATTCCTCTAGTACACCTTCCCAAGGTGCCTGCAGTATCTTCGCATGGACCTCTGCTGGCAGCCTCATCCCCTGGTACCTGCCGGCCTTGTTGATGGTCCTGGCATCGTCCCACCTGTCCCTCTTTTGCTGCCAAAGCACTTACCAGTTGTTTTGGTGTCAGAACCAGTACCATCCACATGCATGGAACTGATTCTCAATCCACTTTTAGACCTACCTAGGACCAAGACGGTTTGGACCAAGGTGAAATCTATGAGACAGACCAGCTTGAGTTTCCTGGTGCTCTTCCAT
Source organism: Calotriton arnoldi (assembly GCA_963921515.1). Taxonomy (NCBI): domain Eukaryota; kingdom Metazoa; phylum Chordata; class Amphibia; order Caudata; family Salamandridae; genus Calotriton; species Calotriton arnoldi. The sequence continues at coordinate 259,473 of CAWUFW010003586.1, forward strand.
AGGCTTCAGTAAGAGATTTCCATGTAGAGAAGGTTAGTTTTTCTTATTCAGACTCTGAAAAAGGTCCTTATTGGGGTCCGTAATAAACCAGTGACTTAAATACCTCTACTGAAATGGCCTTGATGGTCCCTCAGCATTCCCTTTGAAGGACATTTTTTTTTAAGGCAGTCCTATGCAAGGGTGGATGAAGTCCTAGAACTACCTTAGCCTAGAGCTACCTGAGATAAAGACTAACCTCTTGACAGAAATACTGCAGTCCAATTGCTCTACATTGAAACCTTATTTGCCTTTTAACGATTCCCTTCTAGATCGTATTATGTCTGCTTGTATTAAGCTGCGCTCCACAGAAGCCATCTACTGCCATGTTGATCATCTTCATTGCCTGTCTGCAGGCGATCCAGAATTTTTAATCCTGTCTCTCTTCACCTGAGGGTCAGATATTTTGGGCTGAATAGTACTCCAAACTTAATGCCAACCCTTTTTCCTCCCCTCCATCCAACAGAGAGTAAAAATAAATTGAGGCAGTTCTTTGAACGCTGCACCCGGTGTTGCCACACCTGCTGGTGCACTGTTTCAATGCTGTTTGAGAGATGGTATAGATGATAGTTCCACTTCTGCCAGACAATGTGAGAGGCAATTTTTTCATCACCAGGCAGATTCTTAGATGTGCTATTGACACAGTTGATTCGATGGCTTGGTCTATGGGTTCCTCTGGAACGATTCATAGGCATGCTTGGATTGGCTTCACCAGTCTCCCTGAATATGTCCAGGGAAACTTGAGTGATATGCCCTTTCATGTCTACTACTACTTTTTCATAAAAGCTTATTTGGCCTCAATCGACTTAAACAAAGATGTGCCACTGCCTCACATGTCTGCAAACAACTCGCATCTTTTGTGGAGTGTCAAAGCTTTCTACATGACACTCAGTCAGGGTTTAGAGCAGAGCACAGCACTGAGTCCACCCTCCTGTGGGTCACAGAACATCTTAGACGGCTCCTAAATGAGGGTGAGACAGCAGCGCTGATTTTACTTGATCTAAGCGGTGCTTTCGATACTGTGTCCCAGGATATGCTCACTTTGAGATTGGCACAACTGGGGCTCCAGGGAACCACACTTGCCTGGCTGTCAGTAGTGGCCGCTAGCAGGAGAAATCAGTGAGGCAACGCACAGGGTAAAAAAAAACGTACCTGTAGCCGGATGTCCACCGCCTCCTCAGCTTCGACGATGCTCACACAGGCTACCAGACTCCCCTGCGCCAATCTAGATGCTGCTCTCATGCTGGTATTACACAGCATGACAGAAGCATAGGGATTGGGTTGAGCGGGCTGGTTGCACACTCCAGCAGGGATTGGGAGCCTGTGCTCCTGAGCCCTGATGATATCTTCAAGCAGCAGCCTGGAGATATCCAAGTGCACATGTCAGTTTGGCCGTCCTAAGATGGCTGGCCAAACCGACATGCACATTGGCAGCACCGTGAGCCCACCACTCCTTCTGTTGCTGATGGCTCTGCCCTTCAGACTCGGCGGCTCCAGAGTACAATAAAATGATAATAAAGCAATTTTATTAACTGCTATATTATCCTTTTATTTTACATGTGTCTGCTGGTTCCAGCAGTGGGACGACGCTCCTCCGCAATAACGGCTGCTGGCTGTCCTCTTTCTTAAAGGATCGAACCTTCCAGGTCTCCTTGGGCAGCGCCTCCTCCATGTGTCAAGCATTGACCTCTGGGGTGCTGCAACGTTCTGCTGTAAGCCTGGCATTTTTTAACATCAATGTTCGCCCCCTGGCCAACTTGGTGGAGTCCTGTGGTTTCACATCTTTCTCCTATGCGGATGATGCTTTAATGATCTTTTCCCTATCATCCGCTCAGGACCACAAGTCTGGGTTGCTGAACTCCTGCCTGGCTCACATAGACTCATGGATGAACAACAACTCGTTGAAATTGAATGGAGAGAAAACAGAAGTGCTGGTGCTTGGAAAGAACCCATTCCTTTGGGGACCACAGCACTGGCCATTTGCTCTGGGCGATATTCCTGTCCTGCCCTCAAAGTAAAGAATCTTGGCTTTTTAGTGGACACTAAGCTCTCTATGAAGCCTCAGGTGGCAAAGGTTTCTTTGACATTTTTCGTGACCCTGAAATGGATATGGACATTATCAAGATTCTTCCCATATCTGGTCAAAGAACTGTCATCCAGGCACTTATTTTGTCCCGATTGGATTATGGCAACATCCTTGACCTGGGTGTTGACAAAGCCTCCATGTGATGTATGCAAGTGGTGTGGAATGAGGCCTCAAATGTTGATTTTCAGACTGCCAAAATATGCATCGGTCACATCCCTCCTCCGTGGGCTTTACTGGTTAAGGGTGAAGAAACGCATCTAATTCAAGGCTTTATGCTATATCTTCAAAGCAAGGGCAGGAGTCGCCCCCCACCATATCACTGGCCTGATAAAACCGCATCTGCCTGCCTGCCACCTATGCTCCAGCAACCTCTCCCTTTGCGCTGTTCCCAGCATGTGAGGTTGCTCCTTTAGGTACCTCGACCCTAAGCTCTAAAAGGCTTCTCCGGAAAACCTGAGATCCTGTACTTCGTTTACCACCTTTTGCAGGCAGTTAAAAACGTGGCTGTTCTGAACTGGCTGGGCACGGAGTAACCTTACCTGTTGCTAGAGCTCCAGGAAACCCCAAGTGGGTAGCTGCCGCGCTGTACAAGTATCTTAACATAACATCTTGGGCTTCGGTTCTTTTGCACAACTGTCCTGTCAACAGTTCAGGACATCCGAAAGTTATACAAGAATACAACCTAACAAGTAATGCATGCCTTGCTATCTTGGCTAACAGCCGTTTGTGCCTTCCTAGGGCTATCAGGGGTGAGGTGTTTTTAGGGGGGTACCAAATTGGACATCATCAGTTTTCTTCCATCTCTTTCCTGGCATACCTTGCCAGACTCCTACAATGCACCCTAGTTTAGAGCACATATGACCTGTGAGAAAGAGGTCCCTTTCTGCCTGACAACCTACCATTCCATAAATATGGGCTGCTTAGATATTTGGTTGTGCATGGGGGGGTTCACCCTCCCTTTCAGAAGTCCTTCTGATGGCCATAACTTATCTCTCTGCAGGCAACATTTGCTCTCTGAGCATGAATCATCGGAGTAGGTTTTAGGAGTCAAAAATTCACTATTGGTACGGAGGTGAGAAGCCTGGGGTTTGTCTAATCCACCCTGCAGAATGTATGCTTTTTACTTCATTTCTGCAAACTCATAGCTCATTTTCGGCTTCTAAAGTAGATTTAACTCATTCTCCACTTGCAGTTCCACCCTTTGGCATGGCATCAGCACTGTATGACTTCAAGCACAGTATATTGGTAGTACATTTTTGAGGATTGGGGATACATTTGTTCCCAGGTCTTGAGCACTGGTTACTGGCAGAGGACTCCCCACGGCTGAGATCAGTGTCTCACTCCCCCACCACCCTCCAGCGTACTGTCATTTTCAGTTTGTTCCGAATCTTTTCTTTGCCTGCTCCTTACCCTTACATTCAGCTTATGCACTGCCCCCACCTTTTTAGTGACTAGGCAATTTTTTAAAGCTTCCTGAATTTCTAATTTCCTCATAATGGTTCAGTGCTTTTATAACATTCTTCTGTTATTTAGAATGACTTCGCCTACACCCTGTATGGTGTGAATAATACTACCAGTGTATGAAATTCTGAGGCTATAGTGTTGGGGCTGAGATTGCGATGCCTTGTTGACCGTAAGTGTTGTATCTAGTTAGCTGCAAGTAACAGCTGAAGATCTTATTGAGCATATTCTTGCAAACTTAAATTGGCATCTTCCTTCAGAGGAAGATCGGTCTATACTTTCTCAGTGGAACACCCCTAAGGTGCTTTTCTTGCCTTTCCCAACAGCATCGTCACAGTTGTACCACCTCTTTTGTTCTCTCGGAGCTCTGAGAGAATCCTGTATGGGTGAACCTATGATTCTGATTGCATACTTCATCCCAACCTTCAGCTTCCTTGAATTTGACAGAACCCTTCTCCGAACTAGGATAGGTGAACGTATTTGTGGTTAGTAGGCCATAGGGGTGGGAGCTAGCAGATTGTTACTCTTTCCTTCAGTGTTCTTTTATTGCACTCCATCCATGATGGATCGTCTGTCATTTGTGAGGGGTAGATTCTTCATAGAAACCTTCAGAGATGGCTGACTCACTACTGAGACTAGGTTCAGTCAAGCTGAGCTAATCTGCTTTACCCGTAGAGTGATATATCTTATCCTCACTGAATGCTGCCCTTTGATAGAGGCTGTCAGAGGCAGTGGCAGGACGCATTTTGTTTAGTGAACTGGAGGGTCGGCAGTCCTTCTTCGCACAAGGTTTCCAGCTATGTTAGGTTTTGTGTTCTACTTTAAACCAACAAGGTTTTTGCTGGGGTCCCCCTTGTTCCTTTGCTTAGTCATCTTTGTCTCTTCTTCTCTACCATTCACCAGGCATTGGCAACAAGAATTAGAAAACAGTGTTCTGGGAATGTTGGGCCTGCTTTTTTCCAGGGAGAAAACTGTGTCTTTGATATTGTCTGAGCATTTTCCTGGCTTGGACAAGTGTTAGACTACACCGTGGAATTCAATCTTCACCTTCGCTAGACAATACTGTCTCCACTCTAAGTTTGCAGGGAAGGACACCTTGAGGTTTCTGTGTTGTAAGATTCTTTGATTGCATTATCTCATCAGGTCCATTAATGTATTTAGGCACCTACAGGTAAAAGTATCCATCAGAATAGTAATTTACTTACCTCAATAATGATCTTGGTAGTGGATACTTTATCTACCTGCTGATTCCTCACGGACGTGCACGACTCCACGCTCTGAGGAGCAGTCCGATGTGCTTATGAAGATTCCAAGATAGTTTCTGCACTGCATTCCTACTGAATTTGTCAGTCTCATCTCCGCCTATGGGAGCCCTGCACTGCGGTGACATCATATATGGTTCTGTGAGGCCAAACATCGGGAGGCACTGGAGTTGAGCTGGAGCCTTGGCTCCGCCAGCCAGCACAGAAGAGTTTTTTCCAGTTCTTCGAATTCAGTCTGGCTCTTGGGGTGATTCATGTGATCAGGAATCTGCAGTTAGATGATCAAAAATAATTTTGTAAAGCAGATTTTGAGTCTTGCTAAGTGGGGTTCTTGCTCTTATATTGATGTTTGGTAAGATACTAGGGGCCTCATTTAGCCTTGTGCATTTAAGTAGGTGATACAGTATTGCAGCACATTTTAAGATTGTGCAAGACATGAAATTCCATTTAATGCTATTAATAGGGATTACTTAGTGCAAGCAATTTTGCCTATTATTGCAGTTTGCTCACAGTTTAAGGCTAGAGACAAGTCAGTGAAAAACTCAACCAAACACAACTTGCGCTCCACTTCAAAGTGTGAAAAAGTCATACAAGTACGCATTTTTTCATTTTGTGCCACTCTCTAAATAACATTGTAGGTTCAGTGGCGGCTCCTCCGCTAATGCCAAGGAGCATCGCCCCACTGCTTCTTAGTAGTGAAATATAGGAAAAATAAAATGATAATAACTCGAGATTATCATTTTATTTGTTCCTGCTGCGGTATCTCTGCTGTGCGAGGCGGGGCTGCTCTGCTCTCAGAGCGGGGTGAGGAGTCGTAGGCAAACACACTCTGAAAGTGCGCATGAATGTTTGGCCGTCCGTCTCGGGCCTCACAAGCATTCGTGCACACTTTGCATGTTCTCCACCCAGGCTGTATTGCAGCCTGGGTGGAGAATATGCCCAGGCTCCCACTGCCTGACTGAGCGCCGAACCACAGCGCTCAGACCAATCACAACGCTGCATTGCAGCATTGTGGTTGGCTGTGGGGAGCCTGGGTGTGCTTCCTGTTCCGGCTGGAGCAGGGACCACGAAGGAGAGACCGGCTGGAGCGAGGGACTATGGAGCAGAGACGCAGCGAGGAAATGGCGAGAAGGTAAGTTTTTTCTTCTATTTTTTTTTTTACACCTGCTTCCCCCCGTCCCTCCCCGCTTGCATCCCCCATCTGTGCCGGCCACCACTGTGTAGGTGTCCCTATGGCCAATGTGGTATAGATATGTCTTGATCAAAAATGTAAAGTAGTTACAGATACTACTCTCCTCCTTTGTGGGAGAGCTCAGGGTTGATTTTCTTTTGATTGTGGGCAACCTTCAATTCAGCCACTCACCATGCTAAGGAAGCAATTAAATTATATACATTAATATTTATACCGTAATGAAAAATGAGTAGGTAATGTTAAATAAATTGACGATAACAACAGAATATTTTAGAGAAATGATTAAAAAGCAAGTTTGTGTTCTTTCATGTTGTTTTTTAACAGAAGTGTTACATGCTAAAAATCACATGAAGAATAATAGGATGAGTAGTCCAACATTTTGAGGTAACTGGCAAAATAAATTTTGCCTGCAGAAATAACTAGTGTATTCTCCAAGTAGGGTGCTTGTTTAACAAATGTAGCATACCTTAAAAAGAAAATGTTGATGCCAATGGAAACCAATTTAATGAAAGTAGAAGTAGGTGGATATTTGTTTTCTTCTGAAATTAATTGTGCTGCAACCTTCATGGCTAAGTCTACACAGCGAAGTGAGGACTGTAGGTAACGCTACCAGAGATTAGTGTTGTACCAGCAGCAGAAATTGAACAAAATCTGAAATTATGACTCTGATGCTCCTTGTCCTCATGAAGGAGATTTTTCATCTCCAAGATCTGAACTACCCTAGGACATTTTTGTTTGTTATTTATTATTTGTATTTTTTTAAATTAATTAATATTATGCACATTGCTATCATAATTGCCTTTTGACAAAGTGAAAGCTAACACACCCAACAGACTGCATTACTGATATGCTAAACACCACCATGGATCAAAAAGTGCTAAATTATTCAAGCAGGTACATTTTTAAGACTGTTGCAACTCCAATCATTCTGTTTTTCAGTAGTGTTCTTGTGCACCTTGTGTCCTTTATCATGTTGGAAAACCAGACGCGGAGACTGTATAATACAATAATGAAGACTTATGGTGGATAGTTCTAACCGCAGATTCTTCACCTTAGCATACTCCTGAGACTCTAGCTGGATCCAGAAAGCTTTCACCAGCGATGGTCCTGTGTGCCGCAGATGGCACTGTGAGGCTTTGTGTTGACTCCAGACTGTTCCAAAAGTGCCGAAACAGAGTCACACATAAGCACCATCCCTGTGTATTGACGTTAGTTCCTTTTTTTCTGACCTTTCCGAAGTTGTACATCCGTCTCCACAAGAAGAGGTCTCTGGCCTCATGTAAGTTTTACTTTGGGTCCAGGTTGAGTACGCAGACTCACTCTTGCTCCTGTAGTTGCTCCTGCAAGAGGTCAACTTCAGGGTCAAAGTCCTTCGGTAGGTCAAAATTGAAGTCCACACATAAGCACAAGAAAGTGAAGCAGGACCTGACCCCATCACCCCACTCTATCCAAATAGAGGGCATGCGGGTATCACAATGTCAGCCAGTCTCCTTCTAGATTTCCCATTGCAGAGCTGATTCCTCAGTTTGTCCCGGTGTCCCCTGAATTTCCTGGGCCATTGGCAATGCCACAGCAAATTAAAGTCTTTATGGAGACTATGCTGCAGTCTCTGGCTTCCCCTAGAGTCCCTTCAGACCCCATGGATCTGCAAGGGCTCTCAGTTGGGTTCCTGATGGCTGATCACCATTGGTGCCATTTCACCCCCTTGGATCCATTACAGTATCTGTACCAGCTTCAGTACAGACTTCCACAACAGCTCCACAGCCTGTATCAGTCTCCCTCTTATTAATACTGTTATCAGCACTGCCGGCACCAGAATAGGGTTGATACTGGTTCTGACATCTGACCCTTAACTGACTCCATGATTATCAGAAAGGAAGAGTAGTTCCTCTGCCAGACAGACGCACTTAGTTGCGCTATATGGCCAGAGTATATGTCGCTGGGAGATCTGAAGTTCAGATCGTAATGCCCTCACACACCTGTTGGAGTGTCATGCTTCATCAATGGGCGCTCCTCGTCAGGCCGGCGCTGCAATGCCTGACGGGCCTGGTGGCTGCTTTGGTGGCGGAGATCTTCTGATCTGAGAATGCTGTAAATGATGAGTGCAAGTGGGCAGTATGAGTGGTGAGTTTTAGTGTATAAAAAGTGACTTAAAATAGGCTCTGGAACACACAGGTAGATCTATTTAATCAGAAATGGGCCCCAGGACTAAGTAAAAACAGTGGTGCTATCTTTTGGTCCTTAGGTACCAGGATAGCGCTAGTATCATGCGGTCAACATGTTTCGTGCCAACTAAGCCCACCCTTCGGGCGGCACTTCTTCAGGACCTTAGTAATCAGTGGCGCCCCCTAATGGGGCTGGTCGTCTCCCCGCTACTCGAGGGTAACCTAGTTATGTATACCGGTGTCCCCTGTTTGGGAGCCGTTGAAGTACTCCACCTCAAATTGAGGTGTCTAGTTCTTCATAGGAGGATTGGAGGGTCCTGATCACGATGGGGGACACTTGGTTAGTCGATCGGACACTGCCGTCTCACCTACCCTGCTCCATCCTGCCTGCTACTAATTCTATCTCTGTACACGAGAGGATGCACCATGAGAAACTCTAATATCTTCTTGGCTCTGATTCTGACCTATGCTTGCCACCTCCTAGACGTGATGATAGAGGGGGTGGGGATGATTTAACCCCTCATTATGGTGAAGTAATTTTTACATGGACTTACAACCAGCCAATGGGCTTGATGTTGCCCCTGATACTGGGTCGAACCTGCTATTTGGACCTCTAACAGAAGAAAGTGCATCATTTGAAGTAGTAATTTGATGAGCAGTTGAAGTCTTGGACCTACAACTGCCCTCTACTTAAGTTAAGACACATTCTTTAAAGACACCTTACAATCTGGGCCAGCCACAACTGAGCCCTTGCTCTGGTTTAAAAATGCCCTGAATGGGCGCCTTGTCAAAGTCCTGTTCTTGCTCACTGAAGAATAGGCAGGTGGTCAGACGTCACAGACCGATGCCTAGCAACTCTGATTTTCTGACTAAACATCCTACTGCAGAGGAGAGTCTGGTTGTTCAGACTTCAACCAGCAAGGTGAACACTATTTCATTCCCCACAACTCGCCCTGATAGGGAGTCTAAGAGCATGGAGTTGATCAGAAAGTGAATGTTCTCTTTAGCTAGCCTAGCATTGAATCGGTCAATACAGTCTGTTTATTGGACTGATATACACCAGCGAGATATTGCGGATGGTCACAGAAACCTTAAGGCCTCACTATTTAAAGTCATTCAAAATAATTAAGATGTGGCCAAATATGTGATTTGTGCTGGCCTTGATACTACTGGGAAGAGTGGTTGTCACTAGTGTGGTCCTCTGCCAACAGTGCCGCCATACATGGACGCACTCCACAGGACTCAGGTCTTTCGCATAGATATGCCTTTCAATAGCTCACACCTGTTTGGCAAAAAAAGGATTCTGCTTTGGAACATTTCAAAGAAATTAGAGCCACGCCATGCTCCCTGGGTCACTTGACCCCTCACAAACAGTTTCTTTACCAGTATCCCCAATCACCCCTGTCCTTTCAGGGCCAAGGAATTGGAGCTAACAGGCAACGCACAGACCTGAAATGGCATCAGTCCACTCAGTCCCTTTCCCTTCGGCAAGCCGATTTAGCTTGCCATTAGTGGCACACAACCGCACTATGGGAGGGAGGATCCAGAATTTTCTCCCAGGGTGGTGATCCATCTCATCCCACAGATGGGCCCTTCAGATTGTTCAGCATGGCCATGCCCTGCAGTGTCTTTTTGCTCCACCAACCTTTCTACCCACATTCGAGTGAAAGTTAGGGGAGCTCTTGTCCATTCTGTTGCAAGAAGTGAAAAGTTTACTTTTCAAAGTAGCCATCATGAGGGTTCCAACTTAGAAATAGGGCAGGGTTGCTACACTTGCTATTTCCTTGTGCCAAAGAACTTTGGGAGCCTTATGCCCATCTTAGACCTTCACCCTCTAAATGCCGTCCTGTGAGAGGACAAATTCAAAATACTCACACTGGTCCTTATCCTGTCAGCGCTGTACCGAGTATCTGGATGGGGTCCTTGGAGCTGCTGGATGTGTGTTTTCATATACATGTCCTGCAGTTCCACAGGGGTTACCGGCAGTTCAAGGTTGGACAGGGGCATTTTTAGTTTCTGTGCTCCTGTTCAGCCTCACCAGTACACCTCTGGTGTTAATGAAAGTAATGGTCAGTGCACACCTTTGGAGGTAGGAGATACCAATTTTCCATCAATCAATCAATCAATCAGGGAATTGTAAGCGCGCTACTCACCCGTGAGGGTCTCAAGGTCTACCTTGAAAACTGACTGTTGAAGGCAGGCTACCACAGCCAGTCGTAGACAACCTCCAGGCTACAGCAAACCTCCTGACATTAGTGGGGTTCCTGATCTATGAGCTTCAGCCGCACCTGACTCCTTCACAGAGGTTTCTTTGGAGATGTCCTGCATATAGTACAGTTCAGGGCCTTTTCTCCATTGCAGTGAGCCCAGGGCATTCATTGGGTTATGATCTCAATTCAGCCTTGGCTCAGGATCTTGGTGAGAGCAGCTTTGAGGCTTCTTTGCCTCTGAGCCTTCTCCATCTTTTTTGTTAACAATGCCAAGTGTCTTATGTGGACTTTATAATGGAGCCTGAAGTTCCAGTGGGCCCAGTCCCAAAGAAACCTTTTGAATGCCATTCCAGTTTCGGAGGAGACCACACACGATCTGCAGTGGTGGCTAGTCAACCGCAGTTGGACAAGCTTTAGGCGACTCTCCTTTCCCCAACCAGTGGTGGTGATGTAAAGGTCATCTGGGGGAGGTGGAGATTAGAGGCCAAAACTCGGCTCCATATCAGTCTATTGCAGTTCAGGGTCATACGTTTGGCTTTGAAGGCCTTGCTGCCATCGATCAGGGGGTATGTGTCACAAAGGAAATGCAATTCGATAACCCGTTTCGAGCTTGGGTAACAGAATCAACTGAAGTCAATGAATTAAACACAATCAAGTGTTTAACCGTATTAAAGCAAATACACAAATCAATTGAATTGAAATATGGGTAACAAAATGAATGAAAAATTAATGAAAAACAGGAGTACAAAATTATAACTATTGCATTTGCTTTATGTGTATTACCGAATAACGTAAATTAGTAGGAGTACAGAAAAGTCCACTATTCGTATGTAATTTACCTACTATGAGAATTAATTCTACAGCTCATGGATATGATCTTCCAATTGTTTTTGAGAGTGAATTGGCATACATTTGCCTCATTCATGATTATTGTAATAATATGGACAAACTACACACTGGATGTATGTGTGTCTGATTGCTTTTTCCTGCTTTTAAAGTTATTGACCTTCAGTAACGCTCCATCTGGTGGGCATCAGCTTCCTCACTGCCTTCCCACCTACCAGTTCTGTGGAGTGGCCTGTTTTTAACATCTAAAAATGTTCCAAAGTAGAAATTTGCACACTGGTACTACCAATTGTTGACGCTCCACCTCTGAGTGTGTGAAAAGTGACAAGAAACTGACGTAAGTGTGTAGGGGCGGAGCTTATAGATGGCTCCACTCTATCACTGTCAGGCAGGTGCACTGCTGCTCCCGGGAAGCAGGAGGGGGGAAGAGGGGGCGGAGGGGTGGGTTTAAAAAACCAAAGTAAAACTACTTGCCTGCCTGCCGTCTGGCCTACTAGCCGGCTATGGCCGCCTCTCCTGCGTCCTCTTCCTGGCTTCTTCTCTGCAAAGGAAGCAGGAAGCACCTGGCTCCCAGCTTCCCAATAGCCAATCACAACGCTGCAATGCAGCATTGTAATTGGTCTGAGCGTGGTTCGGTGCTCTTCCAGGGAATGGGAGGTTGGGCAGGTTCTCCATGCAGGCTGTAATGCAGCCTGCATAGAGAACATGCAAAGTGTGCATGAATGTTTGGCCAACCCCAGAGGGCCGGTCAAACATTCATGCGCACTTACATAGTGCTCACCACTCCTCCCCCTGCTCTGAGGGCGTGCAGGGTGGGGCAGATCTGCTCTGCCGAGACACCGCAGCAAGAAAAATAAAATGAGAATAACGTAGTTATTCTCATTTTATTTTTCCTTTTTTTCCACTGCGAAAAGCAGTGGGGTGACGCTCCTGTGCCTTAGCAGAGGAGCCGCCACTGTTGTCAGGGAGGTATGGAGTCAAAGTTGTGGCACACATCCCCACCTACTGGCACACAGTAACATTACTGGTGAAAGCTTTCCGGATCCAGTCTGTCACATGGGGAGTATTCTAAGGAGAGGAATCTGCAATTAGATAGAATAACTGTTACCGAAGGTAAGTAACTTGTTCAGCCATGCTCGACTCTCAATAATCAATTCCTGACCTGATTCTGAATTTTGCCTTGAAAAAGCTCATTGTCTGACTTTCTGGAGTAATACCTGTGTCTGCTGTGAGCCTCCATAAGAAAGAAATATTCTGTAACTAATTGAAACATCAGATCTTTATTGAAAATAGGACGAGTTGAGTTGCAATAGGATTTCTTCAATTATGCTTATCTCTGGGAATTAGTCATAAGGGTCGTTTCCGATATAATTCATTTTTTTCTACAAAACACAGAAGTTTGCCCTTTGAGGTCTTTCAAACTCTGTCTTTGTCCTGTTGTATTTACAATTATTGGGGCTACAATGCTGCACATTGTTATGGTATGCCATACTCATTCTTTCGCCAGCCGTGCATACTTGCTGACAGTCCTCAAGGCCAGCATCAAGTCAGGTTTTCAGTATAAATTATATTATAAACATTGCCCCTCCATTAAGATTCATTTAATATGTATTAGTTTTCACACTTAAATTGCCGGACTTGATTCGGCTCCCTAGGATTATCAAGTGATTCCCTGTCAAAAATGTGATTATTAATTTGGAAAGAAGTACCTCCCCTATTAACTAAATATAATTTGGTGTGGTCACAACACAGTTCTAAAAGAAACTCTGCTTAGTCTCCGATAGCAATGGACCAAGCCACAGGCAGTTCCCCTGAGAAATGCATGTTAAGTTCAAGCAGTGTAAAACAATTGTCAAGAAACCAACACAAAACAATTCCTAAAATCGGCTGAAGGGAACAGGAAATATAAATTAATAAAACCTTATGACAAAAAGCACCAAGAAAACAAAGTGCCAATGGAAAGTGACAGTTCCCTGTTGACTGGCACGTAGAAGCTATTTCAGGCCCACAGAGATAGAGGGAAGTTCTGTTAAGTTGGATACTGACCGAGTTGTTGAGCTGCTACTGAAGCCTTCAGTGTTGACACCAAAAGCTCAGAGCGGGACAAGGCTGCAGTTTATTGTCGCCGAGGTTACTTTGCTGCTGGGATAGATTTGCTATCCCCCCACCCCTAACCCCCTCCCCAGCCGGGCAAGATTTTACTTTTGTACCCAGCCCCTTTTTTTGTTGTTGAATGATCTAAGAGGGCTAGGCTGAACGCTATAGCTGGGCAGGGCTCCATTGGACCAGATTTCTTTCCCACAAAGTGCTTTTGAAACCTTTATGCGTTGTGAACAGATCTGAGTGGCACAAACCTTGATATCTTGCCCACGAAGGGTGACCCTCCCAGGGGAAATCCTCAGCACCATGTCCCACTTCTCCTCCGTCCCCTAGAGAAGGAAAAATACTAAGTCCCAATCAGTTCTTGGTGCAGCAAAAAGCACTTCTGGTCACTCCTGCTGCCCTCTGGTCCTCACAGTAGGCTTCAGGCTCCTAGGCACAACATCTCTTTTGCCAGTCAGGGTTTCTACAGGGCCCAGTCTGCAGTGGTTAACTGGACTTTGGTGTCAGGAGTTTTTCTCCATCCACATAATATGTAACAGGAAGCCAACCTCTTGACCCCTTGAGAGCAGTTCCCGTCCCTCGGTGGCAGCAGGAGTCAGGAGTCTTTGGGTCTTCTTTCTGCTAGCTTTTAGGCAGTCTTTTTTCTTCAGGGTGTTTCTTCTCAGGTCCAAAAATGTTCTTTGGCGGTGGTGGTAAAGTGGCAGTCTTACCATATACACTAGCCAGAGACTGGAAAATTCCATGCTCCCAATTCTGAATACTTTTTCAATACATCCTTCATACTGCAGACCATCCCAGAATTCCTCATCCATATGCACAAACCTGGCAGAGTATCCTGACCACTAATCTATTTAGAGTCAGGCGAACTGCTGTGTTGCCTCCGGCGAAGTCACTGCAGCTCCACTGGTAGATACCTTAGACTAATGGTCCAGCAGTCATCAGGCCATCAGTGTAAGTATCCAAGACCATCTACCCTATTTAGGTCGGATATCCTGATGTGCTTTTTTCCCGTCCGCTGCCACCAGGAAAAGCCTAGTGGTCCCGAACAGAAAAAAATAAATATTCCGACACACTGGGAGAAGGTGTCAGTCATTAGGTTTTTGTATCCCGCTTTGGGAAGTTGTTTATGAAAATCAAAAAAGCTTGTTGAGCAGCTGCATGAAACATGGCAGCCGCTCAGAACAGTTAAGTACGTTCAGGTGAGCGGCCTTAGTGGCGTCTTCTCTGAGGTCACAGAGAGCTCCTTCAGACAGGGGGATATTAAGGGATATCACTAAAAATGGCAGTCTGCAATTCATTAGGACAGTGGAGTACATGCTTTCAGCCCCCTGGGCAATAGAGCACGACTAGCCAAGGTCAAAATAAGCCCACTGAGTTCTTTCTTTCTTAATATTGATTCCAAGAAGCTTTCATGGCTTCTTTTTGCCATACCTCTCCTTTCCCCCCAGTGATGTTACCTGCATCCTCAAGAGTAAGAGTAACCCTGTCTCACCTTAATAAAAGGATTTTCTCTTTTGTATAGCTGACACACAGCCTAGTTCCATTTCATTGTGCCAATAGACAGTGCTTTTGGTGTGCTCTCTGCACCAGGGCTTCTCAAGCCTGTGTGTTGGAGAGCAAGGTCAGTAGAAGACTACAACAGGTCTTCTGTGGGTGTCATATCATCTCATCTTTAAGTCATGTCTAAATTAGTGAGGTTGAAAATATGAGGTATCATCCTTCTACAATTGAAGTTTGAGGAAATTGCAGTTTGCAAATTATCATACTCACTGCTGTGTACTTAGATTGGTTTGTGTCTGTCACTTCTATGTTGTGTGCAAACACATAGGCAGAATAGTTTGTGCGTGTGTGTGTTGTGCGCATGAATGTGTAGGTGCTCTGTTGAATTCAGTGGCAGAAAAAGTAGCTTTGTGTGCATCTAATGCAGTACTGTGGGATGTTTGTGTGTTTGTCATTGTTCTTTCACATGCATTTGTGAGACACACCAGTCATCTGTTCCATTCTTCCCTACTCATGTCTTAGCATGACGGGGTACATGTACATATCTGTTCTTCTCTTTGCATGTATAAGAACAAAGTGGCATGTACCAGATATATGCACCATTACTCTGTTGCCTAAACAGCTAACTGCAACATTACACCTGTTTGTTACTGCTTCATTTCTGTATCCAACAAAATAAGTCCTTTGTATCTTTCTTCTCTTTGTTTCAATTACAAGTATCGATGTCTGGTTGTGCCTATTATTCCCCATTTGTATCCATTTCAGATACTTGTGTATATATATATGTCAGTTATTGCCTCCTTTATTTTGATGTATGAGCACGAACAGGTGTGTGTGCGTGGGGGGGGGTTGTCACTGCACTTAAATTATGGGTAACTACAGAAGGGAAACCTTTACTTTTGTGTGCTTTGATTAGGACGGGGGGGTGTTTGTAAGTGGGCTAGTCTCTGCACAGTATGCACGCATAAGCAAAGAAGGGAGACTGCTCTGCAGAATTTGGGAAACCACTGGATGCAATAAAGTGCATCTATAACCCCTCTTAAACTTACATAGGCTTGCATAAAAGAGAACATATCTGTGTTGCTCTTCTGTCTTCATAGTTAGTGGGGCATATGTGTTTGTTACAGCTCTGCATAGACGAAGAGGTCTTTGCTGGGGAGACTTGTGTGGAGGAGGGCAAGAAGCCGAATGTTTGTTAGAGAGTAAAACATGCCTGTCACATATCTGTTTGCATAAAACAGCACACAGTGTAAACGTGTAGATCTTGATGGGTGAGCTTGTGTGTGCTGTCACTGATGTATGGGTGTCTAAGCACAGGTTAAAGCATGAGCAGGTTTGTCACTTATGTACGCACATAGGCACAGAAGAGAAATATGTGTGGTTTCCATCATTGCTTTGTTGCATGTATGGATAAGCATGGCTGGTGTACACTGTTTTATTCTCCTGCATGAACCTTCCACTCTAATGGTTGTTTTCTTGTCTCGCTCTTTGTGCCTTGCTCCTGTGTCTTGGCTGTTCTGTGTGTGTCACTGCAGTCATCGCCACACGTGGAGAAAAAGGTAATATCCCTTCACTTTTGTTGCTGTAGGCCTGGTGTGATTGTGATTGACATGGTGCAGGGACCAACCTGTGTGTAAAGTGTGCATTTGTTGCAGAGCGCTTGGAGAAGTAGGTGTAGCTGCATGGAATATTCATCCTTTCGAATATGCAGACGTAGAACCTTCTGATTTTCTTCTCTGATGGAAGTCACACCATAGCAACTATATTAAAGGAATCCAGAAATGCTGATGTCATCCACTTTTGGGTGTGGATATATGTCACAATATCACAGGTGAAATATTGACCTGGAAAAATATAACACCCAGAGTACCGAGTCATAACGGTATGTATATATAGGGAAATATAGGTTTACTCTTCTTAAACCCACTTTTACTTACCTTGGGGATCTAGTAGTAGTTGATATGGTGGATTTGATATTATTGTAGGTCAATATTTCGACCACGATATTGTGACCGCCTCAATCCTGGGGCCGTATTATGGAAAGTGCCCGTGGTTTTAACGGGAGTGTTTGCCTGCTATGTGCGCCCGGGACACTTTGGCATTACAGAAGGGGTCGCAGATGCTTGTGCATCCCCTTCGGTAATACTGATCGTGCTGGCGCACATATAGTGTCCGCGATAGCTTCAGAGGGCGTTCACTCATTTACATGAAAATGTTGGAAATACTTTGCCTCTGTCCCTACGCCACATTACGGTTGTGAAAAGAACAATTGATGGACAGAATGCAGAACAATGTCATACATTCACCCCAGTACAGAGATCTGGGCCTAAATCCATCGTTTTTTTGCTCACCATGCCATTCCAGTTTGGACCCAGCAATATGCAAATCAGTCTTGACCCTGCGCCCAATGGGAACAGTCCAGCCCGAACTGCCAGGCCAAGTCCTCCCTGGACTGGAAACAAGCATCCTAGGACCGGTTTCGGGCTTTCAGCCCTCATCAGCCAGGATAGCTTGACTCCAGTGGCATGGGAGCTCGGGACCCACGTCTGGGCGTACCCGGTCCCACTCGGGGTGACAAATGCAAAAGAACAATTGATGGACAGAATGCAGAACAATGTCATACATTCACCCCAGTACAGAGATCTGGACCTAAATCCATCGTTTTTGCTCACCATGCCATTCCAGTTTGGACCCAGCCATATGCAACTCAGTCTTGACCCTGTGCCCAATGGGAACAGTCCAGCCCGAACTGCCAGGCCAGGTCCTCCCTGGACTGGAAACAAGCATCCTAGGACCGGTTTCGGGCTTTCAGCCCTCATCAGCCAGGATAGCTTGACTCCAGTGGCATGGAGAGCACGGGACCCAATTCTGGGCATACCCGTCCCACTCGGGGTGACATTACGGTTGTGGGCGCAGAGACAAAGATACTCTTGGGAGACACACTGAAAGTGCACTACAAAAAAGTGCTGCACTATAAGTGCGCCTCCTCAGGGCAGCCCTCTTGAGGGCTAAATGGGATCCCATGACATCCCCTGCAGGCGGGTGCAGTCACTCACGGCACCTGGCTGCAAGGGGATCTCTCTCTCCCCTCTTCAAAGTGCAGGAAGCACAGAGAAACAGGGAGCAGTTTTGAAGCAACTGCTCCCTATTTCACTGAAGGCGCTTCTCCGAGGGCAGCACAAGTTCGTGGCTACCCTGATGGCAGCGCAGTCATCATAATAGGGCGCACTGTCCCTGTTTGTGCCCGGCGCACATATTTAAGGGTGCACCATGGCGCAAACAATGAAAGTGCACCCTATTTGTAATACAGCCTGTGGTGGCCTGTTCAGATATCCCATTTTTTCAGCAACTTTATTTTTACTGCAAGAACAGACCATTTCAAGTGTGATGTTGATCATTAGTTAAATCTAGTGGTGTTTAATATGTTAGGGCCTCATTTGGAGATTAGCATAGGGGGTGGGATACATGTCAAAACATGGTGGCTAACTCGCCCGCCGTATCACAAATGCTGTAGACTATAATAGACATGTAATACGGAGGATAAGGCATAGGCTACGTTTCTGACATAGCATCCCATCCGCCAAACTAGGCCCTTAGTCTTTCTTTTTTTTCTCCTGACTTCTTTCTCTCTACGTTTGGTAGTTTGGTTGTGCATTTTCATACTGGATGTGAAAGGGAAAAGATGAGACATCTCTTAAAACTTATCTCTCTCTTGCTTGGGCAAGTTCACAAGAAGTGACCAATTATTCTCTTATGACACACTGAATGTGAAACGCAACATTTGTTTCCTCCCTTCTGAACCCTGGATATACCACATTGGATGAGTCTGGATGTGATGAGAATTATACTGTGTTTATGTTGCTCATACTGTGTGGATAGGCTAGACTGCTCGAATCAAAAGAAAGATGGAACTCCTGCGGCCATGATTCTTGTGATGGCTCTCTTCCCCCTACTCAATTTGGCACCAGGTTCAGGCACTAGTTAAATGTTATTCGGTGCCAGCAGAGACAATAAGTACTCATGTCTCTCTCGGTATCCCCTTACAGACCAAGGCACAAAGGGGGCCTGGCATTGCCTTCACAATACACATGTACAATGCATTTGAAAGAAGGAAATCACCCCTACAAATACCCTTATATATCATAACGCCCAGTTATGAAAATGTAAAGACATACAACTTCATTGAGATACAAATTCATAATCTGGTAAAGTATAATAATTCTTCCCAAGTGACCAATGAAAAATGGGGAACATCTATGTTACCATTCTATAAAAGAAGACAACATTAACAATATTTGTTACTTTAAAGTACTCTAAATTTTGTGCCTCATTTTTTCTCATATGTCATTCATAATGTGTGCCTCTGCCAGTGTTGGAAAGTAGTTAAAATATCCCTCACTAATGGACCCTAATAATACTGATGAATTACTGCACCTTGTAATTGATAGGAAAGGAAATTATAAGAACAGTGTTGACATTGAGCTGAAGAGGATTTTTCCTGCATACAGAAAATAGTGCATAACATTCTCAATGTATAATTCCTCAAAACATATTTCAGTTGGAGTCACAAAGCCTTCGTCTCAGAAGTTCATCCATTCTTTTCTTTCATGGACAGCAATGAAAACGTATTTTATTGCTATTGAAGATGCCAAAGGACAATTACACAGTGCCTTGCAAACAGTGATAGGAATAGACTTTGAGAAATCAGTAATAAACGTTAAGGGCCTAATTACGAGTTTGGCGGTGCGGGAGCGGGGCGGCATGCCCTCGCCCTGCTCCCACACCACCAAACTCAACTGCTGGCCGCCAGCTAGATTAGGAGTTTTCACCTGGTCTGGTGGGCGGTCCTTTGGCGTTTCCACTGTGGTGCCTTTCAAAAAGGCATCGCAATGGGAACATCAAAGCCCGTTCCTGCATGGCATGGACTGTGAAGTCCATGGCGTGCAGGAAATGGGGTACATGGTCACAGGGGACACCATGTGCCCCCCTTCATGCATCCCATGGACCATGAGGTACCAGGGCACCCTGTGGGGCCCCCTTTGTTTCCTCACCGTCACACTACCAAATGCGGTCTCACCGCTGTGATTATGGTCGCAGTGAGGAAACTTGTAAAATGCTTGGCAGTGCCACAGCGGCACTGCCAAGCATATTGCTGCCTTAAGACCGCAGCGCCAGGGATCGTGGATCCCTGGCGGCTGCGGCGGTCCACTCACAGTTCGACCGCCGTACGTGTAATACGGCAGTCGGACCACTGGTGCTGCGGTCCCTGACTGCCACCGCACTTCCACCTCGGGTTCGACGGCATAGACAGGCCCTTAATGTTTTTCATCTTTTTTCTACATAAGGATGTTATTTAGTCAGTGCGAAGATGAATCATGAATTTCAGATGGGAATGCGCAACATTGAATTTCTAGATGTGGGCCATCTCCATGCATAGCATCTGTAGCCTAAAAATCACGTTACATGAGTACTAAAGTGTGACCATACCTATAAACCTAGTTTTGGTTGGGATTCCATTTTTAGTTTTGTTCACTCAAAGGAGGCTTACTTTCATGCAATGCTGGATGTGGGGTAGGCAGATAGTGATCTTATTTTAGTTCTTTCGGTCCTTTTCCACATGGGCATACATTTGGGTGCCTCTGTTGTTCACCTTGAAAGGTGTTTCCTACTTATCTAGCAGTTAGGAAAGGGTTTACCTATAGCAGTTGAAGAAAAGCAGTGAGAGAGGTAATTTGCAGTAACCCGATCCAGTGCATAGATATTGCCTGCAACCACAGAAGAAAGACCTGGTCCAGTTTAGGGGAATTGCTGATTATCTCAAAGTGGTCTTTTAGCCTGGTAAGCTGTATGTTATGGGGTGCTGTAGGCGAAATAGAGTTTGAGATTGTTGGACGTCATCTAGAATGTTGATGCGGTTCAAACTTGACTTTGTTTCTTTCTTGTGTTAGAGTTCTTTATACAGAAGCTGTAAACAAAAAGAGTGCTGTTAATATTTTAGTCAGTAAAAATACAAACATGAAAGCCCTTAAGTGCGAGGGAGGAATTGAGGGTAGGTGGGTATGCGCTCTGCTTAAGGAAAGAGAAGAAGAAATACTGATATGCAGCATATACATCTCCTTGACAGATTCTCTTGAATTTTGGATTAATGTGAAAAAAAAGCTGTTAACAACTGCCAGTAATTGAAAGATAGCTGAGGTTGGGATTTTAGTTAAGTGCAACTCACTGTTTAAGAACGACAAAGTAAGTTTCAATCAAGACCTCCCAATGTTCATAATACATTAATGGCACTTTATAAATATATAGGTCTAAAAGATCCTTGGAGAATAATGCATTCTACAGGATAAGAATTTAGGGGCTGATTAGGATGGCGGGCGGACTTTCATCCACCCGCCACCCTATCGGAAAAGGGACCGCCCAGCAGGCTGTTGGCGGTCCCGACATAGGCATTACAATACGACCGCCACCACGGCGGTTGCAATGCCTATATTTTGTATTGTGGCGGGTGCTGATGGCTGCAGCACATGCCGCAAGACAAAAAGTGGTCACTGCACATATCCCTGTACTACGTGGCAGACACCATGCGGTGCCTGCCACATGGTGCAGGGATATGTAGGGGGGCACCTATGGTGCCCCCCAGGGCCCATGTCTAAGGGCAAGGGGAGAAGGGGGCCTGCTACGGGCCCCCAAAGTCCCTATTCACCTGCCTTTTAATGGCGGGTTAACCGTCATGAAAAGCCAGGCAGAAAGGGACATCATAATCCCTACGGCGGTGCCTGGTAGGCACTGCCACCGTTGTAGGGATATGATTCCCCTCCGACGCACCGGCAGGCTCGAAGATTCCGTCGGATGCATGGCGGTCGGTCTTTCCGACCACCAACAAACCGCCCACCATCCTAATGTGACGGGGGGAAACTTGCTTAGGATGGCGGTGAGACCGCCACCAACGGGCTGTCCCTTAATGTCTTCTGCTTTCCCCCAGTCATGCTCCTGAATTGACTATTTGTTAGTCACACAAGAACTCTGTAAAAGTACTGAAAGATCCTCCTATTTACATGTCAGATCATTCCAGGGTGAAGCTTGTCATAGAATTAACCTAATTCTCAAATAAAAATTGTGTAGATTAAAAAATTATTTTATTAGCAGCAGTTAAACATTTTTTTACAAAATTCATTGATTATTTTAAAGACAGTGAAGGAAGTGACCCGAATACTGTCACCCGGGTCACCTGTGACCACCTCTCGACCTTCCAAACAAATGAAGAGTCGGTCAGACAGTAGAGAATACAAACCAAAGTTATTTATTAGTATTGCGCTGCAGCGGAGCCCAGTCTGTCCAGCCTCATGAGATAGCTGCCGAGGGACTGACTTCCCCCAACATAATATCAGATATTATACATTTCCAATTCCCCAAGAACACGCCCAGGCTGGAAAATTCCGGTCCAGGCATCAGTGAACAAAGGAGGCACAGAAGGATGAGCTACGGTCCTGGGACCGGGTACGGGCTATCTCCACTTCAAAGTTACTCTGCCTGCACAAGGCATTACGGAAGGTGGGAGCAAGCCTATCTAGCGGCAAAGGTATGCCATAATAGAGAGTACATTCATTAGTGCAACGAAACTCGGCCTTGGAGAAATAACAACTAAAGATACATCGGGGCAGTTTTCTGCTGAGGCAAACAATGTGAGACAGAAACCCAGCTTCGAGCATGGAACAAAATGGCGGCTGCTAATAAAATGGTGCTATGAATGCTAACTTAACACAAAACGAAGTATAAGAACAAGGCAGTTACCTTTTCAATTCTAACAGACCCTCCTTTTAGCATTTATAGCTAAATTTTATTAGTGCTATCAGGTAAGGGCCTTTACAATTCTAAAGATAGGAAGAGAGTTCGATCATAGGCAACATTTGCTAATTTCTGCGGCTACCAGCAAGAACTAAAATTCTATAAGGCTAGACATATAGCATTAATATTCAAAAATGCCCTCATCAATACACATCATATCCTGGATGTCCTGCATTATCATGGCCTTGTTCTTAGAATCGTGGTCCAAGGGTTTTGGGCGAGGTGTCAACATTTTTACACGGCAGGCACAACAGGCAGGAAGGCAGTGTATGCAAAGACAACATGTTAGAATGATACCAGCTATGGCAACCTCGAAAATGATAATCTTCCAACCCCAAGAAGCGAATAGGCCCCAAAACCACCCCGTGAGAGAACATGTGCCATTCTCTTGGTGTATGTCTGAGGTGAGCTTATGGAGCTTCTGTATAGCAGCATAAACATTCGGAGCGTGGTCCGGTATGTATACACAGCAACTACTTCCGATGACGCGGCAGGCCCCACCCCGGTCAGCAAGGATGACGTCTAACACCATCCGGTTTTGAAGGGCAACATGTCTCGTAGCCTGAAACTCAGCTGTAATATTAGTCAGAATTCCAGCCGTTACATTTATTACTCCTTCCACCACCCGAGTGAGCCTTCGAATATTGAGACTGTTGGACATTGTGCCCCAGAAGGGAACAATACCCTTCATAGCATCCGTGAACTGCTGCAATGTGGTATCTTTCTGATCTATGTCTGCAGTGTCTATGACTCGTCTAACACGTGACAGATGAACACCCTGTGTTGTAGCCGGTGGTCCCTATGGTAGTTGGATGGCGCTATATACACTGGTGGAAGGGAGAAAAGATAGATAACATATTCCAGACCACCCTCGGGAAGCCAAACGTAGGCCTGGGACCCACAGACAAAGTAAACATTGTGAGGGGGTAGCAGAGGTGGGCTATTTGTGGTGCTCAGTACATAGGTGTAGTTGCAATTACTCACCCCTACCCCTATTTTCCCTTTTCCCTCAACACGGAAACTTGCTGTCATATTAACCACCGGCACTGACATTGCCACATCATGACTGAGTAATATTGCGCATCTGAAAAGATCAAAAGTATTCAGTGACATTAAAATCCCAAAAATCAGACATCTCATTTTGAAGCCATGTTACATTTTGTTCTCTTTTGTAAACATTCATGCAGGCTGTCGGAGACAATGTATCCGGTGTTCCTTGTTCCCCTGGGGTAAACCCTGATGCACACGTATATACTCTAAGACTGTCTCATAGTCAGCTAATGTCATATTCATAGTATCAGAGTGATAATGAGTGCATACCATAGTGAAGAGCTGGACCCAGCCTTCACAACTCCCGAGATAAGAGAGAGGCATTGACAACAATACATCATTCTTGTGTGTCACAGAAGGGAGAAGGCCACAGATCCAGCAATTGGTAACGTTGGACGTACCATGGACCTGGTAGCAACATTTGGAGGAACACATTATCCACATACGTCTTTCGGTGTTGACCCTTGTGAGGTGCCAACATTACAAACATATGTTCAGGGGGAGCAGGTGTTGTACCAATCAAGGAATGCACAGGATATTTTTCTTCAAGGAACCACATTATTCCAAGCATTGCTATAAGAGAAATCAGGACTATTAGCATAAACACCTACTTTACTCTTTTTCGACCAACTGGGCCAACCGATCCCATTCTCCTCCAAATGTGGTGCTACAAAAAGCTGTTCCTCCTCAACAATTGGGCGGCCAGAAGGACACATGGTGATCAGAGGGGGAAAACGCAATGCAATGGGGCAGGTGACAAGGAAACAAGAAGATGGGCAAAGGGTTCTCCAGCGTCCTTCTGAGTCCCACTGGGAGACTCCTTGTTCGTCTATGGTGGTGCTACTGAGCACAGCGGTGGGGCAGCGCGATCGCAGCCCGTTGAAGAAATCCCACACCGACCAGGATAGGGCACCCCCCTTCTGGGAAGACACCCTCAGCTTATCCTGTCCAGTGTCTCAGACAATGCACCAAACTCCCTTTCCCTAAGCTATCGTTGGTACCGTGGGCAGGGTACATACACCCTACTCTTCATCCATGCAGTCCATCCCTACTTATCTGACTTTTCCTTTGGTGCACTGTCCCTCCGTCGGGGACGCAAATTGTACCTAGCCACTCCGGGCACAGAGTGATCAGTAAACAGGGGCTCAAATTCAGAGGGGCCAAAGAACTGAGACTCAAGCACTTGTGGGCCAGATGAAGGGGAATCCTGGACGGCCCTTATTTCTGGGGGGGACCGCCTCATTCAATGCAGCATCATTCTCCTCCTCTGTTTGCACCCACGTCAGTCGGGCATCCGAAAAAGGGATGAAGCGTGGCACTTTCTCTGTCTCGTGGTCACCTATGCCATCGATTACCCACCGATCATAGGGGAGAGGCAGCGGCACCTAGCGGCAATGGTTGAGATGGACCCAGTTCTTCCGACCGGTCACTTTGACGGCACTTCTGGTCGCAAGAAGCACCTGCAGAGGCCCCTTCCACCGGGGCTCCAGGCTCCCTCGTCTCTGGAAGTGCCATACCAAAACAAAATCCCCGGGTCGGATGGTGTGCTCAGGCCCCTCTGTTGGCGGTGGAAGCGTCTCGTGTATCTGTTAATGAATAGAACGCAAGTTTTTAGTCAATTCAAAAAGATAGTCCACTAACAGTGGGTACTCAATATCAGAGAACTTTTTAGGTCGAGGGACGCCCCAAACATTTGCTGTGCGGCCAAACACGACCTCATATGGTGACAATCCTGTTCTAGTGGTGAGCCGTTGCTCTTGTTGACAAAAGAGCTAACGGTAGAGCATCCTGGCCACTTCAGTCCTGTGCTTTCCTGAATTTTGCCATTTTCAGTTTGAGAGTACCATTGTACTTCTCAACCAAGCCTGCTGATTGGGGGTGGTGTGCAGCGTGGAACTACTGTCTTATGTGCAACCCATCACACACCAACTGGATAACTTTTGAATTAAAGTGACTGCCATTGTCACTCCAAATCAAACGAGGCGAACCGAAACGGGGAAAGAACTCCTTCAGGAGGGCTTTCGCCATCGCCAAAGCTGTATTCTCCTTAGTGGGGTAAGCCTCAACCCATTTACTGAATGCGCAAACAACCACCAACACATATTTAAAATTGTTAACCCGCTCCATTTCGATATAGTCCATCTGAAGGACCTCGAAAGGGAACAATGGGGGTGCAAAATTGCCAGGGGGTGTAGGAGTGCCCTTCCCAGGACTGTACATCATGCATGCCATACAATACTTAACCAAATGGGCAGCTACTTTCGGGATGTTATCATTCTGCCACACGGGGTCCAATAGCTTGCATATGCCCTTGGCGCTAATGTGAGCTGGGCCGTGCGCCATAGTGACTACAGGGAGGACATAGGCATCCGGTAACATCCACCTTTGTTTTCCTGACTTATCCGTCCAGCACCCATCTTCGTCTAAACGTGCTGTGCTTTCCTGCCATACTGCTAGCTCCTCAATCGTTGCCTCACTCTGTATCTCCTTGACACTGTCCAGTGTATCCTCAAACATAGTAACGTCAGGTACCCATCTAGCAGGGCATGCCACAAACATTCTTTTCATTTTTGTTCGAGCTGTCTCCTTAGCTGTTAGGTCTGAAAATGCATTTCCCCTTCCCACATCATCAGTAATTGCCTTGTGGGCACTGCACTTCACTATTGCTAACTTCTTGGGAAGTGTCAGGGCTGACAAAAGCCTGTGTATCAATGGGCCATTCTGGATCTTTAACCCATGTGAAGTCAGGAATCCTCTCTCCGCCCAGAGCCGCCCAAAGTTGTGGGCAACTCCAAAGGCGTACTGACTGTCAGTATAAATATTGACAGTCAGTCCCTCACTTAACTCACAAGCTCTAAGAAGGGCAACTAACTCCGCAGCTTGGGCCGATTGGGCTGATTGATAGGGAACTCGTGATGTCTCGACTACTGTGTGCAAGGTAGTTATGGCATATGCCGCAGTTGTTGTGCCATCCGGTAATTTAAAACAAGAGCCATCGACATATAGCTCCCCTTGGGGTCCAGATAGGGGAACATCAATCAGGTCTACCCGTCCCTTTGTCTCTTCTTCAGTGCGAAAGATGCAATCATGCACATCTATTTCCTCACTTTCAGAAGGGAAAAGCAATGTGAGACAGAAAACCAGCTTCGATCACGGAACAAAATGGTGGCTGCTAATAAAATGGTGCTATGAATGCTAACTTAACACAAAACGAAGTATAAGAACAAGGCAGTTACGTTTTCAATTCTAACAACAGTGGGTACAGTATCCAAGATTAGAAGCTGTTTTGGGATAATGTGAAAGCTACAGTTACAGTCACTTGCAGTGGAATTACAGTGTAAAAGAATAGGAAATGCAATACAATTTTATTCAACCTAGAAATAGTACTCTCAAGGCTTGAAAATTGCCACATATGCTCTGTTAAACATAATCATTATTCAAAAGTGAGATCACTAAAAAACATGAGCACAATAAGATTCGGTCCAACAATTCTAGATGGTATCTGACAATGCTACAGTTATTGGTGGAGCAAATAAAATGGTCCAATATTACCACATTTAAGGTTAAAAAGGAAGGGGTTGTGTCCAAAGATGGAGGAATTGTGCCAATACTGAGGGATTTCTGTAAAGATCTCTATACCCCTACATCATCAGTAGAACAAAAAAGATGTATATGTTCTTGGATTGAATACACCTCCTTAAGCTTAGTGAAGAGGGAAATGAACACAAGGAGAACCCTGTTCAGAAATCTGAATTCCAGGAAGCCATTTATTTACTTCCAATGGGTAAAGCTCCAGGTTTGTATAACCCAACCAACTGTATAAAAAAACACGAAACGTTTTGTGTTACCATTTCCCATCACATGGACAAGCTCTATAAGTTCTCAGAAAGTGAGAAGATTGCAATACATTGGCAAGTGCCGCAAATCATATTGATTTCTAAACAAAATATTTTCTAAAGAAAATATAGAGTCCCTCAACCCTTCCAGTTTTGGTGTGATGTCTTTATTGATTTTGGATTTTAAAATATATGCCTAGGTCTTGTACAGTGAGACATCAAATAGTATCACTGATATAGTATTGCGATCATAAACGAAAAACTGAGAATGTTTCTTGCAGAAGAATTGAGTGCAGAGTGACAAAGGAATAGATGAAGTGCAGTTAAACAACTTATTGATAATTGTAAACATCTCTTTTTGTTAGTTTGAAGCCAGCATTAAACTATTAGAGTAATATTCTTTGTAAGTGAAGTGAATAGTGTTTTTAAACAACAACAGCTTGTTTTTTATTAACTGTTTTGCATTAGAGAGAAATTCAGGTGCCATTTACGTTCAGCCGGTCTTATTTCTAATAGGACCCTAAGCAATTTTACCGAAAACCTAGAAGAATGTTTTGATCTATCTGAGCCTTTCTCAAAAGAGATAGGAACTGGAAGTACACCAGCATATATAACTGAAGTAACTTGTGTGGGAGCAGTTATCTTTGGGAAGAGAGGTTAAGCATTCTTTCAGTTTCTGAAATTTTCTTGTCATATGTGAGGGCCTAGTTACAGGTCCAGTTTTGTGGGAGTTGTTAATATTACATTTAATGATTAAAATGAATAAGTGAATGAAAAGTCCATATTTGACTGGCAATTTTGGGGGCACAAAATAGTATTGGGAATGGCCCATACCACATCTAGCATATGGCTAGCAAAGTGGGTAGGGAAATAGACTTATTGTGCTAAACTGCAGTTTTCAACAAGTAAGCAGGTGGCAAACTGTTGAGTTGTCAGCTTTAACTAGATAAAGATTATATCACCTGTTAGAAATTGGTTCTCAAGTTGGCAGTGGTTTGGACCCTGATTAAGTAAGGACCCTCACTCTGGTCACGGTAAGGGAGTCACACATGCTGCTCACCCCCTTGGTAGCTTGGCACAAACAGTCAGGCTTATTTCAGAGGCAATGTGTAAAAGCATTTGTACATACACACAGTAACACAGTGAAAAAACTACAAACAGAGTCCAGACCAGTTTAGAAAAATAGCCACTATTTATCTGAATAAAACAAGACCAAAACAACAAAAATCCAACAGTTCGAAGTATATTTGATGTGTCAAAAACCAAAGACAGTGCAAGGCGCAGGGGAGGTGAGGCACCAGAAAACCAAAGCGATGCGTCTGTTCCTTATTGATATGGGAGGTGATGTGTTGGTTCCTTTCTGGCTAGTGAGGTGATGCGTCGGTTCCTTACTGACCGGGGAGTTGATGCATGGGTTCCTTACTGGCAAGAGAGGTGATGCGTCGATTTCCGAACACGCGGCCTTGGTTCCTTACTGTGGTGTCGAAGAGTTGATGTTGAAGGACGTGCTGCGTTGATGTGACAGCGAGTATGCAGGCGCTGCGTCATTTTCACAGCTCTGAGGCAGGCACTGCATCGATGCTTCAGCCCCGAGCAAGTGAGCGTCGAAGTCGGAGCGGGTGACACGGTGCTCGGGACTCATTCGGCAGTGGTTATTCTGACGTGATGTGATGGCAAGCTAGGGCCTGCGATGAAAGCCGTGGTCGATCGGTAACCACGTTTCCAGACAGGCAGCAGCGATGGGTTGACCTTTTGCAGTGAGGCATCGATAAAACAGGTGCTTGGAGTTGATGCGTGGATTTTTTCCTTAAGTTCAGTAGATTCTACTTCCAAGGGCCCAGAAACTGCATTTGGCATCTCTTGGCAAGTCAGGACTCTCAGCAAAGGAGCCAAGGCACTGGTAGGTGAAGTCTTTGATGGCCCTGAGACTTCTTAACAGGAGGCAAGCGCACACAAGCCCTTGGAGAACCTTGGAAGCAGGATAGAGAAAGCAAGGTCCAGTCCTTTCACTCCCAGGACAGAAGCAGCAAGCAGCAGGCCAGCACAACAAAGCAACAGACAGCGTGGCTGATCCTCCGACAGCCTCCAGCTCTTCTTCTTGGCAGAATGTCCTCAGTCTAGAAGTGTTCTGATTATGGAATGTCAGAGGTCCAGTACGTATACCCCTTTCTGCCTTTGAAGTAGGCAAACTTCAAAGGAAAGTCTTTGTAGTCACAAGACCCTGCCTTTTCCTGGATTGGCTCCAGACACACTACAGGAGGATGGAGACAGCTTTGTGTGAGGACAGGCACAGCCCTATTCAGGTGTCAGTGACAACTCCTCCCACCACTCGTACCCAGGAAGGCCCATCAGCCTGGTGATATACCATCAGGATATCCAAGGCACACTTTTGCTCCTTTTGTGTGACTGTCTAGAGTGAATGCACAAGAGCCCAACTGTCAGCCAACCCAGACGTGTATTCTACAGACAGGCAGAGGCACAGAATAGTTAAGCAAGAAAATGCCCAGTTTCTAAAAGTGGCATTTTCAAACACACAATTTAAAAACCAACTTCACCAAAAGATGTATTTTTAAATTGTTAGTTCAGAGACCCCAAACTCCATATCTTTATCTGCTCCCAATGGGAAATTACACTTAAAAGATATTTCAAGGCAACCCCCATGTTACCCTATGGGAGAGATAGTCCTTGCACCAGAGAAAGAAGAAATTAGCAGGTTTTCACTATTAGGACACGTTAAACACACCAGTCCATATCCTACCTTTTAAATACACTGCAACCTGCATTTGGCCTACCTTAGGGGTAACTTACATGTAGTAAAAGGGAAGGTTTGGCCCTGACAAGTAGGTGCACTTGCCAGGTCGAAATGGCAGTTTAAAACTGCTCACACAGACACTGCAGTGGCGGGTCTGAGATATGTTTGCAGGGCTACTCATGTGGGTGGCACAATCAGTGCTACATGCCCACTAGTAGCATTTGATTTACACCTGGTGCACTTTACTAAGGACTTACTAGTAAATCAAATATGCCAATCATAGATAAACCAATCACCAATACAATTTAGACAGAGAACATATGCTTTTTAGTACGGGTTAGCAGTGGTAAAGTGCCCGGAGTCCTAAAGCCAACAAAAGCAGGTCAGAAAAATAGGAGGAAGAAGGTAAAACGTTTGGGGATAACCCTGCAAAAAGGGCCATGTCCAACATCACCCAGAAGAATACATTTTATGGTTAGTCGTAAATGCCGTATTAAGGTCCATGCATTCTGTGAAGAAAGAAATCAAAGTAGAGGGAGGGCAATAAAATAACATTAATGTAAGCATTTGTGTTAAAGAAATATTGATGAAGGCTATCAGTATTTCGGCATCTGAAATGGTCACATTTTGAATATTGTGGCTGTTCCTCCTCTTCTTGTGGTATTAGGACGGTCATGTTAATGAGGGTAAACCATGCGGTAGGGCCTGTTCATATGTGTTTCAAGTCCCTCTTTAACCATATCTTTGTGACACCTAATATGCCCTAATTATATTTTTGGATTAGCTGTTTAATTTCAGGGGAATAATTGACCCATGAATGCCATTTGGTACAAAAATCTTATTTAATAGTTATGTACTCGTGATTTCTTCAGAAAAGGGAGATGTTATTATCTTCAAATGTAAGAGCTCATTAGCCGTGTAAGACGTCCTATGGTCAGAGATGTCATAGCAGTGTTGGATGGTCATTTATTAAACTGGTGGAGCTAAAATCAGTAGCTCATAATTTCATTGAGCACACACAGAAAGCGAGCCCTACTCCCCCAGGGAGTCATAAAGGGGGTTATTCCCATAACATTGTTTTTAAATATTATCAAACGGAGCAAAGTCCACCCACGAGGTGTAGCCCAACAGTCACACTAAGCAAGCTTCCCATACACAGAACTGGCACACTGCAAGGTTCCCTCATATACAAAAGGTAGATCTGGGCAGTAGCGCTATATAGTACCTGTTCCATGGATGAGAAGTTTTCATTGCTCCTATCAATGCTTTTATCAAGTCAAATTTTCTTTACTCGATTTGCAATAGCAATCATAAAAACACAGTACAAACAATTAAAACAGTTGCAAATCTTCAATGAATACATGAGCTATCCTGAAGCTACAAATTCAAAAATAAGCATAAAACACCCCTGATAAAAATCTAGATAAATAGCAGCATACATTACATTTATCTAAAAATTGCAACTACAGTAATGCTTGTCTAGCTTATTTAAAATTTGAGGCAAAAAATGAGAGACATCTAATAATAAGAGAGAAATGGTTGTGAATAAACAGTGTGAAGCTCTACCTTTTCTTTGTGATGGAACCTTGCATTTTGTCAGGCCTTACCTGCTTCTCTGTAAGATCCCAGTACTATGTTAAAAAGCACTACAACACTCGTTAGGGGTAGTAAATGCAATTGCAAATCAACTGTCATGCTTTACCTATTGTGGGGAAAGTTTGCACTAAGACCTGGTACGAGTAAAATCTGAAAATAAATTAGTTAAGGCCTACAGAAGGTAATCAGGAGTTATGTGACTTTACTGTAATTCAGAAAAAGAAACCGCATTTTGCAAAGAGTCGTTTGAAAAAAAGCAATCTGAGATAAAATCAGTGCAGAAAAAAACAGATTAGCATGCAGTTGCATGCTAATATTTTGTATTTACCTGTGTGTCAGCTCATGGTCTCACAAGTCAGACTGGCAGGTGATCCAGCGCTAACAATAAAAATTATTCTCCTATATGCTTCGGTCATCCAGGTGCAACTATTCCTCCAACACACAAACTATATCCATATGACGGTGGGGCCCATAACACCGCATATATATTCACTTACTCATTTATTCCCTGGATTTCCTCCGTTCTTAACCTAGGAGAAAACGATTCGCTGGAAGGAGACGGGATACCTCTTTTAACATGACATAATGTTTCTCATTTGCTTTAAGGTATTCCGCTCATTGGTCGATGGACCAACTAGTAGGAATCAGTTGATGGTGATTAAGACCAGCTCAATCACAATAAACTCTTTATCAATTTACCTTAATCATTGAGCTAAAGAATCACTGAGTCATTTGTTTAAAGAATAATAAAGTTTATATAAAGTTTCGAAGCAAGAAATAAGTTTTAAGCTTATTATTCAGATCATTACATTTATCATCATTATAAGAATAAATTGAAATTGCAATGCATATCTATTAGACGGAAAAATAAGGTTATCATAGCAAGAACTCTAAAAGATCAATCTATCTGTCTTGGAAAAATCTAATAGTTCTAACTGAAAAATCGATCAGGAATAAAAAGGTTCTCCAAAAGCAGCATCTTATACTCAACTGGAAAATAAAAATAGCAGCAGCAGCATCAGCTCGTCAGCATCAGCAACCGCAACTTCACCCATCTACAGCATCTAACTTCTCCAGCATCTCACTCTCCAGCATCTAACTCTCCAGCATCTAACCCCTCCCACCAAGAGTAGGTCTTCTTATACCCTAATTCTAGCTTACTGAATAAAATGTTGCATCTTCATGGCGTGATTCTTTCTCATTGGTCCACTCAGGCCCATATACATTTTAATCAAACTTCCTTGTCTTAACCAGTTCCTTGTGGAATGTCCATGCTTGCATCGTTTCCCACAGTTCATGACATTGCTCATCCGCTTCGATCAGTCCAATTTGTATCTTTTTCTGCTACTTTTTAGATTTAACAGTTCCGTCCATTTATTCAGTTTGACTTCTCACGCTTCTTGCTGATCATCTTGGCACACATCTGCTCAGAAAGGTCACAATAGCCTTGACCATACTTCCATCTTAGCCTCTCAGCACGAACACGTGGTCATCCTTTTCCCCAGCCTCTCTCCTCTACCACACGGCTTCTTGGACATGCGTACTCTAGCTTTATGGCGGCCATTTTATATCGCTGCTCGACAGGCCTAAGCGCACTATTTTCAAAGATAAACAAAATATTGTTAAAATAAAGAATATAAACCCTTTCGTTTCCCTCCCGTCTTTCTACGTACCCCAATTAGGTATTACCTAGCAAAAAGCAACATATAAAGCCGTCCCTTACTTACCATCGCTTTATTTTGCAACCACACGTTTTATTTAAAAGCACAGATCATGCATTTATTATTTAATTAGTACGCAAATATTATGTTATGTTAGACACGTAAACAATTATAAGTTGATTATTTTGCACACAAAATAGCGTGTTACCTTTAACCCTTTTATATGTAACATACATTGTTGGTTATTTACTTAAACGAACATGTTTATTAATTATTTTACGAAAATTATTTAGGAGGTTAAAATATTTTCATTTACCCTGCTCCATCAACTCCCCCTTTGGTGATTTTTAATATCACCACAAAACCCAAGTTATACAATTCTTTCAGACAGCATATATCTTTTATCCGTTTGCTTTTGTTAGTTTACACAACTGTATCCCTTTCAACTTGTCTCTTCGTTTTCTTGTACATGTTCTCTTTTATTTCTTCTAACTCTATTTCACCCATTTCTCTCTCTCTCTCCTTGTTTATCATGTTTTCTTTTTCTATTTTATTCTGTCTTCTTCTTCTCTTTATACAGGTAATTACAAGCTTCAGCACTAAAATTATTATTATTATCATGGTTGCTATTATTATAACTTTCCCTATTATTAATCCACTCATTCTTGTTAACCAATTTATTACTGAAGAAAACCCTTTACCAAGTTTTCCCAATGCACTTTCAACCTCCAGTGGAACAAGTTCTTTGTGCAAACTTGTAATATTTGTTATATACTTTTGTATATTTTCACTTTTATCTGGAATGTAAGTGCAACAATGTTGGACTTTCAACATTCCACAGACTCCACCCTCTTTTGCCAAAAGAATGTCAAGGGCAAGTCGATTTTGCATCACCATAGCTCTCATGGCAACCATCTCGGTATTTACCATCAAGAACCCTCCAGCAGTATCTGTAGATAAACGATCTACCACTGTGGATAATTTCCGAATTCTAAATGCATTCAAAGATATTCCCACTGCTGGTATCAATGCGCCAAAAATATCACCTACTATTTCTGAAAAACTTTCCCTTTTTCTACGTGTAAAGGTGTTTATCATTCTGTGTGTTCCTTTTTCTTTTCTGTCCATATGGAAAATCTTAGGAAAAACCAGGCCTAAATAACATGACCCATACCAATGGTCCGGTAACCTGTAATAAGCCCTATTACCGCAAACATAATAGATCCCTGGAAATATTGGATCTTTTCCCCCTTTGAATCCCCATCCACCTAAAATTTGATAATTGTCATGGCAAATACTGGAACCCACAAAATAATTGTCATATCTTGTCTTATTTCTTCTAATGCACAACCTTCCCTGTTGGGGCCAATCCAGAGTCATAGCTGCATTTGTCTTTTTCTTGTCATGATTGTCTTCCTCAAACGCCCAAAGAGGTGTTTTTGTCTCTTCTATCACTTTTCTTTGAAATTTCACTCTTCTCTCTTCAACCATCTCTAAAAATACTTTTTCTTCCTTCTTTAACTCACAGGTAAGGTTGTACCTAATTATATTATCTAATGTTAAAATCTTATCTTCTAAAAAATATTCACCAAACGTTTTTCCCTCTTTTATTTTGTTTAGCTCGGGAACTACAGAAACTTTCGCAAAAATCTTATCTATGTCAGTGTAATAATATTCTAATCTACCTGTTTTATAAAATAAACTTGCTAAGACACTACATGTTATTCCATACGTCAAAGGGAGGTGATGATAAGTCACACCCTCTGCTACAGATGCAGGCAACTGCATACAAACATAGCAATCTCTTACATCCATTGTTTCTACATACTCATATAATAATTTAGTAAAAACATTTTTAGAAAAATCTGTTATCGATTTGTCCTTGTGTAATTCTGCACTACTTTTTAAAATAACTGGTTCTTGAGTGTTAGCTCCTTTTTCTTTCTCAGTGTTATTAGACGTTTCTACTACAGCTAAACTAATTGGAATAGTGATTGCTAAAACCACCCATACTGTCATTAATAATCCTGTACAAAAGCAGCACATCTTACACCATCTACTTAAAAACTCACATTTACATTTTCTATCTCTAGTATTCTCCATTTTGTTTTATAACCTTATTTATTTATTTTCCTGAAAATTGTGTCACTACACCTCAGAAATGACTTATTTGCCACTCTGTACTCCAATGTTTTGTCTTTACTTGGTACTTTCTTTTAATTCTTTTTCAGAATTCTTTCTTTGTCATATCCGGTAGAAATTCGTCAGATCCAGTGTTTTGTCAAGTCCGGTAGAAACTGTTTAAACTTCTTCAGGTTTGTTGCACCTCACCTTCACCCATTAGGTTTCTTTGTTCTGGGTTCTCGTGAGTGTTCTTTTCTTCTTTGTTATCAGTCAAAGCAAGATACAACCATTCAGGTGATCTATACTTCGGATTTACCTTCTTTACTCTTTTCGTTTTCTGCAAGTGTTTTCCACCTTGTTTTTCTTGCTCTCTCTGACTTGTTATTTCATTCACTTGTTCAGCACTTTTCCCATCTAACCTTATGATTCTGTATCTTAATTTTCTTACTTCGTTGGGCCAATTGTCTCCTTTTCTTGGCCTTTTTGCCTCACTTCCTTTTTCCTCTCTTTCTGTTTTCCAATTTCTTTTTCTTGACTCTAGTTTTTGGTTTCTTTCTTCTCCACTTTCTTCAGACTCTGTTTCAATTCTTTCGTTATTGCCTCTTATTTTGAAACTTATAATTTCATTTTCTTCCTCTACTTGTGGTTCTTTTCTTATCTTCCTTCGTTCACCTATTTCTGTCCCTCCTCGAGGTTCTTCCGAATTTGTGTCAGTCTCTCTATCTGCTTCTAAATTTCCCTGTTCTTGTGTTTGACTATCTGTCCCTATTGCTCCTCGGGGATCTTCCGATTTTTCTAGCTTTTTGTTTGAAACTCTCCCTTCTTCATCTATTAATATTATCTCCGAAGGATTTTCACCACAACTTGTACTTGGTTGCTCACTGTTACTATCTTCTGGCTCAGTTTCTTCTCTTATGCTTTCAAATTTCCAATTTCTTTTTAGAATTTCTTCACAATCCGAATGATCTGTATCAGATTCTGAACTGGTATCTGATATTTCCAGATGTCGACTTACAGGTCGATCTTCAAGTTCTGGAACTTCAGCTATTTCCTCTACTTCTTCTGTCGTTGCACTTGTAGTTGGGTCTTCCAGATGTCGACTTACAGGTCGATCTTCAGGTTCTGGCACCCTGTTTGTTTCTTCTTCTGCTTCTGATGCTGAACTGTTATCCAATACTTCCAGATGTCGACTCACATGTCGATCTTCAGGTTCTGGAACTCTGATGGTGTGACTGGCATGCACCCAGTGTTTCACTCCTGCACACTTGACTGCAGTGGTTGTCACCAGGATCACTTGTCGTGGTTCGTCCCAGCGAGGAACCAAACAGTTTCTTCTCCTGTGGACTTTTATGCGGACCCAATCTCCTGGATTCAAGTCGTGAGCTGGTTTTCTTTCAAGAGTGGTCGCATCCGGTCCAACCTGATGAAACACAGAACGCACCACATCAGCCAATCCTTTGCAATAATCCAGCACTAGATCATCAGTTATAGTCAGTAGTTTGTTGACAGGTACTTGTGCTTGTCTCATTGCTCGTCCCATAATTATTTCATGGGGACTGAGTCCAGTTTTCCTTTCCGGAATACTTCTGATTGTCATTAAAACTAATGGCAAGGCATCTGGCCATTTGAGTCCTGTAGCTTGACACATTTTTCCTAACCTGTTCTTAATTGTTCCATTCACTTGCTCTACGATTCCAGAAGCCTCTGGTCTGTATGCACAATGCAGTTTCTGTTTAATACTAAGTGCTTCACAAATCAGTTTAACTAATTCATTTTGGAAATGTGTTCCTCTATCTGTTTCAATCGTGACTGGAAAACCATACCTCGGAATGAATTCTCGCAGCATAAGTTTTGCTACCGTTATTCCATCATTCCTTCTGGTTGGGTATGCTTCCACCCAACGGGAAAACAAACAGACGACCACTAGGACATACCTTAGTCTGTTGCAAGGTGGCATTTCAATAAAATCCATTTGCATTCTAGTGAACGGACCTCCTTCTCGTCCTATTGTTCCTAGACTCACTACTGTCTTCCTTCCTGGATTTAACTGTTGACAAATAAGACATCTCTGACAAAGACTCTCAGCTATGGCTCTGAATTTTGGATTATACCATGTTTGTCTAAAAAGTCTGATCATTGAATCTCTCCCAATATGGGCTTGTCCATGGTACATCCGTGCCATGTCAGAAATCATGCTATCAGGCATAACTGGTCTTTCATCTCTGTAAACCCAAACATCATTTTCTTCATGTTTTCTACATCCTGCTTTTATCCATGTATCTTTTTCCTCATCATCTGCGGCTTCCTGTAACTGTCTCACCTCATCCCATGTCTCAACAGGGTTAGTAAAAAGCAAAGGACAAGAAATATGCTCTCTTTCTCGACTTTTGTTTAAAGAAACCACATTCTTTGCACAGTACTGTGCAATCTCGTCAGCATATTTATTACCGACAGTTATGTAGTCTTCCCCATTTTTATGTGCATTGCACTTCACAACAGCAATCTGTTTAGGCAGCTGTATCGCCTCAAGCAACCTTTTCACAAAATCTCCATTTCTAATGGGCGTTCCTGCAGACGTCAAGAAACCTCTTTGTGACCAAATCTGACCAAAATCATGCACCACCCCAAAGCCGTACTGGCTATCTGTCACAATCGTAACCCGTACATTTCTTCCCAACTTGCATGCTTGAATCAGAGCTACTAGTTCTGCAACTTGGGCAGACCGTATCCCTTTCAGACAAGATGCTTCCATTACAGTTGCTACTGTGCAAACCGCATATGCTGCACTTAGAACTCCATCACTCGTTCTCAAACATGAGCCATCCACGAACAGAATATAATCTGATTCCTTTAAAGGCTCATCTCGTATGTCTGACCTTGGTTTTGTGCAATATTCAAGCACATTCAGACAATCGTGATCTACTTCATCCATTTCAATTATACTTTCTTCATCTGGTAAAGATGTCGAAGGATTCACATTCATACATCTGTCAATGGTCACATTATCTGCACTCAAAATTACTTTTTCATACCTAGTCAGCCGACTATGTGTCATGTATTGGGTTTTCGTTCTTGTCAAGAGAATTTCCACAGAATGGGGAACATATACTCTCAGTGGATATCCCATCACTATGCCTTCACTCTGTTCCAGACTCACACAAGTAGCAGCAACTGCTTTCAAACATCCAGGCAACGCTTTCGCTACAGGGTCTAAAACAGCTGAAAAATATGCAATGGGTCTTTTCATAGTTCCATGTCTCTGTACCAAAACTGAAAATGCACATCCATCTCTTTCACTGCAATACAGCTCAAAATCTTTCTCATAGTCAGGCATTCCTAATGCTGGAGCCTCACACAATTTCTTTTTCAGCTCTCTGAATGCTTTCATTTCTTCATCATTCATTTCAAACGGATCTTTAACATCCTTCTTTGTCAGTTTTTGCAACGGTTTAGCAATCAGCGAAAAACCGCTTATCCATTGTCGACAATATCCAACCATTCCCAGAAACATTCTTACCTCTCTTTGCGTCATTGGAGCTCTCATTCCTTGAATCATTTTTATTCTTTCAGTCGTTACCTTTCGCACTCCTTTCTCAATTTTATGCCCTAAATACTGGACTTCTTGTTGACAAAACTGCAATTTTGAGGGGGACACTTTATGTCCTCTTTTTGCTAAATGATTCAGCAAAGCAATTGTATCATTGACACATGCTTCCTTTGTTTTTGATGCCACCAGTAGGTCATCAATATACTGAACCATCACTGACTTTTCTGGCATTTTTAAATCTTCCAACGATTTCTTTAGAATCTGATTAAAGATTGAGGGACTTTCTGTGTACCCTTGAGGAATTCGGCACCATGCCAAAATACGCTCTCCAAACCTAAACGCAAATAATGGCTGGCTATCTGGATGCAATGGAATAGAGAAAAATGCATGACATAAATCAATTACTGTGTACCATTCTGCTTCACGTGGAATCTGGTATAGAATCACAGCAGGGTTCGGTACTATTGGGCAACAAGGCACAACGATTTTGTTTACCTTCCTCAAATCCTGTACAATTCTATATGTTCCGTTTGGCTTTTTCAGTCCCATTATTGGCGAATTACATGGACTGCTCATGATTTCTTTTAGAATCCCTTGTTCAATCATTTTATTTATTACTGGCGTTATTCCTTCAATTATTTCTGGTGTCAATTTATACTGGGGCGTATTTGGGTAACTCGTTCCCTCTTTCACTGTTATTTTAACGGGATCTACTCCTTTCATTAATCCTACATCTTCTCCTGTAAAGTCCCACACTTCTTCTTTCACTGTCTTTTTCAATTCAATTGGGATTTTCTCTGCATCAAATACAGGAAACAAATCATTTACTTCTGGTTCTAAATTCACCATTGTCATTTTATACAGCACATCTTCATCTGGGGTCTGAAATGCAATTCCGTCTGGAGTACAATAGATAGTGCAATTCATCTTGCACAATAAATCGCGTCCTAAAAGGTTCACGGGACTACAATCGCATACCACAAATCGGTGCATTTCACTAAATGGACCAATTCTTACCTCCACTAATTTAGTAAGAGGCGTCTTAATTTGCTGATTTGAAACTCCAACTACTTGGATATGTTCACCTGAGAGAGGAAGGTTTGGAATTTCCACTGACCTAACAGTAGAACGGGTAGCTCCAGTGTCAACAAGGAATGTTACATTTGCACCATTCACTTCTCCATCCACAAATGGACCAGACTGATCTACCTCTAGAGTTGCGCCAAGCACGCACTCTTCCCCCTCTCCTAGGCACCGTCAGAAACTTTCATCCGTGTCATCCTCATCCTGTCGTAACCAATATTGAGAAATTGCAGCTGCACGCGGCAACTGTGTTACCTGTTCTCCTCCGTAGAATCCTGTTTCTGCACTGTATTTCTGTTGGTTAACACTCTTGGGAAGTGGTGGTTGTGGCACCTGACCTTGTTGAGTAACTACCTCACTCTGCACCTGTGAATTTAATGATTGATTTTCCACATTAGGTTTTGGAGGAAATTTACACTCGTTTCTCCAATGCCCTAGCTTTCCGCAGTTGTGGCATGGCCACTTTTTCTTTGCCTCATCTATACTCATTTGTCCTTTTCCTTTACCTATATTAGGTCGGGATCTAACCTGTCCTGTTTCATTACCGGTATTACTCAATTGAGCTTCTTGCTTCTCTGCAACTTTCACCTGTGCCCACATGGCTTTTTCTTTCAATTTACGCTGTCTACTCTCAATATCATCACTGCAATACTTAGCATATCTCAAAACCTCGTCAACTGTGCTATTCTGCCAACAAATCATATGCTGCTTAATCATTTCACTTATCTCTGGTTTCAATCCATACACAAATCTATATACAAAATGACTCATATCCTTCTCATTTAGTGTCTCATAACCACTATACTGTTTGAAAACCAACAACAGCCTTTCGTAATAAGCATGCACTGATTCTTTACTTTCCTGCGTTGTTCTGTCTATTTTTACCCAATCTGTTTCTTTAGGTGGAATCTTATTCTTCAAAAAGGTAATTACTTGGTCATACTTCCTCATCACTTCTGGTCCTGGCGCTCCTGTTTTAGCATCCCTTGGATATTCTACAGTTGGCCAATCAATAGTAATCTTACATTCTGTCCACAAATCAGCTGGCACTACTATATCAAACAATCCATCTAAGTCTATCCACAACACTTTTGAAACTTTCACAAATCTCTCCACTTGTCTGTACCATTCTACTGGCTTTTCTCTCAACTTTGGGAAGTCATTTGTAAATGACAGTATATCCTGTCTGGTCCATGGAACATGCACATAACTACCACCTGGAGTTTCTCTCATCGGGTACTCCCTTACAACTGGTTCCTTATCTGTCACTGCAAAAGCCAAAGATGCTTTATCTGTTGTTTTCTCGTTCTTTTTCGTCCATCTATTTCTCCATCTATCCACATCACCCCATTTTCTCAGTAAAACAATTAATTCTTTTATTTGGGTCAGTCTTCCTGATGTGTTCAAATTCTCTATATCTTTTTCACAAAAATCTACTCTGTATGGTTTCTGCAACGTTCTCACTTTTACAAACTCTACTCCTAGTTCATTTGCTGTCTCTTCCAATTTGTCAAGTAAATTTCTAGCTCTCCATGTAAGACTTTTGCACAAAAACATAATCTCATCATCCTGATAATTTTTTAATTTTTCTGTACCAATTGTTCCTAAAATCAATTCTTCCATGTCTATTTTCAACCTAATTACATCTAATGGTTTCACTTCTGTTTCTTTTGTTTTTAGCGCTTTCATCCATTCATTTAACTCATCTGGAGTCGGACCTACAGGCGTACTATTTAATTCTATCCAATTGTTATTTCTTTCTGGTGTCCCTGATGCAGACTCCGTCACCATAGGTATTCTCCTAATCTCATTCTCATTTATCGTCAAATTAGTAGGTGGGCTTGGTCTATAGGTACTAGCCAAATGGTGTGCACCTTCATTATTCAGTTCCATCCCTTCTCTTTTTCTTTGCAAATGTGAATTCATGGGAATCACTAAAGAACGTTCATCAATTTTCTGATTCTCAAAAATTGGCATTACTGGACCTATCGTTACTGGTACAGTTACAGCTTCCATATTCTTTGTCAATGCTCTTATTTTCTCAGTCAATTCTCTTGTTGTTTTTGCTAATTCAGTTGCATTGTCACTTTCTATCTCTTCATTTTGTGAAGTTTTTAATTGATCTTGTGACCTATTTGTCTCATCTCTTCGTTCGGGATTTTTATTCCTCCCAGTTTCCATTGGCGGTGCATTAGGTGTCACCACCGCAGAAGTCTGTTGGTATGGAGGTGGGTTTCTGTTTAAAATATCTTCCAGCAATTCGTCATCCGTTTCACTACCACCATACACATACTTTTCTATCACTACATGTTTCTTTTTCTCGGTACACTTTCTCTTTGCTTCTTCCTCAACTGTAAAAGCT
Source organism: Calotriton arnoldi (assembly GCA_963921515.1). Classification (NCBI taxonomy): domain Eukaryota; kingdom Metazoa; phylum Chordata; class Amphibia; order Caudata; family Salamandridae; genus Calotriton; species Calotriton arnoldi. Next base: position 302,187 of record CAWUFW010003586.1, read on the forward strand.
GGAAACAAACCTCCTGTCATATTAGCACATCTCCAACGCTTTATTCTGTCCTCATGATTTACTCCCCATAACCTTCCAGGCACAAACTCATGATTCTTTAATCCTCTGAATCTCTCTCGTTCATACATCTCATCTTCCCATTCAGTTAAAGCTTCAAACTGTGTCGGTCTAGGTCTAGGTTCTAACATTGCCATCTTTTCTCTCAAGTTCCGTAGTACAGCTACATTAAATGAACCATTCTCAGGGAAAGCCAATGCTCCATCATTCTTGGTATATTTTGTCCAATTTTCTAACCATATGCATGTATGATATCCATATTTCAGCATCATATGCGAAGCTGGTGATTTCGGCGGAGGAATTATTTGTCCCTCTCTAGTCACTACCTTTTTGTCTTTCTTAAAGAAATTCTTAACTTTCGACATCCATGACGTTTTCTCTCTACCATACTCATAATACGACATGATTCACAATCTCTTTTCTCCTCAAACGATCCGCAATTCAACACTGTTCTGTATGCGTTATTCCAACCAATACTAGCGCGACTCACACCAACACTCCAATCACAAACGATTCCACGTCTACTAGCGCTATTCGACCAATCCTAGCGCGGCTTTTGTCTACGTCAGTTCTGCTCCTGTTTCCGTATGACTAGCGCACTGTCCAATCCCAGCGCGGCTTTTGTCTACGTCACTTCTGCTCTTGACCCCTCCTTTACAAAATTTATCGGCAATTTCTTTTTCAACAATTCTTCGTTAGTTACAACATTTAAAACACATTTCCATTGTCTGATTCGCTAAACCAAAGAGATAGCTTTGACCATTTACACAAGAACTCTGTATTTTCCAGTAGGCAGCGCTTACCTCTACCCTACCACAGAATTTTCAGTTTCGCCGATAAAGTAGCACTTCCCTCTACCTTACCCTTCTTTCAAGCAAACAGTAAACCCGTTTCTCTGGGGATAAAACACATGTGGAGACTATACTGCTCCTGAGAATTAAGGCCAGAGTTTCACAAGAAAACCCGATCACTATTTCACTTACACACCTTTTATACGGAAAATGTCCCTATCATAACACAACCTGTGTTATCACCAATATGAACTCAGACAATGCACCATTCCATGTGACTTCTCTTGCCACACGTGTTCCACTTCCTACTTCCCGGAAGCGTGAAAACTTACATATAACATAACGCGACTCAACATAAAGTGTTAGACATGAATTTATCAATAATCATTAATCACTAATCAATAATCAATAATCACCAAACTAATCTATAGTAACCATAACTCTGCTACCAAGAAATCTGATCCAGCGCTAACAATAAAAATTATTCTCCTATATGCTTCGGTCATCCAGGTGCAACTATTCCTCCAACACACAAACTATATCCATATGACGGTGGGGCCCATAACACCGCATATATATTCACTTACTCATTTATTCCCTGGATTTCCTCCGTCCTTAACCTAGGAGAAAACGATTCGCTGGAAGGAGACGGGATACCTCTTTTAACATGACATAATGTTTCTCATTTGCTTTAAGGTATTCCGCTCATTGGTCGATGGACCAACTAGTAGGAATCAGTTGATGGTGATTAAGACCAGCTCAATCACAATAAACTCTTTATCAATTTACCTTAATCATTGAGCTAAAGAATCACTGAGTCATTTGTTTAAAGAATAATAAAGTTTATATAAAGTTTCGAAGCAAGAAATAAGTTTTAAGCTTATTATTCAGATCATTACATTTATCATCATTATAAGAATAAATTAAAATTGCAATGCATATCTATTAGACGGAAAAATAAGGTTATCATAGCAAGAACTCTAAAAGATCAATCTATCTGTCTTGGAAAAATCTAATAGTTCTAACTGAAAAATCGATCAGGAATAAAAAGGTTCTCCAAAAGCAGCATCTTATACTCAACTGGAAAATAAAAATAGCAGCATCAGCTCGTCAGCATCAGCAACCGCAACTTCACCCATCTACAGCATCTAATTTCTCCAGCAACTCACTCTCCAGCATCTAACTCTCCAGCATCTAAACCCTCCCACCAAGAGTAGGTCTTCTTATACCCTAATTCTAGCTTACTGAATAAAATGTTGCATCTTCATGGCGTGATTCTTTCTCATTGGTTCACTCAGGCCCATATACATTTTAATCAAACTTCCTTGTCTTAACCAGTTCCTTGTGGAATGTCCATGCTTGCATCGTTTCCCACAGTTCATGACATTGCTCATCCGCTTCGATCAGTCCAATTTGTATCTTTTTCTGCTACTTTTTAGATTCAACAGTTCCGTCCATTTATTCAGTTTGACTTCTCACGCTTCTTGCTGATCATCTTGGCACACATCTGCTCAGAAAGGTCACAATAGCCTTGACCATACTTCCATCTTAGACTCTCAGCACGAACACGTGGTCATCCTTTTCCCCAGCCTCTCTCCTCTACCACACGGCTTCTTGGACATGCGTACTCTAGCTTTATGGCGGCCATTTTATATCGCTGCTCAACGGGCCTAAGCGCACTATTTTCAAAGATAAACAAAATATTGTTAAAATAAAGAACATCAATCAATCAATCAAGCATTTGTATAGCGCGCTACTCACCCGGAGGGTCTCAAGGCGCTTGGGGGGGGGGGGGTCCGCTACTGTTCGAACAGCCAGGTCTTGAGATGCTTCCTGAAGGAGAGGTGGTCTTGGGTAAGGCGGAGGTGGATGGGTAGGGAGTTCCACGTCTTGGCAGCCAGGTAGGAGAAGGATCTTCCTCCCGTTGTGGCTCTTCGGATGCGGGGACGGCGGCGAGGGCGTGGTTGGTCGATCGTAGCTGGCGGGTGGGAGTGTAGAAGGTCAGACGGTCGTTGAGGTATCTGGGGCCTTGGTTGTGGGAGAGCTTTGTAGTGCGTGGGTGAGGAGTCGGAACGTGATTCTCTTGCTGACGGGGAGCCAGTGCAGGTCTCTCAGGTGTCCGGCGATGTGGCTGTGTCGGGGATGTCCAGGATGAGTCGAGCTGAGGCGTTCTGGATGCGTTGGAGTCTTTTTGAAGTTTGGCTGTGGTTCCGGCGTAGAGGGAGTTGCCGTGAGTCCAGTCGGCTGGTGACGAGGTCCTGGGTGACCGTCTTCCTGGTTTCGGTGGGGATCCACCGGAAGATCTTGCGCAGCATGCGTAGGATGTTGAAGCAAGACGAGGAGACGGCGTTGACTTGTCGGGTCATTGAGAGGGAGGAGTCCAGGATGAAGCCCAGGTTGCGTGCGTGGTCCGTTGGTTTGGGTGCGTTGCCCAGGGCAGGGGGCCACCAGGAGTCGTCCCAGGCGGAGGGTGATGATCCTAGGATGAGGACTTCCGTCTTATCTGAGTTCAGTTTCAGGCGGCTGTTCCTCATCCACTCGGCTACGTCCTTCATCCCTTCATGTAGGTTGGTTCTGGCGGTTGTGGGGTCGTTGGTGAGGGAGAGGATCAGCTGGGTGTCGTCGGCATAGGAGATGATGTTGAGGTTGTGTTGGCGGGCGATGGCTGCGAGGGGGCTCATGTAGACGTTGAAGAGGGTGGGGCTGAGTGATGATCCTTGTGGTACGCCGCAGCTGACTTCGGTGGCCTCGGAACTGAACGGGGGGAGGCGGACTCTCTGGGTTCTTCCGGCGAGGAAGGAGATGATCCACTCCAGTGCCTTCTCTTGGATTCCGACGTTGTTCAGGCGTTGCACTAGGGTGCGGTGGCAGACTGTGTCGAACGCTGCGGAGGGGTCCAGGAGGATGAGGGCCGCTGTTTCCCCGTTGTCGAGCAGCGCTCGGATGTCGTCGGTGGCTGCGATGAGGGCGGTCTCGGTGCTGTGGTTGGCCCGGAAGCCGGACTGCGAGTGGTCGAGGATCCATTCGTCTCGAGGAAGGCGGCCAGTTGTCTGTTGGACGGTCTTCTCGATGACTTTGGCAGGAAAAGGAAGGAGCGAGATGGGGCGGTAGTTTTGAGGTCGGTGGGATCCGCTGACGGTTTCTTCAGTAGGGCGCTGAGTTCGGCGTGCTTCCAGCTCTCTGGGAAGGTGGCGGTGTCGAGGGAGGTGTTGATGATGTCCCGGAGGTGGGGTGCGATGACGGCGTCGGCCTTGTTGAAGACGTGGGTGAGGGCAGGGGTCGGTTGGTGATCCGGAGTGGATGGAGTTCATTGTGCGGATAGTGTCTTCGGTGTTGATCGGGGTCCAGGCTCGGAGGGTGGAGGTGGGGGACGTTGGAACGGTCGTAGGGGTACGTCGGCTGAGTGCTGAAACTGTTGTGTATGTCTGCGATCTTGCTGTGGAAGAACGAGGCGAGCGAGTTGCAGAGGTCTTGTGAGGGAGTGATGTCGTTTCCGGCGCTGGGGTTCGAGAGTTCTTTGACGATGATGAAGAGTTCCTTGCTGTTGTGGGCGTTGTTGTCCAGTCGTTCCTTGAATGCGGTTTTCTTGGTGGTGTGGATCAGCTGGTGGTGTTTTCGGGTGGCGTGCTTGAGGGTGGTCATGTTGTCTGCAGTCGGGTCTCTGCGCCATGCTTTCTCGAGGGCCCGGCAGTTCTTCTTGGATTTCTTGAGTTCGTCGGTGAACCAGGATGCTTCCTTTTTGCCGGGTCTGACTGGGGGGGGTCTTCAATGGGGCGAGGTCGTCTGCGCAGTTGGTGATCCATCTTGTGAGGTTGCTGGCGGCTTGGTTGGGGTTCGTTGAGCTGGCGGGAGGGTTCTGGCTCAGGGATGTGGTGAGTTGGTCGGTGGTGATCTTGTTCCAGCTTCTGCGCGGAAACTGTTGCGGGTGGTGGTGCGTGGTGATCCAGCTGAAGTGGACGCAGCTGTGGTCTCTCCAGTGGAGTCCGGTGGTGTGGCTGAAGGAGATGTCCTTGCTGCAGGAGAAGACGGGGTCAAGCGTGTGGCCGGCGTGGTGTGTCGGGGTGGTCACCAGTTGCTTGAGTCCGAGGTTAGCGAGGTTGTCCAGCAGGGTGGTGGTGTTGCGATCGTTGTTGTTCTCTAGGTGGAAGTTGAGGTCCCCAAGGAGGATGTAGTCAGCCGAGGGGAGGGCGTGCGGGCTGATGAGGTCGGCGATGTCTTCGCTGAATTGTGTGCGTGGTCCTGGGGGTCTGTAGATGAGGGTGCCTCTGAGGGTGGTCTTGGGGTCGGTGTGTATCCTGGAAGTGCAGGTGTTCGCCGGCTGTGAAGGTGTCGTCGGAGTTGGTCGTGATGCGGATGGTGTTCTTGTGGACGATGGCGATGCCTCCTCCGGTATAGTTGGCGCGGTCCCTTCGGGTGATCTTGTATCCGTCCGGGATGGCGATGGCGATGTCGGGCGCTGAGGAGGCGTTCATCCATGTTTCCGTGAGGAAAGCGACGTCTGGTGATGTGGAGTCGAGCAGGTTCCAAAGTTCCACGGCGTGTCTGTGGACGGAGCGGGTGTTGAGCAGGATGCACTTCAGGTGGTTGCTGCTGGTGCTCGGCTTGGTGGGTGCGGTGCAGGTCCGGAGGCAGGAGAACTTGCAGGATTGGCAGCCGAAGGGTCCGTGGGTGCGACCTGGGGTGGCACGGTGGCAGCCGGGGATACGGCCGGTGTTGAGTGCGTTGAGGGTGGCGGTGTCGTAAGTCCGGTGGGTGGGTTGGCTGCTGCGGGGGCCAGGGGGTTTGGCGCTGGGCGCGGTCCAGGCACGGACGGGCGCAGACGGGCTTGCCTTAGGCGCGCCTTCGGCACGCCAGCGGCGCGGCCGCACAGCGGCCGCCATTTATGTGGAGGTGGGAGGGAGGAGCAGCTGGGAGGCGGGAGGCAGGGTCAGCGAATGGGCAGACATGGGGGCGGGGCCGCAGGGGACGCAGCGGCGGGAATGGCAGAGGCAGCGGGGGCACAAAAGGAAAAAAGGGGAGAGAAATTGGGCACAAATACGGGCACAATGCAAATGGGGCAGCGAGGGGTACAGAAGGGAAAATGGGGAGAGAAAAGCAGACACAAATACGGGCACAATGCAAATGGGGCAGCGAGGGGCACAGAAGGGAAAATGGGGAGAGAAAAGCAGACACAAATACGGGCACAATGCAAATGGGGCAGCGAGGGGTACAGAAGGAAAATGGGGAGAGAAAAGCAGACACAAATACGGGCAACAATGCAAATGGGGCAGCGAGGGGCACAGAAGGGAAAATGGGGAGAGAAAAGCAGACACAAATACGGGCACAATGCAAATGGGGCAGCGAGGGGTACAGAAGGGAAAATGGGGAGAGAAAAGCAGACACAAATACGGGCACAATGCAAATGGGGCAGCGAGGACACAGAAGGGAAAATGGGGAGAGAAAAGCAGACACAAATACGGGCACAATGCAAATGGGGCAGCGAGGGGTACAGAAGGGAAAATGGGGAGAGAAAAGCAGACACAATACGGGCACAATGCAAATGGGGCAGCGAGGGCACAGAAGGGAAAATGGGGAGAGAAAAGCAGACACAAATACGGGCACAATGCAAATGGGGCAGCGAGGGGCACAGAAGGGAAAATGGGGAGAGAAAAGCAGACACAAATACGGGCACAATGCAAATGGGGCAGCGAGGGGTACAGAAGGAAAAATGAGGAGAGAAAAGCAGACACAAATACGGGCACAATGCAAATGGGGCAGCGAGGGGTACAGAAGGAAAAGGGGAGACAAGCAAGAAATGCGGGCACCGAGGCCACAAGCGGAACGGCGATCTTACCAGCTGCGGCAGCGGGCGGCCAACACAGGCGGAGCTGTGGTGGTGGGAGCGACCTACCTGGCAAGGTCAAGGGTCGCTCTCCTCACCGCGCAGCGGCCACCATTTATGGGGAGGTGGGAGGGAGGAGCAGCTGGGAGGCGGGAGGCAGGGTCAGCGAATGGGCAGGCAGGGGGGCGGGCCGCAGGGGACGCAGCGGCGGGAATGGCGAGAGGCAGCGGGGGCACAAAAGGAAAAAAGGGGAGAGAAAACGGGCACAAATACGGGCACAATGCAAATGGGGCAGCGAGGGGTACAGAAGGGAAAATGGGGAGAGAAAAGCAGACACAAATACGGGCACAATGCAAATGGGGCAGCGAGGGGCACAGAAGGGAAAATGGGGAGAGAAAAGCAGACACAAATACGGGCACAATGCAAATGGGGCAGCGAGGGTACAGAAGGGAAAATGGGGAGAGAAAAGCAGACACAAATACGGGCACAATGCAAATGGGGCAGCGAGGGGTACAGAAGGGAAAATGGGGAGAGAAAAGCAGACACAAATACGGGCACAATGCAAATGGGGCAGCGAGGGGCACAGAAGGGAAAATGGGGAGAGAAAAGCAGACACAAATACGGGCACAATGCAAATGGGGCAGCGAGGGGTACAGAAGGAAAATGAGGAGAGAAAAGCAGACACAAATACGGGCACAATGCAAATGGGGCAGCGAGGGGTACAGAAGGAAAAATGAGGAGAGAAAAGCAGACACAAATACGGGCACAATGCAAATGGGGCAGCGAGGGGTACAGAAGGAAAAATGAGGAGAGAAAAGCAGACACAAATACGGGCACAATGCAAATGGGGCAGCGAGGGGTACAGAAGGAAAAGGGAGACAAGCAAGAAATGCGGGCACCGAGGCCACAAGCGGAACGGCGATCTTACACAGCAGCGGCAGCGGGCGGCCAACACAGGCGGAGCTGTGTGGTGGGGAGCGACCTACCTGGCAAGGTCAAGGGTCGCTCTCCTCAGCCGCAGCGGCCGCCATCTATGGGGAGGTGGGAGGGAGGAGCAGCTGGGAGGCGGGAGGCAGGGTCAGCGAATGGGCAGACAGGGGCGGGGCCGCAGGACGCAGCGGCGGGAATGGCGAGAGGCAGCGGGGGCACAAAAGGAAAAAAAGGGGAGAGAAAACGGGCACAAATACGGGCACAATGCAAATGGGGCAGCGAGGGGTACAGAAGGGAAAATGGGGAGAGAAAAGCAGACACAAATACGGGCACAATGCAAATGGGGCAGCGAGGGGCACAGAAGGGAAAATGGGGAGAGAAAAGCAGACACAAATACGGGCACAATGCAAATGGGGCAGCGAGGGGTACAGAAGGGAAAATGGGGAGAGAAAAGCAGACACAAATACGGGCACAATGCAAATGGGGCAGCGAGGGGCACAGAAGGGAAAATGGGGAGAGAAAAGCAGACACAAATACGGGCACAATGCAAATGGGGCAGCGAGGGGTACAGAAGGGAAAATGGGGAGAGAAAAGCAGACACAAATACGGGCACAATGCAAATGGGGCAGCGAGGGGCACAGAAGGGAAAATGGGGAGAGAAAAGCAGACACAAATACGGGCACAATGCAAATGGGGCAGCGCAGGGTACAGAAGGGAAAATGGGGAGAGAAAAGCAGACACAAATACGGGCACAATGCAAATGGGGCAGCGAGGGGTACAGAAGGAAAAGGGAGACAAGCAAGAAATGCGGGCACCGAGGCCACAAGCTGAACGGCGATCTTACCAGCAGCGGCAGCGGGGCGGCCAACACAGGCGGAGCTGTGTGGTGGGGGAGTGACCTACCTGGCAAGGTCAAGGGCCGTCTCCTCACCGCGCAGCGGCCGCCATTTATGGGGAGGTGGGAGGGAGGAGCAGCTGGGAGGCGGGAGGCAGGGTCAGCGAATGGGCAGGCAGGGGGCGGGCCGCAGGGACGCAGCGGCGGGAATGGCGAGAGGCAGCGGGGGGCACAAAAGGGAAAAAGGGGAGAGAAAACGGGCACAAATACGGGCACAATGCAAATGGGGCAGCGAGGGGTACAGAAGGGAAAATGGGGAGAGAAAAGCAGACACAAATACGGGCACAATGCAAATGGGGCAGCGAGGGGCACAGAAGGGAAAATGGGGAGAGAAAAGCAGACACAAATACGGGCACAATGCAAATGGGGCAGCGAGGGTACAGAAGGGAAAATGGGGAGAGAAAAGCAGACACAAATACGGGCACAATGCAAATGGGGCAGCGAGGGGTACAGAAGGGAAAATGGGGAGAGAAAAGCAGACACAAATACGGGCACAATGCAAATGGGGCAGCGAGGGGCACAGAAGGGAAAATGGGGAGAGAAAAGCAGACACAAATACGGGCACAATGCAAATGGGGCAGCGAGGGGTACAGAAGGAAAAATGAGGAGAGAAAAGCAGACACAAATACGGGCACAATGCAAATGGGGCAGCGAGGGGTACAGAAGGAAAAATGAGGAGAGAAAAGCAGACACAAATACGGGCACAATGCAAATGGGGCAGCGAGGGGTACAGAAGGAAAAATGAGGAGAGAAAAGCAGACACAAATACGGGCACAATGCAAATGGGGCAGCGAGGGGTACAGAAGGAAAAGGGGAGACAAGCAAGAAATGCGGGCACCGAGGCCACAAGCGGAACGGCGATCTTACCAGCAGCGGCAGCGGGCGGCCAACACAGGCGGAGCTGTGTGGTGGGGGAGCGACCTACCTGGCAAGGTCAAGGGTCGCTCTCCTCACGCGCAGCGGCCGCCATTTATGGGGAGGTGGGAGGGAGGAGCAGCTGGGAGGCGGGAGGCAGGGTCAGCGAATGGGCAGACAGGGGGCGGGGCCGCAGGGACGCAGCGGCGGGAATGGCGAGAGGCAGCGGGGGCACAAAAGGAAAAAGGGGAGAGAAAACGGGCACAAATACGGGCACAATGCAAATGGGGCAGCGAGGGGTACAGAAGGGAAAATGGGAGAGAAAAGCAGACACAAATACGGGCACAATGCAAATGGGGCAGCGAGGGGCACAGAAGGGAAAATGGGGAGAGAAAAGCAGACACAAATACGGGCACAATGCAAATGGGGCAGTGAGGGGTACAGAAGGGAAAATGGGGAGAGAAAAGCAGACACAAATACGGGCACAATGCAAATGGGGCAGCGAGGGCACAGAAGGGAAAATGGGGAGAGAAAAGCAGACACAAATACGGGCACAATGCAAATGGGGCAGCGAGGGGTACAGAAGGGAAAATGGGGAGAGAAAAGCAGACACAAATACGGGCACAATGCAAATGGGGCAGCGAGGGGCACAGAAGGGAAAATGGGGAGAGAAAAGCAGACACAAATACGGGCACAATGCAAATGGGGCAGCGAGGGGTACAGAAGGGAAAATGGGAGAGAAAAGCAGACACAAATACGGGCACAATGCAAATGGGGCAGCGAGGGGCACAGAAGGGAAAATGGGGAGAGAAAAGCAGACACAAATACGGGCACAATGCAAATGGGGCAGCGAGGGGCACAGAAGGGAAAATGGGGAGAGAAAAGCAGACACAAATACGGGCACAATGCAAATGGGGCAGCGAGGGGTACAGAAGGAAAAATGAGGAGAGAAAAGCAGACACAAATACGGGCACAATGCAAATGGGGCAGCGAGGGGTACAGAAGGAAAAGGGGAGACAAGCAAGAAATGCGGGCACCGAGGCCACAAGCTGAACGGCGATCTTACCAGCAGCGGCAGCGGGCGGCCAACACAGGCGGAGCTGTGTGGTGGGGGAGTGACCTACCTGGCAAGGTCAAGGGCCGCTCTCCTCACCGCGCAGCGGCCGCCATTTATGGGGAGGTGGGAGGGAGGAGCAGCTGGGAGGCGGGAGGCAGGGTCAGCGAATGGGCAGACAGGGGGGCGGGGCCGCAGGGGACGCAGCGGCGGGGAATGGCGAGAGGCAGCGGGGCACAAAAGGAAAAAGGGGAGAGAAAACGGGCACAAATACGGGCACAATGCAAATGGGGCAGCGAGGGGTACAGAAGGGAAAACGGGGAGAGAAAAGCAGACACAAATACGGGCACAATGCAAATGGGGCAGCGAGGGGCACAGAAGGGAAAATGGGGAGAGAAAAGCAGACACAAATACGGGCACAATGCAAATGGGGCAGCGAGGGGTACAGAAGGGAAAATGGGGAGAGAAAAGCAGACACAAATACGGGCACAATGCAAATGGGGCAGCGAGGGGTACAGAAGGGAAAATGGGGAGAGAAAAGCAGACACAAATACGGGCACAATGCAAATGGGGCAGCGAGGGGCACAGAAGGGAAAATGGGGAGAGAAAAGCAGACACAAATACGGGCACAATGCAAATGGGGCAGCGAGGGGTACAGAAGGGAAAATGGGGAGAGAAAAGCAGACACAAATACGGGCACAATGCAAATGGGGCAGCGAGGGGCACAGAAGGGAAAATGGGGAGAGAAAAGCAGACACAAATACGGGCACAATGCAAATGGGGCAGCGAGGGGCACAGAAGGGAAAATGGGGAGAGAAAAGCAGACACAAATACGGGCACAATGCAAATGGGGCAGCGAGGGGTACAGAAGGAAAAATGAGGAGAGAAAAGCAGACACAAATACGGGCACAATGCAAATGGGGCAGCGAGGGGTACAGAAGGAAAAATGAGGAGAGAAAAGCAGACACAAATACGGGCACAATGCAAATGGGGCAGCGAGGGTACAGAAGGAAAAATGAGGAGAGAAAAGCAGACACAAATACGGGCACAATGCAAATGGGGCAGCGAGGGGTACAGAAGGAAAAGGGGAGACAAGCAAGAAATGCGGGCACCGAGGCCACAAGCGGAACGGCGATCTTACCAGCAGCGGCAGCGGGCGGCCAACACAGGCGGAGCTGTGTGGTGGGGAGCGACCTACCTGGCAAGGTCAGGGTCGCTCTCCTCACCGCGCAGCGGCCGCCATTTATGGGGAGGTGGGAGGGAGGAGCAGCTGGGAGGCGGGAGGCAGGGTCAGCGAATGGGCAGACAGGGGGGCGGGGCCGCAGGGTACGCAGCGGCGGGAATGGCGAGAGGCAGCGGGGGCACAAAAGGAAAAAAGGGGAGAGAAAACGGGCACAAATACGGGCACAATGCAAATGGGGCAGCGAGGGGTACAGAAGGGAAAATGGGGAGAGAAAAGCAGACACAAATACGGGCACAATGCAAATGGGGCAGCGAGGGGCACAGAAGGGAAAATGGGGAGAGAAAAGCAGACACAAATACGGGCACAATGCAAATGGGGCAGCGAGGGGTACAGAAGGGAAAATGGGGAGAGAAAAGCAGACACAAATACGGGCATAATGCAAATGGGGCAGCGAGGGGCACAGAAGGGAAAATGGGGAGAGAAAAGCAGACACAAATACGGGCACAATGCAAATGGGGCAGCGAGGGGTACAGAAGGGAAAATGGGGAGAGAAAAGCAGACACAAATACGGCCCAATGCAAATGGGGCAGCGAGGGGCACAGAAGGGAAAATGGGGAGAGAAAGCAGACACAAATACGGGCACAATGCAAATGGGGCAGCGAGGGGTACAGAAGGGAAAATGGGAGAGAAAAGCAGACACAAATACGGGCACAATGCAAATGGGGCAGCGAGGGGTACAGAAGGGAAAATGGGAGAGAAAAGCAGACACAAATACGGGCACAATGCAAATGGGGCAGCGAGGGGCACAGAAGGGAAAATGGGGAGAGAAAAGCAGACACAAATACGGGCACAATGCAAATGGGGCAGCGAGGGGCACAGAAGGGAAAATGGGGAGAGAAAAGCAGACACAAATACGGGCACAATGCAAATGGGGCAGCGAGGGTACAGAAGGAAAAATGAGGAGAGAAAAGCAGACACAAATACGGGCACAATGCAAATGGGGCAGCGAGGGTACAGAAGGAAAAATGAGGAGAGAAAAGCAGACACAAATACGGGCACAATGCAAATGGGGCAGCGAGGGTACAGAAGGAAAAATGAGGAGAGAAAAGCAGACACAAATACGGGCACAATGCAAATGGGGCAGCGAGGGGTACAGAAGGAAAAGGGGAGACAAGCAAGAAATGCGGGCACCGAAGCCACAAGCGGAACGGCGATCTTACCAGCAGCGGCAGCGGGCGGCCAACACAGGCGGAGCTGTGTGGTGGGGGAGCGACCTACCTGGCAACATAAACCCTTTCGTTTCCCTCCCGTCTTTCTACGTACCCCAATTAGGTATTACCTAGCAAAAAGCAACATATAAAGCCGTCCCTTACTTACCATCGCTTTATTTTGCAACCACACGTTTTATTTAAAAGCACAGATCATGCATTTATTATTTAATTAGTATGCAAATATTATGTTATGTTAGACACGTAAACAATTATAAGTTGATTATTTTGCACACAAAATAGCGTGTTACCTTTAACCCTTTTATATGTAACATACATTGTTGGTTATTTACTTAAACGAACATGTTTATTAATTATTTTACGAAATTATTTAGGAGGTTAAAACATTTTCATTTACCCTGCTCCATCAACTGTCTAAGAGTCACAACAGTAGACAGTGTAGAGCACACACTCGTTGGTCTGAGGCTGATGCTGAGGGAGCATGTGAATGCCTCTGCTGTGGTCATCCTTCATTGCGAACACCCATAGCAAGTTCAGCCCAATCTCACTCAGAGACTCTACAGCTCGTGCTGTGACACATCAGGCACTAAGGTTAATAGATACACACTGGGCATGGTACAGCTTAACTGAAACAAGCTGAGTGTATCTGTTTACATCATGTCACCTGATGTCATGGAAGATGCCAAAGCACACACAGGTCACAGCTCCAGCTTTTTTCATCCATGAGAGCGGACCACTGTAAACCTTGTGTGTTCTCCAACTTTTCCGAACTTATCACAAGGAGGGATGGGTCAATGTTTCTTTTTGATTCCACCCTACCCGTGCAAGCTGGGAATGGTGCACCCAGGGTTACTGGCACACAGCCTCAGGAGGCACAGGGTTGTAGCCTAATTCACCTAGTTTCCAAGGCTGCATAAAGTTATAGGTGGGTGTGGCCCTTCCCCATCATAGGCCACAGAGGCATAGGGCTGAAATCAGATCAGCCCAGCAAACCTGCGACAGAGACCGAAGCGCATGAGCCCATATGCCTATAAAAAACCACCCCTTCACTCCCTGACCCTCCCAAGTGATCACCATGATATGTGGGTATCAGAATAATTTCGTTACAAACAATAGGAGGCAGGAAATAGAGAGGGGCTGAGCCCCGATGCTTCTATAAATAAGCCGCCACTGCATCAGAGTTGTAGTGCTGATGTGAGCAGAAACGGGCAGAATATCTGGTTCCCAGTCAGGCCAAGATTGATTCAAGCATTCTTGCCTTTGGCGTCCACTGTATGGACGCTCTCTTCACAGATTTTTATAGTGAAGTTGACACATTGTTGAGGTTAACAGAATGAGACCACACAACGAGTCACCTTTCCTCCCAGTATGGTGCTTGGGAAATAAAAAATAAACTAACTACAAATTGAGGACTGATGGGTGTTCATCCCAGAGAGTAAACGACCTCTTGACAAGCGAACCTCAAAAGTAAATACACAGCAATTCTAATGAGTCCTAGATTTAGCCAAACATGAGGGAGAAGAGCAGCGCTTACCAAGATATATGTGCAAACTAGGCTATTACAGGTAAAGCCATTATAAATCTTAAAAACACAAGTCTTGAAAAGACTGATACAGATAGAATGCAAGTAGCTGTATAATACCAATCCTTAAGGCTTTAACAACGTTAAAAAAATCTATGTTTTTACCATTAAAGTCTTACAAACACGAGTCTTGAAATCACAGGTATAGACAGACCTTTGCAAACCTTAGATGACTTGACTGAACCACCATGGCTTACAATTAGAAAAGGAGTTAGTGAACACTGAGACCTTGTGTTGACTTTGGCACCAGATTGTACTCTTAACAACTCAGTTTCACAGATAATCATTGTTTTATTTAGGAATTTAGAATATTCATTTCAAAATGAGCTGATAACACTTGACTCTCAGGGTAGCGAGGGGATGCAGTCAGACTTCTCAGGGTGATAGTGTGGTGGACAAGACCTCAGAACTCAACAGCCAAACAACAGACACAATAATATTGTACAGGCAGTGCTTATATTTAGTCAACTGAAAGTTTTCCTCTTACAGCAATACAAAAAACTAGAGGCTTCAAAGGTACTTCAGTTATAGAGTTGCGAACTCACCTTATAGCACTATTGCACTAGTTTACCCTCTACGGTGCTCTGTCCTCCTTTGAATCTGATGTGTGGGAAGCTGACTGGGTCTATGGGTACGTAAGCAAAGATACAGTATAAGCTTTGATTGGCACATTTGAGGCAATTATCCCCAAGGATAGTATATCGGTCAATTCAACAACCTTATGCCCAAAACGTTTGTAATGGCAAAGGTTAGTGTTCTAGCAGCAGGATTCATCGTTGCACGAGTTAGGCAGTCTCTTCGTTTGTGTGAGCTCAGCACTATGTTGCTTGGTCAAAGGCATTGTGGGTCGGTTGTGCTGTTTTGTGTGGTCAGAGATTTCACACCCTTACCAGTGTTGAACATCATATCAGGATTGCTCGACGGGTGCTTGGCTTTGATTGATGTGGCCTTTGAGCTGATATAAGGTGGGCGATCGTCTTTGGTATGGATTGCACTTTTATACTCATTTTCCATACCTGGGATGTGGAACCATCATGTACGGTTTCAGAACCAGTTTGGGTTGGTTCTCCTTCAAATGTAATTTTCTGGCTACTTCTCAGACACAGCCTTTGTGTATAGCAACGGCTCTGACATCAAGCAACAAAAATGTGGCTTCCTGAATTAATAATCGTGAAGGCAAAAGGGCAACAACAGAAACTGCAGTCGCAACTTCACCCTACCTTTTACCAAATGACAGTGCTCAAGAA
This sequence comes from Calotriton arnoldi, assembly GCA_963921515.1. Lineage (NCBI taxonomy): Eukaryota > Metazoa > Chordata > Amphibia > Caudata > Salamandridae > Calotriton > Calotriton arnoldi. The sequence goes on from CAWUFW010003586.1 coordinate 317,831, forward strand.
GAAGTAACCAGCAGCCCTTTGCTTCCTCGTTGAATTTCAAAGGGTAGCCATGTCTCCATCTCCCCTTAATTCAGGGCCTGGAACTCCATCCTTCAGTTACAGGAATGCAGTCAGAACAATTCCACTTCCTAGGGAAGCTGTATACAGCCTCAATTTTGTGCAGTGCTAATCCGGGAACGGAGACATCAAAAAAGCATCTCATTGCTCCCAGTACTCGGACTCTCAACACTCACAGAACTGTACTACCATACATGTGATACTCACTCACTGCACATACATGGTATCAATGCACCCATGGAATTCAGTGCAAGGTTGGGGTTTCACATTAAAGATGAACTTTACATGGGAGGTCAGTAGAGCAATTTGCGATTCCTTAAATGCATTCGCAAAATAGGGAATCGGAAATTTTGCGATTCCTTATTTTGCGAGTGGGTTTTTGTGTGATACATTGCACACTGCTAAATTGCGATCGTAAACGCTGAAATTCTGCGAATTTCAGCATTTGAGATCGCGATTTAGCTTGATACATATGGCCCTATGTTCTGTATAATTCCACAAATTCTGATTAGTTATTTCCTGTAACCTCAAATCAATTACAGTAACATGTCTAACTAATCTTCACAAATCAACACTCTTCCTCTGGTCGATGGACCATTAGATGAGTTAGTTGATGGTGATATTAACAACTTCTTAACTAGAATTCATAATGAAATAACCACAGGCTCTGAATATAATAATAATGATAAGTTTATCTAAAATTTCAGTCATTAAGTTGAACGCTCATCAATTACAAGTACACAGTGCAAACTCCATTTTTCTTTAAGTGAGAGAGAACAATCATATAGCACAATACATTCAATTGCACAAGCTCATTCAACAAAATCAAATGCATAAGAGTGGATAGACGAAGAGACAAAAGGCACATTTATAATACATTTGCAAAGAAATATGCAAATACTGGATAGAATGACATTTACCTAATGAAGATAACTGGAAAACCACCCCTCTCGCCAAAGGACTGGTGGGGGTCCCCTGACTTAGGATCAGGAGACACAGATGAAAGGATAGGATCAGGACAGGTCTGATACTTACTAGACTTCTCTACAACCCGACGCACCAGGGCGATTCCCTCTCTTGCACTCTCTCCCTCCTCAATATTCTTCCGCAATCTTCAAATCTAATCAGGCAGTGGTCTGGATCTTCTGAGTCTGCTCTCGTTCTCTCTCTCTCTGCTCTCTCGTGCTCAGCTCCCAGCAGCGTTGTCAGCATTGCTAATTTTCCTTAACTCAAGTCACTCTAGTTATAGTCTTTATTTCTTCATGTCCCACCCTCAAGTGTTGCAGCTTTACTAAACTACAGAATATGATTGGACGGGGTTAGGGGTGTCTTCATCATCCCAAGCTGACGTATTCATTTTGTTAGTAAAACCTATTGTTTGTTAACCCTGCCCCTTCTACTCATTCATATAATTTATTTGAAACATGCATATTTTGTTGCAAATGCCATAATTCACTTAATACAGGCTTCATAGTTGACCGATACATCTTCTTCTTTTCCCATCCCTTCTGTCCTTGAATCTTGGCAGTCATTCAGCTCTCTCTGTGTTACAGGGTCATTTCATGGACTCATTGAGCATGCACAGCTTTCGCCATTTTCTTTTTCAGTCATGGATTAGCAGGCCCAAATGCACACTATTAATAAAAGAATCATAAACAGATGTTATTTTCTTAAACATGTAATTCTCACAGTTCACCACCCACTTCTACTCTATCCCATGTAATTATTATTTCTCTTGGGCAAAAGCGTTAATAGCAGCAGCTTTCTTTCAAATCAAGCAAGCATATGCCGGGCATGCGGTACCTCAAGACCGCGTTTCAGTTCTTCTTGCGCATGCATGAGGGCTTTCCCCCTGAAAGTGAGTTAGTCACGTTACTTATACGTAATTCGGGTTTTGAACATGCGCAAAGCGTTTTTGCAAGTTGAAGCGGGGTTTAATCGTGCTGCATTTTATTTCTCATTAATTCAAGCATGCGTAAGCTTTTCTCCCCATGTATCTATGTTGGGTGCATGTTAGTTTCGTCTCATCTACTAATTAATGATTAGTGAAAGTTAATGGAGGATTCAATCGACCAAGTTTCATTTTCTCGAATCCTTGCTCCATCAATCCCCCCTCTGATGGCATTTTTGAGCCATCATAAAAATACCCATCATTACCAAGTGCCAACTTTATTCATTTAAATTTTTAGTATCTTCCTTTCTTTCCTCTAATTCTTCCATTTTCCTTTTTATGCCTACTCCTTTCATTTTATCATATAGACTCCCTTTCATCTCTTCTAATTCAATCTCTTCTCTGTTTCTCTTTCTTCCCATTCTCTTATTCTTTATTTCGGTTATCATTCTTGCTTTTGTTTTATTCCTGCAACATCTATATGTCATTATCATCATCAGACCTACTATTATTATAGAAATTGCTGGCATTAGGATTTTCCCTAATAGACTACTCCCTAGAGTGGAAAACCAACTACCTATAGTGGAAATACTTTTACTAAGTCTTTCCCAAACGCCGTCAACCTCCAGTTGGGTCAAATCGTCATGAATTTTTGTAATATTCCTAAAAAATCCCTCAATATCTTTACTTTTGTCAGGGATATATGTGCAGCAATGTTGGACTTTCAACATGCCACAGACTCCACCTTCCTTTGCCAATAATATATCAAGAGCAAGTCAATTTTGCAAAACCATAGATCTAATTGCAACCATTTCGGTATTAATCATTAGGGATCCTCCAGCAGTATCTGTCGATAGACGATCAACTACTGTTGACAATTTGCGTATCTTATGTGAATTCAGTATGACTCCAACTGACGGTATCAGTGCACCAAATATATCACCTACTATTTCTGAGAAGGTTGTTCTTTTAGTTCGTTTTAGTCCTTGACGTATTACATCCATTTCATTGTTCTTAGTAATGTGGTACACTTTTGGAAATACTATCCCAAGATAACAACTATCATACCATTGTGTTGGCAACCTATAATAGTTATTAACAAATCTGTAAATGACACATCTAAGAACCTAACCAAAGGGAAGGGCTTCCGCTAAATGTGCGAAACAACGCTCCGAATCTAAGAAGAGAAAATTCTCTTCTTGAGTCCCCTCACTCACCAAGGGCTGCCCCTAGGTGACATGCTTCATCATTGGGGCCATCCCAGACATCTACTGTCTGGGGCGTGCTGCAACTTACGGAACTACGTAGGAGCACTTTTGTGAAAAAATGTGTAGTGCAGTGTTGGGGGAGTGGTGATGGTGATGCTAAAAATACCTAGCTAGTGAGCGATTAGTTTATTCCTGCTCCTAGTTGGTATGGATAAAAGGGGTTAATAATAGGGAGGAAGTGTAACTGTTATGTGTATACTATCCCTAGTATTTGGCCGACATGTTTCGAGGTGTCCCCTAAACCTCTTCTTCAGGACCACATGGGGACCAGCCCCATGCATACCACTCCGTGAGAAAAACAATCCTATACTAAAGAAATAATATAATAAAGAACAGGTGCACACCTAATGTGTGAGCACCAAAAATTAAATACATACGGTTGAAATCAGACTCGTAGTATTTCTGTTTTGGCAACGCTGTGCCTCATGGACTGTCAGGGTGGAGGGGCTTGTAGTAACCTTGGCTCAGCACTCCTCCGTCAATGACAGAGGAGTGCTGTTCTTCTTTTCAAAACATATCTCAGTCCTTTTACTCCACTTGGCCAGTGATCACCCTTTCTGATTCTTTTTGTTTGCACTGCCTTTTCACCTTCTTCACCAATTTCTAACGTTCTTTTATTTTCCTTTTCTTTTGGTTGAGCTTGTTCTGGGGTTTCTAATTTTTGTCTTTCTGTTGATTGAATTTCTTGTTGATCTTTTAGTTCTTCCTTTTCTGATTCTGATTGAGCTTGATCTGAGTTTCCTGCAACAGAATCTTCTGTTGACTGTATTTGTTCTGAACCTGTCAGTCTCTCATTTTCTTCTTCTTCTGATTGAGCTTGATCTGGATTTTCTGTTTCAATTCGTTCTGGTCTTTCAAACTCTTGCTCTTCATCAGCTTCTACAGCAGTTTCTTGAGACCCAGTATCCAGTGCCCAACCTACTTGACTTGTACTTGGTTGTTCATCATCGATATGTTCTTCAGAGCCTGTTTCTCTGATTTCTTCGACTTCACAACTTTCTGCTACTGGTTCTTTTCTTTGTTCTACCAGTTGCTGCTCTTGTCGTTCAGGAGGACTTGGGACTCTTTTGGTGTGACTGGCATGGATCCAGTTTGGGAAGCCAAAACACTTTACTGCTGTTGTTGTGACCAATATGATTTGATGAGGTCCTTTCCACCTGGGTTCTAAACACGATTTTCTTGTGTGCTTCTTTATCATAACCCAGTCTCCTGGACACAAATCATGAGCTTGATTCGGCTGTGCTGTGGTTGCATCTTCTCCAACCTGGTGAGACACAGAACGTACCAGATCAGCTAATCCTTTACAATAGTCCAATACTAGATCATCAGTTATAGTCATCAGTTTGTTTCCAGGTACAAATGCTTGTCTCATTGCTCTTCCCATGAGAATTTCATGAGGACTCAATCCTGTTCTTCTGTCACGGATGCTTCTAAGACTCATCAAAACAAGGGGCAAAGCATCAGGCCATTTCAGTGAAGTGGATGCACACACCTTTCCTAACCTGGATTTTATTGTACCATTTAGCTGCTCAACCACTCCAGATGCTTCTGCCACTTTGCCACTGGATTCAAGCAAGCCTGGCTGAAGACGGCTGAAATGCCAGAAACCGGTCCTGGGATGCTTGTTTCCGGTCCAGGGAAGACATGGCTTGGCAGTTTGGGCTGGACTGTTCCCATGAGGCACAGGGTCAGACTGATTTGCATATGGCCATGTCTTAACTGGGGTGGTGGAGTGAGCTAAAGAATGATGATGGATTAAACCCAGATCAGTTGACTGGGGGTGAGTGTTTGATTGGCTCAAACGTTCCGTCCATCATCCCCTTTTGTATCGCTTTGGTCGCCCTAAGTTGGCGGGGGTATGCCCAGACGTGGGTCCCTTGCTCACTTTGCCACTGGATTCAAGCAAGCCTGGCTGAAGACGGCTGAAATGCCAGAAACCGGTCCTGGGATGCTTGTTTCCGGTCCAGGGAAGACATGGCTTGGCAGTTTGGGCTGGACTGTTCCCATGAGGCACAGGGTCAGACTGATTTGCATATGGCCATGTCTGAACTGGGGTGGTGGAGTGAGCTAAAGAATGATGATGGATTAAACCCAGATCAGTTGACTGGGGGTGAGTGTTTGATTGGCTCAAACGTTCCGTCCATCATCCCCTTTGTATCGCTTTGGTCGCCCTAAGTTGGCGGGGTATGCCCAGACGTGGGTCCCTTGCTCACTTTGCCACTGGATTCAAGCAAGCCTGGCTGAAGACGGCTGAAATGCCAGAAACCGGTCCTGGGATGCTTGTTTCCGGTCCAGGGAAGACATGGCTTGGCAGTTTGGGCTGGACTGTTCCCATGAGGCACAGGGTCAGACTGATTTGCATATGGCCATGTCTGAACTGGGGTGGTGGAGTGAGCTAAAGAATGATGATGGATTAAACCCAGATCAGTTGACTGGGGGTGAGTGTTTGATTGGCTCAAACGTTCCGTCCATCATCCCCCTTTTGTATCGCTTCTGGTCGATAGGCACAATGTAGTTTCTGCTCAATTTTGAAAGCTGTACAAATTAATCGAATTATCTCATTGTTAAAATGAGGTCCTCTATCTGATTCCAAAGTGACTGGAAATCCGAACCTTGGTATGAGCTCCCTCAACAGTAGTTTGGCAACTGTGAGGCTGTCATTCCTTCTCGTTGGATAGGCTTCCACCCATCGAGAAAACAGACACACAATGACAAGGACGTACTTCAAACCATTACATGACGGCAGTTCTATAAAGTCAAGCTGCAGCCTCGTAAATGGTCCCTCTGCCTTTCCAATTTTTCCCCAACTGACATACGTTTTTCTACCTGGGTTCTGCTGTTGACATATCAAACAGCGCTGGCAGAGACTCTCTGCAATGAGCCTAAACTTGGGATTGTACCATGTCTGCCTAAAGGGTCTAATCATGGCATCCCTCCCAATGTGTGTGGCTCCATGATATACTCTTGCCATTTGTGATAACATACTGTCTGGCATTATCGGTCTTCCATCTGGGCACACCCATACTTCATCATCGGTTCTTCTTGTGCAACCTGTGTTTATCCAGAATTCTTTTTCTTTTACATCTGCCTCATCCTGTAACTGTCTAACTTCAGCCCATGTTTCAAAAGCAGAGAAAACATTAGTTGGCAATTGGTAGTTTCTTTTTCCAACCCTCTGTTCAAAGACATGGTATTTCGAGCACAAAATTGTGCAACTTGGTCAGCATATTTGTTGCCTTGCGTCACATAATCATTTCCTGACTTATGTGCGGTACACTTGACCACTGCAATTTATTTTGGCAATTGTAATGCTTTTAACATTCTTACTGTTTCTGATAGGAGAACCTGAAGAAGTCAGAAAACCCCTTTGCATCCATATTTGGCCGAAGTCATGCACAACCCCAAAACCATATTGACTATCCGTGAATATGGTTACTCTCAATTTTTTCCCAATTTTGCAAGCTTTTGTTAAAGCTACCAATTCGGCTATTTGTGCAGACTTGACTCCTTTTAGACAGGATGCTTCTACAATAGCAGATATAGTACAGACAGCATAGGCAGCATTCAGTTCTCTATCTTGCTTTCGCAAGCATGACCCATCCACAAACAATACATAATCTGATTCTTCCAATGGGACATCAAAAATGTCCGGCCTGGGCTTTGTACACATTTCTGTTAGATCCAAACAATCATGATCAATTTCTTCCTTTACTTCTTCACAGAATGGGTCTGGCAACAGGGTTGCTGGATTCACTGTGGTGCATCTTATCACACTTACATTTTCAGCACCTAGGATCACTCTTTCATACTTAGTCAGCCGACTAGGGGTCAAGTGCTGAGTTCGAGTCCTTGTTAAAAGGATCTTGACAGAATGTGGCACATATACTTTCAAGGGATGTCCCATAACAATAGACTCACTCTGCTCCAGACTCACACAAGTAGCAGCTACTGCTTTTAAGCAGCCAGGCAATGCTGCGGCCACAGAATCCAGAGTGGCTGAAAAATATGCCACTGGACGTTGCATCAATCCATGTCTTTGGGTTAATACTGAAAGCGCACATCCTTCCCTCTCACAACAGAACAAAGCAAATTCTTTCGTGTAGTCAGGCATTCCTAATGCAGGTGCTTGACACAAACAATCCTTCAATTTTATAAATGCATCCTCACTTTCATCATCCCATTCAATTGGGTCCATCACATCTTTTCGTGTCAGTTTTATTAGAGGTTTTGCAAGCAAAGAAAATCCACTGATCCACTGACAACAATATCCAACCACTCCCAAAAACATTCGTACTTCTTTCTTAGTTTTGGGTAGATTTATCTGTCGAATGACTTTTATTCTTTCCGGTGTCACTTTTCTAACTCCCTTTTCTATCTTGTGTCCCAAATATTTGACTTCTTATTGGCAAAACTGTAATTTTTCTGGCAACACTTTGTGTCCACCTTCTGCCAAATGGTTCAGTAAAGCAATTGTGTCTGTGACACAAGCCTCTCTTGTCTTTGATGCCAGCAGTAGGTCATCAATATACTGAACCAAAACTGAATTTCCTGGCATAACCAATGTTTCCAAATTCTTTTTCAAGATTTGATTGAAAATCGAGGGACTCTCAGTGTACCCTTGAGGAACTCGGCACCATGCCAAAATACGGTCCTCTAACCGGAACACAAAGAGATATTGGCTATCTACATGCAAAGGAATCGAAAAGAATGCTTGGCACAAATCAATCACTGTATACCAATGTGCATCTCAAGGTATCTGATAAAGAATTACTGCTGGATTTGATACTACTGGACAACAGGGTACTACGATTTTATTGATTTTCCTTAAATCTTGCACTATCCTATATTTGCCACCAGGCTTTTTAAGGCCCATGATTGGCGAATTAAAAGGACTACCCATTATTTCTTTCAAAATACCTTGTTCAATCATTTGATCAATTACTGGTGCAACTCCTGCTTTTACTTCTGGACTCATTTTGTACTGTCGTGTGTTTGGATGAATAGCACCTTCTTTCACCATTATTTTGATTGGGTCTACATTTGCCATCAAACCAATCTCCTTTCCTGAAAAATCCCACACATGTGATCTCACTGTGTCTCTTAACTCATCAGGCAGACTGCTTTCAGTCAGAAGTGAAAACATCTCATCCACTTCTGTTCCTTGTTTTGCTAGCATCATCTTGAAAGCGATATCTTCATCGGGTGTTTGAAAAGCAATACCATCAGGTGTACAATAGATGGTACAGTTCATTTTGCACAACAAATCCCTCCCTAACAAGTTAACTGGACTTGAATCACACACTACAAACCGATGCATATCTTTGAAATTTCCGATATTCACTTCTATTGGTTTAGTAAGCGGGGTTTTTATTTGCTTATTTGAGACTCCTACAACTTGGATAGTTTCTCCCGAGAGGGGTAGGTTTGGAATTTCTGCTGCTCTCACAGTAGAACGGGTAGCACCAGTATCCACTAGGAAAGTGATGTCATTACCTTCCACTTTTCCATCAACAAATGGACCTGACTGATCTACCGCCAAGGATGCGCCAAGCACGCATTCTTCCTCCCCCCTCAGGCACCGTCATTGGGAAACATCTGAATCACACTCATTACTGTGCATCCAAAATTGTTGCACCGTTTGTGTATTCTTACCACTCTCTCCACGAAATCCGGTGTTCACACTGTATCTCTGCACTTGAGCGTTCATACAGTTGGGCATAGGGGCTTGTGGCACCTGTAACTGTGGAGTAACTACCTGTTGCTGTTGCTGCTGGGTCACAACCACCTCATTCTGCATCTGTGGATTTAAATTTTGATTTACCCCATTATTCTATTGAACGTTTCTACACTCATTCTTCCAATGCCCATGCTTTCCGCACTCATGACAAGGAAACCTTTTTCGCTTCTTCTCTACTCATTCGTCCTTTTCCTTTATTCCCATTCGATCCTTGACTATTCTGATTTTGATTATTCGACTGATTATCATTTTGAGAACCAGTACTTGCCTCTTGATGTTCTGCCAACTTCACTTGTGCCCACATCATCTTTTCTTTCAATTTCTTATGCTTTGCGTCAATATCATCACTGCAATACTTTGCGTACTTCAAGATGTCATCAATGGGCTTACTCTGCCAGCGAAGCATGTGCTGTTGAATCATCTGACTAATTTCTGATCTCAACCCATACACAAACCTATACACAAAATGTCCCATATCCTTGTCACCAATATTTTCAAATCTACTACACTGTTTAAATACCTGTAAAAACCTTTCGTAATATGCATGCACTGACTCTTTCGGTTCTTGAGTTGTTCTTTCTATTTTAGCCCAATCCGTTTCCTTTGGAGGAATTTTCCCTTTCAAGAAGGTAATCACTTGCTGATACTTTTTCATCACATCTTCTGAAGGTGCACCTGTCTTTGCATCTCTTGGATATTCTTCAGTTGGCCAATCAACCGTAATCTTACATTCTGTCCACAAATCAGTTGGCATCACTATATCAAACAGACCATCCAAATCCTTCAATAATACCTTTGAAACCTTCACAAACCTCTCTACCTGCTTGTTCCATTCAACTGGTTTCTCCCTTAATCTAGGGAAATCATTCGTAAAAGACAAAATATCCTGTCTGGACCATGGAACATGAACATATCCACCACCAGGAACTTCTCTCATTGGACACACTCTTTCAACCTGTTCTGTTTCTCTTAATGGGAATGCAGATGCTTCCTTTGTAGCTGCCTCATCCCTTTTCTTTGTCCATCTACCTCTCCATCTGTCTGCATCTCCCCATTTCTTCAAAATATTCATTAATTCTTTGATCTGTAATCTTCTTCCTAACGCATTCAAACTTTCTAAATCCTTGTCAGTAAATTCTGCCCTATATGGTTTCTGCAATAATTTCGATTTTTCTATATCCCTTCCAAATTCTGAAGCAACCTCTACTATTTTCTCATGCATATTCTTTTCTCTCTCTGTTATACTTTTACACAAAAACAACAATTCATCATCTCTGTATGTACCTAATCTCTCTAGGCTTATTGTACCAATGATCATTTCTTCCAAATCCACTTTCAACTTGGCCACATCTATACTTGGTGTTTGAGGTTTCTTTTGTCTAATCCTTTCGCCCACTCCTCTAGATCATCTGGCGAAAATCCTTTAGAATTTCCTGCTACCGGAGTGACAATTAGTTCCTTTCTCCTTTTATTTACTGGTGAACCTCTTTTCGGAGTCTCAGTCACTGTTTCAATATTAGGGAGATCTAGTAATGATATATTTGAATCAGTCTCACTGGTTAGATCTTCTGACATCGCTACCTCTTTTCTGACATTATTTTGTGGGATTGTCACTGTTTGTAATCTCGGGTGTCTCTGCTTTATCCCCATATAATGGAATAACTGGACCTATCGTTACTGGCACTGTCAAGGCTTCGGCATTTAAACCTAACTGATTTATTTTCTGAATTATCTCTTCTTTTGTTCTATTCAATGCATCCCTTTCCTTTTCCTGTAATACTTTGGTAACTGTTGGATCGTATAAAACCTGCGGAACTAAGGGAGTTCTCATCATTGGTGCACTTGGAGTTGCCTCTCCAGCATTTTCTTGATAAGGTGGAGGTCTTTTAACTAAAATGTTCTCTAATAACTCATCATCCGTTTCATCACATTCTGTTCCTGCCATACCTGTGTGTTTCATTTTTTCTTTGCATTTACTCCCTACTTGATCTTCAGCCATCAATACTGGATACAACCCTTCTGTTACTATGGCTCTTCTCCATCTTTTCATCTCATCTCCTCGAAGTATCAAACGGATATCTTGGGAAAAATCCTCTATTTATTCTTCTACCTCCTCTGTATTTCTCTCGCTCAAATGCCTCAACTTCCCATTCCTCCAAAGCTTCATACTGCGTTAACCTAGGGCTAGGTTCTAATGTATTTATCCGATTTCTCAAATTCTGAAGAACCCTTACATTAAATGTACCATTTTCAGGGAAAGGTAGAACACCATCGCCTTTCGTATATTCAACCCAATTTTCCAACCAAACACACGTATGGTATTCTCGTTCCAACATCATAAAAGAAGCAGGCGTATTAGGGGGTGGCATAAGAATCCCTTCTCTGGTTACTACACACTTATCCTTTTTAAAGAAATTTTTGATTTTATTAATCCACTTCATTCTTCCGATCCCTGTGACTAAATATTTTTAGCAAGCTAAAACTAGAAACTTTTCCGTATTCTTACGTATCCTGTTTCCCAACACTCTTCCTATACCAGCGCGACTCACACCAACAGTCCAATCAGGTCTCACTACGTATTTTCTTCCACAACCAATTCCTGCGCGGCTCTTGTCCGCCAACCAATCAGAGCTTTCCACACACCCACTTGTCTGTCCAATACTAGCGCGCCTCTTTGTGACGTCAGTACAACTCCTTCTACTGACCCTCCCTTTACAATCGGCACTTGTTACACGCCCGCTGTCTCAACCAATACCAGCGCGGCTCTCTGTGATGTCAGTATGACTCCTGCTACTGACCCTCCCTTCACAAGGTAATACGACAATTTATTTTCTAAACTTTCTTAATACATTTTCTGTTAGTAACAACGTAAAAACAGCGCTACTCTTTCTGCTCCGCTAATTCAAAGATGCTTCAAAGAGAAAATACTTCCTTACACTACGAGTAAAAACCACTGTTTACCCTTCACTTAAGCTCGCGGAGGACCTATTACTCCTCTAGGGATACTCCTCCTTCGAGTAAGGCCAAAGTTTCACAGGTGGACCCTTCGCTATCACTCACACTTTACTCTTATACGATATAGTCCCTAATATAACACCTACAGCCCTCCGTAGCTTTTAGGTATTATGACAACAGACGAGTAACCTTCTGCAGTGTGATTTCCTTACCACACTCTTCAAAATTCAATTCCAGGGATTCCCAGGTATCTCCGTACCTGTACTTCCAGACAACATAGAACAGGACACTAACTTTACATGTTAAGAACATATAGTCAATAATCAATAATCACCACACTAATCAATAATAACCATAACTCTGCTACCAGAAAAACTGATCCAGCGTGAAGAGGCCAGGGTTGGATATTTTACACACAAAACTGAACTTTTCAATGGGCCCATATACCTTTATTCAAATACGATTATTTGGATTCCCCTTGGCCAATTTCCCGCTGGAAGGGTTTTAGTTCTGTATAATTCCACAAATTCTGATTAGTTATTTCCTGTAACCACAAATCAATTACAGTAACATGTCTAACTAATCTTCACGAATCAACACTCTTCCTCTGGTCGATGGACCATTAGTTGAGTTAGTTGATGGTGATATTAACAACTTCTTAACTAGAATTCATAATGAAATAACCACAGACTCTGAATATAATAATAATGATAAGTTTATCTAAAATTTCAGTCATTAAGTTGAACGCTCATCAATTACAAGTACACAGTGCAAATTCCATTTTTCTTTAAGTGAGAGAGAGAACAATCATATAGCACAATACATTCAATTACACAAGCTCATTCAAAAAAATCAAATGCATAAGAGTGGATAGATGAAGAGACAAAAGGCACATTTATAATACATTTGCAAAGAAATATGCAAATACTGGATAGAATGACATTTACCTAATGAAGATAACTGGAAAACCACCCCTCTGGCCAAAGGACTGGTGGGGGTCCCCTGACCTAGGATCAGGAGACAAAGATTAAAGGATAGGATCAGGACAGGTCTGATACTTACTAGACTTCTCTACAACCCGACGCACCAGGGCGATTCCCTCTCTTACACTCTCTCCCTCCTCAATATTCTTCCGCAATCTTAAATCTAATCAGGCAGTGGTCTGGATCTTCTGAGTCTACTCTCGTTCTCTCTCTCTCTGCTCTCTCGTGCTCAGCTCCCAGCAGCGTTGTCAGCATCGCTAATTTTCCTTAACTCAAGTCACTCTAGTTATAGTCTTTATTTCTTCATGTCCCACCCTCAAGTGTTGCAGCTTTACTAAATTACGGAATATGATTGGACGGGGTTAGGGGTGTCTTCATCATCCCAAGCTGACGTATTCATTATGTTAGTAAAACCTATTGTTTGTTAACCCTGCCCCTTCTACTCATTCATATAATTTGTTTGAAACATGCATATTTTGTTGCAAATGCCATAATTCACTTAATACAGGCTTCATAGTTGACCGATACATCTTCTTCTTTTCCCATCCCTTCTGTCCTTGAATCTTAGCAGTCATTCAGCTCTCTCTGTGTCACCGGGTCATTTCATGGACTCATTGAGCATGCGCAGCTTTCGCCAGTTTCTTTTTTAGTCATGGATTAGCAGGCCCAAATGCACACTATTAATAAAAGAATCATAAACAGATGTTATTTTCTTAAACATGTAATTCTCACTGTTCACCACCCACTTCTACTCTATCCCATGTAATTATTATTTCTCTTGGGCAAAAGCGTTAATAACAGCAGCTTTCTTTCAAATCAAGCAAGCATATTCCGGGCATGCGGTACCCCAAGACCGCGTTTCAGTTCTTCTTGCGCATGCGTGAGGGCTTTCCCTCTCAAAGCAAGTTAGTCACGTTACTTATACGTAATTCGGGTTTTGCACATGCGCAAAGCGTTTTTGCAAGTTAAAGCAGGGTTTAATCGTGCTGCATTTTATTTCTCATTAGTTCAAGCATGCGTAAGCTTTTCTCCCCGTGTATCTGGGTTGGGTGCATGTTAGTTTCGTCTCATCTACTAATTAATGATTAGTGAAAGTTAATGGAGGATTCAATTGAGCAAGTTTCATTTTCTCAAATCCTTGCTCCATCACTACCAGTATGGATGTGATTGTTCCTTAAATATTCAATAGTGATGGGAATAACATTAGGGAGCTAAATTTGCTGTGTTGCTCATATGCAAATATGCTGTTGGAGTTTGGGTAAAATGAGTGTTGCATAGACAACGCCTCTAGTTCTAAAGTTTTGACTGAAGTATGTGTATGGTATGAACCAGATAGAGAGATGTAACTAAATATAGAATACTATATGTATTTAATCATATTATTTTCCTCTGGAGCTTGTGTGTAGCATTGTGAGAAATATTCATATGAAAATAATAAACAAGGAACAACAGAGAAATGGTAGAGTTACTATCTGTTGTGGACACCACAAAAAGCAAGTTCTAATAATGAACAATTGTAATTAAAATGTTGAATAAATCATCTTGCATGATAAGAAAATGATTGAAGTGCAGTGGATTCGGGATAAGAAGGGGAGGTATGCTCCTCCCATCTGCTACTGTGCCAGAGAATGCCTGCCCATCAGTTCACTGTTAGGGCCGTAAGAACAGTGTGCGCCCAATGTATGTACTCTCCCACAGAGAATATAAACTTGGGGGTGACCAGGGCCGGTACGGGAATCAAAAGAAGACCTGACAAAAAATGTTCAAACCATCCTCAGTCCCTTCCTCCCCTCTCTCCTCCTTCTCTGTCTCTTTCCATCCATCCATTCTCTATCGCATCTTTTTTCCTCTCTCTCTCTCTCTCTCGCTCTGTCTCTCTCCCTCCCCTGAAGCTGTGCCTATTGTAATTAACCAGAGGGAGCTGTAGAAAGTGACAGAGGCGCTGACGCGGCCCTGTGTCCCCAGACATCAAAATGCCCAATGAAGTGAACGTATATTACAGAAGATACATGTTTGCAATGTCTCAGCTGAAAGAGCGTTGAGACCAAGCACATGATACATTTTTGCAAAGCTGGACAACCCTGGAAACCAGATTCAGCAGGGGCAAAATAACAAACCAGCCCGACCACTGCAGGAGGCCATGACAAGAGCGGGCTGTGGGGCTTTCGAGTTAACCATTGCAGCCCCCTTAACTTGAAGCCCACTGGAAAAATGTCAGAGTGGCACAGTGCCTACTCCACCCCTGCCTTTTGGTAAAACCGGTGTGCTGTGTACAGTGTATTTCCTGCAGACTTTTTCTTCTGCTCACACAAATATTATACTATTTTCACTAGAAGTGCGAAAGCACATAATAGATTTACTGATAGCCACATATGAGAATGAAAGGCTTCATTTAGAGGTCTGGTGGTGGATTTTCTATCCACAATTGTAGCAGATTACCTCCTCTGCCAAGACAGTGACGAGCTATCTGCCAACATTTAAGGTATAAAACAACAGTTGATGGACAGAATGCAGAAATGGCTTGGCAGTTCGGGCTGGACTGTTCCCATGAGGCACAGGGTCAGACTGATTTGCATATGGCCATGTCTGAACTGGGGTGGTGGAGTGAGCTAAAGAATGATGATGGATTAAACCCAGATCAGTTGACTGGGGGTGAGTGTTTGATTTGCTCTAACGCTCCGTCCATCATCCCCTTTGGTAACATTTAAGGTATGGTGGCTCCGGATTCACCACCGAAGTGGCTAAGACCACCATGAAATGAGCCACTCCGGTGTCCATCATGCTGCAGATAATTCCACCAGTAAATGTGGTCTAAAGAAATGTATGCTGTCCATGTCCATATGTCCAGCTGGTCGTAACAAAAGATGGAGTTTCATGAATCTGACGGTTCCTCATTGTGGAGAAAATCCAGAATGAAGAATAACAGCCGGTTTACCGCAGGCAATTTGAACAATAGTTTTGTGAATTATCCGAAAAAGGAAAAAAAATCTTTCCTCAAAAAAATTGAAGAAAATCAACAACAAAAAACCCCATGAAAAATGTACTAGAGAATGGTTAAAGAAATAGATGAGGAGTAAAAGAGTGGTGAGGTTTCACACAGAGATGTCAACTGCTGGAAGTTAGCAGAGTCCCCGGGATGCACCAGGAAGAAATATGCTGGAATTTTCTTTGTAAATTAGATTCTAGCAAGTTATTCCCCACAAATTGTAATCCCTGTTATTTCACCCCCTGAAACTACCAGGACCTCCGGTAATGGGTATTATGGGGGATAGTAGTAACTGGAAACATTATGGGCCGCTCATAATGAGGACCTAAGTTTATCCATATAATCATACATAACAGAAATGAATAATGCTATCTAATTTGAACATCGTTAGGGCAAATTTGGCACCTTAAAAACAAATTTCACTTATGTTTTACAATAAATGTCTATTTTTATTTAATGTAAAATGCGTGAAAAGCCTTTTTGTTTCTTTCCTGTGCAAATATCGTTAAGCTTTTATTTTTCAAGTGCTGAAGTTTTCACTTCCATTGGATTTTGAAGGTCATTAACATTCACATCAAAGTATCCATTACCAAAAAAATGTACACATATGTACGCTTGCAGGAATTCTCCTTATTCTACACTGTCTCTTTAACCCCTTCGCTGCTAGGCCTTTTCCCCCCTGTGCTAAGTCCTTTTTTGGCTATTTGGGGTAGTTTGTGCTTAGGCCCCTGTAACTTTTTGACCACATAAGATATCCACGCCAAATTTGCGTCCTTTCCTTCCAACATCATGAGGATTCTAAAGGTACCCAGGGTTTGTGGATTCCCCTGGAGGGGACTCAGAAATTAGCCAAAATACAGCAACATTTTGTGTTTTTTTGGAAAAATGGGAAAAAAGGGCTACAGATGAAAGCATCTGGTTTTCCCCTGCAAATGGCATCAAAAAAGGGGTTGTGGTGCTGAAATCACCATCTTCCCAGCTTTCAGGGACAAGCAGACTTTTGTCAGAAAACCAACATTTTTTACACAGTTTTGGCATTTTTCTGGGAATAGCCTATTTTTGCTAATTTTTGTGCTTTCAACCTTCTTCCAGTTAATGGTAGAAATGGGAATGAAAGCAATAATGGATCCTGGAAAGCTATACATTTTTGAAAAGTAGACAAAATTCTGAATTCAGCAAGGGGTCATTTGTGTAGATCCTTCAAGGTTTCTTTATAGAAACTAACAGTTGAATATAGGAAAAATTGAAAATTAGTTGAAAAAAGCAGCCATTTGTGCCAACGTTTTCACCTGTCACTTCTTCAAATTATGAGAGCTGTTTAAAAGAAATATACCGTTACATCCGCTGGACCTTTCTGGTTGTGGGGATATATAGGACTTGTAGGTTCACCAAGACCCCGACGAACCCTGAGCCAATAACTGAGCAGCGTCTTGCAATGGTTTTTTATTATGTACCGGGTATAGAGCAATTCATTTGGGAAAATATATACATGGAAAAATCGGTATGAAAGACACCTATGTATTTCTGAAATAGGAACAAAATATAGAGTTTAGAAACAGTAGATATTTGCTCATTTCCGAAATTGTGAGTACCCATACTAGCATGTGAATTATAGGTCATTTTTCAAAATGACTTCTTTTTTACACATTGTCTTTCATTTGGAAGGCAGAAACGCATCGAAAGTCAAAAGGTAATAACAGTTGTTCTACAATTCTGTGTTACCCTAAGTCTCCCGATAAAAATGGTACCTCACTTGTGTGGGTAGGCCTAGTGCCCGCGACAGGAAACGGCTCAAAACGCAACGTGGACACACTTTTATTTTTACAGTGAAAACTGACCCTTTTTTTGCAAAGTGCCTAGCTGTAGATTTTGAACCCTAGCTCTGCCAGCACCTAGGGAAACCTAGAAAACCTATACATTTTTGAAAGCTAGACACCCTGGGGAATCCAGGATGGGGTGACTTGACTGGCTCTCGCCAGGTTCTGTTACCCAGAATCCCTTGCAAACCTAAACATTTGTCAAAAAAAACAAATTTTCCTCACATTTCTGTGGTGGAAAGTTCTGGAATCTGCGTGGATCCACAAATTTCCACCCACCCCACGTTCCCCAAAGTCTTCTGAGAGAAATGGTACCTCACTTGTGTGGGTAGGCCTAGTGCCCGCGACAGGAAACGGCCCAAAACGCAACATGGACACACCACATTTTCAGAGTGAAAACTGACCCTTTTTTTGCAAAGTGCCTAGCTGTAGATTTTGAACCCTAGCTCTGCCGGCACCTAGGGAAACCTAGAAAACCTATACATTTTTTAAAAATAGACACCATGGGGAATCCAGGATGGGGTGACTTGACTGGCTCTCACCAGGTTCTGTTACCCAGAATCCCTTGCAAACCTAAAAATTTGTCCAAAAAAACACATTTCTGTGGTGGAAAGTTCTGGAATCTGCGTGAATCCACAAATTTCCACCCACCCCACGTTCCCCAATGTCTTCCGAGAAAAATGGTACCTCACTTGTGTGGGTAGGCCAAGTGCCTGCAACAGGAAACGGCCCAAAACGCAACGTGGACACACCACATTTTCAGAGTGAAAACTGACCCTTTTTTTCCAAAGTGCCTAGCTGTAGATTTTGAACCCTAGATCTGCCGGCACCTAGGGAAACCTGGAAAACCTATACATTTTTGAAAACTAGACACCCAGGGGAATCCAGGATGGGGTGACTTGACTGGCTCTCACCAGGTTCTGTTACCCAGAATCCCTTGCAAACCTAAACATTTGTCAAAAAAACACATTTTCCTCACATTTCTGTGGTGGAAAGTTCTGGAATCTGCGTGGATCCACAAATATCCACCCACCCCGGGTTCCCCAAAGTCTTCCGAGAAAAATGGTACCTCACTTGTGTGGGTAGGCCTAGTGCCCGCGACAGGAAACAGCCCAAAACGCAACGTGGACACACCACATTTTCAGAGTGAAAACTGACCCTTTTCTTGCAAAGTGCCTAGCTGTAGATTTTGAACCCTAGCTCTGCCGGCACCTAGGGAAACCTAGCAAACCTATACATTTCTGAAAACTAGACACCCAGGGGAATCTAGGATGGGGTGACTTGACTGGCTCTCACCAGGTTCTGTTACCCAGAATCCCTTGCAAACCTAAAAATGTGTCCAAAAAAACACATTTTCCTCACATTTCTGTGGTGGAAAGTTCTGGAATCTGCGTGGCTCTACAAATTTCTACCCACCCCGCGTTCCCCAAAGTCTTCCGAGAAAAATGGTACCTCACTTGTGTGGGTAGGCCTAGTGCCCGCGACAGGAAACGGCCCAAAACGCACCGTGGACCCACCACATTTTCAGAGTGAAAACTGACCCTTTTTTTGCAAAGTACCTAGCTGTAGATTTTGAACCCTAGCTCTGCCGGCACCTAGGGAAACATAGCAAACCTATACATTTTTGAAAACTAGACACCCAGGGGAATCCAGGATGGGGTGACTTGACTGGCTCTCACCAGGTTCTGTTACCCAGAATCCCTTGCAAACCTAAACATTTGTCAAAAAAACACATTTTCCTCACATTTCTGTGTGGGAAAGTTCTGGAATCTACTTGGATCCACAAATTTCCTCCCACCCAGCGTTCCCCCAGGTCTCCCGATAAAAATGATACCTCACTCGCGTGGGTGGGTCAAGTACCCGCGACAGGCAATGGCCCAAAACCTATTGAGGCAACATCAAAATTACCTATCACAAAACAACCTGGTTTTGCAAGGGGGGTCACCTGGGTTTTTGTCCCCGGGCTCGGCGGCCATCTTGGGAAACTACCAAACCCAAACATTTCTGAAAACTAGACACCCGGGGGAGTCCAGCGAGGTATGTCTTGCGTGGGTCCCCCAACGTTTTCCTACCCAGAATCCCTTGCAAACCTCAAATTTAGCTGAAAAAAATCACTTTTTCCATACATTTTTGCGTGGGATCACTGTGCCGGCACAAATGTCCTACCACCCAGCGTTCCCCTTGTTCTCCCGAGTAAAATGATACCTCACTTGTGTGGGTGGGCCAAAGGCCTGTGACTAGGAAGAGCCCAAAACATAGGGATTTAGAGTATAGCACCGAGAATTCTAAGCGCTACATTTTAAAAAAAATACATTTGTAACCAATTCTGCTTTGGACACCCACACAAGTGAGGTATCATTTTACTCGGGAGAACAAGAGGAACGCTGGGTGGTAGGACATTTGTGCCAGCACGGTGATTCCACGCAAAAATATGTGGAAAATGTTTTTTTCAGCTAAATTTGAGGTTTGCAGGGGATTCTGGGTAGGGAAACGTTGGGGGATCCACGCAAGCCATACCTCATTGGACTCTCCAGGGTGTCTAGTTTTCAGAAATGTGTGGATTTGGTAGGCTTCCTAGATGGCGGCGAGCCCAAGGCCATAAAACCAGGTGCCCCCCCCCCAAAACCAAGTAGTTTTGTTATAGGTAATTTTGAAGTCTCCACAATACGATTTGGGCCATTTCCTGTTTCAGCCACTTTGCCTACCCACACAAGTGAGGTACCATTTTTATCGGGAGACCTGGGCGAACATTGGGTGGTAGGAAATTTGTGGATCCACGTAGATTCCAGAACTTTCCCACACAGAAATTTGAGAAAAAAGTGATATTTTTCAGCTAAATTTGAGGTTTGCAGGGGATTCTGGGTAGGAAAACGTTAGGGGACCCACGCAAGCCATACCTGGCTGGACTCCCCGAGTGTCTGGTTTTCAGAAATGTGTGGGTTTGGTAGGTTTCCAAGATGACCGCCGAGCCCGGCGCCAAAACCCAGGGGCCTCCCTTGCAAAACCAGGTTGTTTTGTGATAGGTCATTTTGATGTCTCCTCAATATGTTTTGGGCCCTTGCCTGTCGCGGGTACTTGACCCACCCACACGAGTGAGGTACCATTTTTATCTGGAGACCTGGGGGAACACTGGGTGGTAGGAAATTTGTGGATCCACGTAGATTCCAGAACTTTCCCACACAGAAATTTGAGAAAAAAGTGATATTTTTCAGCTAAATTTGAGGTTTGCAGGGGATTCTGGGTAGGAAAACGTTAGGGGACCCACACAAGCCATACCTCGCTGGACTCCCCCGGGTGTCTAGTTTTCAGAAATGTGTAAGTTTGGTAGGTTTCCCTAGATGGCCGCCGAGCCCGGGGCCAAAAACTCATGGGACCCCCCTTGCAAAACCAGGTTGTTTTGTGATAGGTAATTTTGATGTTGCCTCAATAGGTTTTGGGCCTTTTCCTGTCGCGGGCACTATGCCTACCCACACAAGTGAGGTACCATTTTTCTTGCAAGGCTTTGGGGAACGCGGGGTGGGTGGAATTTTGTGGATCCACACAGATTACAAAACTTTCCACCACAGAAATGTGAGGAAAATGTGTTTTTTTTAGAAATTTTTTTAGGTTTGCAAGGGATTCTGGGTAACAGAACCTGGTGAGAGCCAGTCAAGTCACCCCATAATGGATTCCCCTAGGTGTCTAGTTTAAAAAAATGTTTAGGTTTGCTAGGTTTCCCTAAGTGCCCGGCTGCGCTAGGGCCCAAAATCCACAGGTAGGCACATTGCTAAAAACAAGTCCGTGCCTAGTCGGCTTTCTGCCGCCCTGGGGGGGTATCGGGGGGTGGGGTTGCCCGATATGCCCCCAAGGGGGCAGAAACACTGGGGCTATTTTTTGGGGGTGGGGGCATTGGTATGCCCATTCTGGGCAGCCCCACCCATAAAAAAGCCAGCGTAATCGTTGGCGTCTAGTGGGGTTTTGTACTCGGGGGCAGATTGGGGCTACTGCCCCACATGCACTCCAGGGGGCAGGAAGGCTGTAGTTTTTGTGGGAGGGTGGGGGCATTGGTATGCCCATTTTGGGCAGCCCCCACCCTAATTCAAATTTGCCCAAAAAAATCCCTGGAGTCTAGTGGGCTTTTTGCCCCCCCGGGGGACAGATTGGGGGCTACTGCCCCATCTGTCCCCCAGGGGGGGCAGAAAGGCTGTAATTTTTGCGGGGGATGGGGTAGGGGCATGGGCATGCCCGTTTTGGGCAGCCCCCAACCTAATTCAAATTTGCCCCAAAAAATCCCTGGTGTCTAGTGGGCTTTTTGCCCCCGGGGGCAGATTGGGGCTAATGCCCCATCTGCCCCCAGGGGGCAGAGCCCACTAGACGCCAGGGATGAGGCAATTTTAATTAGGTGGGGCTGCCCAAAACGGGCATGCCAATGCCCCCACCCTAATTAAAATTTGCCCCAAAAAGCCCTGGCATCTAGTGGGCTTTCTGCCCCCGGGGGCAGATTGGGGGATACTGCTCCCATCTGCCCCCAGGGGGGCAGGAAGGCTGTAATTTTGCAGGGGTGGGGGCATGGGCATTGGCATGCCCGTTTTGGGCAGCCCCACCCTAATTCAAATTTGCCCAATAAAAATCCCTGGCGTCTAGTGGGCTTTTTACCCTCCCCAGGGGGCAGATTGGGGGCTAATGCCCCCATCTGCCCAACTTTCAGATTGGGGGCTAATGCCCCCATCTGCCCCGGGGCAGAAAGCCCACTAGACACCAGGGATTCTTTTGGGCAAATTTTAATTAGGGTGGGGGCTGCCCAAAACGGGCATGCCTATGCCCCCACCCTAATTAAAATTTGCCCAAAAAAATCCCTGGTGTCTAGTGGACTTTTTGCCCCCCCTGGGGGGCAGAAAGGCTGTAATTTTTGTGGGGGAGGGGTGGGGGCATTGGCATGCCCATTTTGGGCAGCCCCCACCCTAATTCAGATTTGCCCCAAAAAATCCCTGGCATCTAGTGGGCTTTTTGCCCTTCCTGGGGGGCAGATTGGGGGCTACTGCCCCATAGAAAGACTGACATTTCTCTGGGGGGGGCATTGCCATGCCCTTTTTGGGCAGCCCCCACCCCAACGTCAATAAAAAAAAATAATCCCTGCTTTCTAGTGGCCTTTCTGCCCCCCAGGGGGGGGCAGAAAGACTGAATTTGGCCCACAAAACATGGGGGAGCAAAGGCCCTGCCCGAGGGGCCGCTCCCCTCCCTGGTGCTAGTGGGTGGATCCCTGCTTGGGGATCGCCCTCCTGGGGTGATCCCTAGCGAGGATCCACTAGGAAGGGTACCATTGGAAAGGGAGATTCTCCCCTTTCCAACGATACCTCTCCCAAGTGTTTCGGTGCTCGGGGGGCTGAGATAGCCCCACGAGCACTGAAACTAAGTTTCAGTTTCGTTTTTCTTTCAATGACGATAGCGTGCCATGCGCGCGATCGTCATTGCAACAAAAACTAAAAATAGGCCTGGGGAGGTTGGGGGAGCTCTTCCCCGCCTCCCCAGGCAAAAAAAAAAAAATGGGAAATCCCTCTGCTGCCTTCAGCAGAGGGATTCTCTGAGCATGTGCTCATGGCGGAATGGTTCCGTCATGAGCACAGCAGCACTTGTGCTCATGACGGAACCATTCCGTCATGAGCACTGAAAGGGTTAATCTTTTTTTTGTACACCTTTGTTCGACAACAACCTTCAATTCGTCTCCTTAGTATATTTGCAAAATTTTGACTTGTCACTAAATTCTGTTGACCCTTTTTTGTCGCTTCAATCAATCAAGTATCTTATGAAGCCGACTACTCACCCGTTAGTATCTCAAGGCGCTGAGGGGGGGTTAGAGGGGTAATCTGCGGTTCAGTCGAAGAGCCAGGTCTTGAGTTCCTTCCTGAATTGCAGAAGTGATGGTAGGAAAAGGATCTTCCACCAGCCGTGGTCTTGCGGATCCATGGGATGGAGGCCAGGGCCAGTTGGGCGGAACAGAGATGTCTGGTGGGAGTGTAGAAGGAGAAGCGGTGGTTGGGGTATGCAGGTCCGGCATTGTGGAGGGCTTTGTTGGTGTGTGTGAAGAGATTAAAGGTAATTTGTTTTTGATAGGCAGCCAGTGAAGGTCTCTCAAGTGGCCGGTGATGTGGCTGCAGCGTGGGATGTTCAGGATGAGTCTGGTGGATGCGTTCTGGATGTTCTGCAGTTTCTTTAGGAGTTTCTGGGTGGTGCCAGCATAGAGTGTGTTGCCGTAGTTGAGTCTACTGCTGCAGAGCGCATGGGTGACCGTTTTCCTGGACTCAGTGGGGATCCACTTGAAGATCTTACGAAGCAGTCGGAGCGTGTGGAAGCAGGAGGACGAGACGGTGTTGATTTGGCGGTTTATTAAGAGCGAGGAGTCCAAGATGATGCAGAGGTTTCACGCGTGGTCCGTGGGCGTGGGGGGGTTCTGAGCGCTATGAATCATCCCAGGTGGAGAGGGTAGAGCCCACGATCAGGACTTCGGGCATGTCTGAGTTGAGTTTGAGGCAGCTGTCCTTCATCCAGGTGGCGACTGCCTTCATCCCGTTGTGGGAGTTCCTCTTGGCAGCTGTGAGTTCATCTTTGAGGGAGAGAATCAGCTGGGTGTCATCAGGATTGGAGACGATGTTGAGTCCGTGGCTTCTGACGATGGCTGCAAGCCGAGCCATGTAGATGTTGAAGAGGGCGCGGCTCAGGGAGGATCCCTGAGGCACTCTGCAGCTGATCTCTGTGGGTACTGAGTTGAATGATGGAAGTCTGACTCTCTGTGTTCAGCCGGTGAGGAAGGAGCAGATCCATTCTAGGGCTTTGTCACGGATGCCGACGTTGAGGAGTCTTGCGTAGAGGGTGTGGTGGGAGACGATGTTGAAGGCCACTGAGAGGTCCAGGAGGATGAGGGCCGCAGTCTTGCCTTGGTCGAGGAGGGTGTGGATGTCGTCTGTAGCAGCGAGGAGAGCGGACTCAGTGCTGTGGTTGCTTCTGAAACGCGATTGGGAGAGGTCCAGGATGTGGTAGGTTTTGATGAACTTGGAGAGGTGTGCGTTGATGGCTTTCTCAATTACTTTGACTGGAAAGGGCAGCAGAGAGATGGGTCTGTTGTTCGTGAGGTCCGTCGGGTCGGCAGAGGGTGTCGTCAGCATGGGGTTGACATCTGTCTTCAGGGAAGGTGGCTAACTCGATGGAGCAGTTGATAGCTTCATCCAACAAATGCCCTCATTATAAGGGCCCACTGTTATGTGGTGGTAACAGTGGCGGCTGCTGACATTTGAAAGTGGTGGGGCGTAAAACAATTGTTGTACTTCACTGCTGCGAGCGAGCGTAGCGAGCGAGCCTGAACCACCTATGGGGGGTTCTGGGGGGTTCTCCCCCCGAGAAAATTTTGAAAAAAGAGTGGGCAAATGGTGCATTTTCAAGCAAACCAGAAGGTGTGAAGAACAGCTCAGTCAATACTTCTGTTTAGAGTTGTGGGAGTTAAGAAACCTTATAGAAGTTTGACACATAATGAGAATGCTCTGGGAATATGGAACTAAAATTAACAACAATTTACTGGTACTGCAGTAGCATAACTATTCTTAATCATACTGTATAGAACCACAAGCTAACATGTACAATACCATGATTGACAGGGTGATGAATTTACTTGGACACTAGCGCTTAGGGAATGTAGCTCATCATTTTATCATACAATGACAATTGCTTCCTTTCCAGCATAGGGTTCTGGTGATATTCACGATTGCTTAATGGCTTATCGTGATATCACTACACACCGGACAACAGCATCGCCGACTCGATGCTAACTGTCAGCATGTCTTATGTAACACCTCTGGTCAATTCCGACTTTTTAACCAATGTAACTTGCATGCTGGATTTGGGAACCCATACTAGGGGTTAAAAATAAAGCTACAAATCCCAAACGGCAACATACTTTTGACTGAAAAGCCAGAATAACAAATGTCGTCACATGTAATTTCCTACAGGCACGTGGCAGCGCTGCGAAAAGCAACATAAAATTCAGTTTGTGATGGTCTACCTTTTTTCAAGTGTTAAACAACTGAATGAGCAAGAGGGTGGACATGGGCTTTCGCGTGCAGATTAGACAAAGAGCCATTCCTACCAAACAACTCCACCAAACTGTCTGCAAGAATGACACTGAGTAATGAAGGAAGCAGGAAGATGCCGGGGGAGTCTCTTCACTTCAAAGTTGTGTGTCGCCCTGCGCACTCCAGCCACAGGAGTCCAGCTCACTTCCAAGTGGAGGCCTGAGGAGTTGTATTGGCTTTTCCTAAGCAACAAAGAATCTAAGCAGGGTCACTTAAATTGTCCATTTTGTCAGCCATCCAAGATGAATTCCTATATGCAGTGAAACAAGTACACACATACAGGTCCAACATACACCCTGCTCTCTGCATGCAGCTTCACATGCACTTCACAGACTATGAACACTCTGCCCCACGTGTCCGTACAGCCAGTGAGAGGCACCTCGTGCCACAAGCATGCGGCAGACACAGACTCATGTAGTTATCAATGCCCAGCTCTACAGCGTATTTAACTCACATAAAAGGTCAACTCAGGAAGCGTCCTTTCGAATACCGACACAAAACGCCTTTAACAAATGAGTCAGTTAGTATGAACTTGTCATCAGAAAAATCCTCGCCATCTTTTCCAGTCAGAGCTGTACACCAAAAGGAACCAGATTACAAGAATCCGTGACTCATGATCGCTCGGGCCCAGGAACGGACATGAGTACATCAGGGAAGGTAATCGAAAACCAGGCATGGATTCATGCGTTTCTTTTTCAACAGATCATACAGATATTAAAAAGTGAGACATATTTCCCTGCTATATAGTTATTTCTACATCTGCACATGTATATGAAAATGACAATTTAGAAAAATACTTGCATTCCATTTTCTCCTTAGGGGTTTGCAGTTTTAAGAGCATAAGTTATCAGATATGCCATCAGAAAGTCCCATTCTCAATAAATTAAATTAACTTTATGTCTCTTTTTCTGATATCATTATTTTTTAAACATGGTAGTGGCATACGATTGTGCAGTCCTTTCACTGCTAAAGCATTCCATCGTTTTTACCCCCACATTTCAATTGTCATTACACTGAATATGAATAGTGATATGACATGAGCCTATTTCCTGAACTGCACTTCCACATAATATTAGAAAATGCCCTGTATGCTCATATCACACTATCTTACGTGAAAGTAGGCCTGTACTGTGGGGACAGTATGCTTGTGTTTTTTCCTCCAGCGGCTGGTCTAGGGTTGTTGGGACGGTTGATGCGAGTGGGTGTCTGTCCCGGAGTGAAATAAGAGTGCATATCTCAATTAAAACAATGACTGATGAGGAACAGAACTACAAGAGAGCGGATTTTTTTCACAGCACTTGCTTGTAACGATAACGAATACAAAACACAGAATCCCGACCCAGGCACTGAGAATTCTGAAGCAAACCTGAATAAACCGGACATGCGACAGGGGAACCAAACCCTCTCATAAAAAGATACTGATCTCAAAATTTCCCAATAGTCTTTACAAATAAGGGGATTATATTAGCAAAACACATGCTAAAATCTGAAATGAAGGTCCGAAGCCGCTGTTACACCGCACAGATCCCAAGAACACACGTTCATCCTTGCAGACACGGGAAAGAATACAAGTGAAGCAGCCATGGATGAACTACGTGCACACCTCCCACAGACAGCAGACACAAAAAGAAACAGGGAGCGGCAAGGACACAGCTGACAGGAAAAGACACAGCATGTAGGGATGGCAGCAATGTAAGGCCCAGCTTCGTGTCACGGGGGAACCGAAAGACCCACACATAAGGGGTATTTGGAGATTCATCCAAGTGAGGCACAGAAGAGGCAGGAGACGAAGGCGCAAAATTAGCTAATTTGCATAGTCTGTGAATATTTAGTACCGTATAGAATGGAGAGGGGATATTTACAGGTAACAATTATATCCTATAGCCTTGAAAAGACCCAGTGGGAAGCAGGACCACTCAATCCCCCTAATGAGTAATATACACACACAGTGGGTAAATAGAAGAGGGCGAAAACAGCCACAACCAGCACCCTGTGGAGTATGTAAACTATGTCAGGCAAGCCCTAAAGAGCCCCTCGCTTTGCAGCAAAGATTACCTGTGGAGGTGCCGCGTGCACAGGTCTGATGCTGGAAATCTCTACCCTACGTTCTTTCTCACGCTATAGAAAACTAACGAAAAAGCAAATAAACCCATGTACTTGGCTGCTAAGTGCTCTGCAGGTGTCATGTCTCGCGAGGTGAGGCCAGTGTGGCACAGGGCCCACTGCACGCGCCAGCTCGAGTCCGCCTCAGAGGTTTTGATGACGTCCCCAACTAGCCCGGGCTCCGTGGACTTTTCTGGTTCAGGGGAGGAAGAGAACTGAAACATTAACAGATGGCCATATGATCATCTCTCTAACTTAGCAAAGGGTGGCCGCGGTTTGTCAGGGTGGAGTGGGGGCATAAGAAGGTTTCATCTACAGACTCTGGCTCCCAGGGGGCTGGTAACGAGACGCTGTGCATCACGTCTCATTTACCTTGCTTTTCCCTATGCCCACTCTGCCTTCGATGGAAAAAAAAAAAAAAAGGTTTCAGGCCAAACCCATAAAGTGCTCTTGCTAGTAATGCTGGCGTTAGGATGTTTGCATTAGCACTCACTTTTTACACACAGCGTTGGCGATTTCTTTCCACTTACACCAACTTCCTTCATTTCTTCCAACCGACTGAAAATAAATAAATGTTTTAAAAGCATGGGCGCCGCCGGAAGCCTTCTCACTCTAACCATTACTGCCTAAGTTACCAGCAGCTCCCCTGGTCTCGCCCACCTGCCCCTCACTGTGTGTGGACTGGAAAAAGAGGAATGCCGACATATCTCCGGTTTACAGGAGGTGACCAGAGGTGGTCTTGTCACAAAGACAGCTTGTTGACGAGCAGAAAAAGAGCCAGGATGTTCTTCTCTCAAAGCACGTCAGCCAACTTACACTCACGAGCCCAAACAAGGCAGGATGTTTCATGTGTACATAGCATTGTCTTTTAATATCTATAAGTACAAATGTGTGAAGCATAATCCAGCAGGAAGTAATACCACCCAAAGGCCTAACAATCTTGCATTCCACAAAACAAGACAGGAAATTAAACACATCTGGACTGTAATATCGCAACCAAAGAGGAAAAAAACAAATGATATGTGAATAGAAAAAGCTACAACGACAAATAATATGTGAATAGACAAAGCTACAAAGAATTGCAACTCAAATAATGAGAAAATAAGAGGGAAAAAGTGAGATGTAAGTTAAGATTCCGAGTTCTTTTCAGTGATGAAGGGGAACCAGTGTGTATTGTAAGCAGTCGCGGCTCGCGGGGTGGGGTGTCGCGGGGGGGTGTCGCGGGGGGTGAGTGCCGGGGTGGGGGGAGTTTTAAAAGAAAATAAAAATCCTACCTGAGCAGGTCCGCGCCGCCTCGGGTCCGTTGGCGCCTACAGGAACGGAACAGCCGCATCACTGCTGGCAAGTGGGTGGCAACCCCTCTCAGCCAATCCTTAAATTGACTTAGGGCACGGTTACTCTCCGCCCGCCTGCCCATTAGGAGACCGAGGTTTGAGCCTTTGCTCAACCCTCGCTCTCCTAATGGGCATGCGCCAGCCTGTGCAGCCACTAGTGCGCATGACTGGGCACGGTGGAAAAATTTGCCGACCTTCCCCACTCATGCGCACTTGTGCATTGTGCTGCTGCATGCCCCTGGTGACGGTCTGACTGACAATGCCTGTCAGTCAACATGACGCCGGACCGCCCACCCCTGAAGGGGGTGGGCGGTCCGACGTCATGCTGACTGGCATGATTGTCAGTTCTCACTCGGCGTCTCTGAACTTAAGTAAACTGAGAGCTTACTTAAGTTCAGAGACGCCGAGGGAGCTGCGGGCGGGGGGGCAACGCCCCAACGCCCCAATGGACGCACCGCCGCTGGGTGGTAATACTATACCCAGTGTTACTCTAGCTTCACAGATGATACCGTGGTATGGGATGGGGAATAATGAACAGGAAATTTTGTTTCCACACCAATTTACTAATGTGAAAATGTAAATATTGAGACAAAAAGTCCAACTGACAACTACACCCAGATTCTAAATGGCTAAGACAGGAAAATGCCAATCATCTGTGTGTCTTTTGCTTTCTCGCCCCAAGTGCGCCGGGTATGCCCAGACATGGGTCCCGGGCCCACTGTGCCACTGGATTAAAGCTAGCTTGGCTGATGAGGGGTGATGCCCCGAAACCGGTCCCAGGATCCTTGTTTCCGGTCCAGGGAGGACCTGGCTTGGCAGTTCGGTCTGGACTGTTCCCATGAGGCACAGGGTCAAGACTGATTTGCATATGGCTGGGTCTAAACTGGGGTGGCATGATGAGCAAAAGAACGATGGATTTAACCCAGATCTATTGACTGGGGGTGAATGATTGATTTGCTCTGCATTCCGTCCATCAACTGTGTGTCTTTTGCTTTCTCGCCCTAAGTGCGCCGGGTATGCCCAGACGTGGTTCCCGGGCTCACTGTGCCACTGGATTCAAGCTAGCCTGGCTGATGAGGGGTGATGGCCTGAAACCGGTCCCAGGATGATTGTTTCCGGTCCAGGAAGGACCTGGCTTGGCAGTTCGGTCTGGACTGTTCCTATGAGGCACAGGGTCAAGACTGATTTTAATATGGCGGGGTCTAAACTGGGGTGGCATGGTGAGCAAAAGAACGATGGATTTAACCCAGATCTATTGACTGGGGGTGAATGTTCAATTTGCTCTGCATTCCATCCATCATCTGTGTGTCTTTAACTTTCTAAAAGTGGCATTTTCAAAATTGCAGTCCAAAAGTAATGTGCAGGAAATTGTATTTTCTCAACAATTTCCTAATGAGAAGCTGTAAATCTTGAGATTTTACAGAGGACAAAGTCCTGACCTGATGTATTTGTTCACTAGTAAAATATGAGGGACTACTGCACCCGGAAACTCCACATTACTTGCAATTTCGTTTATGGCTGTATTCGTCCAAATGCGATTATCAGGCCCCTAGTAATAAGGGGCAAACAGTCGGTCCATTTGTCCCTTAGTGATCATCGTGGGATAATGCAATCGTGCTTCGCAAAATATCTACGTGTGTATGAAAATACACAATCCAGCCCAAATTTGCTCTTATCAAAAGACTTGCTTTAAGCTGTCGTACCATCCTCAATCAAAAAGTGCTAGATCTTTCAGACAATTGGGTGCCTTTCATTAGCACCTCTTCCAAACTGAAGCTAAGAAGTCGCAAACATTCAATGTTAGCAAAAAAGGCTAGATAGCCATTCTTTTAAAAAATCTATAGAGTGCAAATCCCTTCTCTTGTCATATAAAACAAAAAAGTTTAGGATGTCATGGCTGGAAGAGAGAACAAAGTTCTCAACGGCCCTGCATATGCTCAAATTCCCTTGACTGTACCCCAAACAGTTGAGAAGCTATAAACTAATGTAATATACTCACAAGTACATAGTTTCAGTAGAGAGTTAAACACCAATCCAAGCTAAGGAATTTTAGTAGGTAGCTTATTTTTCCTTATATACAAATTGATTTTTTAAAAAGCACAATTTGCATGCCAATTTCAATAATATATATAAAAGAATCCAAAAGTCCATTAATAAGAAGGAGAGAATATTGTCATCAAAGTCTGTGTTTCTCCTTATGTTCAAAGTGATTTGTCAGTATAGTTTTCCGTTACCTTCCTTGTAAAATGTAATTTAATCCAATAGATGAAAATACCGACTGATTGGCAACATTGGTTGCACATTATGATGTGTAGACAAATATAGGGAAATCTATTGAATACAACCATCTTTAATATACACTACAAAGACCCAAGGGCTACCAGCTTGTGGAGAGGATAGGAACAATTTATTCCTCGATGTATGCTTTAATCGTATGAACTCTGTGAGGCAATATTGTTTTTATTCAACTGGGCATTATCAAACTCTCAGCCTGCTGGAAGCGTGAACCTGCACCCGCGAAAAACCTGTTGGTGGACTATAATGTAGAATAATGCAACACTAAGGTATGAACACTTCGATATGAATTATTAAAGTTTGGATTTGTTAATTTTACTAGAAAATATTTTATTGGATCCAAGTAAAGCATTCTACATCCATTGGACTGAATTCACTTTTACATGGAAAGTAACAGAAAACTATACTGGGAACTCAAATCACTTTGTAGATAAGGCGAAACATAGTCTTTGAGAAGAATATTCTCTCCTTCCTGTTTTTTGAACTCTTTGATTCCTCTATGTATGATTGCAATTGGAGTGTGTTTGGAATCGATCTGTATATAAAGAATAATATATTACGTACAAAAACTTTCTTAGCATAGATTGCTATTCATCTGTCCCCCAAAATTATGTACTTGTGAATGCATTCATTACCTTACTTTATTCACGTCTCATTATTCATATATGTGTCTCATGCTTTTTGCCTCTCTTTGGTATCAATTACCTATTATCCAGAGCTCTTCAAAGTGGTACATCAGTGCTTTACAAATGTGTTGCATTGATAAATGGTGAGTTCTACTAAAATGCTAGATTCCCCATACAGCTGCTGGATTAGCTGTTAAAAACAAATGCATGGCCGTCCGATCGTGACCAACTCCACTGCCATGTAATTTAGACCAGTAACTATAGGTCTGTGCTGTATATCAGTTGCTATGTGGTGAAATAACACATTTCTAAAATCTGCAAGGAGAATGTACTCATGCAGTAAAAGATGCATATTTAGTGACATCTGTAAAACAGAGAGAAATGTCTCACAAGGATTCTGATTAGAAATAGAGGTGGTAAGAATTTTCCCATGTGCCAAAAATGCAATGGGCAAGAGCTCAAAATATGTAAGAGCTGTTGACACCTGATATCTCTAAAACTGCGTTTCTGCAAGTTACCTGGTGTGCCAGCGAAATTTACATGATTCAACCAAAGTGCCACTGTATATGAATACATCATCCAGTGATACTAAATGGACCTTGCAGTGATTCAAATACAGCATTGCCACCTGTTGTGCATTTTTCGCCACAATCTTTAGCATTGGTTGGGTAGTAAACTCCAAATATGTGGTATTACCAAACCACCTGACAGCGATAATGGTATTGGTGCATCAGCTCATTTACCCTAGAATTAGCACCTTATTTTAATTGAGTGTGTCAGTGTAAAGGAGAAAATTAAACTGAAGACCTACGCTCTAACTCTTCCATTGTGTGATTTTATGTTGATCTACACAAAGCTACTTACTAGCTCAGTTGCCAAAATCACAATTGTCAAAAAGGAATGAGAAGATTCCTTGACTGATGCTAGACTTCCCTACTGACTCATATGTATTTTAGTTTACTATGTGCACTCTTTAATCATCCAACAAACATATTATTTATAAATATGGCAAAAAAACACGAATTTATTTTGCACTAGCTGTGTAACAACTTTATTGAGAGGTTTTTTGTAGCATGGCATCTTTGAACTGCACATAATTCACAAGAAATGGGGGGATTTAGGAACTTCATCATCAACTGCAAATTTCTGGAGTAATAAATAATGGTGGGGCTGTGAGCTAAAAGCAGCACTCAGGTTCTAAGCCTACCTGTGTTGTTCAGTGGGTCCTATATGGCCAGTCTAGCTTTGCCATCAATATCATTAGTTTTTAAAACATCGAAGAGGGTGGTTATAGTTAAGCGATCCAGGCATATTAAAAATCTAGTGTTTATTAAAGTCTGTGGAGGCAGGTAAGGCTTGCTGCAGTCTCTTTTGTTATATGTAATGAACTAACCCCATGGGGCCAGATTTACGACCATTTGCTTTTGCAAGTCGCAAATTGCGAAAAATTGCAAGTCGCAATTTGCGAGTCGCAAAAGCAAATGTACAACAGTGTCAGAGACACTGTTAGCGATTCCCAATTGGGTCGCAAAATGCGAGGCTCATGAATATTAATGAGCCACTCGCAATTTGCGACCCCATTGGGAATGGCTGGCCCTCCCAGGGATGGTGGCCTGCTGGGGTCAGCAGACCTCTATGTTTGGGGCTGCTTTTCAATAAAGCAGTTTTTTTTTTTTTAATGCAGCCCATTTTCCTTAAAGGAAAACGAGATGCATTTAAAAAAATAAAATGAAACGTTTTTGTTTCCTTTTTTAAGGGCTGGTAGTGGTCCCTGGGACCACTGCCTGCCCTTAAAAAATATTTATGGAGCCAGTCACAAAGGGGAAGAGGTCCCCTGGGGACCCCTTCCAATTTGCGACTCCATTACCACCCTCTTGAAGAGGGCGGTAATTTGCGATTGCGGTCGCAAAACATTCTTACATAGGGTAGAGACTTGCTAATAGGAAGGGACGCCCTTGGCACGCCCCTTCCTAATAGCGACTCGCAATTCCTAATTAGCGAGTCGCAAATAAATTGCAACTTGCTCATTAGGAATTGTACATGGCCCTGTGACATTTTGCATGCGCAAACGGGTCGCAAACCCGTTAGCGCATGCAATTTAGGGTCGTACATCTGGCCCATAGTCTCTTACATTTTCAATTTGATTGCTAATAATTGCAGTCAGTGTTTCCATTACGTATCCCCCCCCAGACTTCAACATTACTGTGTCCACTGCTTTCCACATGGGGATTATTGATTGATGGGTTGCCAGAAGCAGCTGCAAGATCAGTTTGCCCACTATCTACTTCAGGATATGTTATGTCATCTACAGCCTCAGCAGTACTGTCAGTGGGTTGGAGGGCAGCTGACAAACTTTGAAGTCTTTTGATATGGCTTAAGATTTCCTTCCAAAATGTTTCTGTCACTGTATAAGTACAACACATATGGATTTTTATTCCTGGTTGTTGGCAAACCCTCTGGAATTGTGTACTTTAAAGGAAAGGCAGATGAATTATACTAAATTTCAATTCACAAATTTACTAGCGATTGTTCACCCTGTCCTAGGGCAGTGGCGGCTATTATTTAACAGCGTGGGAGGGGTGGGTCGTTCATCTTCGCCCGCTTCCAGGGCAGGAAGCAGGAAGCACCTGGCTCCCAGGCTCCCATATGCAATCACAACGCTGCAATGCAGTGCTGTGATTGGTCTGAGCGCCGTGGTTTGGCGCTCAGCCAGGGAATTGGAGTCTGGGCATGTTCTGCACCCAGGCTGTAAAGAAGCCTGGTGCAGAACATGCAAAGTGCACGTGACGGTTTTGCCGACCCAAGACGGCCAGCCAAAGCGTCTTGCGCACTTGGAGTGGGCAAACTACTCCTGCCCTGCTCTGTGAGCAGAGCAGCCCCACACCACCCCTACCCAGCTGAGTAAGGAAGGAAAATAAAATGATAATAACAATGAGGTATTATCATTTTATTCTTTCCTTGTTGGCCTGCTCAGTGGCAGAGGAGCCGCCACTGTTCCAGGATATGGAAGAGGATGAAGGTCGTTGAAAACTTTAACTTCCTATCTGTTCCTTAAGAATACATTTAAGTGATGAGGCATCTCATACCAAAAGTTACCTCACACAGACACACATAGACATACAAACCCCCAGTAATGCCACCAAGCACCCACAGGGGTTGCATGCCCTTTCGTCGTCCTACACCTCAATCTTCTCCACCACAAAGTATGCTCCTTCTTATTGAATTGGCCCATAGTTGTTGATATGGAAGTGGTGCAGCAGAACAACAGTGACCATAATGCCCTAGACCTTACTCTTGGTCCATTGGTGCTTAATGCCTCCTCTTGTGTTAACGAACCATTCGGAAGGAGGCTGGTCCCCTCAAGTAACCACCGAAGGTTGAGGTGGAGTGTCATTGCCTCAACCGGGTCTATTCAAAAGCATATTTATGAGGCTCTTGCCGCGGCCTTGGAAGCTGTCTTATCGTTTGGTGGAAACTCCTTGACAGCGGCCGCATGGGGTGACCTTGATATAATTAATAATTCTATATTTTGTGCACATTAAGACCTTTTTATGGTGGAATCTAGGTCCCACCCTAGAAAGACCAAGGTGGCTTTGTGGTATAATAAAACTTGCAGAGCAGTCCACAAAACATTTTTACATGCTATTAGAAGTGGTAAGAGGAATTGAGTTTAGAGAAGCTTACAAAGCCTCATTAGGTAAGCCTAAATGCAAGTATGAGGTAGAGAAATGGGAGCTCCTGCTCAATGCCGTGAAATCGAGAGATCATCAGCTGTTTTGGCATATTTTGGCCGACAGGACCCCGGATTTAGCTGTTCCACTGAACTCTAACATCCCGGCAGTAGACTGGGTCAACCACTTCTCTGGGCTGTATGATGGAGGGGAAAAGGACACTGTAAGGATCCATCATGGCTGTATTGAGGACCCTGCTACTATGCCAGTGGAGCCTGGCATTGCCGAACACCCTGTGTAGGGAGGGTCCATCTGAACTAATTGTGTACACATTTTCCTTAATTACTGTGAGGGAGGTCGTTAAAGCCATAGACTGGATCACTTCAGGAAAAGCCCCATGGTTAGACAAAGTGCCTGGGGACCTCTTCAAAGCATAAAAGGCAATTTGGTGCCCATATTTTGCCAATTACTTGAATTGTACCTTGGAAGGCTTATCCACCCCACCACTTGGGCTGAGGCCGAGTTTGTACCTATACATAAGAAGGGTTCACGGTCCCTGCCATTTAACTATTGGCCAATCAGTCTTATTGACAGCCCACAAAAGCTTTTTTGTCATATACTGCTAGATAGGTTGCAGGAATGGGTTGATGGTGTAGTCCCAATAAGCCCCCTCCAAGCAGAGTTTAGATCAGGGACCAGTACCATCGATCAAGTATTTCGACTGCAGGCTTTATATTGGAAGTATGTCACGTTCGGAGGTGATCAGCTTTATTTAGTCTTTGTTGACCTCCGCACTGCCTTCGGCCGTGTCCCAAGAGAGGCCTTGTGGAAGATCCTAACTGAACAGGGTGCCCCAAATTACTTAGTTGATGTCATCAGGCCGCTGCACCAAAAGAACAATGTGCAGGTGAGATACGGCAAACACGGGGAACTGACTACATCAATACCAGTTACAAGGTGGGTAAGACAGGGTTGTGTTCTTGTCCCAACCAGTGGCGTAGCAAGGGTGTGGGATGTGGTAGGGTGGGGGGTGTTCCACCCTGGGTGGCACGAATTTTGGGGCGGCGGACTCCCACCCACCCCGCTCTAACCTGCGCCTGTCGCGGCAAATGCAGGCATCGCCAGCACCTCCCCCTACCTGCGGCTGTCGCAAGGAGATCACCAGCACTCTCTCCCCACTCTTAACTGCGGCTGTCACGGGGCGGCAAACGCAGGGGCCAAAGGTCTAGCTACGCCACTGGTCCTAACCTTGTTTCTCTTATACATCAATGACCTGGTAGCCTATCTGGAGAAGTGCAAACACGATGCACCTAGTTTGGCAGATATGAAGATTCCATCCCTCCTGTTCGCCAACGACACAAGCTTAAGCTCGAACACTACAGAGGGTGAATTTTGAGGGGGCTGAAGGGCTCCAGTTTTCGACTTGTATCCCCAGTTCTCCAAATTTGTAATTTGCAAGCTCTGGGTGGTTCTCTGTATGGGGAAGAACTTTGGGAACATAAGAAGGTCTTAGAGCTAGAGGTAGGGGAGAATAAATGTATACGCGCTTTGGTGACCCCCCTCCCCCTACCAGCACCCCGCTTCAGCCACTGCGGCTGGATCTAGACCAAAGGTCCATTGCCTATAAAGCAGCCCTTAGACCTTTGATATACTGGAGATGGCTATGGACCTCAGTAGACTTAGTTATGCATCGGGAGAGCCTGGAGGAGCTCGTCTGGCAGCCCGGGGTCTCTGGGTTACCCTGGCTAGGACATATCAAGACCCTCCTGGCTCAGATGGGGTCTGAGTATCTGGGGACTAACCCAGAAGCTTGGACCAGTATAACAAAGGCTGCACTCAAGGGGATGTACTGGAGGCATGTAGACGGGAATTGAGCAGGACCAGGAGTCTGGGTACCTTGACACTAGCCTTTTTGGAATTCAAGGATAACGTCCGTATGGGAGAGTACATGGATTCCATTGAACCCCTACTGGCAAAAACCTTGTACATTAAATTTCGTCTTGGGACTTTACCATTGTGCAGTTTCACTGTCAACTGGATGCCCCATGGCAGTGAACAAAATCTTACCTGCCCTTTTTGTCCTCAGGTGAAAGAATATATTAATCATATATTCTTTTTTTGCCAGCGATATTCAAAGAAGGAAGAAGTGGATACTTCCACTTTGCCAGAGTATGGGGATTAGGATTTATAGGGCTGTCTCCAGAGTCTTCAGATCTGACACAACACCCTTGATTGTGTTTGCTTTGTCCTGTTTTTTAATGGGGTATGGAGAATCAGACAGAGTAGTGTTGGGTACTGAGATCTCCAGTGTAATGTCTATTGTTGCCAGTAATGAGATTTGCGTACATTTTTAGCTCAACTCTCTAATTTATTGACCCTTCCTAATGAGGTGCTACCGGAACGTATGATTATAAGTCAATGGCACTGGACACACTGAGGCACATTATGATTGACGATGATTTCTCGAGTTGCTACATGAGTAATGTTGCCATGATTTTAATAAGGTTTTAAGGACTTTTATTGATTTTAAAGTTTTAATGTTTTTATCTTAATTGTATTCATGTGTGTACTTTTATCGCAGTACCTGCTGAATAAAGATCATGATGATGAACTTATTGAAACCTCTAGGACTGCGTTCATCCCAAGAGCACCCTTGAAGGTCCTACTTCATTGAAAGTCAGGATCACACCAGGATTGCTTGTCCACATCTCTAAAGGAGTACACCTGCTCACAGCGGAGATGATAGATTCATTTTGGCTGAAGTATATATTCACTACGAATACCATAAAGGGTGAAAATGGAGACAAGGAAAGAAACTTGGGCTGCTTTTGGTTTAGCGTGCTATTATTCAGCTGTCAGTTTGGATTAATTGCAGTTGAATTCAGCACAGAGAATGTGTAAGAAATTGGATTGCTGGTTTAGGGGGTGAAACCCTACTCAAGCAGGAACCACAATCCTCGTCAGGGTGAAGTCACAAGCAAACCCTAAATTAACCTGTGTTCAATCCTCGGGTACCTTGGCACAATGAAGTCAGGTTTATCTCAGAGGCAATGTGTAAAGTATGTATGCAATACTTCAAACAGTAACAAAGTGAAAACACACCACAAAAAAAATGATTCCACAACAGATTAGAAAAATAGAGTACATTTTAATAAATAAAACAAGACCAGAATGACAAATATCCAACAAGTAGAACCTGAGATATGCAGGTTTTAAGATTTCAGTGAAAATAGCACCAAAAAAGCACAAAGCGCCAACCGTGGATATCTGGTTGTGCCGGACTAGGACAAACTCACAAGTTCAGGCCTACCGCGATGGAGCGTGGGCTGGATACAGGGACCCCGTTAGACCAGCTGAACAAGAGCACCTCCTAAAGAACTCTGGGTGGACCCTCTTTACTTGACCAAATTTAGGCCAATCTCTTTCTTACCATGCTTTTCGAAGCTCCTGGAGAAGCATGTCAAGAAGCATCTCTCCACCTTCCTCAAGTGCAGTGACTTCCTCCACCCCACCCAAATGGGGTTCAGGCCACTTCACAGCACTGAAACAGCTTTGCTGGCTGTGGTTGAGGAGCTTTGTTGAACAGAGGAGGGTCGCCCCCCCCTTATTCTGTTCGACCTGAGCACGGCCTTCAACACGGTAGATCATGCCACACTTATTCAGAGGATGGCAAATATGGGTGTCGTCAGCCGTGCCTAAAAATGGCTCTCCTCCTTTGTGAAGAATAAATCATTCCAGGTGCTTGACCAATCTTGGCATTCTCACAGTTTTCCTCTGAACTGTGGGGTGAAGGGTTCTCTTTGAGTCCCACCCTTTTTAATCTTTGTCTCCTTCCACTGTCAAGATTGTTTGCTCCTTTGGGTTGTCATTGGTTTCATATGCAGATGACGCCCAGTGGTTTTATCCATCTCCCCCTACACCAGCTCCAATTACCATAATTTGATCCCCTGTCTTCATGAAGTGGCCAGTTGAATGGCCAACTGTAAATTGAAGCTCAATGAAGACAAGACGGAGGTCATGCTTTTGCGCAATGGCTTCATTAGTAAAGGTCCAACTCTTATCCCGGACTATCTGAAAGGACTCCCCGTTCCCAAAGGGGCGATAAAGAGCCTCGGGATGTGGCTTGATTCTAGCCTCACAATGGACCACCAAGCAAAAAGTTTGGCAGCTAACTACTTTGGTGCCTTGAGGCTATTATGGAAGGTACTAAACCTACTCTCTTTCCTAGCCAGAAGACTAATTGTTCAGGCTGAGGTCATCTCTCGCCTTGACTACAGCAATGTTCTGTACCTGGGTTCATCTTGCTATGTGACAAAAAGGTGGAAACTATTCAGAATGCCGCTGCACTGCTTCTGATCAATCTCCCCAGGCATCAATCGGCTAAAACTGCTCTGAGAGAGGCTTCTTGTTGAGAGGTGGGTTCAATTTAAGGTTCAGTGTATTCTGCATAGATCACTCCTCAAGAGTATCCCTGTCTTATTAAGATCACTGGCTACTTCTTACATTCCGGGAAGGTCACTTAGATCCTCCTCAGCTCATTTGCTACTGATTCCCAAGGTTGACAGATCTCGATGGGGTGGCTGCTCTTTTTCTTATCATGCCCCCAAACTTTGGAACTCCCTTCCCCTTGCACTTCACCAGCAGTCTAAAGAGCTTTCCTTCCATAGGGCCTTGAAGACATGGCTCTATGGTAGGTAGCTCTGCTGGTTAAGTTAGCTGCATGTTGACTGACTGAGTGCTGGGAGCCTTCGGGTAGCTACACGCTATATAAGTCTAACAGATTAGAACAGGAACTGCACATGTGTATTGAATTGTTCTGTCCACACTGTCGATGCTCAAACAAAACATTTGTGTCACTTCTGATGGCCTGTATGTCCTACACTGTTTGGCTAATAATATTCATTAGCTATGTTAATGCAACTAAAGTATTTGCCTCCTAGACATTTTGACATTGTAGCTGTTGAACGCAGCTGGGTCCTCATCACCCTGTCTACGATTTGCCATCAAAGGTTGTTTGGAAAGGTTTTTAGGCATCATAGACAATCTGCATTGCAAGTAAATAACTTGTCAATCCAGTGTTGGGCAACACGGTGCTGGCATCCATATTCACCATGTTATCTTGAACCTCTGGTGATAGAACGGTCAAGCCTTTCATTGTATGCGGTCCTTCTGGGGGTTCAGACCATCACTAATTTGTCACATGGGATTCATAGAAGGTCCTTCCTTATTTTAGATCCTGTCCCTTGCCAGGCTAACAGTCCTTCACATGGTGCCTTTCTCAAGGTGACCAGGGGCTGTATTACATAAAGTACCCTGGGGACGCAATGGGCGTTTGCGCCCACTTAACGTTCCCGCCGGGGCACTGTGGTGTTACAGAAGGGGCTGCAGACACTTGTGCAGGCCCTACTGTAATACCGAAAGCGCTGGCGCACATAAAGTGCCAGCGCTACCTTTAAGGGGGCGTTCCCTCATTTGCATGGGCGGGTGCCCCATGCAAATGAGGGAATCCCTTTGCCTCTGCGCCCTCGCCATATTACAGACGCGGGCGCAGCGGCAAAGAAGCCCCCAGGAGGTGCACTGACAGTGTGCCACCTCAAAGATGGTGCACTATCAGTGCGCCTCCTGAGTACAGCCCTCTGCATGGGGTAAAGGGGGTCCCATGGAACCCCCAGACATCCCTTTGCAAGTGGGTGAAGTTTCTCACTGCATCTGCCTGCAAGGGGATCTCTATTCCCCTTTAAAAGTGCAGGCGGGTTGCCGCTCCTTATTTCACGTGAATGCGCTGCCCCAGGGCAGCAAGAGTTCGCGGCTGCCCTGGGGGCATCGCATTCACCATCATGCGGTGCACTTTCCTTCATTTAAAAAGGTGTGCCCGGCGCAGTGAAGGAAAGTGCGCCGCATGTGCAATGCGGCCCCAGATGTTTTGTGCATGTGCCTTCATACTGCTATATGTGGTACTGTGCCCTTCCAGTTGCTTTCGATGACTTTGGAACTGGATTCAAATCTGTCAACCACAGGGTAACGGAAACATACATATTATGACTGGTGTTTTTTTCCTCTGGAAAGACAGCTAATAAAATTAAAGTTTATTGAATGATAATACATCTTTCTACAGTGGCAGTAAGAAAGAAATTTGAGAGAAGTAAAGACGACTTCATGTAAAAGAGACCACCAAAACACCTTGTGTTTTTTATTGTTTCCATCATGGACCTGGTTTGCTGGGTGCTGTGGCAAGTCGTTGGGGATAAAGAATTGCCTTTACAGAGAAACATTGAGTGATGTAGGTGTGCTTATAGGGAGAAATTGGGGGAAACCAGCAAGCTTTTTATCCAGAACGATGTCTTTAGTAAATTGTCATGTTTTTTGCTTAGTGTATGCACTTCATACTGTATTTAAGAAGAGCAATATGTTTTCTGCTTTGAATGGTGTTACCTAAATTATTCTGCAGAGTTTCTGTCCTAAATATGGTCTTCTTGTTTTTTCTCTACCTTCCCTCACCGTGCCCATATTTACCCCCTTTAGGAAGGAGCGCCCGACGTCGCTGAATGTTTTCCCTCTCACGGATGGAATGGTACGTGGGCAGATGGGGACCAAGATCACCCCCGGTTCGGACCACTGGCACCCGAGTGACCTCAGCCAGATGAAGTCTAACTGCATCTATAAGGTTTGCTAGACAGTCATGGGAGCCTCCCCGTCTCTCATGGGCATCACATACCCCCATTGTGAAGGCGGAGGCCGACCTGTGTCTGTAACCCTTTGCAGCCCTTCCTTGACCACCAGAACAACAGTGAGATGGGCGACACCAGGAAGGGATTACAAAATTAACCTCCATTTAGTTGGAAATTGTGAACCAGTTTGTTGTTGAGGGGGTCACCACATTTCTTCCTTTATTAAGAGCAAAGAGAGTACTTTTTCTTTCACCACATTCGTTCCCTCAACAGAGTCAAATTATGCACACAAAACCATACCCCCCTTAGCTATACTTATTTCTAAAGACACATTAGAGTGCAAAACATTTGAAGTAAAAACTTAAAAGCAATAAGTGGGAAATTAATGTATAAACAATTCAAATTAGAAATAATGGCTGGCTAGCGCTAGTGAACGGACAAAATAATTAAGAGAAAACAAGTTAAAATTAGAGTAAATTATTGGCAACCAATATTGTATTTAAAAAAGAAAAGTGATGCTTTCATTAAATATTGCCATATATACAACAGTATCTGGGTTCTTTAAATAACATGTACAACTGAAAAGAGCAGGCCCACATACAACGATTGAACCCCTCTTCCAAAATCACTCAAGGTGTGTGAGACATCTGCATGGACAAGAGAATCACCTTTGATAATCACATTGTCTTGAAATCCACAACTTGATGTTTTGAACGCTTCAAAGTGGCCAGAATATGACATATTGGCGATATGTAAAACTCCATATATGAGTTACCAAATGTAATGCTGCTTATATTTTATGGTAGTTATGGAATTACAAAATTACTCTGAGGGTGCAGTCAGATGAGGGATTAGTGCTAATGGGATGTGTGAATTCCATGACAATCAGTAACAGGTGGATGCAGAATAAAGAAGTGTTTGGATACACAGTGTGGGGCAGAGACAGTGGAAGGCACTACGGAGGACGTGCCTCCATCAGCACAGACTATGCTCTTTCATGCGCAGCTGTTGACACTGCTATGGACCGCAGTGTTACAAGTCCACTCCTCCACTTGGTGAATTGAGAAAGACTCCTCCCTTACCACGCTGGTCTAGGCTGGATAGCAATTCAAGTCACTATCTTTGCATGACAAGCTATGGTGTGTGTTGTTGCCCCATTGGAGGCTTTGGTGGTAACCAGTAGAGAGCCAGGCAGGATATCCTAAATGTTGATATTATCCCATGTTCAAATGATTGGGCATTGGTGTCTTTCTTCTGAGTGCATAGTGAGGCTTTTAATAACCCATAGTTCATTCCCTTTGCATATTAGCCGCACTAATAATAGTGATTCAGGTGTAACTAATGGGCATTGTTGGCTTTTCTGTGGTTATATTCTAGTGGGTGCTTAATAGTTTTTCATGTATGTATATAGGATTATGACGTAGAACATCCCATTAGTTTATTGGGTACTTTTAGCTTCTATCTGTTTGTTGCTTGGTAGACATTTGCTCAGTAACTGTAATTAAACAATAATACTCAAGTCCTTTGAAATATGTGACAGGAT
Organism: Calotriton arnoldi; assembly: GCA_963921515.1. NCBI lineage: Eukaryota > Metazoa > Chordata > Amphibia > Caudata > Salamandridae > Calotriton > Calotriton arnoldi. Next base: position 361,864 of record CAWUFW010003586.1, read on the forward strand.
TTTCATATCGCCTGTGCAAGTGTCACTGCCACTGTACTTTTTTCCATATTTTGGGCACGGCTTGCTATGTCTTGGGGTCAAGTCCTGTGTAGGGCATCCTCTAGATGCCTGATAGTCTTTGGAAATAACTAATCTCAGAATAGTGAGTTTTATAAAACATGGTATGGGTATGTGGTAGAATAAGATAATAATTGCACGATTTTATACACGCTGATGGACTTTTTTGAATATTCCTCCCAAAATTGTAGTGTCTTCTCTATAATAAGGTAATAGTGAAAAGGTGGTACACGATTTTAAGATAGATATGTGGCTTCCTACATTTACACAGCCATGTTATCCTGGGGGGACAAAAAATAAAGAAAGGTGTTGCTTCTAAGTGGAAGCCAGCTCAGCTGTACCTTAGTTGAGCTAATTTTTTCAGCTCCTCTCTTTTCTCAAGGCAATATTTTTTGTGGGATTTCATACTTTGACACTGATGCAGGTCTGCTAGGTATTAATGCTCTTCGATCTGGCACATCTAAGCACAGGTACCCGAGACCAAGGTTGTCCTATTTCTCCAAAAGTGTTTGGCTGCAAAGGATTATTACTCTGCCATCCCTTTGTCCCATGTCTTCATCCTTACATCACACTTTCTGTCTGTGTTCCTTGTCTTTGTGTTACATGGAACTGAAATGTGTGTGTTTGGTGGATACTGTTTTATCATAATGTCTACCCTGTGCAAAGTCAGGTGGCCTACAGTTACAGGAAGACATGGTTTCTTGAGTATATTAATACATTGGTCTCATACTGTCAAAACCTCCCTAACAGTGCCATGATTGGCTTTGACTGTTGCCCACTTGCATTGGGTATCAGATATGGGGCTCACTTTCCTGAGTCCAATCTCTTCAGATACCACTTACAGAGAAAAGTCCTTGTGTTCAGTCCTGCATAAAGTTCTGTTTATCATTCTGATACAAAGGGCCACCTCTCTGTGAAAACAACAGTGAGGAGGACCTCGGCAAGCAGGAAGTTGCTGATCCATCCGAAGCTAAGATACATCTCAGCAGGTGAGATTTTGCAATATTGACAAAGATGAAAGATCTTTTTCAAATTCAACCAATGGGTTACTGATTATTTTAGAAATACAACATATCCTTTCCCACTACCACCAATCATATTGTCCTTCTCCCAGAAGGGAAAATTGAGAACTGAAATATAAAGTGCTTGATGATTCCATTTTACTGACCTGCAATATTGAGTAGAGGATATCAAGGCCTCTACCTTGATATCGTCATTGTTCCTTTGGAGCTTGATTCAACTTCCCACTGATCCATCAAGTAAATGAGGGCAGTGTTATATCGCATTAAATTTTGATTCTCCTCTGTGGTTTTGAATCAATATCCACAGCTGGAGGAAAAGGGAAGAGGAGTCCAACTTAAGCTACGGGCATACATAACATTAAAATAATGCAAAACCTGCTGTGATGTCTATTTATTTCACTGCTGGTGGATATGGTCAGTAGTTGTTGCATGGTGTAAGGTGAAGGGATGCCTAGAAGCTAAAAGATGGAAGGCAGTGAAGTAGTGTAAAAGGATGCACACTCTCGGAAGGAAATTGACAATTACCAAATAATTGATGATATTAGGATCATGTTTCAATATGATGAAATAGGATCCGATTTGTGAACAACTGTTTACTGTCTACAGTCTTACTTATGTATAGAGATGCCCCATTGATGAGTGTAAAGTTAGGTTTTGTATTCTCAAAACCCGAATTTTCATTGGCAACATGATTTACCCACATTTAATATTACACCAAGAATGTGTAATAGTGCATCAGAGAAAATCTCACGGATAAGCAGTGGCTTTTTCTGGGGAGGAACACCTGTAAAAGTAGTTGAACACCTACAAACTCTCACATCACAATCTTTTGCTGGCGGTGTCCCACCCAGAAAACATGCCTAAGTTTACACTTGGCAAGGGCAAGTGTAAATGTGTGTCCCTGACTGGAAAGTGGAGTGCAAGCTCCACTGTCAGTGCTGATGTTGGGGAAGGGTTTCTCCATGGGGAAAAAGTTGCCTAACCTGTACACATGCATAAACATACACCATGTACATTAATATGTTAAAATGGTAAGACATTTGAGTAACAGGAAGTCACAAATGAATTCAACTCTTACTCCTAAATTTGTGGTTTCCACAGATTCACTGAAGGAACTGCTGAATCCTGTGTGTATTTCATGGTAGTCAGGAATGCCCTAACATGGTAGACTGAAACCTCCAAGAGTAAACGTCATCGGCATTTTCTGTGTGGGGCCATTATAGAATCACATGATATGATTCTGTCAGGGGGCTAATGTAATCTCAAAGTACTTTTTAAAAATATTCTCAGTCTTTCTATATCTTAAGGGCTTACCCATTTGCTTATGCCTAGTCTACTTTGGACAACATATAAAGACCACAAGTGTGTACCATTTTATATTTTTTCCGGTCGCAGAATAGTGTCTAGACAAAAGACTTTTGACATTGGATCAGCTTACATTTTTAAGACTTTCTACAATTTTGTGACTTTTCCAATTTTTTTTACAAGATGTTTTCCTTTTAATTTGAATGTGTTTATTTTCTTATCATTTAAAATTTTTAGTTCAGTTCAGTTATGCTTTATTCCGACAACTAGTGTTATTAAAGCTATAAAAAGGCATTTTAAAAAAGAGGTACAAGATGAGCATATCATACAATAACATGCTAAAAATAATATATACAAACAATTCATCCAAGTACACTGCTGCGCCCTCAGTGTAAAATGCGGTTACCGGGATCAAGTGAATAATAAATTAGTGCACATCTTGTCAGTAAAAACATACGTTTGATACATTGGGAGTAAAAGTGAGGAACCGCATGACAGATCTTCGTAATAAAGTCCTTTGTAATAGGCTCAGGTTACAACCCACAACAAACCTTCTAAAAAGCTCCAACACTCCCTTGGATAACAGCGCGGAAGGTTGAGACCAGAAAGTGCTCGTGCATAACATGTGGTTTCAAAGCTTAAGTAAGCAACCTTAGAGCCCTACAACAGTTGCATGTCGACATCATTCGGCAGAATGCTGTACCATTCCTATCGGAGGCTTCCATCTAATAAGCCATGCATGACTAAGGAACTTTGCCACACAACACGCAAAAAGAAGTCTGGAATCAGACCTAAGGATGCGCACATTTTTAGTCATCTACTACTCGCTCTGAGGACTTGACAGTAAATGACTCACTGACTTACTGGTCACATTTCTAACACACTCAGTACCATACTGGGTTTCTTGTCGCAAATGAACGATAGGTGAAAATATCTGGAAGCCAAGTAAGGTATTGGTATTAGTGACAACATAATGCGTATGTACTCCAATTTGAGTTTGGTGGGCAGTCGGTTTTCTCTATAATGTGCGTCTTCTTTAGAAATGAAAGATAATACAGATTAGTTTGAAAGAATAATCCATTATCATCCTCAAAATCATGGATGCTAAAGCTTACTCCTCTAATTTTTCCCTTTTCCAGCCACTAGAGTACTCGGACTTGTTAATTTTAGAGCGGAGATGGAGCTTGGCGCTAATTACTCCAGAAACATGGGAGCACAGGATGCTCAGAAATCATTCCTTGATGGCACCTTTTACACTTTGAAATTAATTTATGAATACAGCATCCTCATTTGGAAATTCACCTTTGACACTGGTACAGTCTAGTCTTTCATACTCTTTGAAGAGTTATGATATTTTTGACAGATATATCATGACAAAGCCTGGATCAGACAAATATAAGGACTACTTTCCTGGCTCCCTCTAGTGAGCTATGTACATCTAACATGAGAGCAGACTCTTGTAACTATGTGCAATCATTTTTTGGCCTTTCACAAACGTGATCTTTGCTGACCATCTTGGAAAGTAGCTTTCATAGTAGTACCTGCCAGGTATAGGGAAGTATATGTTTTGTGCGTCATATCATTTACTATCTTTCCTAGAGATCCAGTGTCTCCTAGAACTCATTTACTTTTCTAGTGAAATTCATTTCTGATTTCATATTGATCAGATAATTTAACTTCAGCTTTTCCTTCCTGAATCCCACATCTCCTCCTTAGTAGATCTTGGAGTAGTCTTCATACTAATTGGACCACAAAAGTAAAGATGCATTATTAAATATAGCCGAGTACATCTACAGCTGAATTGTTTCTTATACTGGAGCCAGTTACAAAAGTCTGTCACACCATTTATAAAATTATTATTTTGGTTGGTAGTGTAGTACAGTAAAAGTACACATCTTAAGTTGGTGAATCTATAAAGGACTCCATGCCCAAGAAGAAAACGTTTGTTAAAGCAATAATTATTCACCCATATCATCTTCTACATATTAGACTGTGGTTAGGTTGACCTCATCCTTGATGAGGTTCTACAATATTTGGTAGCATAGGTAGACAGGTTGTATATACTTTTTAATGTAATTATTTTCTATGCAAAATGGATATCTGCAAAAGTCTACAGAAGGCTTCAAGATCATTTCACTGATAGTGGGACATATTGTAAGAATGTATATTTATGGTTAAAACCTATATAGGAAAACTGTTAACAATAAACTAACTCACGGGTGCAGCTAAAAGCCCTATACAGTCAAAGATTGCCTTTTCTCATTTCCATTTTGAGCTCATGGCCCACCGCAATCAGTGATTGTGAAGCCTTTTTTCTGGTCCCTATGATATTCTGTGGTTATTGATGAGTATTGTGACGGGTACTGTAACAAGTCTCTCATGTTGGAAATGGGATCAACATTGTTTTCTTCCTGAGGGACCTACACATCAATTTACCAGCCTGGGTAAAATATGAGGAGAGAGATAAATGTATTGAGCATTTTCTTCTAAAGCGAGGGGGGGAGGGGGTCAGACAGGGCTGTATCCTTGCCACCTTCTTGCTTGTTTCTTAAATGGTGCAGGTAATCTAAGGTATAATATGTTTTTAGATTAATGAACTGTATTTATTCACTTTTATAGTTTTAACTTGTTTTAAACCGAATAAAATTATTTGACGTTAGTAATCCCAGACCCAGTGTAGCAAATAAAAAGTTCTACAGTACCTAGACGCCTACTCCATAGCCAAGTTAATCCTTTGTACACTTAAATCCCCACTAGTAGCAAGTTTGAACAGTCCGAGATTATTCCAAAGTGGTAGCAACAATTTAGAGTCATGCTACATGTGCCATTGCCCAATTTGCAATAGATTTAAATTTGGTCTGATTACCTCTATTGGGCTGCTCTAAGCTCTCGGTTTGAATGACAGATCACCTATGCCTCACTACCTCAACTGGGCTCCTGTATATTCTAGGTTGAAATTACAAATTGGAATTGTCCCTGTTGGACTAAAAAGGAGGTTACAGTCGGTTCTACATGGTATGGGGAGGTACAGTGCAGAGCAAGATGATCCAGGCTCACTGTACTCTTAAAGCTGGAATGTTTTCTCTCGTGAAGTAGATGACTTTGGATTGGTTCTGTCCGATGAAGTGAATGTTACTTGAGGCTCCTTATCAGCTCACTTTCTCGATTGAGCTTAAGTATGCCCGGTCCAGTTCTGACGCCCTTGGAGAGGGAATAGCTCTTCTACACAGGGGCAGTACAGCTCCCTCTTCTTCCTGGCCCAGTCAGTGGCAGAACTCCTTCCAGAGACCTGCTCTTGATCAGACTTCACTCTGTGCTAGTGCAATAGCGCTTCTCTAAAGTCTAAATGAATATAAGGATCTGGTCTTAGATATAAGCTCTTATCCAGTTCAGAGAGGTAAAATGTGTGGTATTTTTTAAATTCATCACTCTGACAGTGATTGATGTGCACATCTTTTGTGGCTTCCTCACAAAGATGGGTTGGAGGCTGGCCCCAACTGATAATAGAGATGTCTACACCAGGAAGTACCATAGACTTCGTGCATGTCCACAAGAATGCATGGAGTGGGAGCTCCATCTTGAGCTACAATAGTTGTGCCCACATGAAAACTATCATCCATAACACAAACAAACACAACATGTACTTTGACAATTCCACATATCACAGCTCACTACAAACAGGCAAGTGAAATGAAGGTACCCAGTTTTAGGTCCCTGAACGGATTTTATACAAACAAGTTATATAGATTTCTTTCCCAAGGGTACAGATAAAATGACCTGTGACTTTCTTTATAATCTCAGCTGCTGCCAACCGTCAGCCAACCCACACCCTGGTAAGCAGTCAGTATCCAACCTTCAAAATAGGTGGCAATACACAAAGGGTGATCCCTGCTGGCCGACAGAGGACACTTGCTTCCAAAATTTCATGGCGGAACTCTCTGTACTATTAGGCTTTCAATGATAAGTAAGATCACATTCAGTCTACCCACCAAAAGAAATCCACTTATTAAAGGGTGTTCCAAACGTGATGAGGCAATGGATTTTTATACTAATGCACCTGATTCATGTAAACTTTTAGGATACAGCAATTTTCATGTCTGCAGTAAACAATGAATATTTTTGGCTTATTGCTTGCTTTCCTTTCTCATATTTTTGTCTTCATAACCAACAGGATGAGATGTCGGAATCAGGCCAGTCTTCAGCAGCAGCCACACCAAGTACCACTGGGACCAAGTCCAACACGCCGACTTCTTCTGTTCCTTCTGCAGCTGTCACACCACTGAATGAGAGTTTGCAGCCAATGCTGGACTATAACATGACTACAAAGAACAACAAGCGGGCAAGAGAAAAGCGCCACAGTCGTAACATGGAGGTCCAGGTCACCCAGGAGATGAGAAACGTCAGCATAGGTGAGAGAGTGTTCGACTCTGGGAGGTGGCCACGCACCTGTCGAAAGGAACAGTCGCCTGTGCCAACTAAGGAGACAACACACGAAGGAGAGGAGGGAGGTAGTGTTGGCTCCTGAAGACGTTGTTACAATTGCCATCCTCTATTTTGTTTCAGAGAATAGTCCTTTTATTCAAGAGCAAATTGTGTATGATGGGGTGGGAAGAGGAGGGTCAAGGATTTAGCCCAACATATACTAGTTCTGATGCTCATTATGTTATAATCCCTACTCAGATGTGTAAGCTATTCCTCTCTGGTGCCTGCTGGTACTCTCTTGAATGTGTAAAATGTTTTATTTTTTTATTCTGCATCTTGTTATTTACATTTACAGCAGACTAACATTTTCAGCCTATTGGCTCATTGTGCTTCCATTTCCAACAGCCCAAGCTCAGTCTACTGGCTTTCATATTGTAATTAACATTGGCATCAGAGGCTTCAGATTAGGACAAACATTAACTAGCATGAAGAGGCAATAGTTAAGGATGTGCACTTTTTCCAAATTTTATATCTCTATCCACCATACCTCCTTTTTGCTATGACCGTTACAGTGACCAGAGACAGGGAATTCATATATTAGTCTGCTGAAAAGGAAGACTGTAGGTACCATTCAGGCCATCAGTCTCCAACATACTATATTGTAATGTTCTGTTTTCTATTGTAATTTTATGAGGCATTTATCCCTGAGACCAAATTGGTCTCTCTTGATGAGTCATTGATTCCATGTATCTCCAAGCTATTGTCTCTGTTTATTGACCAGAGATAACACTATTGAGCCCCTTTGCCTTTTCATTGGATAACTTCTTGACTGCATGATGCTCCAAGCAGACGGACTGTTCATTCTATACCACTGCCTTCACTTCGGTGGAAGCAACCCTCAAAATGAATAGGCTATTGACTTCATGTTCTAGAGGATTATCTGATAATCCCTTGGCCCTCTGACATATGTTTGACCCCTTCATTCTCCAAACCATCAACCACCTTTCCTGCCTGTCCTCCCAGATTCAACCACTCTCTGCTCATCGCTCATTGGCTCTTACTCAGAATCTTTCAAATAAAAGCAAACAACTGACAGCCTCTTCTTCCACTAAATGCACCTGCCTCACAGCTACTCTTATCAATTCACTTGGATTTCTCATGTTTCACCTTGTCACCATGCATCTCACTGATCAAAACCTGCTTAACCCTATTCTCTTTGACTTTCAAGCACTTCCTTCCACAAGAAACACCCTCATTCATGTGTTAAGTGTTATCACCTCGGACCTCCACCTCAGACTACATAGCATCCTTATGCTGCTCAACCTCTTGGTGCTCTTTGACACTGTCAGCATCCTCATGATACTAAAAACCTTTTAGACTCCCTGGTGCTGCATTTAATTGGCTCTTGTTCTGCCTTTCCAAATTATCCTTGAGCCTCTTTGTCTTCTTTTTCTTGTCTCTGACATTCTGCCTGATCCTACTGTTGGCCATCAAGGCTTACATCTAGATTATCTCATTTTCTCTCCTTTGCACTGCCTTCCTAGTTGATATTGTATCTTAATTGTACTCTTCTTCTACTACCTTTCTGTGAACAAGAGCCTAATCTTTTTCTCTTATATACAGTTATTCTCCACACTTCATTCTTGCATCTGAAAATGAAATCTGTTACTGGAAGACCTTCCTAAACTCCCCCAAAACTGAAATTCTGTACGTCCCTACCTCATGAACCTCTTTAACATGTCCCATTTACCTGACATACTGATGCCATCCTTTTGATTTAACGATCTCAGTTTGCTCTTCAGTCTCAGAATGTATCTGGAGATCATTTTCTCCATGCCAAAATTGATGATTGTAACAGTTTCCTACTAAGCTGTCTCCAGATTGCATGTCCTCCCTTGAACATTCTTTTCAGCTTTGCTTCGTGCACAATCATCTGTGTCCTCAGACAGACACTGAACTTCCCCTACCAACACCAGGTTGCCTGGCTAGCTCCTAAAACACAGGGCACTGTACAAACTACTGATTCTATTCCTTAGAGTTACTTGCAGAACATGTCCTGCTTGAAGTGGGAGTCAGTAACCACGTAGCCATTCCAGTAGATTTGAGGCTTCAACATAATTGCAAACAAATCTGAAAAAGAATGTTAGCAAATTGACTCAAGTCCTTTTCAGATGAAGGTTCACCATCCATAAACTCATCTCTTCAGTAGTTGAATGAAGTAGTGTATTCACATGTCTGGCCTCAGTTTATCCATTCAGAAGTCCTTAAACCTCATTAGTTACTCTTGGAGTTTGCTGTTTTTCCTTGTTACCTACTGACACAGGACAAGGAAATCTGATGCAAATGTGGCTTGCCTGGAGTTATTTCAGCACGATTCTTTCTTGTCCCCTACAGTCCTCCCTTGGAAACAGTCTAATGAAAATAGTGTTATCATCCTGGAGATGCTTTTGATTGTGTTGTACTGCTTGAATGTTGGTAAACTCTCATAAAGGAGCAAATAATGGGTCATAGAGTTAACCATGAATATTATTTGATTTCTGTATATCCACAAAGAGATCTAAAACTGACGCTTTGTTTTAGACAGCGGGCCTTAAGTTCCCATGAAGCCCATTGTTCATAAGACAGTAACTCTGCGTAGCCCCATGTAGCACTGGTTGTTGGCTCCTCTGTTCTCAACAAAGAAAACATGGTGGCATTATATTTCTCTTGAGCATATCTCAACTCAGATGTCTTCCAGCAGGGATGGGCAGCAGTGATGAGTGGTCTGACGTTCAAGATATTATTGACTCCACCCCTGAACTTGACATGTGCCAGGACCCCCGGCTAGACCGCACTGGAAACAGGTATGTGCTTTAACCTACAATCTGTATTAATAGAGGGTGTGTCAAGCATCGACACTCACCCTGTTTGCTGGCATGTTTATGGTGGTCAGAGGTAGTTTTTGGTTATTACATTGGGCTATCTGTTGAAGCACTCTAATTACTTTGTGTGACAATAACAGCCTTGTCGGAGATTGCATTTCTGTGAACATTGAAATGGTTTGTTGCATAGGTTACACTTCAGAGTGAAGGTTACTGATACGCACTAGTAAGCCAGTAAGTCTAAATTGGAAGGGGGAGATGGACAGTAGAAAGTGTGCTAGCCTTAATGGAAATGCATTTGGAATTTGCGACAGCACCCCTCCTAGAAACTCAAAAGTGGTTGAGGAATTTTGGGTGCTGCAGAGGATGAATTAGCACCAGAAGGGCAGACTGTAGAGGGGAACTTATCAATGCGAGACATCCATGAAAGGGTGATTCTTTGTTAATTATACACATTGAAAAAATTATATATCTCACTCACTGAGTGGTGTGTAATGAAAGGGTTGTTTCAGCTGGGGTACTTCGTGCTGAGAAGAAAAAGATAAGTAATCTCCAGTGCAGTTGGATTGAGGCTCCAACTCTCCCAGTGAGTATTCCACAGATGATGAGTTGACTTTCATAGGACACAATGAGAGGCAGCGATAATCTGAAATAGAGTGCAGGAGACATTACGTTGACCAGGAGAGTGCACAGTAAATCGCTTTCAAGAGTGCTTTGCTCCCTTATATGTCACCTAAGACATAGTTGAAACTGTTGTTAGCTTACAGCAATCAAATGTCAATGATCAGATATGAGGTCCATGGTGCTGTACACAGTGAAATTCCATCCACTCTTCAGGATTATATTATGTCTTTGTTTCTGCAGTCATTTAATCAACCCTCGTATGTTTTCTATTATTGCTTTGTCATTTTCTGTGACATTCTCTTAGACAATTATTTTCTGTGAGTTTTTGATGTTTTACTTCTTTAGCAGTCTCCTTAGTTCATTGACTGTGATCTTTTACATTGTGATCGAACATTTGTATTCTCTTCTGCTAGATTACTTTTATAAACATTGACACACGAGCACAATAGTTACTAATATCTCATTTGTGTAATGTAAACAAGTCTTTCATAGTTATAAAATATGAAATGATATGAAAGAATTTCAATTCTCAGTTACAACATCTACAGCATTTTAATTACAACAATATGTTTAGACTCATCACGAAGACACAACACATTTCTACAAATCAAAGTGTTCTCTTCAACAAAACCGGACTTGGAGTCATTCCATCTCAGTCTAAGATGGTAGACTTAAGAACACACATTTAATTTGTTTCTTACAAGTTTTGGGTTTTCCCTTCTGCCCTTCGTGCCTTTCCTTGTCTTCCTTTCTGGGAGCAGGTTGTGTGGAATGACCCAGTTGCCCACTGGCCACTGAGTTCATGTCACTAGGCCAGTGCTAGACACCTCCCATCTGTAGTGCACCTGTTTCATCCTGCATTTAGACCCAGTGTCTAGGCAACGGGCAGAGAGGTTTAACAATATCCTTCTATGGCATTAGTTCTGTTTGGGCCAGTTATGACCTGGAAGGCGATGGGCAACAATATCTACTTTTTTGCCTTCTCACATATATCCCTTGAACTTCTCCCCCTTCCCTCCATTTTCATATTAATTTAAATACATTCGATCCACAGGTGGTCCAGAATCTCACCCACCACCGGTATTGCGCTTTTCATCGTGCCATAGATGCCCCTGTAGATTTCCTTGTGTTGCACAGTGACTGCTTGTGAGTAGGCTTAGTTATAATATAATTATAATTAATATAATTATAATGTGTAAATGTTAAAATACATATAAATTCTGTTCAACATCTCTCTCTAAGATAGTTGAAATAAAGGAATTTTGGCTTTAATAGAAATATACAAACACAAATGTTTGCCTATTTTGACCCGTGGGACAGCCATGACAGCCATTTGGGGCTATCGTGAAACTAAAAGCTTGAAAATTGAAGAAAATATATTTTGCAGGCGTCTAATAGGCCTACCACTCTGCCGTCCTCATTATTTTCATGAGGAGCTAGGCCTTAGTTATGTTGAAGATATCAGAATAGCCCAGTTCTTCTGTGGTTGTCAATTTGGGGTTACAAACAAGCCATTCGCAACAGGGAAATAATGAAGGACTGCATTCATTTTGACATGTGGCACAAAATTGACTGGTTGAGGCATATTAAGTAGATTTCTATTTACAGACCTGAATTGTACACATTGCCCCATCAGATTAATAAGGGGGAAACCTTGGGGGTTAAAAATCTCACTAGGGCATTAACCACTGGAGAGAGGTAGAAGAAATAAAGGTATCAATGCTATGAGATTGTTATCATACAAACTACCATGGAGGTGAAGCCCTATTTATCCTTGGTTAGTAGCCCTTGTGAAAGATCTGTATTAATTAGATTTTGTTTGGGGAGCATTAATAGTTGCCTTACCAAGTTTAGGGTTTATATACTAAAAGCTTGCACAAAAGGGAATTTATGTTTGTTCTAAGTATTAATTCAATGACATCAGCCAATGAGATGTAATTTCACTGCAAGTCACAGATACCACTGTACATTTTCAGGTCCCACGGCACCATGACACCTAAAAATGCACATATTTTACTAAAAACTACAAGAGATCTTGGTTGTTTGTGCCTGTGAGCACACCTCTAGGCTCAAATTTAAAATAAAATTACCCCTTCATAGTAAACACAACTTAAGAAAAACAACTTCTTGGACACTTGGCTCTCCCGAAGGACATGGAAAAGGAAGTGAAGGCCCTGCAGGAGTGGTGCAGGACTCTGTCATTGGCTTTATGGGTGCTACTGTGGTACTGTGGAACCTAGGGACACAAAAGATATATAAATGAAAGCAGCCATCTGATAAGAACAGTGGTTCCCAAATGTTTTAGAACAGTGGTTCCCAAACTGATGTCTGGTGACCCCTGAGTATCCGCAAAGCCTCCTCGGGGGTCCGCGAATACTTAGAGAATTACATAATATTAACAGATTAATAAAATGCATGTAAATAAAGAAGCTAAATGTACAATTGAAAATTTTAAAATGTACTGTAAATGTGAAGGAATTTTAAATTGGAGGTTAAAAAATGGAATTAGTATCCTCAGATTGATTTGTGGGAGCAGTGCAGGTGCATCAAACAGAATAATGTATGGATGATGAGTGACCTCAATTGAATTTAGAAAACCTCCAACCTTTCTATTAAAATTTTAAAAAAAATGTTTTTTATTTATATATGTTTGCAAATTAAATACAATGAGTCATCATTTGTGTATTTGTTTGATGAATGCTTTTTCTGAATTTTGTATGCATTGTTTTGCAGTTCAAATCATTGACTTAGGCTCAGTCTGTGGTCCCTGGCTTCCAGTAATGACTCGCGGGGTCCCTGGATTCCAGTAATAATTAAGTGGAGATCCCCAGAAGTCAAAAGTTTGGGAAACACTGTTTTAGAACCACAAGCCACTTTTTAGAACAATAAATGTTTGCAACCCTCCTCCCTTTAATGGACATGAGGAGGGGTGATTTTTGAATGTAACTAAAGCATCATGTAGTAGCGCGCTGTCATTTACAGACAGCACATTTTCATTGAAATGGCCACTAACTTTGCACAGACATACAGTTTTATTAATAAAACTATATAGCATACAGCACTCAAATGATAATGTGTGGAAATGGCGTTTGTGTGAATATTTATCATTTGTGCATCACCACTTAAAGTAGCATTATTTGTTTGGATCCTTTTAAAATCTCTCTTTTCAGAACACTTCAGAATTACAAAAAAGTGTATTTCATTTTTGCTTTCCAAATTACTGAACGCATACATTTAATTTACATTTTTTTGTGTGTTGCAAAAAAACGACTTCCTAAGACTGTCACATAATTCACTTTAAAAATTCTCTTACTTTGCAGTCAGAGAAAGAAAAGTAAACACCTATCCCATGTTAAAAGAATAAGCAGAAACTTGTTAGAAGACATAGCCTGACTTTTGACCTCTGTTGTTGAATCATCGCAAATGTGACAGGATAAACAGGGAATTTAAGGTCCTCTTTATTTCTTGCTCAGACTTCCCAACCCACCATAAATCGGCTCATGAACCACCAGTGGGTCGCGACCCTCAGTTCATGAAGTACTGGATTAGAGACTTAGGTAACACTACTCAAAAAATAAGCCCACAGCTTTTAGAAACAGCATCAGACAAAACTGGACACACAGAGACACCAAGCACCTTATTCACCAGACCTATCACAGGTGCACCATCAGAAGATGATGGCATTATTATCATTACATCTATTTCTGCATCACTACAGCAACCAAGGCCTGAGAAAGAATCACTGGTGTGGCCGTTTTTCGAACTTTCAGCACCTCTGTGATTTCATCAATGATGTAATATACTATGTCATGAGTGATGTAATATGTGAGGTCATAAGCAGTGCATGACGGGGGGTGCAAGTTATAGTTAGCTCACTGGACTATAATTGGCAAATTTCAGCATATTTTTGTTTCAAAAGTTAGGTCTTGTGTGACTTCACCACTTTAACCTTTGTTTTTCAGTGTAAATATTTATACACACACACACTCTTAAAGGTGCATAGTTTAGGGTTTAGAAGGGAATAAAACTCACATGATTTATTATTATACCACTTTTGCCTCAGAGTTCTACAGCTGAATGCTGTGCTTAACTCGATTTCAGGCAACACCTGACTCCTCAAATCAGGATTGTTCCACGAATTCCCTATTTTATATTCTAACAGGAAATCCTGCCGTGTTCTTTGAGACAATAGAGTTTTCTATACTCTTTTCACTTCAATAAATTCCCAAAAGCAGAGAGGCTATTATAATCCTAGCAGTATTGTATATACACAACAAGTATAATTCTGGTTCCTGATCAGATCATTTACTCTAGAAAATTCATCATAGGTCTGAAAACAGTAATATATAGTTGGGATGTCCGTGTGTGTATTCCTCAAAGGTTGCATTTAACATTACACTCCATAACATCAAGCACTTATTACAGCACTTATTATGTGGTTGATTAATAGCAGCAGGAAAATACAGCAAACAAGATATTATTTTACTGGCATGCATTATTTCTGGACTATAAATCTACAATACTGCCCACCAAATTACTAATTTGTTGTTTTCAACATAGGCACAATTGTGATATTTTTAATGCCAACCTTTTGAAACTTTGGCCCAGTTCAATGCAGGATGTACTCAAACTTCTGAGTAACACCTAAATCATTTAGAGACAGTATAATTTAAAGATATTATTCTTCAGCCTTTTCGAGCCTTTTCTCTTCTCGTTTGTCAAAAAATCACTATTGTTGACTTCTGCATATTTAACAATGGCTATTTGCGCAATAGAACTTTGGTGTTTTAGACAGAAGACACTGGAGACCAAAAGGTATTTTTTCAGATAACACCAGATTACCCATATACAGTATTATTGAAATTAGTC
Source organism: Calotriton arnoldi (assembly GCA_963921515.1). NCBI lineage: Eukaryota > Metazoa > Chordata > Amphibia > Caudata > Salamandridae > Calotriton > Calotriton arnoldi. The sequence continues at coordinate 377,024 of CAWUFW010003586.1, forward strand.
TGTGACCAAGTTTAGGTGGGATGTTATTGCAGTCTGGTGTCTGAAAAGTTAAATAGTGCTTAGATGAGCATAGAGCCACTTTTCTCACCATCTTCAGTCTGACAAAGCTGTCTTTATGCTTGCTAACTCCTGACAAATAGTCACTTGCAAAAGCTGTTGTTACCCAGTAATCACAGAGAAAATTGTACGAGTAATAAAACTATCACTGCCCTCCATGGAAAATACCCTTAAGCAGCTATATGACAGACTGTTCTCACTTGATGTCAACATTACAGTCTTCATTGAGAGTCACATATAATTTTCAAGGCTAAATTAATCTTCCGTAATCTCTTTACATGTGCTCTCCCCTCTCTTCATCCTTCATTTATCATAGGTCGGTATAAAATTTAAGTTCTAATTTACAATAATATTACTCTATGGAGGAGATCATGCTAGAGAAGAAATGATATTCCTTTAGTATTTGTCTCTCTACCTTCCACAGAGTTCGAGCCACTTTCTTCTATATCTCAGAGATTGAAATTTATCCTGACCTTGCTTCCATATGAGTACTGAAATTAATCTCCAGGGTTGACATTTTTGATATTCTCTGACCCCACAGACCATAAATTACCTAAAATGCCCTTAACATTAATATACCTAAGTGATTTTCTTGCAGAGGTCTAACCAACTATATCAACTCACCACTTGAATATAAATCATACTCTATTAAGCCATGACTGTATTCTGGATAATAAAACTAGGGAAACAATTTCACAGGTATGTAACTTTTGTTTTAAGTGCCTCCGTGATTTACAAATAGAAATTCAGATTGGTGTAGTGGTGCGTAAGAGAGTATAAAAGCACAGCGTGAGATTGAACTGATCACAAAAGTGATGCTGAAAGACAATGCCACTTAAAGCAGCAAACTGAACAAACCTCAGTGAGCCTGCTGTACAGGGCTTCTAAGCCCAATTGCGGGGCTTTTCAAGGGAGTAATTTGGTTCCAGAGGTATTCTGTAAAGGTTGAATTAATCTAAAAATAGAGCAGAATGGCTTGGTCTAGACCCAGTTGAACTTTTAGTTAGAACCTGCATGGGTACACGGAAGGATGAGCAGAGAACAGACAATGCGCACCAGAAGGCAATGTGGCTGTGATAGAGTGTAAGAAAAGTGTGATTGGTCTTTTTTTTATTTTTTTAAATATTTTATTATGAATATGCGTAAATTTACAACAAGTTGCTCACTGAGTAAAACTTATATAAACCTGCTTCTCAACACAATCTGCTCCTCTCGGAGATACATAAAATCCTTACATTAAATTTACATTGAGGTGTGTAACATCTTATCGCGTTTTAATCACTAATGTCCGTTGCTGACTCTTCCGGAGGTGGCGCACAGATATTTCCCCTGAAATCGTTCCACTTTCCCCACACCTGCTTCCATTTCTTCGGGCACCCTCTGTGTATATATACTGCCTTCTCTGCCACCATTGCTCCGTCCATGTCATTACACCATTCGCAATGTGTGGGAGTCACCTGCGTTCCCCAGTGCTTTGCGATATTACGTTTTGCAAACATCATACCTAATGTTGCCCAGTCTTGAGCTGTGTGGTTAAAATCTGTAGGCTCCCAGATATTAAGGAGACACCTCTTGGGCTCCGGCGTTACCGTGACCCCGCTAACTTGGGAGATGGTATGCATAAGTGACCCCCAGTATGTCACGATCTTAGGGCATTCCCACAGCGTATGATGGAAAGTGCCGACCCCCCGCATTGTCTTAAACAAAGTGGGTCAGCAGCGTTCCCCATCCTGTGCATTGTTAGTCTCGTGTAGTAGATTCGGTGAAGTATTTTTAACTGCACTAGCTTTAATTTGGAGGGTATCGCTACCTCCCGCAGGGACGCAAGTGCCTCCTGCCAATCTGTCTCATCTAGCTCACCTACATCAGCCTGCCATTTTTCTCTAAGAGTTTGTGTGGGGTCCGATTGGTTATTAATAATCTTACAATAGGTTAGGGAAATGGCTTTCTTGTCCATGCATTCTGTAAGGAGCCTGTCCTCCAACGGGGAGGCCTCTGGGAGCACGGTACCCGAAGGGACGGCCGCTTTGAGAGCATGTTTGATCTGAGTGTAGCGGAAAATTTCCGTAGGTGCCATCTTGTACTTATCTTGGAGCTGGGTAAATGTGATGACCTCTCCCTTACACCAGAGATCTCCTACTCTTGAAATTCCTATTAGGTCCCATTGTTTGAAGCTCTTACTACCGCTGAGCCTACCCAGCCTTTGGGTTTCCCAGAGCGGAGTCAATTGTGTTATAATACCATCCCAGCCTAGTTTTTTGTGTGCCGTATACCATATTTGTACTCTGTGTGCAGTAGGCCCCATAAGGGTGTTTTTCCGGGACTTATTGTAGAGCGCTCTCATGACACCTCTCTCTCCCAGAACATGCCTATCCATACGGAATGCAGGCTCCGTTTGAGGTGCGTGTAGCCATTGATTTATCACGATCAGTTGGGAGGCCCAATAGTATGCTTGTATATTGGGGAGGGCGATCCCGCCATCATACCACCCCGACCAATTTGTGCATGGCTATACGGGCTGGTTTTCTGTCCCATAGGAGGTTACTTACTTCCGCTTCAATTGCCTTAAAGTGATTGGTCTTTTTGAGTGTGGAATGAATATGTAGGCTTACACAGTAGGGGGCAACAGTAATTAAACATTCCTTTTACTGTAGGGCTGTAGTAAAAGTTGAGTTGAACCAAGCTGGGTTCTATAAAGGTGGATCTATGTCATGGAATTCATGCAGGGCATGAGTGTGCCTAGAGCTAGTACAATAATGTCAGTAATCACAGAGAAAATTGTACGAGAAATCAAATTGGCATCGCTGCGATCAGTGGAAAATGATTGGCTCATCTAAGGTTTAGATGCTCGATTTGGGTGGTCTAGATTTCAAACTGGTAGAGTGAGTGCCCTGATAAACTGACACCACAGTGGCATTCTGCTCTCAAAGTATACAGTATTTCTTAGTTCAAGTAGAGCCTGTGCTAATTTAGATTTCATGGCAGTATGCTAGAAAGACCCACTACGTCCGTGTTTAATCAACATTTTCTAAATGAATGGCAATATCAGTTTTGAGAGACTGTCCCCAAAGGATTGATTACCTGCAGACTGAAAGAGTTCCAGCTTTTCCCTTTTTTCTGCTTTCTCCTAATAACAGTCCAACTCAGGGAATTGTAAACAAGGCTTTTGGCATCAACACAGACTCCTTGTATCATGAACTGTCCACGGCCGGCTCTGAGGTCATCGGAGATGTGGACGAAGGGGCTGACCTGCTTGGTAAGTGGAGCTTCTTGTTATGTTTTGTACTGAAAGTAGTCAGGATGCAAGCAGGCCGGTGGCAGGATTACTATTAAAGGTGGGCAGCATGTGAGGTGGTTGTTGGCTGGAGGTTGCAGCAAACTGTAGAACTACTTGCAGATCTCTTGCAAATGCACCATATTCCCCCATTTACCGAATGATCCTTGGCATTGCTCGGTCTGAGGATCTCATACTTTGTGTACAAGTGCTGCCCAACTCAGCCTTGTTGCATTCTAGACCAGGAAATATTTGCAACAAATGTTGCTTGACTATTTGTTGGGGTTTGTGCATACCTCTCAGTCATTGAACATAGCTCACCACATTTTAAATGGTTAATCCTCAGTCATGTTTCTGCAAAACTACACATTACTGTTTATTTTTGTGCTGGACATTCCTAAATTGTGGCTCTATTTTGAGATCAGAAAATAAAGCTCCACTTTCTAGAACCTGTAGAACTTGCTGATGATGGGTGCCATTATTCTCTGCTCTCCTGTTACTAGCAATCTCATCATTGTAATTGTGATGGCATTTGTATTTCGCTTCATACTGCTGACGAGACACGGAAGCACATTACCGGATGGCTGTCACACTACACAGTAGGAGATTACAGGGTTGGAGGGGTGTAATATTGCAGCGTGGTATATATGGGAGGCATTGTGCTGTTATGTGTAAGTGACCAGAGTGGTGCTCTTATTCTGTATTGGGCTTCAGCCATTAATAGTGTAATGTTGGGAAGAAACAGTGTGAGAAACAGAGCGCAAGCAGTGTGCATTAATTGGAAGCTGTGAGCTGCTCTGCAGGTCTCTTATAGAATTATGTGATGACAACAAAGCCACCAACCTATGCCTGTGCAGGATGCAGAAGATGAGATAGAAGATACGTAATATTTTGGATGGATTGGTGAGGGAGATGAGAGAGGCAGTGGAGCGATCCATAGTACAGGACTTTATTTAAGTCATCCAGGAAGCAAGTCAATAATTGTAGTTAAAGAGTTAATGCTGCTTTGGAGAGTCTAATCGTGGGACAACGGTGGGAACTGCAGAGATGAACTACAAGTCATTCATGCTAGGTACCGTTGTTATAAAGGAATTTTATTGTGCTTCAACGTATCTAATCTTAGATTAGATTCTTTAAATAGAAGGTCTTAATCTTAGATTAAATACATTAATATTAAATTTGATACGTTAATCTTAGATGTGATACATTAATCTTTGGTTAGATAGGTTAAATGGCAGATTGCATATCTCTTTGGCATTTATTGCCTGCCCTCTTAATAAAGAATACAGTTGGTTCAAGAGAGTAGGTGGGGGCACCATGACTCTGTAGGCATGTCCTGTGGTTTATTGTGTATTATCGGTGGTCATCATATGAATGTTATAGTTTGCTACCCTATGGGGCTAGAACAAACAACACCTGGTTTGCACTGAGTACAGGAACTTAGGATAAAGGTCTCATTGGAACAACCAGGATAAATATATGCCTAGTTCATGGCATGCACAGGTTACAGCCATCAGTGGCAGTACAGTCTTTAATTTGTTCTTATGATTTTTTTTTCTAATTGTGCTTATCTTGCTTTTTGAATGTTACCCTACTGTGGGCCCAATACACAAACATAAGTTCAACTTAGGTCTTAAAAACACAATCGACTTATGACAAACAAATTTCAGTTCTGAAGCACAGAATCTGGGTTGGTGAAAGCAGGATCTGCAAAAGCAGACAATCCGCATGTATGGTGGATATTTTCAAAATTGCAAATTTATGTCTAGAAATCTTAACAACACCACAGTGAACTTTATTCTTGTAGGATTACTCTAGGTTTGGAGCAGATGACTACCTTTTATGTATGACTGGCGTCCATTTCCAGGAGTACTCCTGGGATTGTTTTTGAGTCCTATAAAAGTTGTCACTTTCTCCAGACCCTGGAGTAATCCTACCTTCCTAGGTCTTTGTGTATCAGACTCTGTGAGCATAATTCTTCCACCAACTGACTGTGTGCTACAAAAATAACTACAGACAAACAAGCACAATTATTATGTTTGTTGTGTTATTTGAAGGTGCATCTATATGTTCAGCACGGTCAAAGAAAGAATCCTCAACCACTTATGAATAATATGGCAATGGTACTTTCTGAACTACATGTAAACCAGCAACCACTCACTTACACTAGCCCTCCTATACTAGTATGTCAAGTGATTAACTTGTGTTGGAGGGTGCAGGTGGGTGGCACATGCACTCATTTTTGAGGACCACAGCTCATTTTACACCATCAGACTTTGACCTCGAGCAAGAGAAAAGCAAGAAGGAGAGAAAGGCGGAAGAGACTTTCAATTCGATTGTTTTCTGTGTCTGTTGTGCAGGGAGCAATCATGATTGAAATATTCAGTTCTGACCTCATAGGTTGTTCCGGTTTGTGGCACTAAGATGCCAGGAGGTTCTGTATCCATGAAATCGCACTGAATGGATGTCTTTGAAAAGCTTGGAAGTGAGAGTGGAGTTAATGATTAGCTTTCCCTGTCTGAGATAATCTGCACCTCAACCCTACATACAGGCAGCAAGAGGAACAATCAACTGTCAATAAAGTTTGTTGCAGTACTTCAAAACTCCTCAGGACCCTTTATCCTAGTGACCACGAAGATGCGCTAGAGCTTTGGATGCCTGTTAACAGGCATAAAACACAGTGTGTTCAGTGGAAGGGCCACTATCCTTTAGTAACCTCGGACATGCGCAGTCTTGCAATACTGTTGGGAAGCTAAAAAAAGGAAGAACTAAGTGACAAAGTAGCAAGAGGCAGCCACCTTAGAATGAAGTGAAAGGACATACAATGCCCTCCGTTCAGTAAATTAAATGATAGTGACTTTTATGCTGCTTATGTTTACGATGTTCTTTTAAATAGTAATTGATAGGTTGAAAGATGCAATATCCAATAATACACACATCATATTATTTCAAGCTACTAACACTTCTGTAGACTAAACCAACAGTTAAAAATGCCTCTATAGGAGACTGACTGGATGTCTAGCAAGGAGCGAACAGATGCAGGAACCAGCAATCCTGCTATTGCCTGATGTCGGGAAGGTGTATGACACTCTGGAGGGGCCCTACTTGATGGCCATACTGGGTAGTATGGGATTCGGTGCGACCTTCCTTTCATGTGTGAAACTGCTTTACACTGATCCGGTTGCAAGAGTCAAGTTGAATGGGGTATTCTCGTGTGAATTCAGGCTTAGCAGAGGCACTTGATAGGGATGCCCATTTTCCCCCTTACATTTCGCACTTGCAATTGAATCCCTTGCAGCATGGGTAAGTAAAAATGCTTTGTTGTGGCCTTTAAGATGGTATCTGGGTTGGGAAGATGTTGTATCTCTTTATGCGGATGACATCCTGCTTTATGTGGCAGACCCAGACCGTTCTATCCCCAGAGTATTTTTGTGAGCTTGGTTATAGTCTGATCCTATTCAGGACTGCATATCAGCTAGCTTAAATCGGTGGCATTGCCGCTGTCTAACCAGGCTCGCAGGTGGGCACGGGACTATCCATTCAAATGGGGGCCAGGGGGTTTCAAGTGTTTGGGGATATTTGTAACTAAAGAACCCGCTGTTTTCTTGAGGGAAAACTTGATCAGACTCCTTGAGGCATACCAAGTGGACACAATGCATTGAAGGAGTCTTCTGCTCTCCCTGATGTGTAGAGCAGCCCTCTACAAAATGATTTAACTCCCAAAATTTCTATACGTGTTACAGAATACTCCCTTTTTTTATACCGGAGGGTTCCTTTCAGTCAATAGATGAGGTGACTAGGGGACAGCTGTGGCAGGGAGGGACGCCGAGGTTAGCTATGGCCACTCTGACTCAGAACTATTTAGAGGGCAGAATTGCCCTCCCGGACCTAAGGCTCTACTGCTGGGCAACATGACTACACTTGATGAATAACTAGGCTTTTTTCGCTTCAGCAGGAGCCCTCCCTGGTGGGTGACAGGCGAATGATGGAGCCAGAATTCTATACCTGACGTCTATATTGGTGGAGGGTGCTAAAGCCACTGCTCACACCGACAGCAATAGTGATTGTTGCATGGCACCAGGCGATCCGCACGATAGGCAGAACAGGGACGTTGACTTTGGAAACCCCCTTATGGGAGTCAAACATCCTGTAAGGTTTGCAAGTGATAGAGGGCTACAAAAAAATTGGACTTTCTGGGCATTTCTAAGGTGGGGGATGTGTGGTAGGATGACTGGATGATACAGTTCACAAAGCTGCAAGAGCAGTACGAATTGAGAGGGAGTCAGTATCTCCAATACCAACAACTAATGCATTTGCTGTGAAAATACGCAGACCTCTTGCGTGAGGTCCAGACGAGTCATTATTGGAATACAGGATGGTAGGTTCCCCATTGGCTAAACATGCCGTGCCCCAGATATACTCCACACTTCTGCACAACAGCCTCCCCCTGCTGGATGGCCTTAGAGAAAAGTGGGAACGGGATCTAGGCAGACTGGAGGATGATGACTGGTATGTGGCGTGCCTTTACCTGAGGGAGGTGGCCATGCGGGCAGGGTTCCAGCTAATTCAGCTGAAGCAGTTACATAAGGCATACATGACAAGGACCCGGCTGTAAAGTATGGGAAAGTCCGAAAGTGATCTCTGCCAAAAAGGCTGCCAACAGCAGGGTAGTCTGATCCACATGTTATGGGGTTGCCCCTAGATCCAGGTTTTTGGGAGGGGGAGTGGGCCACCGGATATCTGAAATCTTGGAATTTATCATAGAACTTATGCCACAGCTGGTGGCCCTGGGCATCAGGGGGTAACAACCATTGAACCGTTACACACTTCTATTCTATAATGTCGCTCTAGTGGTTGCCCGGAGAGATGTGATCAGACTTTGGGGGCGAGACAAGATCCTATCCCTGAGAGCCTGGGAAGCAAACTTGGATTGGTGCATGAGGGCCGAAAAAGTGGTATACCATGCACCGGGGTGCCCACAGAAGTTTGGAGCCCCTGGAGGGCCACTGAGGATATGGCCCCCTGAGCATGGGACCAGGATCCGGGTAATGCCCGGCGGGAGGTGAGAGGGGTCACCCTGGGGGAAGCAAGAAGTTAAAAAATGTGTCACATGGGTTGGGAAACCAGTAGGAGGCCTCTGTGTGGGAGCTATCACTTTGGCCACTGGGATAATGCTGCATAGTGCTGTATTTGATCTGATATGCCTCGGTCACCTGGTTATAGGTGGTAGTTGTTAAATGTGGTGCTATGTTTTGTACCGAAAAATCCATAAATAAAGTTTATTTTAAAAAAAACACCTCTATGGATCCAACCACTGTGGTAAAATCAGTCTTCATGCATCCCTAACTCCTATCTCAGACATCTTGCATGGTAAGGAATTTAGAAATAAGGAATTCTACAGCCCGAAAGCAAATCTGCTACAGACTGCAGGATTAGAACCAGCAGGCAGTTCTGCAGTGTTTTGTCATGGCATAAACATCACAAGTATAATGGCGTGCAACACTGAGCTTGTAGTCTAATATCTTACATTTGGCAAACTCAGAACATATCCTTGGAAACCCTAATTTGGAATATAATGGTTACGGTTCATGCTTTATAGTGCATTTGTTCACTCTTTAATAAGCATTGTTGCCCTCTGCTGGAAGTATTAACATTTGTGAACTGTACGCTCTTGAAATTATGGACTAACACTAAAGGTAAGGGTACATAATGAAGAGGAAAGGACAGTTAGCAGGAATAATGTGGGCAGTATGGCAATACGCACCTATATCGCCAATGTCATCACACATGCATTAAAAATAAAGTGGAGCCCGAGGGGATTTAAACCCCCTCAGGCTCCAAGAGGACTTTGTTTTATTTGTTAGAACATTCTGCCCTCTAGTGGCTGAATGTTCTAATAACCTTGTAGCCTTTCGTAGCTTGGCTATACCGGCTATTAAAGTCCCGCTCCCTTGTTAAAGGCCCTCGCCTTCGGCTTTGGCCTTTAACGCTGGAGCGGGCATTTAATGGCCGATATAGCCCGCTACGGCATGCTATAAGGCTATATTAGCGAGTGTCTCATTATTATAAGCCTTGTGATTGACTTAGCCAATCCCCGCATACCACAAAAGGTTCCAAAATCTTTTCACACATTTTGTCTTAACTGGTGTTGCCTTTAAAGATTTAACTACAAAGTATTGGCATACATCAGTTTTCTATTGCCATAGTTTTACTGAGATATTTTGATTGTCTCTCCTGTAAGAAGAACTGGAGTTCAAGTGAAGCTGTTTATTTGCAACTGGAGAATAAAGGCCCAAAATAAGAGTCAAAGCATTAAACTTCGTCCTAGTGTGGGTTTATTCATAAATATTGAACTGTCCATTCTTTTCTCACAGGCAAACCATAAGGTTCTAGCAACTGCCTCTGACACTCAAGATGCTGTATCCTTGTGTGTACCCCAGGGAAGAATTTCTACAGTCAATGGCCTCTGTCATTTGTTTTTTTCTGAAATGCTGAGCTAGCTTTAAAACTCTTTAGAGCTCTGCTAAGCTTCATATTTTTATGTATGCTGTTTGATATTGTATATGATTGCTTTATACCTTGCTCTTCGAAATCTGTGCACAGCGTATTTTAGTGTCAGGTGTCTTTACTCTACTTCTGAGTTCTTCAAACTTTTTGATGCCGAGACCCCCTTGGCAAATCAATTTAGGCGTAAGGACCCCCTCCTGACAACATTTCTAGACCTTGGTCCTTCTCATCATTGCCAACTATCCAGCAGCGGCCGGCTCAGGTAAGCGCGGTAGGGCAGGGCGCGACAGGTGGGGAAGCCGACAGACGACGGAATAGGTATTATTTATTTATTTAATTATACCTATTCCGTCATCTGTCGACTTCCCCCAAATCCCGCCCGCCCTACCGCGCTTACTTGAGCCGGCCGCCGTTGCAACTATTGACAACCATAAATGCCCCCAATTCCCACAGCAAATCATTTTTACATTGGGGAAATGAATTAAACAATGTTTAGCAAACCAAAGGTCAGTGAGCGTGGGGGCGTGGTCAAAGGTGTGGCTAAAAACAACGTGCCTCATTTATGAGGCATTCGCGTAGGGCAGCGCCGCAAGTCTTCTTGCTGCGCTGCCCTACACCAATGTGAAGGGGCACCTTCCTGCACAAAAACAATCCTGAGAGGGGCTTTCCAGAATGCGGCACACATGTAAAGAGGAAAAAACGAAGAGAAATGAAAACATTTCTCCTTGTTACGCCTGCTGTGTGGAGGCATAAGGTTGTGGCGCTGCCCCAGGTTTACATGGTTTTCAAATCTGGGGCAACGTCAAAATCCATGGGTGTTGCGGTGGGAACACCCACTGCAATGCATATGGAATGCCAACTTGACATAGAGTAAGGCAACGCAGTGACTTGCGCTGCTTTGTCTTACTCCATATCTATGAGGCCATGCAAATCCAAGCTGGGTGACTTTGCCTCGACTCATAGATATGATTGAGACGCTTGTGCCGCTGAAGCTTCAAAAAATGTGACGTCCGGCGGCGCAAGCCTCTCATAAATCAGCCCCAAAATATTTTGTTCGTTTTTTAGGTCTTTCACCATCAGTTAGCTACATATAAAATAATGGGTAGCTTAAATGAAAAATAAATTTAAAAAGTTGTTACTCAGTGGGAAATGCACTATATAGTACATTATGAAACCTCTTTTATTTAATGCACTGCAGAGGTCTGTGTGAAACCAGAGAGCCACAGAATAAAATTTGGTTGGTGCAGTGGAGAATAGTGACTGGTGTATTTTCAGTGCTATAAGGTCACAGCCTGTGACAGAAAGCACTGTGAATGTGTAAGTCATTATTTTATACTTGCATTACACACATTATGAGACAGACTGCTACAAACTGTGCAAATAGTTTTAGGATAAAATGGTGCTTCCAAAATGTAGATTTGAGTAATATCAGACCATAAGTAATGTTATTTTTTTTTTTGCATAACTGTCCCTAAACTCCTCCTCAGGGGTACTAATCACTGTGTAAATACAGTTATGATTAAAAGCACACACTTCACATCCCAGTTGTTAACCACCACAAAAAAAAAACACATCTTTGCCATCACAATTCTTGGAGTGATTCGAGCAATTAAAGCCAGAACCCCACCCAAGCATCTTTTACATTTGCAGATCAACTCTTAGCGCACATTTGCATTTCATTCAGGCAAGCAGGCACCCTGACATGAAGGCTTGTTTGAAGGATTGTTTTACCTGTCTGCTGGGCCTCTTCGTTTTACAGCACATAAGACTTAATTTACTTCAGCTGAAGCATTTTAACGATTGCGGTTATCTTTGTCCAAAAGGAAGAGCATATGTTTTGTATTTCAGGCAAAAGTTAGGCCTGGAAATGCGCGACCCCCTTCCTAGTACTCCACCGCCCCCCCTGAGGGTCGCGCCCCACAGATTGAAGACCTCTGCTCTACTGCAACCCTCATAAGCACTCTTTGTACAGCGCTCTGATACCGTGATGGTCATGTTCACGCTTTATAAAACACTATAACTAAAAATAAATATGTTCTTCATTAGCTTCGATTGCCTCTGAATGAGTCGTCTTCAGGAATGTCTTGATGAGCCATGGACTCGGACAGATCTGGAGAGCTTCCACGGAAAACATAATAAAGGGTTTCCTCTTGTGGAGACTGTTCTAGAACAGACAATCATTGGACCTCATAGTTTAAGGCCTCATGCCAGCCAAGGTTGTGAACACTACATCATCAGCTTAAAACACAGCATTTAACAGCTATCTTGTGGCACGCAACATCTCGACATTGAAATAGTACTGTAACCAAAAACAGATAATGAATGGTTCAGAGATTATTAAGATATTGCTTTTTAGCAACGGGACGTCTCTTTCATCAAATTACCTCCAAGGGAATCCAAATTTTTGACACGCGCTCCTAAGAGGAGAGCAAGGAAAGGCCCACAAATGTGAGCTCAACCATGAAGACCAAGGTGCACTTAGGAACCTTGTAAATATCCTAGTCTATAACAGGTGAATAAATAAAAGCACAAGCCAAAACGTGCATAAGTGAAGCTTTTCACAAGAATATTTTCCAAAAATGGCTTGTATGCCTCTGATTCAGTCCCAGTGCAAAGCCTCTACCTGAGACCTAATTCTCATCACTTCATCCCAATATCGAACAAATCTCTCACAAGAACTACAATGGCACCCAGACATGATTTCTCAATTGAACTCTCATGGTTCAGTGTACAAAAGACTCTGCATTTGATTATAATTTTATGAAAGATTTTAACAAAAGATTTGTTCTTGCCAGAAAATCTGCTTGACATGGGTTTGTACTGAAGTTCTTGTAAAAATGATGGGAGCTCCATTTAAGGCATCTTAACTACATTAGGTCCCCTAGAGGGAACCTTTAAGTTTAATGTTTGCTAGGTTAGTCAGTAAGATTCATGTTTCTGTTCCTCGGCTTGATTTCTCACTGTATAGTTTGCATGTGTCGTAGTCTGTTCGATTAAGCTTGGGAAATTGTAGAAGATCCCTTGGTGAAGAAGAAAAGTTACTTATGTGTAATGATAGTTGTACTGCATGCAAATTTTATTTAAATGCACACATAGTCCTCTATTTCTCACTTACCTGCAGCACTCTCTCTCAACCATTTCCACTCAATATGGGAAACTGACATGGTTCCAGCGTGGCTAGTGTTTTATAGCCTGACCTTGTGTGTACAGCCTGGTTTGGTTTTCATTCACAATGATAAGGAGAAGCTACAATTTTTCTACATAATAAACCTCTCCTTATTCTGAGATATATTCTGATATGACCACTAAAGAGCAACAATGCTATATAGAATAGATTTCTTTTGCTTTGCACTGACGCAGAGAAACAAGTAAACTAGTTCCCAGAGAGCATTTTTCAAGTACAAAAGCAGTGTTACAATTATGAACAGGTGTGTAACTTGCCTCTCTTTTAGAACAACTCTCATCCTAGCTGCAGACACCCCTTATGATGGATGCACAACTGCAATGTTAGCTACATTTAATATATATATATTTTTAAGTTTCCTATGTGATGGACAGTTTTTAAATGGAGAGTTGTTGGGAGTTCAACCTTATGTAAAATTCCTAAGTAGCTTAACTTAAGGCACCAGGCAGAATATAGCATGTTACTACACATGCTATTACATCGCGTTCCATTACAATGCGGTCGTTACAACGACCCCGTTGTTAGAACGCGATACCTTTACATCGCAAATCATTAGATCGACTTGCTGTAGGGGGCGCGCTGGACTTAGGAATAGTATAATTTACTATTCCAACTCCAGCGTGTGCAACAGTAGGGAAGGTGTTGGAATAATAAATTATACTATTCCTTAGTTTAGAGCGCCCCCTACAGCAAGTCGATCTAATGACTTGCGATGTAAAGGTGTCGCGTACTAACAACGCGGTCATTGTAACGACCGCGTTGTAAAAGCACTGCGATGTAATGACAGCGTTGTAAACGCTGTTTCCCCACCAGGCATGTTTGTTTTGGTCATGTGCCCCTCATTTAACATATAACATGTCACTTTGTAAGAGCAGTGCTCACTCCTCGACACTCAGTCAGTAATGTATCTCTGCCCGCAAGAGACAGTCTCTGCTTCTTTCTGTCATACAGCCAGGGTATGAAGAGTTTGGTGCGGGAGAGAGGCTGCTTCTTTGCTGGCAAACTGGGCAATATCACAACTTCATTTTCTGATAAACCTGTTTTTTTAAGTGCAATTCATTAGGATACTTACACAAAGATTTACTTTGGAGCAAATCAGCAGATGCCGTGTCCACCTAAGTCCAGCTATCTTTTAGTGTACTGAAAATGTTAGCACTAGCACATATATAGAGATGCTTTCACACACAAGCAACTCCTGCCTTAGAAGTTCTCCCAAGAAACTCTGGGCTTCTTATAGGGTCAGGATGTCGTGTTTTACCTCTGCCCTATCCTGCAAGATGGGGGTATCCAAAGATATTGGAGTAGACGCCTCTCTCACTTTTCACGTTGACATGCTTCATCATTGGCGCCTATCCACACCCGGGTAAGATGATACTACCCGGGCGGACTCAACCATAGATGTAATGGGAGTTCCTAGATAAAGCAAAACTGGATAAGCAGGGATCCAGATGAGTGATATTTTAAAAATACCTCAAGGTATACCCAAAGGCTATGCTTTATTGAGAGGCTACCTGGGGTATGGATAAAAAATTTGAATTTGCTGGGTTTTACTGAATTCAATTATTCAGTTGTACCCCTGTTACTGTGCCAACATGTTTTGGCCCTCTCAAGGAGCCCAAGTGGGTCTGGGGCCTTCGTCAGGGCTATATTTAGTGTATCCCTGCTTTTTTATTTTATTGTGCACGCACACCATGCACATTCGTGAGCCCTAATGCTCTCACTTGTCTTGGTTTTTTTCTTCAGTGAATTTTCTATGTAAGAAGAAAGACAGAGAAACCAATATTACTTCTCTCACCCATTCTGCCTTTTTACTTGCATCTCATAAATTCTTTATGTCAGACCGTTTTTGGTGTTTTACATATATCTTAGATTAGTGATTGACCATCTGGCAACAATCTTCCTTGTGGGTACTCAAGAAACATACTAATTGTAACAGCAGCAATGTTGTGTACGTCATCACATGCAAATGCCAGTTAAGATATATAGGCATGACCACACGTAGAATTAAAACATGCATCAACGAACACCGAAGCACATTTTGGTGTGAAAAAACTATCACGAAATTGATGCGCCATTTCCAAACATCTGGTCATACAGAGAACGATTTCACATGGACCGTGATAGAGTAATTACTTGCGACCATAAACGATAAACAACTATTGAAACTAGAACAAAGATGGATTTACCGCCTATCTAGCACTACAAGGGGACTGAATGAAGAAATACCATGGACCGCCTTGGCATAAAAATCCCACTAAGAAAAGGTATCCAATGCAAACCAGAAAAAACATCTACCATATGTACAGTGTCTAGTAGGTTGTATTGACCCAACATTGTGACATACGACACACATACACTATTGGTTTAGTCCCCCAACTGCGAGTACACATCCATTCACCGCTGAAAAACCATAAAGTAAAATAAAATACCCTAGCGTGTGGACTAGGGGTCGGATGTATGTCCAAATACATATATCTAGGGGGTTAGAAATAAGAATGAATACGATCCCTCACAACATGGTTAATTAGAGAGGGAAGTTCGAATCTTCATGACACGTTCACAAAGTTCCCAAAATCATCAGTATTCCTTTCAAATGTTTTTTTTACAAATGGTCCTTAAACAAAACTTTATTAACCACAAAGAAGGATCTACTAGACCCCTATAATGTAGAAATATGAAATGAACCGCAAACTTAACAATAGAGAAAACAGTTTGGGAACGAATGTATATGAGCACAATGAGAGATCGTGTGTGGGAACCCAGGTATCGTAGTAGAATGCTCGCAAATAGAAAAAAACGAAGTTCCGTCCTCGAAACTCCATCTCTTCCGATTCCGAAACTCCATTTCCCAACATTTAGTGGGAAAACACAGACGCTGCCGAATGACGCATTAACGAGAGGCACGACAGCGCTTTAAGAACAGACCCACACCGCCAAACTCATCACTCGGCGGCGGTCTGAGCACAATCACCGAGGTAATCCTGCGGTGCCGAAATCTTTGACGAAGTAAGTAACGGCATGAGTATGTGTGGGAGGACACGGCGGTTGTTCTTCTGGTACACCGCCGGTCCCCAGTGGAAGGTGAGAAACATGTATGTCACTGGACCAGCAACCCGTTTTTTTGCCATATATGGGGAAGAGCGATATTTACCTCTTCTGCTTCCCCTTATTCTTAACCGCATTAAAACACGAATTTAAAGGGTAACAGCGAGCGGGGAGAATTGCCGTAATGCTATCATTTGAGAACTCCGCCAGGAGCTGATTTACCAATAAAAGAGACACTAAGCTACCAACGAGACACACATAGAAGGGGACTTAAACTTTGAGCAAAACAAAACACCATGTATGCATACCGTTGGGTTAAAACCCGCCACATAGTAATACACCTGTTCTTTCTCTTGAAGTGTTTGACTACAAGACGGCACCTCCCACCTGAACTGCATGCCCATTGAAAAGTAATACCAGTGGGTAAGCGCTAGTGTGGCTGAGTATGATTGGCACAACATGGAGGTTGTTCAGAGAGGAATGCATATAACATGAACAGCACAAACAAACCACCACCCATAAGAATGAATCTGGACCTATCATATAGTTCATCATTAATTAGAACACAAACTCGTATAGAATTATTTCACAAACCACAGCAGCGAACAAATGTCACGGGATCACAAAAACTCACTGATTTTAAAGAGAAATTCACAAGGAAGATTGTTGTCAGATGGTCAATCACTAATCTAAGATATGTGTAAAAAAAACAGTCCGACATTAAGAATGTATGAGATGCAAGTAAAAAGGCAGGATGGGTGAGAGAAGTAATATTGGTTTCTCTGTCTCGCTCCTTTCATAGAAGATTCACTGAATAAAAAAAACCAAGACAGGTGAGAGCATTAGGCCTCACGAATGTGCATGGTGTGCGTGCACAATAAAATAAAAAAGCAGGGATGCACTAAACATAGCCCTGACGAAGGCCCAAGACCCGCTTGGGTTCCTTGAGAGGGCCGAAACATGTTGGCACAGTAACAGGGGTACAACTGAATAACTTAATTCAGTAAAACTCAGCAAATTCACATTTTTTATCCATACCCCAGGTACCCTCCGAATAAAGCATAGCCTTTGGGTATACCTTGAGGTATTTTTAAAATATCACTCATCTGGATCCCTGCTTATCCAGTTTTTCTTTATCTAGGAACTCCCATTCCATCTATGGTTGAGTCCGCCCGGGTAGTATCATCTTACCCGGGTGTGGATAGGCGCCAATGATGAAGCATGTCACGATAAGTGAGTGAGGCGTCTACTCCAATATCTTTGGATACCTCCATCTTGCGGGAGAGTGCAACTGACCCAACTTTCTCTCGCTCCCCATAGTGTTAAAAAGGGCATATATAGAGATACCTGTAGCATCCTTGTGATTATCATTTGCTAATGCAATTCCTAAAGATTGTCTTAAATGCATCATGGTGATGCATGAGGACTGGGAAGTGGCGGGAATACAGACGATGGGAGACTTATATCGCGAGGGAAAACTGGTGCCATTAGACACACTGGCTGACGAAGATGGTCTGCCAAGAGGCCATTTCCTACTGTACAACTCGCTAATTTTAGGAATGCGGGCACTGTGGAGGGACATAACACATGAACCCAAAACACATCTCACCATCCAATACCTACACGAATTAGGAATGGGACGTCATCTCACCAAATGGTTCGCAGACTCGCTGAGAACGCACGCAACACAGCCACTGACATCTCTTAGGCAACACTGGGACATTGACCTACAAAGGCCTACACAGATCAGGAATGGACCGCCATATTGGAAGGGCCTACACGGATCCCTAGAAATGCTAGATTCTGCCTCATACAGTACTATATAGTACAGAGGGCGTACCTGACGCCAGCCAAAATAAGTAAATACTTCGGGCGTACAGATTCTTGCTGCCCCAGATGTAATCATGCGGATGCGGACCTGCTGCACATGCTGTGGGCCTGCAGGGCCCTCGCCAACTACTGGGAGACAGTCGCTCACTTCCTGTTGAACTGTACTGAACGTGAAGTGGTCGCGTCCTGGGAGGTATGTCTTCTGGGTCTCTACCCTAGATCCAAAGGACACAAAACAAAGTCTAGGTTCATAGATTTAGGGTTAATCACAGCTAAGCGCTTGATCACCAAACGCTGGAAAAGTTCAGAACCCTCTCACAAGTCAGCCTGGTTTCACTCACTCACTACTTGGGCACAGGCGGAGAGCGTTGCTCTCCATCGTGAAAATACCATGGGGATTCGTAAGCACCCAATGGGCGCTGCATGGGATACAATCCTCCTAGAATTCCAAAGGTCAGAACTCCAGACACATTCCACAAACGATATGGATACAACAGCCAACATCATTCAAGAAGCGTACATCTGAGCCAACACGTATCTCATAATAGAACGCAGCACATTAGCATTACCTGTGCATGCCCAATAGACTTAACACGAGTCGCAACAAGGTGAGACATATAACTGACCGGATCACTGCTATGCGATACAAGAGCTGGGAGGTGACTACACAATAAAGTTGGGCGAAAGTTTAAAAAAACGTTTCCTCCCGACCCCGTCTCCTACCCTCCCGACCTTCAAGATCCACCTACCCTCCTGCAAATATGCCATTAAATGCTTCCACAGGCAACGTCAAACATACTGAATGTCTGATACATTGACATCTGTTATGCTACAACTATTAAGTGGCAAAATGAAACTTATACCGCCTGTGTTGTTTCCTCTTCTTCTGTGTTTGACAATCCAATTGAATGCACAGTTGAGATCGAAAAGTGTTATTTGTCGAAATAGTAATATGCATACTGCTTCCATTTCTTCCACTGTTAAAATCAAAATTAAATAAATTTAAACAAAAAAAATCATGGTGATGCATGAGAATATAACCTTTTATGTTGTTATGCTCCACATGCACAATATTATTGTGTGTCTCTAAATCTCCTTATCATACTGCATCTAATATCCCATATCCTTATCTTACTGCATTCAATATTCCTTATCTTACTACATTTAATATCGCATAGGCACATTGCATGCTCCTCATCTTTTATCACATGGGTACCACCAGATGCTGGAGTGTGTGGGGAGCAGTAGTCATTGAGAGCTTAAGTTTCATTTTCTTCTGTTTCCTGCTGCTAGCCGCGCATCCTGATATACTGTTGGTAGTGGACCTTTGAATGGCAGGCGCTTGCTAGCATCCTTCCTGGTAACTTTCATACCCTTCCAAGCTGCTGGCACATGGCACTGCAGGAGGTCAATGAGGTACATATTAGTGGTGGGCAAAGTTTCACACTCAGCAAACCTCACAGTTTTCAAACTTCTCCAAAATCGAACGCTGGAGAAATTTAAAAAAAAAAAAAAAATTACAAGCTTTATTTTCTCTTAAAAATATTTTTCGAAGGAATTCCCTCTAACTGTTATGATTTTTAATTGCAGATTTTCTTCTGCAAAACATATGTTTGGCAGATGTTTTCTAAACTTTGCAGATTTGTGAAGTTTGCCAAGGTTTTGGAAAAAATATTGAGGGAAAATATTTCCAACTTTGCACTTTAATTACTTAATCATATGTTTTTGTTTTTCATTTATGATTTGCAAAGTGCAGTGAGGCACATTTTGAGTGTGAGCCAGTAAACACTTAAGAGTTAACATTATCCTAGGATTCCAGTACCTCATGGTTTCTGACGTTTACCACAAAGCTTTTGGGTGCTCTGGAGAGGAGAGTGTTCACTGACCACCTTTTGCCCTACAGGTTTGAGTGGAAAGAGACTTGATGCAGCGGCTCCAGGGTCAGGTGTTGGGCAGTCTCAAGGTTTGTATGATGGGTGAACAATCTGTCCTTGAACAGATAGAGTGTTACGTACCAACAGAAGGGAACTGAGCTTGGTTTGGAGAGTAGGGGCCCTCGCCTCACGCCCTCGCCTCACTGTCTGTTGAGCTGCACATATGCTGCCATTGCAGGCTCTGGCCTTTCAGCAATCACGCCTTCTTGTCATCGAAATGGCCAGGTCATTGTTAATTTTGATTTATTTTTGTTCTATTTTGTAAAGCTTCCTTTGGTTGGTTTTCAATCACTGATTGACCCTTCTCTTCACTTCCCTCTCTCCCCCCTCCCCTTGTCTCTCTGTGCTTCGCTGGACATACACCCTAGGGGAGTTTTCAGGTGTGTATCCTCCACCGCTTCTCTTTCTCCTTTGTTTTGAATTGTTTTGCTTTCGTTCATGTTGTTGAGTTCCTTGCTAAGGTTGGATTGAATGATGTAGTATGCACATACAATACTCCCCAACTATTGCCAGTTCACTGCCTGCTTTGCACCTTTTGGTCTCACCTTTCCCTTATTTGGGTTTACTGGGCATAGTGTTCAGAAACCCACAGCTAAACACAATACTAAGGCTCTCTTGCTTTGTGCTCACCTGCCTGCTACATCCCAGCTTCTCCAACAGCTATGTGTGCTTTAGGTTCACTTCACTGCCAAAAAAAGACTGTTTCCAAGCGAAAAGATGACATAAAGTAGGGAATGATGGCAAATGATATCGAATATTGGTTTCTTCGTCATGGAGCATGGCAAAATGGAAACTGGTAGCTTTTAAAAAATGTTTTACTACGTATCAGATTGGGTGGGACGCGATTACATTGTCTTTCACACTGTTTCCAGGCAATTGAAGAAGAGGGTTGGGTTAAATACCTATGTTATAAATTAATTCAAGTGAATGAAGGTCTGTCCAACAACTCATGTTCTAGTGCCAACCTAGCCTCACTTTGAAGCATTTGCACTGTCATTGATTTCTTCAACTTGGATCTTGTTCTGCTTGTATGTGATCTTAAATAGATTATCAAGCTTTGTCTCTTCTATAGTATTTGGCACCTGATCAGAACTTTTTACCCAAAGGGGCCTACAAATGCACTTAAAATATTAGCTTCGGAAGATCTTTTTCAAAAACTCAATACAAGATCCAGTGACAGCAGTATCTCAAGCTGTGGTTTGTGTGCTTTTTGAAGTTTTTTATGCTTTCTGACTTCTTCCTGTGATTTAATATTTTTTTTCTAGGTTACAGATATGAAAGGGCATTTAAAAATGTCGAGCTTTATATGACATTTGGAGACTTGGGGAATTGCTTACTTAGAGCTTACATTAATTTTCTCAATAGAACCATAGGTTATAATGTTGGGATATTCTTTTCATAGCAAGTGCTTGCAACATATGCACTCTCTGAGTAGAACTAGTCCAAAAAAGTAGGCAAAGGAATGTGTGATCAATATGAAAAACTTGCATCACCATAAGCAAGAAAGGTGGCTAAGTAACTGACACTCCATTTATGAAAAACTAAAGTGTTACAGGAGTCATAGCTTTAACATCACCAACTTCTTGCAAACGTGATTGATACTAAAACCACATTTCAGGTTAAGAGCTATGTCAGCATTTGTGCTTAGTGAAGTCCCTCAAAAACTGCACTGATTTTATTGAATATAAAATTTCTATCCCCCAGACTCAGGCAAAATGCCTCATTATGAAGAGGAAATAAAGCTGAAAAGGCCTACTTAGACATCTGCAGTACTGTTCTATATTCACAGATCATTTTTAAATGTGTGATGAGTTTGTTTCCGTTCCTTTGAGCTCAAATGTACAGCAACTGCTGCTTTATCCCCTCTTTTGTACTGGCTCCTGGACAACAGCCAGTGATTCTTCCTGATTGGTTCCTTTCTAAGCTGGTGCCTCAACTGAAATTGTCTGTCTTGGTTAGTTCTATAAACTTTAGCCATCAAATCTAAATCATGACATCTGTCCTGATGCTCAAATCCTTCAGTACCACTATCTACTGTATCGGTTCACCATTGAGACTCACTACATCGGCATCCATGTGGAAGTCATAGTCATCCACATAGATGCCATGACTACATTTGACTGTTATCGCTCATACCCAACAATATGTTTAAGGGACATTGAAGGCTTACTGAATTCTGTGAAGACATTATAAGCACTCACCCAACTTTTGATGAAGATTTGTGTGCTTCGAAGATGGTCAAAACAATGCTAATTTGACATCCTGGTGGCATCACCCAGAGAGCCCCTACAGAACTTTATTTTCCTGTTCATAAATGTAAAAGACTAACAGCTTGATCTATAATACTACCCTGCCTCTTCCCCCTTCTTACATTTTGGAATTCATTTCTATGTTAGATATTTCTATTGAAATTACGTTAGTAGCTGTTTTCTAACTCCACCGACTACGCAGCCTTTCCTTATTAATTTCCTAGTTCATAATATGACTTAGTTAGGAGATGCTCATTTTAGCACTCCGTGATCTTGTCCACTGCAGGGAGTAAATTATCCCACACTGCCATGCCATGTTCACCTCCATTCCTCGTCATAGAAAATGTAAGAGTTTGAGAAAATTAGGCATAGTCATCTTATCCTATTCACCTAATAGTGCTTGCTGGTTGCCTCTCATTGGAAGGGCCTCCCAGTTGAAAGGAAAGTGAAGAAACAGCTTTGGTTAGCAATGAGTGTTTTCCATTGCTCCCAGCGTATTGCTGTTCCAGTTGCCATTCCAGAAGTCCATGTATCTTGTATTTCACTTCTTAATGACTTCTCAACAGTGAGTTTTTCATCCTAGCCATTGTAAAGGAGATTATCTTCAGATCTTCATCTCTTGTTCTTTTGCAATCTTTCTGCATATGTCCCATAGTCTGTTTGTTAAATGGTACAAGTTATAAAGATAGGTCCCCATTGAAGTTAACTGGGCTTCTTCTGTCATTAATCCTTTGTCACTGATTGCATTTTAGTCTGAGTGTTTTCTGTTTTTCTAAGCTTAACATAGTCTCCTTTTTCACTGTCCTTTAGCACACTATTACCTCCCATCAATGCCAGGGAATTAGTGTCTCCCTTTTGAATTCTGGCACATATAACAACTCTACAGACCAGCCCCAATCCTGTAGGAGGACCTCAAAGAAGTCAGGGCTATCTCTTGAAGCAGTCAGGTCTTGCTCTTCAGGCTCTGCTTCTTGTTTTTTCAGACAAGTACAGCCTTGATTCGCTGTACTACATAAAGAAGGAAGGCAGAGACCTCTTTACTTCTGAAGGAATCAATGCCTTTCTATTTTAGTGCTGTCCTTAAGAATGATATTGACTGCCCTCCATCGCCTCTGTCGATGTTTGTACAATGGTTCATACCTATCACTTTGTTATCTGCTTTGCAATCGCTTCCTAATTAGTTCAGAGTCACAGATGTGATGGGCAAAAACATTTTAATAATATATGTCCACATTAATCCTGGTATGGCTTCAGATTGCATCTAATACATGCTTGGAAGCAAAGATAACTCGTCCCGGATAACTACTAGGTTTAGAATATCACTCTGTGGAATCAGTCAACCAGACCTAGTTGAGAGGAAAGGTTTTGACAGATATCTGTGAAAGAGTGGTCACTTTCAAACTTTGTAGTCACTTAGAACCCAAATAGCTTCTGCATAAACATCACTCCCTTGCCATATTTTGTTACAGTATCAGCAACAAACTTTCTCTTGGATGGCTTACATAAACAGCAGTATGATGGCACTGCGTTAATGTTAAAACTATTGGACCCTCAGTCAACAGTTGTGATTGTTGTAACACTTCCGTTGTGACTAGTAAATTCAGTCCTATAGAATTTGTTTAGTAATTTATTCCTTTCTTCACCTCTATTTCTAAAACCAACCCCTCAATTTCCATATTATTGTAGATCCTATTTAATAGGCATATGAATAGACTTTGCAACCCAGGTTAACATGAAAATATTTTCCATATTGACACACTTTTCTAAACATGGAATCTTCCAAGGTTTTAAGTGCTTAATATCATATCCTCTCCTGTCAGGAGGATGATCTTTGAGCATTTTTCACATGGAACTTGGCATTTTAACCTTAACATATCAGTTGCATTGGGAAGTGAAAAGTCATTATTCCAGTGATACTATTGAGGCTAGTAAAAGATAAACACCAGTTGGACGCGATACATAAATATCTTTAGAAGTTACACATGCTTGAGAATTAACTCTATAAGTGGTCAATTTCCTCCTGTTCAGCATACAGCCATCTACCTTAAACAGTCACAGGCTTGATTGAACAAAGTAAGAAACAATAGAAATATATATGGAGTTAATTTCACGCACATTTGCGTGCACGTAAATGGAAAATAGATGAGTAAAGAGTTGGATTTTTTGACTAATTTTGCAACCCTGAATAAGGATTTGTGAAGTGCTTTGCGCAGAAATTCAACATAGTACAGCAGAAATTCTCCAGTATGGGGGTATTCTGCAGTGCCAAGTTAAGGGTTCAGGTGGGGGTGGTGAAGTGCCACAGGTGGCCATTGGGAAGGTAATAGATGTCCACAAAGTAGTTTTTAAAGTTAGCCAATGGTACTTTTACACTCATTGTGTGCACCTAAAATGAATGCAAAAAATGCATGAATAAATATGTAAATTTGGTGTGAAGGACACCCAAACAACTCAATATTACATGGGGAATTGGGGGAAGCTGTGCTCACCTTACTAAATATCCTCAACCGTGCTAAAGGTTGGAGTGCACAGTGGAATGAACATTCACTGGAAAAGTTTCTGTGGACTAGTTAACTGACTTGAGCATTTACTCTGAGGTATGTGTCCAAATAGAATTATTTGCAGAATATGTGGCAGGCAGGTAGGCATTGGCATTCCAGGATAGCAATTTTATTTGCCATTTAGTGACACTGTAGCAATCCCTTTGATAATTTGACACTTAAATCAAGTGGAGTGCATTAATTCCCTAAATCACTATCGCTATTTGAGCCCTGACCATAAAACATCTGAACCCAACAATATCCCAAACTCCCTTCACCCAGAGTGTTGTCCTTTAGGCCAGACCTATCTGTCTCACTTCCCCAATGCACATAGTGGCCGTAGCCCCAGTATTCTAACTTACTTGATGGAACAGGCCTAGTACCTAATACCCTAGAAGTATAAGATCGCTTTCAACTAGCGAGGGGCAATTGGAAACTCGAAAGGGATTGTCTGCTATGTATTGCCCCACTGCCTAGCCAACATGCAGAATTATTATGCACTAGTTATCCTACCTCCAGTAATGTCTGCATCTGACCTGTAGTAAGGGGTCATGTTGCAAACTAAGAAAAATACTTTTATTACCACCCTGGATGCATCATATAGGAGCCTGATAAGTTCAATTCTGAACTACCTCACACAGGGAGGCAAAGGCATCACTCCTAGGAGTGTCAGAGATCTTGTGCCAAAGTTGAAGGAATGGTAGCTTAAGCGTCCTGCAAGCAGCCAGATGCAGAGTTTGCCCCAGAATGTGGCTAACATCAGTTTCTCTAACCATCCCACCCTCTCTTGAAGGGGGAAAAGAAGGGAATTTGCTTGTCCTTCAGCAGCTTTTGCGGGGATGAGTTGTGGCAAGAGCCATCCGTGCCAGCCTGATACCATACCTCAAGCCAAATCCAGGAATCATCAGTGAGCTGCAATACCAGGATAACTCTTGGAGGTGCTGAGAAAAGCATAATTTATTTTGCTGCCTTGTGTCTCTGTTCTTTGTGATTGCTTCAAAGGTTTTTGTTGCCTTTGGACCACCAGTGTAAAATCCTGGAAAAACAGAATCCTTATGTTATTGAACTACACTCTAGCTCTGTAGGATTGCATCTCTGCCTCTGTAGTTAAACAGAAATGCTGTTATTCCTCCGGGTGAGGCATCTGGTGTCAGTGACAGAGCCAGTGCTCTATGTGTTCTTTCGAATGAGAAGGCTGAGAACCCTTTAGGTTGAAGCATTTTGTGTGTGAAATATTTGACAAAAAGGTCCACTTTGGATCTTTTTCTTTTACCGGAATGCCCACTATGTGCACACGATGTGACTTTTCATGTTTTCTACTCCTCAAGCAGAGAATCTGGATTCTCTCTGTAGACACACTATGACATCTTTGATATCTTTTATTTACTCCCATGGTTGTGGGGTTCTCTTCTCCACTGTGTCCACACTGTTAGATAATTTCTGAAAAGTCTGCACAGCGTAGAGTAGATTTATATCTATGCTTCTCTATCTACCTTATGTTTGTGTCCTTTATTGGCAAAATAGGACATGGAGCAATGGCTCAGTGTCCTCATTAGTCAAGCTGGCGAGTGGCCAATTTGAGGACCAAATGGTAACAATTTTGATTCTCTCTTTCAGTTGAGGATTTGCCCACCTAGCTTCATCAGTTTGAGGAGTACTATGCAGATATTATCCTGACTGAAGGAATTCAACTTTGAGCCTCAGCACATACTGGCAACTTTGGACAACAAGATGGGTATCAGTATGTTCTCAGACAATTGGTCAACCATAACCTTTATGGCTGCCATGTTGTCCTACTTGTAGCAATGGACTTGGTGAAAGCTAGTCTATTGAGGGCTCATTTGTAGGGCCGCTAAGAAATTGAAATTTTCCCTTACAATGATGACCAAGGGCTAAGATTTTCGTTATGCTAAAAAGAACAGAGATATTTGCATATCTTGCATTTCTGTTCCTTAAGCAGGCTACTGAGTAAAAAAAAACAAAGCTAAAGTTTAAAAATGATCGATGTGCCCCTTACTTGAAAAGAGAGACATCCAGTTCTCCATCTACACCAGACCGCAAATATGTCACTAATTAATTATGGAAGGCTAATCCTGAATGAATGTTTTACTGTTAGAAAAGGTCCACCCTGAGTGCAGTGGATGTGGCGCACCTTTGAATGTACTTGATCCATTACGTCCCCGCCTAAATATGTTTCTTTTAGAAGCTTACAAGGCATGCCAGTTTTAGTAACAAGAGAAGCCTTTCTTTGCCCACAGCTCTCCCATGAATACAAATATTGGCTTTTCTCATTCCTTCTGTCTTTAAAGTTTGTTGGGACAGTCTTTCAGTACACACATGTTTCTCATCCACATGTGCCTGATCTAGTCTCAGAAAACAATCTATTGTATGTTTGCCTGTTCTATCATACCCCTTTAAAGCTGACACCATTACAAAGACCTTAAGAGCCGTTTAGAACCGAGGAGGATGAGATCACTTCTGCAAAAACCCAATTTCATGGATTTACAGTCTAAACACCTGTTTAGCTGTTTTAATTTCTGAATATTCCACTTCAATTGATTAATAATCAATTCTGATGTTTGAGGATCCATCTTCTGGAGTATAGAAAGATCCCACCCAGCTTCTGTAGATCAATTGGCCTGGTTATCCGGCCTGTGCTTAATCTGTAAAAAACATAAGTGCCAGGGCCCACGTCAGGATGCCACTGCATCTTGTACCACCCGTTGCCTCTGGCAGAGCTGCCAATAACAACACCGACACACTACTAATCATCACACTCTTAAAAGTGTGACAAATCCAGGCCCCCAAGCTATAAAACGCCTGGGTGGTAGGTATTAGTAATTTTTTATTGTGTATTGAATTAATAAAGATCTGTTGTCCTTATCTCTAAATTCGACTGACGGTGCCATCATGTGCAGACTGTCATACGTGCCGGTGCTGACAATTAAGCTGACAATGAAGTGCCGGGCACCATAAACCACCAGCTAAAATTAAGCACTGGTTATCCCCAGATGACATATTTCCCTTCTACCATTCATCTCATAATTGGAGATATATCTTCTTGTCCTAGTCCAAAAAAGAGAGCTAAAATGGACATCAAGGAATGGGGTGATTTTAGACTCTCATAAACTGCAGTTGTCACTTTGTGCCAAATCTGAGAAAAATAATTTGTTATAGAATGTGAAAATTCTGAGATAAGAGCATAGCCTGCAACATCTGTCTCCTCTGCAGACACTTATGAAAGATAACGCTAGTCATGGCAAATATATTATGTTTTTTGGCTCAACGTTCTGTTTTTTTAGAGGCCAGTAGATTTTATGCAGAAATTCTAAGGAGCTTTTTGTTGAATTTTGTAGTTCTTTTCAAAATTTTCAGAAAATGTGTATACATTTGTAGATTTGCCCTTTAGTGCAGCTCACATACTTTGCCATGCATACAATTCCAACATGTTTAAACTTATTTTCCTTACAAATGTACTGACAGTGCACAGGCAGACACACATACAATTTTGAGTGGAACTGTGCATGCTCCTGCAGATTCATGCGCTTGGCTTACACAGCTCTTTGCTTGATGATACTTAACTGCTGCCTTTTCTTCCTCCTTTTCCTTCCTTGCGCTTTCTTGTCTGTTTTCCCTCCTTGCCATGTGGGACTGCACTCATAGTGCGAGATGATTTTTTTGGTAAGGCTCAGGCCTCTATTTTCTCTCTCCCACTGTCAGTGGACCATGTCTTCATAATTTGTGTTTCCATCTCTCTTGTTCCTACTAAGAAGGAAGGACTGCTCTGTGGTGCGGTGGGTTCTTATCATTTCATGACTTTCAATAACTCACTTTGATGGGTCAAGTTCTCGGGAAAACAGGTGTGCTTGCTTACAATCACACAAGCACATACACATTTTCATACCCCTCACTACATCACTTGAAAACTATACTCCTTTATATAAGATCACCTTGGTTTAACAATGCCCCCACTGAACTAAGTTTGTCTTGGCTTGGAAGCTGTTGATCTCTAATTGGAATAACCAGCAGATCACATCTATTCCATATTGGTATGGGATTTTCAGCTATGAAGTGCTGTCTGTCTACCTCACTTGAGAGGGTTTTTTCTCGTTCAGAGATCTCTGCCCTAAACAAAGGCAGCTGTAACCAGACCCTTAAACCACCATTATCCCATTCAAGAGCAGAAAGTCTTCTTTCTCTATTACCCCCAATAGTATGTTTAAGTCCCTGGTAGGAGGATCGATATGATGGTCTTTCCAAGAGATCTCTCTGCCATTCACTGAGAGGTGCCCATCGCCACACACTTGCCACGAGCACTGTCGTATTCACAGTGAGAGTTGCTTTATGTATCCCTTTTACTCCCTAACATCTAGCGGTGTCTTATTCAGAGTTGGCTGTTGCTATAGCACAGAGCTCTAGATCTTCATCTGCTGACACTGATGATGATGGGGGTCTTCCTTGTAGGCCAAACAACTTCCTTTGACTCAGGAGTTATGAAATCATAACATTCCTCTAAATCACAACAGTCTCTCAATCCCATACTAGGGCGGCTATATCCATCTGTTTGGTACAGACCACATATATTATTCCTCAGGTCTACATTTTAAATCTGGAACAGTCCCTCTTCCTTGGAACAATCAAGTGACCCAATATTCATAGTAAATTGATTATATTAATTATTATTTCTTTGATTTTCAGCATGCATGCAGACACTTCCTAATTTTAAGCTTTCTTGATTGTGTTTTAATCATCATATTACTTCCATCTATGGGATTTGGGCTCTGTCTTGCTGTTGTGTGTTCATAATTTCAAGCTCATTTTCTCTATTTTTGTTTATAATTTGACAGTTTGCTCATAACTTGTGGATCTCATGGGTTGGTGTATTCAAGAAGATATTATTCTTAATAACGTTTTATAACCTCAATGCCCTCTATGGTCCATGCTGTGAGGGGGTGGGGCAGTTGTCCCAGACTTGGTGTCACATAATGGTAGGGGCTCCTGCCAGAATTCGCTCTGTCCTACAAAACCACTGTGCCCAGTATCATAAGGGTTTTTTGCCAGAGTCACTTTATCCCAGACTGTAAGGGGCTTCCCTCAGAGTTCAGTGTGTCTCACAGATAAAGCTGTCCAAGATTCCTCCTGATCCCAAAGTCGTGAAGTCTGATCGAGATTCCTTTTTAGCCTATACTGGAAGATCATGTCGCACAGCTCCTTTTTGCCATTACCGTGTGGTACGCAGGGATTGGGCGACCCTGAGCACTTTCATGTCCCTCATGGGGATCATTTATCCCAGTGCCCTTTGTGTCCCCCTCCTTTGTACCGGACTACCTCAGAATCCTTTGTTGCCCATGCTGGATGTAATAGTCGATGCCACAGAGCCCTTTGCATCACACACTGGCCGTGGTCACCATGAGTCGTTTGAGTCCCATTGGAGGGTTTTTCATTCTAGAGGTCCATGTGTCACTCTGTAGAAATCCCCTGATATCGCAGGCTTCGAACCACCTGAAGCATTTTATTTATACGCATCCTTCTATTCCAAATACATCCAGTGATGCCAGAGATCCCAAAGAGCTACAGTTGTTAAACCTGCAGGTGGTCAGATGAACACCTCTTCTTCAGAAAGCCTTGTCCCTTCATGATTTGGCTGACCTGCATTGCTATCAGGAGAGAAGGAGGGGCGGACACCCTCTGCAGTACTATGCATGTTTAGGCCAGCAGCATGTGGCCTGCTAAAGACATATCTTGTGCCCTTGTGTAGAGGGAATGGGGCCTAGCAGTTGGGCTAGATAGAATGTCACTTTTTGGACATGTATTTAAATATCAAAAGGAGAGAGAGGATTAGAGAACTAGTCCTTATCCCCAAAGTTTAATGTATATCATCAAATAGGACTAGGCTAGGGTTGTATACAAATGCAACACTGTATGGTTTTTGTAAAAAGAAAAGCTTTTTTCTTTTTTTGAAAGCCCTCACCCACCAACCTAGTTGGTGGCATGCTTCATCATCGAGCCCACCTGGTGACACCGATTGTGTCCCTGGTGTGCTTCAACGCCTGGTTTACAGCGGAGCAGGTATCTTGACTGAGTGTGCAGTGCTGTGACGTGAAGGTGAATTTAAAAACTGTACAGTGGTCCCATTACCCACAGGGTTTATTTTTAATGATTGGGCCTCTGGCAGTTATAAAAACAAGGCAATGGATGCGTGTAGAGTAA
Source organism: Calotriton arnoldi (assembly GCA_963921515.1). Taxonomy (NCBI): domain Eukaryota; kingdom Metazoa; phylum Chordata; class Amphibia; order Caudata; family Salamandridae; genus Calotriton; species Calotriton arnoldi. The sequence goes on from CAWUFW010003586.1 coordinate 407,854, forward strand.
TAATGGCTCTTACATCCAAAAACGGTCTACATGTTTCAGCCAGGCCTCAGATGTGTACTGGCTTTCCTCAGGACCATAAAATGATGTGCGTGGTGAGATCTAAAACTTAGTTTGTGTTCAGACCAAATGTGTTGCACGCTCTAAGGTGCACTATGTATGAGAGGCAGGGGTTCTAGCTGAACTGCATTACAGCTCTGGACCCGTGTAAAGACCTACTTGGCTGTCTCGGATCTTCGGAGGCACTTCCGCTAATTGCAAGTGAATGCCTTAAGAGGGTAACCCCCCCCACAATCGGTGTCACCAGGTGGGCCCGATGATGAAGCATGCCACCAACTAGGTTGGTGGGTGAGGGCTTTCAAAAAAAGAAAAAAGCTTTTCTTTTTACAAAAACCATACAATGTTGCATTTGTATACAACCCTAGCCTAGTCCTATTTGATGATATACTTTTTGGACATGACCATGACTGAATTGCATATAGTTAAGCCCTCCTTAAATAATAAAAACAAGCTTAAAATAATGAATTCAACTGCACCCAAGTAAATAAACAATGATTCAGATGGTACATCGCTTTTTTGATGCCTAAATGAGACCATGGGAGGGATAGGTCAAGAGATGGAAGGGTCCCGTTCTCGCTGTGCCGTAGGACTCAAGCTGCATGTCAGAACTGAGGTCCAATAAAGAAGACACAAGTCTGGGAGGTTTGTTTTCCCATTTACCTGTGATGTGGCCTGCCATGTTATCAGTCACTTTTGGTATTGGGCCATGGCTATTTTGCTAAAGGCTGTTCCTTTCTCTAATGGCCCAGAAAAGCTAAAAACGATGGAAGAGGTCACACCTAGAGTAATTTTTGTTACCTGCAGTTGAACTCAGGAGGAGAAAGACTGTATGATAGAGGAGAAGAGCCTCCTGGACTATCTGTAGCCCCCACACACTGGTTAAGTTATGTCATTCACAGCTGTTAAAATTGTTGTTTTTGGTATAAACCTGCCTGGATTTTCTTTCAGGAATGGGGAAGGAAGTTGGGAACTTGCTGCTGGAGAACTCCCAGCTCTTGGAGACCAAGTAAGGAAATAGGATGAATTTTGTAAGCTTCTTGAGAGCTCTTTACAAGGGAAGTTGATTGCTTGTGATACATTTCTGCACGGTGGAAGCTTTACTGTCATAGGTCAGGCAATTACAGTCTTCTCAGTAGAACCTAAGGGGCACATGCATCAAAGGTTTTTGCGAGCGCAAACGGTGCGATTCGCAAAAATCGGCCGTTTGCGGCCGCAAAAAGGCCTTTTGCGATGCATTAAAGTGTTAGGCACTCGCAATTTAAGAAATCGCAATTTATTGCGATTTCTTAAATTGCGATTGTATTTGCGAGTCGCAATTAAGGAATGTTTAGGAATCGCTATTTTAATAGCGATTCCTACATGCATAGGCTTTTGAGAGTCCTTAATTGCGATTCCTTAATAATCGCAATTAAGGACTCGCAAAAGCTTTTATTGATGCATGTGCCTGTAAGGCTCTGAAAGATAGGCCTTTGAAACAACATTGTGTTCCCAGCGCAGACTTCTATTGCCATTAGTGTGAGCCTTCCCAAAAATAATTTGCCAGCCTGCAAAGCTGCATCCGAGAAGTAACCTTCAACTACCAAAGAAGTCTCTGGTTAGAACATATGTGTCAATGGAAAAAAGCATAGACTAATAAATGCATGTTTTAGTCTGGCAAGTGCATGCCCTCTCAAATAATCTTCAACTGACTTGGAGCAGTATTATTTTATCTCGGATGTCCTTTTCCTGCTTCATTTAAAAGTGGAAAATTGGTTCTCAGAAAAGTCTGTGGCTGCTTAAGTGATCTACTACTTAGTTCTTGTTGTTACTGATACATTTTAGCGAAGTTGAGTCACTGCTCGTTTATCTATACTCTCAGATAGCATCAACCCAGGAGGATTGCGCCCTAGACGGATGGAAATAGACAAGTTACTACATAATTCTGACACCCATTGCCTTTGCTGTTTTTTCTCACTTTCATTAAAGAAATGCCCTAAACGTGGTTAAGAATGATCTAATCGCTCAGGTTGACCAGCTATCAGGGGAACAGGAGGTGCTGAAGGGGGAGTTGGAAGCCACAAAGCAGGCCAAAGCAAAGATGGAGAACCGGGTGAAAGAGCTTGAGGAGGAGCTCAAAAGGTAAGTGTGAATTAAATACCATCCTCAAACCCCATGCATGGGATGTGAGAATTACCTCGTCTGGGATCTTTTCTAAAACACTGCTTAACCCAGAGTCTCTTTTTGACATGCCTGCAGATCTTATCTCACTGCACTAACATAACTGCATCTGCTCACGTCTTGCTACTTTTATTTGTTTATTTAGCAGCTCTATGTCTGGCATCCATATAAAAATGACAATTCTTCTTAACTTAAACCCTGACCTTTTGCCCCCAAATTCTGATCGATGAAATAACATTCTTCATTCCATAGTAACCAAGCCAAGACATCCCCTGTTACTGAATAGTGGACTGCAACATAGGCATGTTCCTATTTGTAACCACACTTGGCTCAGCAGTATATTTCAAGTAGTAAGGATGTTAAGGGAGATGAGTGGGGGAAGTTAACAGAGCATCTCTAGTAATAGCAAGGAAGAGAGAGGGAGTGGGAGAAAGAAATAGGGTCTCCAAAGTAGAAGAGCAGCAGGGCTGTGGTGGCAACCCTTTATATATGAAGGCAAGGCGCCTGCCTCCAGGAGCTGAGAAATTAGACTCAATAAACGCACAGGGAGAAGATGAATACATTTATGAGAGATACCAATTCTAAAACCAGGGGAGGCTTCAGCTGAGAGAAATCCGGAAAGTACATGTACAATGTTCAAAACAGAGGTCGTCTGAAGGAGTTAAGATTTGTCCAAGAGAAAGAGTGTCAAAAAGAAAAGGACTAGACGAAACATTATGTGCAGCAGAAAAGGGTTTCCTAGAAGAGAGAGGTGCCCGGAGAGAACTTGAAGTGGTAATGCTTATACAAAAAAATTCAGAACAAGAGGAGACTAGAAGAAGAGACAATTTACAAGAGAAAGGTTTGATTCTGGCAGGCAGAAGAAGTGTCTAGAGAGAATCTAGATGAGACGTGTGTACAATAATATGAGACTGTAACCTAGGGGGACTTAGCTAGTAGAAATTTTGTAAGCAGTAACAAGGACTGGTTGTCAAAGGAGAAGATTTAGAGATGAGAGAAACCACCTAACATAACAAAGAGGGAGCGAAGACAGACCGAAAGAGATCAGAAATGACCACCTGCTCTTGAAATGACAATTTTGAGAACTGGCAAAGAACAAAGAGTAAATAATTTAGAAGAGACCACAGTGTAAATCTAATTAAAGAACCTCCCCACAGGGTTGGGGTAGAAGAGATTACATATGAAATACAATCATGATGAGGGACAGTAGCTGATAATGTGCATTACTGGAGATGAGAAATGAGGAAAGCCCCAAGATATACCTTTAGAGGCGACTGCTCAAGTGAGCATGAGGTTTGAAGTTCAGGAGGCTTTAAAGCTTACTTAGACCTGAGGAACATTTCATTTCCCACTCTGCCTTCTTCCTGGATTTTTACTTACTTCCCTCTCCCCAGACCACTATACCCTTTGATTATATCTGATTGCTTTTTCCAATTTGATCAATCTCATAATGACCATAGCCTAAATATTTTCTTTCCTAGAGCAAAGTCTGAAGCTATTGTAGCCCGGACAGAACCCAAAGAGGAGGTGGAGGATGTAAGTGATTGCACTTTATTGGGATTTCTTTTTTGTAGAATAGCCAATTAGGACTAGGCAAAGAAAATATTTTTTATTTGTGGAATGTTCCGCAGATAAGGTGCTGAGTTCTGCGGAAACACTGATTCACCACACTGTTAAACAGGTGTTGCTTTTCTGCTCGATCCACTGCGCGATTCACTGTTTTCGGTATTGCTGATTGTTGAATGGTTCATTTTCGTCCATTCAGAACTCACCGATCAAACTCAAAACAGATCGGTTTCAAAAGAATGAAGAATTAACAGTTCTAAATTGTTTAGTTTCATCCCTGGAAAAAAAAAGTCAGAAAGTGAATCTCCGAAGTTCTACAACCCAGTTCAGCATTTTGTGAGCCCGTCAAATTGCTCAGAGAACCAGGGCTGACTTAAAAATTCAACAAAATGAAACTTATCCAAAATGTGGGAATTTGAGTGTTCTGTGGTGCATATGTAATGGTGCACATTTTAGGACCTGATTATGAGTATCCCAGTGAATTGTGATTGCTGTGCAAACACCTATTTGTGCAGGAATCAAAATGATAAGTGGTGCAGTGCGTACCAAGGTGCGATAAAGTCTGCACCCCTCATTACATTTCAGACCTAGATCATACCCGGATATGAGGATTTTTGTGCAGTAAGCACCAATATCCACATGTAAACCCATTTTCGGGGCAAAAGTCTTGATAGTTGATAATTATCGCACTCGATAAATTCTGAACACCTTGGCGTTGGATTTTATCATATGTGGTCATTTTCTCCTCCTACCCAGGGGCATTCATAATGAACATTGGCAGCACACAAGAAACAGTGCTCCAGTCTGAGGTCATAAACCTTTCTAATGATTGGTTTTCCTGAAAGTCCAGTGTACAGAAAAGAATGGAAAAGAAAACTGGGAAACAGTGGAGTATGGCCTCTGAGTGGATCAGAGATGCAGGCCTGGAAAAGAGAAGTACAAAGAAGTAACAAGAAGGAAAACAAGAACCAGACAGAGTACCAGGGCTCAAATAAATAAAAAAAATAGAGAAAAAAAACTGTGAACGCTCTTGAGAGAAATTCTGGAGCTTTTCACGCTTGCTGAAAAGGAATGGTACCAGATATCAGTGTCAGAAGATCGCCTGGCATAAATATTGTGTCCAAAATGCCATTTTCAAACACATCGCCCCATTGGAGTCAATTATAAAAGTGTTTACCCAGTGGGATGATATTTTTGTAAAGGCTATTGAAGACACGTTCATGTCAGACTCTATTTTTGTTTATGGTGTTTTGACATACAACCCCTAAAATATGGCACAAAATGGACTTTCATAAGGGATGTTGCAGAATAAATATATAAAAGGTACTTTTATACTGGATGACGGCTATGCTAGCATTCTTACGTGCCACAATTATAGAGTATTGGTTAATTTATTGTATGTTTTTTTTTTTATAGAGAGTCAAACATGCCTTAGGTTAAATCTTTGAAGGAATCCAACAATTTAAAAAAAGGGCGTGAACTATAATGCTACTATTCATAAGGCCCTTCCCCCTTTTTGTCCTGCCTAGTGTAGCTTGAGATGGATGTGCAAATATTGCAAGCCCGCTGGATCTTTTCTGACATTTTGAGTTCTCTCTATGGGAATTCTAGTTTCATACCCCTCAGACCTCAACTAATATAGGGTTCAGGACCCAAGCGGGGTATATCTAGGGTAGAATTTGGAATCAAAACCAGCCTGCAGGAATGCATAAGTAATTTTTTCGTAGTAAACTAAAATCTCCGAAACTCTGAATATTTACAAGTGGTTTCGAAGGATGGCAATGCAGGAAAAGGAAACTATGGAGCGATTCACAAGAGAGAGATAATACGAGGGCTCTAAAAATATATGGAGGGTTTGTATGGAAGCGCATAATATTTCATCTGCTTAAATGAGGTTAGATCAGGTGCAATTAAGTTGATATGGACTCTGTATTTTATGACTACATTTTTGTCATAACATCTTACAAAAAGAAACGTGAATGCGAAATGTTCTTTCAGTTGGGGGCCAACATTTTTCGGGGGTGGTGGTCTTGTGATGTTCGCTAAGTGTCGCAAAACTGTGACACAAAAAATAATCCTTACGAAATGGGTCCTGGGTTGTCCCTTCAGGAGTGACTTGGTGCCATGAGGGAAGGGCTACTTATGGTGCTCTTCCTAATGGCATCTACCGGTTCTTTCCTTTGTCAACTGATGTAGTGCTCATCCCCGCTGCAGGATAACATCCCCATCGCCCAGCGGAGGCGCTTCACCCGTGTTGAGATGGCACGTGTCCTAATGGAGCGCAACCAGTACAAGGAGAGGTTGATGGAGCTCCAGGAGGCTGTGAGGTGGACCGAGATGATCAGGTGAGGCTTTTCTTGAGGGTAATAATGGGCAGCAAGCAGGGAAGAAAGTGCGAAAGTAATGCTTCTTTTTTAAACTCCACCTCATCCTGTATTTTTAGCCTTTGACAAAGCATTAACTTTATTAGCTGGGCGAGTTGATTTTTCTTTTGCCATTCAGCATATACATGTACCAGCATGCATTTAGTGAGAACAAATTGCCACATTTAAAATATATATAAATATACCTTTCCAATTAAACTTTTACAGAATTAAAATGCGGCAAAAATACACATAGGTATACCAAACATTAAAACAGAAGTAAAAAAAAATGAAGATGTTGTTGGGCTCAATGCAGGAGGTAAAATGGATGTTAATCACCGCAGCCAACTTTTGACCATCAAAGCAAAAATGCTAAGCAGTTATCAAGACTTTCTTAAGTAATTGATCATTCTAAAAATGTCATGAAACTAGTGGCCATTGGTGTAATAGTGTCTCCAAAGCAACAGGGCCGTTTCTACCATTAGGCAAGCCTAGGCGGCCGCCTAGGGCGGCAAAAGAGCCGCTACTGAGTACGTACTGTACGTACGAAAACGTAAACAAACATTCAACCTCGAAAGCGCATTGCCTTCTACAATTCGACGTCGTGACGTCACGTTCAGCGCCACGGGCGGGGGCCGTACGGTGTGTGCCACCCGCCTTCCACCGGATCATCAGTCAGCCGCTGCAATCCTCCACACTCTTAGGAAATATCCTCCAGTGGCAAGGTGTTGTGTAAAGTGAGGCACACATTTCTAATACGGTAAGGGCGTTGAGAACACCTTCTCTTGCTTTGTCTGCAACAGGAGGTAAATGTAGTTTTTAAAGAGGTTCAGAGCAGAGCTCCGAGCTGATGAGATTATCTAATAAATAGACTTGTGGCCAGGTATGGAGTCGTAGCTGCAGGGTGTTTGAAATATGTCAAGTTTAATGGTCTATGCTCCGGACTAGTGTGCATCCTGCAAACGAGTGGACAGTGTTTTTGTGCAAAAGTGATAGCAATTTGTCGAATATCTTTTCCCAATCCCAAAAGTAATTGAGGTAACGTGGAGGAAAGAATTTCCGTTGGAGAGTAAATTATGTGTGTCACCCGGATGGTCCCAAATTAGAGGCAGCCCAATGCTGCAGGTTCAAGTCCTGGTGTTCTGTTTCACTAGCACCCAGGAGTTGTCAGTGCTAAATAATTCTGGTTGCTGATTCCCTTCTCCCTTGGTGGTAAAGTTAGAAACCCTCTACCTTTTGCCAGACACACTGCAGTGTCTGTCTAGCACGTATATGCAAAGGGGTAACGGTGGCTCCTTTGTGCGTTGGAGTGCAGTGACCTACTACAGTTTGCCGAGGGTACCTTCTGAGACTACAAACACACTATTTCAAAATGATTTTTCCAGATGTGTCAGCATTGTTCTCCCTTGTCATAAGTGTCTATAAAACAAATATTTCCGCTTTTGGGAAGTTCTGTGCCCTTGAGGACTTGTGGTCCTTGTTTATACAGGTCTAGAAGGACGAACCACAAGGACAGGATCCGATGGTCATATTTGGTGGTGAACTAAACATGGGGATGTAAAGCACATTTTTTAATCTTAGGAATCAGGATGAAGAGGAGACTTGGGATTCTCTTCCTTCTAGATGAGAGTTCTATCATGATAAGCGTGTAAAGAATGGAACCCGCTCTTCCCTTATAGCGTTAAAAGAATGCTGATTGAGAGATCATTTCCTATGCCAGGCCCAGCAAAGCAGATAGTGAACAGCGTTCTTTTATAGTAATGCACATTTACTAATGGAGTATGTGAGTGTGAGGCATGCATCCCAAACATGTCAACACCATTCAGAGAACATTGTTTTTCTGCACTCTTTAATATTTCCCTTTACAAAAATTAAAGAAAATAGTAAATGGGATGCACTCAGACACACTTATCATAAATGAACAACTTAATTTTTTGTGTAACATGTTAGTCAAGTTTACTCTACAATACTGAGTCCTGCCGGTATGTTCCTTCTATGTTCTGCTAATATTCAGGAACAAATTCACCCTTATTCTCACCATCCCAAATGGAGGTGGGGGGCTATTAGGAAGATAGCCTTTTATTGGATGCATATCAATTTTTCAACGAAATATATCATTTTTGTCAAAACATTACCAGCTCCATGTTATGCGTAGCTAAATAAATGCCCCCTGCTGCATCCTTCCATGGCAAACCATTTGGAGATATACCAGTAAGGTACAAGAGCGTGCTATTTCGAATCGTAAGCTTTGTGACTGGAGCAGCACAAGATGTATGCCAGTGTACTCATGAACTGGGCAATATAGCTGGTTAACCGTAGTAATGTGGCACCTGCTGTTTATCTTGCTGTAATATGCTTTCGGGGCAAAACACAACCATTTTGTCACTTCCAAACTTTCCAAGTTCTTTTATATCTAATGCATTAATTCTTCTAGCCTGGATGACAGGGGGAGAGAGTGATGGTAGTAAAAGGGAGGGGGCGGCATTTTTCAATTCTCGCCTAGGGCGGCAAAACACCTAGAAACGGCCCTGCAAAGCAACATGATATAGCTCCTTCAAAAGCATGGGCCATCATAATGTGAGAACAAAGTTGTTGAATATTTCATAGTCGTGGAATTAGTGTTAATGACATATAATATGTATTAAAGTTACATTAGCCGAAACACTCCAATACAAGGCACAGACGGATTATTAGAGCAATTTTTCACAACCCCCTCACCGTACTGGATTATAAACCTACAAATGTCTGCCTTAAAGAAGGGTGCATCGTATACCTCAAGTAATGTTGCAGCTCTACATTTGGTTCGGTCAGTGATATACAGCAGCCCATTGTCAACTGTCAATCTGTCTTCTTTACTGCTGCATGTAAACTTAATCCACATTTTTGAGCAGCACATCTTTCTGTCTCCCATATGTCCGTCAAGCTGTAAAATTCAAGAGCCAGGTAAGATGATTGACCTTTTGTGGTTTTTACCACCTCTTCCGATAATAATGATTTCATAATATAGGCTTCTTTTTTCTCAAAAGCTTGCCGCTGCCCATAAGAGTACTTCAGGTCCATACTATCTGCTCTTACGCACACAGAAATTGTGCCAAACTTCAATCTGAGAATTATGGGATGCATGATACTCCCAGCTTGAATACTTTACAGTAATGGTTCTTAGTCTGCAGAGTCCTGGGGACACCATTGAATCACAACTGGGAGCCAGGTAGCCCCAAGCCATTTCTACAATTTGAACTTCAACAATAATGCACAAAAAACAAGTACACACTATATAAACTCACCATATCTACTTTTCTCTGTTTAAATCTGAGAGCAGCTACACACCTGTATAGGACACAAATCACTAAATCATGTGAAATGAGAGCTCAGCAGAATGGATGGGACAGACGTAGTATCTGCATTTTCACTGGTCTCAAGCAGACAATAGCTTGGTGTGGACAAAGTTGGATTATGGCAGGGTCTTGATATCAAAATGCGACAAAGACAGTCATTGCATAAAAGTTTGAACACCAGCTGTTCATTATGTCAAAGTACATGCTGCCTACTCCAGCGTATCAATCTCACTGTGGAAATATTTCAGCTCGGGTGTGTTTTGTGTGCCCGTGGCAGTGGCCGCATAGGAGACGAGCTCCAGCGGCGTCCAACCAGCTGGGATAATTATCCCCACCCAGCAGCACACGCCCGCAGGGTGTGAGGGGGTGACTTCTGGCCCAGCTGGACAATGGAAGGGGCCCATCCCCCGGAGTAGTGGAAGGCGAGGAAAGGCGAGGCTGGCCCCAGGGGAAATCTAAGATGACAGGTGCAACTCTGGCCCGGCGGTGACTTGCTTGGCCCAGTGCAGGAATGGAGCGGCGAGGCGAAAGATCGCCGGGAGTCGCCCTCAGGGAGAACCCCAGAACACCGCAGGGTGTGAGAGGGTGCCATCTGGCCAGTCTGGAGGTGGAAGGGGCCCCCTCTGGAAGAACAGACAGGGTGGAGAGTCAAGGCTGGACCCAAGGGCAATCCAAGATGGTGAGCGCAATGTTTGACCGGCAGTGACTCCCTCGGCCTGGGGCAGGAGTGGAGTGAAGTGACAGGAGATTGCTGGGTGTTACCCTCAGCTGGGGTAGCACTGCGGAGACAACCCCCCCTCTTTTTGTACTGTGGATGGCAGAGTGGTGAGGGGCAGTCTCTCCCCAAGGAAATGGACAGCCTCAGCGGTGGAGGGTGCTTGGGCCCTGTGAGCCTCTGCCCTCTTATCACAGAGGCACTCACTACAGTCCTGGAGAAGCCAGAGACAGCACTAGAGGCTCGGTGAGTGGAACTGCCCCCCCTAGGCCAGCGGGACACCTTTGGAGTGGCCTGGGGCTCATTCAGAAGTGGCTGGAGCTGGGGCGACAGCGAGGAGCCATGGGTGACAAACAACCCCGCTTTCCTCTTATTTTATGCTGCAGGGGGATACCGACTGAAACCAGGGGAGGTACTAGGAGCCTGGGAGACTTGGGGTTCTTGTGCCACGGAGTGCAGCCGCAGGGAGGCATTGTAGTGAGGAGACGGTGAGGTGGCTGCACCTGGGGGTGGCGGCCCCCATTAATTCTTCAACAGCTATAAATAGGTCTGTGAGTGGACAGACCGAAGAACACATGTCCAGCAGCCCTGGTGCAGGGAGGCCTCATGATGGTGAGGTCAAAGGCAGCAACAGCGACACCTGGGGGAACAGGGGCTGAGTGGGGGTAGGACAAAGACCCCACTGGAGGTGGTGCAGAGTTGGACCTAGGGGCGCATACTGCGACAATACTGTCAGCAATAAGAGTCAACGACTGATCTGGACCAAAAGATCGACACGATGGCCCAGGACATGAGACTGTTGATGGCAGACTACCACAAATTGGCAGATACTGGTGACGGAGATGGCATCCATGCTCAACCATTTGAAACCAGCAATAACAGTGAGGGGAGTGCGTGTCAAGGTGCTGAAAAACATGGTGGCAGCCTTGGAGAGCAAACTGGATGATGCAGAGGGTCCCTCCTGCCACAACAACATGTGGCTGGTTGGAGTCCTGGAGAAAGCAGAGGGCCTCTGCATGGGTCTGTTCCTTGAGGATTGGCTCTCCTCAGTGGTGCTGGAGGGGAAAATGTCCAAGTGGTTTATAAGGGAACGGGCGCACAGAGTCCCTGGCCACCCTCCGGTGCCCCACCAAGGATGATTGTGGCCCGGTTCCAGAATTTCCTGGACATGGACAATTTCCTGCAGGTGGCACGGACACACGGGCCAATGCCGCTGGAGAAAGGGAGTCTTAGCATATACCCTGATAACACAACGGCAGCGCAGAAACAACTGGAATCCTTCTTAGAGGTCAAAAAGAACCTCTGACACATGAACATTCAGGAAGGCAAAGTCCTTTCTGGTGAATCTCAGGATTATCAACCAGGTAGCCTACCACTTTTTCATGACAGTGTCAGAGGCTTGAGCCTAATGCTGGAGCCTGGGGTGTACCCAATGCTGCACAGGAGTGAGGGGGCCAGGGAAGGGGGATGGCTGGAATCCCTCGGTGCTGCAAAGTGCGCGATGCCCCTCATCAGCCCCAAAGAAGGACCAGGCATAAATGGAAAGGGTTAAGTTGGTGGCTGCTATACTGCAGAGGCAGACCCTGGAGGTGGCCATCCGGTGTGAGTTCTTGGAGGTGGACACGGAAAATGGATCAATGGCCCAGAGTGGCCCATTTTAAATCCGATGACAGCTGATGAGATATTTTAACTGAGGACCCTGAATGTAAACCAAGCGAGGGACCATGAGTCTGACTATGCAGGGGGAGGGAGCCCGCTGGCTGGTTCGTGGAGGCTCCTATGCAGTTCCACAGGTTGACCCGAACCAGAAATTGCCTCAGATTACTGTTGTGTGAGTTACTCGTGTTCAATGTTAACAATGATGGGGCAACAGACACCTCAACAGTTGGGAAGGCAGGTCATTTTAAGCCTGCAGCACGAGAGTGTAGGGAGGGGAGAGTTATTAGAGGAGGTTGAGGGGAAAAGGGAGCAGCCCGATGCCCACAGGGACAGCCACCACATCCAGGGAAGTAATAGAGAAGGGCAATTCCCAAGGGCAGGTTATGGCTTATCCTAGGACACATCAAAATGGTGAGGGTGCTCTTTCTAAAAATACTGTCATGGAATGTTAATGGCCTAGGAAGCAAGTTGAAACAGGGAATAATGACCAAATACCTGGCCAGGCACCATACAGGTGTGATTCTGTTTCAGGAGATGCACTTGGTGGGAAACAACTGCAGATTCCTCAGTCAGGAGCGCTATTGGCTCCTGACTCATGCTGGCTTCTCCAGGGGATCGAGGGGAGTGGGTGTATTGGTGCAGAAGTCGCTGTCCCTGCAGGTGACTAACACATGGGTGGACACCCAGGGATGTTATGCAGCTGTTACTGGCAGTTGGAATGACATGGGGTTGGTGGTGGCCTACTGGTTCCTACTACTGGGACTGCAAAGTGAAGGGTTAGTGAAGCTCGGAGAATTGATAACAAACTGTCTAGATTCCCGACTAAGGGAACATGGACCAATTGACTTGTTCTGGGATCCCATAGGGAGGATACCCATTTGAGAGACGACTTAGACGCGACTAGACTGGCCAGTTTATGGAGGGCCCATAATCCCCAAAGACGACAGTACTTCTGTGCCTCAAATTCCATGCAGTCAGTGTCCAGGTTAGACTATCTGTTGGTGCTGCGCCACCTAGTGGGAGACTTTGGGAACATGGAATAATTGCCCAGGGGGATCACAGACTATGCTCCAGTGATGATGTTACTCTGGGCAGGACTGCCCAGATCTGAGAGGAGGTGGAGACTAGACCCCAGGGAACTGACAGATAAGAACACACATGATATGATAAGGCAAGCTACCCAACATTAGTTTAAGGACAGCGTAGGGATGTTGAGCACCAGTATAACAGTTTGAGATGCATATAAAACGGTACTGAGGGTAGACCTGTTAGCCCACATCACGGGGGAAAAGTGGGAAAGGGAGAAATCATGCAGGGAACAGTAGGATGAGCTGGTACGAGGGGAGACTGAATATGTATCCCACCCTACGTAGAAATGGGCACTGGGACTAGAGGAACTGAGGGAAGGCTACTGGAGCCTGACCCAACACAAGGCAAGGCAGCTCTTCCAAAACAAGCAGGGTAGTTTGCATGAAATGGGATAGAAAGCTGGGAAGCTGCTGGCCTGGTTGGCCAAAAAGGACGAAGGCCAAAGATGGGTACACAGGGTGTTCACCCCGGGGGAATCCCGAGGGGAGTCTCAAGACAAAATAGCACAGGCTCGAAACTGGAGGAGACCCTGCCCGACAAGGCAAAGTTTGTTAGGCACCTTCCAGTTCCCCTCCCTCAGGAAGAGGCGAGTAGGGCCCTAGTGGAAATGACTGAGGAAGAAATCTCTGGGGCGGTGACCCAACTTAGGAGCCGAAAGGCTTCCCATCAGAGTTCTTCAAGGGTGTGAAATCCCATATAGTGGCCTCCATGAAAGCGATGTTTGAGGAAGCATTGCAGGGAGGAATCCTACTCATGGATTTGAGGCAGGTCGACATAGCCCTCATTCACAAGGATGGGAAGCAGACGGAAGGCTGTGCCTCTTATAGGCCAATCTCCCTACTGAATATAGAAACCAAAATCCTTGCCACGGTGCTTGCGTCCAGGCTCATGAAGGTGACAGACAGAATAATAGCCCCCTATCAATCGGGCTTTATACCATACAGAGCGACTAGACATAACCTTTGTCGCCTATTCAGTTGTCTGGCCTGGAGGGCCTGGATTGCTGAGCTGCAGATAGAGCTAGATGCTCTTAGCCATTTGATTTAGTGGAATGGCCTTACCTGATGGCAGTTCTGCAGAAAATGGTCTTTGGACCAATGTTTTTGAAATGGCTCTGGCTGTTATATCAGGAACCGCTGGCCCTGGTCTGCGTAAATGGGGCATGGTCGAGGGAATTTAGGCTCTGCAGGGCACCAGATAAATTGCCCTCTATCACCGCTCTTGTTCACACTTGCGATTGAGCCCCTGGTGACTTGGATCTTGAGTGGAAATGGAACCCAAAATGGGAAGATGTGATATCGCTGTCCAAGGACACTAGCCTACTGTTTATGGTGGACTTGGATTGCTCGATTCCCGTTATTCTGCACAGACTTGAGGTGTTTGGTGCATACGCGAGGATCTGTAATAATTGGAACAAATCTATAGCCTTTTCCCCTGATGGCGTGGTCCCCGCGTAGCGAGGGAGGCTATCCCTTGAGATGGGTACAGACGGGTTCAGGTACCTAGGCATCTATGTCCCCTCACGGCCGAAAGCCTTTTTCCAGGAAAACCTGGAGCATATTCTGCATGAATACCAAGGGACGGTGTCCACTGGAGAAGCCTCACGATTTCCGAACTAGGCCAAGCGGTCCTTCACAAAATGATATTTCTCCCTAGGTTTCTGTATATATTGCAAAACATATCATTTAAAGTCTCAGAATTGTTATTTAGAGACGTTGAGGTAATGGCCAGACAGCTAATTTGGAACAAAGGCCCGCCAAGGATTGCCCTATATGCATTGATACAGAAGGCAGAGGACGGAAGGGTGGTCTTCCCAAATCTGAGGTTGTATTACTGGGCGGGCCAACTGCAGATAACTAACGATTGGGTATTTACGACGCAGCAAGAACCATCAACATATGCAGATAGGAGGGCGATGGACCCCGGAGGCTACCTTGACTGGCTCTATGGGGCAGTCAGGTAGAACTCACTGCCAGGCCCGACCGTCCAGGCACGTAGGATATGGCGGGAACATGCACTGCATTTACCATGATGCATTGGGGCAAACTGAATGCTGGTGTGTGAGGCAATGTGCTCTTACCCTGTTTTTGTTTGAAAAGGCTTCCTTGAGCTCATGAGTGATGAGCTCCGGCTGATGCACCTAAGCCCAGAGAGTGGAACAGAGACCTGAGAAGACCTTTGGGTAACATTTCCAGCACCCCTAGAAGAATGTATTGCTCTCTACTGAAGAAGGACAACTATCCTGAAACAGGTGTCTAGAGATACACAGCAATGGCAGCACCAACAAGGGTGAAAAACTAAAGACTGTAATTGAAGTAAATTCTATTGTGCACTGCATTTGCCCTGATGCATTGGGGCGAACTAAGTGTTGGGATGTGAGGCAATGTGCTCCCAACCTCTTTTTCTTTGAAAAGACTCCCTTTAGCTAATGAGCTGACGAGCTCTGGCTGATGCTTCTGCGTCCAGCGAGTGGTACAGAGACTTGAGAAAACTTTGGGAAGCATTTACAGCACCCCCAAAAGAATGTTTTTCTCTCTACTGAACAAGGACAACTGTCCTGAAACAGGTGTCTAGAGATACACTGCACCGGCAGCATCAACAAGGGTGAAAAACTAAACACTGTCACTGAAGTAAGTTTTATCATGCACTGCATTTACCATGATGCATTGGGGCGAACTGAGTGCTGGGATGTGAGGCAGTGTAGTCCCACCCTCTTTGTTTGGGAAGTGAAAAAAGCACTGGGCTGGAGGGGTCAGGTGATGCTGCAGACCCCGCTTTGGGACTCTGCGCTGCTAGCGCACCTGAAATGCAAAGAGGGTCACAGGAAGTGGGATGTGCTAGGAATATCGAAAGTGGAAGGCGTTTGGAAGGAGAGGGAGATGATTCCATTCCCCAAACTCCAGGCACAAATTGAACTGACAGGGGGGATTATATCTCTGCTACCAACATGTAAAACATATTCTGTGGGCTACAGGGATCTCCTTCGGGATCTCGAGGTGAAAACACCCCTGGGATAGAGAGTACTAGGGGGCCCTCTACAAACACATGCTGTATCACAAATATATGCATCGCCGCTAATGCACAGCCTGCCCCTCTGGACGCCCTATGAAGCAAATAAGAAAACGATCTGTGGAGATTGGAGGACGATGCCTGGGGTGAAGCTTGCAGTTATCCCCCAGAGGTAGCTATTTGGGTGGGCTTTCAGCTTATGCAGCTGAAATTACTCCACAGGACATACTGCATAAGGTCCCGCCTTTACCAGATAGGTGGGTGGATAATAAGGGCTGTTAAAGGGAATGTGGGTGAAAAGGGACTTTCGGAATCCCCAAAAATATGGGGTTATTTGGAGAAGGTGAGAGGCAGGATCTCTTCGGTTATGGACTGCCCCCTCAATCTCACCCCATAATTGGTGGCTTTGAGTAGTTGGGGGGATCAGACATTGAATAGATACCAGCTCCTGTTCTGTAATGTGGTGTTCATTGTGGCCAGTAGAGATATAGTCTGGTACTGGGAAGGGGCAAAAGTTCCCACAGTGGCTGAATGGTCGTCAAATATGGACTGCTGCATGAGGGCAGAGAAGATGGTGTACCCTGTCGGGGTGCCCTCATAAGTCTGAGAAGATACAGGCCCCATGGAAAGGGTTTTAAGATGTCTCCAACAGAGAGGAGGCAGGAGGGTTCTGTAGGCATTACGGTAAATATGCGGTGGAGCTTAAACAGATGCTGGTAGAAATCAATTGGGAACTGAAGCAGAACGTTGCAACGTGGAGGTGGTGGCTGCAGGTTGTGCGATCCGCTAGATGGGGAAAGGGTTTACGAGCGGTATTGTAACTGCTTTCTGGTGCTATGTTGTTATGAAACTCATTAAAAATATATTTAAAAAAAAAAGAAATATTTCAGCTGTGCTGAAACGTGCAGGCATGTCCTCTTTTATAAGAAATGTAGGTGCTTGGAGTCTGTATGTGCCTGCCCATGTGATGCAGCGATGGGAGAATGTGCAACCTGAAAGGGCCTTTTGAGCATTCTATCTGTGTATACATGCATAGAGCACTGAGCAGATAGAACACTGGCGGGCCTATTTACAAACTGCATTTTGTAGTATATTTGGTAGTACTACAATAGTACTACTTGTGCACTACACAATGCAGTTCACAAACCTACTTGTGGAGGTCTGCACATCCACCACTCCTATCTTTTATGTGCAGAGACCTTTGCCCCTACTGCAGAGATCTCTGCACACATACACATACCTTTTAGTAGTAAATTTGGGAGGTACAGTTGGGAGTGGCTGGAAAATGGGGACTACTTACTACTCAGTTTGAGGTGTCTAGGGAGGGGGTAAGGGAAGGCTAAGGAGAGGTTAATGGAGAGACGTGCACACAAAACATTATGCCCATTCGTATTCTCAAGCTGCACTTATCTGGTTATTACTGCCATAAAGGACCAAGGGGGATATTCACAAGAACGTGCGCTAAACATCTCCAAAAACTGTTAACGCAACTTTACACATCGCAGCCTATCGCGGGAAAATAACCCGGTGTCAACGTGGAATTCACAACACGGCGGTACCATGCGATAGTCGGCCGAAAACGCGGCCAATGTCCGCGATACAACCACCGCGACGGAGATAAAAACACAAACCCCAACGCGTAAAAAGACACGTTGTGCCCAAACGCGATAAGAAAACAGTGACAACCAGCGAGAGGCCAGCAATACCTATGCGTAATGCGGGAAAAAGCACAAGAACAGCATACGGAAAATGCCACTAAAAACGACATCAACTGCGGAGTACCACGGATGCACCCTGACTGACTGCAGAGGACAACATGAACCCCACAATCCCCACGGAGGAACACCCAGGAATACAGGGCTCGTGGAAGGGCAATGAGAAGAGGAAGAGGAAGACGGGGTACAGTCGCCAGGAAAACCCAATTATCGCCACGGATGAGCCAGAACACCACCACCAACTGTACGTCACCTCCAACGTGCCATTGGCAACAAAGAGGCAAAGATGGCACACCATCTCGGACCATGTGAATGCTGTCGCATGGCAGAGGAGGACAATGGAAGAGCACAAGAGGCTCTGGACTGATGTGAATGGCAAAACCAAGCAGAAACTCGCTGCCAACACGAAAGCAGCAATGCACCCCGGAGGCGGGGGGCTAGCAGAACACCAGGAGCTGAATGACATGGAGAAGATGGTGGCCACAGTCACCAGTCTGGAGACGGTGACATGAGTTGGGGATCTGGACACTGCCCAACATGACCCAACATTACATCAACATGGTGCGTAGCGACCTGGGAGTGGGGGGACGGGGGGAGATGGGCACAATGGCACACATGCACAATCAAGCAGGGCACACTGCACACCCACAAGGACTCTGGATCATGTCCCTGATCCCACGGGAACACTTCAGCACACACACAAACACCAAGTAGTCCCACGAACACCATGTGCCCAAAGGGGCACCCACCCAACACATCAACATTCACACAACCAACACATGCCCACGTGCGAAACACAGCAAACATGCATATACGTCAGCCACACTGACAATGCAAGAGACACCACATGACGAGTAGCTTGGCTGCAGTCCTATCATCATGGCAATGTACACGGCACGACACTAAGGTGGCTGAGTGCGGACAACACCCGAAAATGAGCAGGTCACACTCGGACACAACTACCTGCACAAACAACCCCTGACGTCAACGACACATCTGCGGACAAACCATGCCCAAGAGTCACAACTCGACAAAGAGCACAAGTTACCCAAGTCTGCAACATCTCAGCACCGTGGAAGCACAGAACTGACAGGCACACCGCATGAAAGGGACCAGTGGCAGACAAATCAGATCCGCAGGAGCGAATCACCCACCGTGCAGCATACGCACATAAGTATAAGTGCACCTCGACATTGACAACATCCCGGTACAAACAGGAACACCTCCACAACACAACACAGGACACAACTGGTGCCGCAAATGTGCACAACATGGCAAATCACATCTGGCACAGCAGGAAACTGTGACATGACAATGTACAAGTACAACCTGTAACCTGCAAATATGTTTTATTCACACATGCTGTGTTTGTGGACATTTTGTACTGTCCCATGATTGCCAGGGACGGCCACAATGTGACATGCTCATGAGAAGAAATTGTTAATGATGGTGTTCCTACCGGCCATTCCTGCCGCAGCTGCAGTGGGATGTGGGCCACCTGCCCCATCGTCCCCATCATCGTCCAGAACTTCTGGAACTGGGATCCATGGGGCATTGGTGCGTACACAGATGTTGTGCAACACACAACATGCAACGATCATCTTGCACACGATGTCCGGGCTGTACAGGAGCTTTCCACCTGTGCCGTCCAGGCACCTGAAATGTGACTTCAACACGCCAAATGTGCGTTCAACGATGCCCCTGGTGCGTATGTGGGTCGCATTGTACTGCCTCTGGGCGGGTGTGTTCGGGTCTCGGAGGGGTGTCATCATCCAAGGGCAGAGTGCATATCCTTGATCACCTGTGACAGTGCAGAGAGAAAAGAGTCAATACTTGGTTCGGCAGGATGTGATGGCAGGCCCACTAATCCAGTGACGCCTGTGCTGGCTGTGTGTGGGGTGAGTGTAAGCCAGCCCTCAGGGAGTAGCTGGTGCTGGCAACAACTCCAACAGTCATCAGGCACTCAGAAATGCAATGTCAGAACAACAAGGGAGCATGACTTGAGTCGCACAGGGTTAGTGGCCCCGGATGCACAGCGGCCGACACGGGCCTACCGCCACGGGACGCTGACCTGCGGGAGACTGGGGTAGGGTCATGAGGGCAGATCAGGGTCTCGTATGTGTCATAGGTGCCTTCCGCTGAGTGTCTCGGGGGAGAATGGGAGGTCTACCCCCAGGGCATGATGCAAAGGGCACATGCCAGCTGTGTCCGGCAACATGGCAGATATGAATGCCACAGACTCATGCCAGACACCAAGTCCGTACCTGCCCATTGCTGATGACAAACCCCAGGCCACAGGCTCAGACACCAACGATGTTCCGCCGGAGGCTGACGGTCACTCACGGCGCACAGGGTTAGTGGCACCACGTGTCGCCGGCTTGCGTTGAACAGGGTTAGTGGCAGCACGTGTCGCAGGCCTGCGATGCGGAATTATGCTTCACTGATCGAAGGGAGTCTGGTGCTGTGGCTGCTGCCACGGACTTGGGGTCACTGCCATTCAAGACTCAGGACACAGTTCCACATGTGGGACCTACTGGGACGAAGAGGACGCCGGTGGAGTATGTCAATGAGAAAGGAGTAATGTGGGCCAGCGTCGTGGGGGCCAGCGATGGTCTGCAGAGGCTGCAGAGGTCGCGGAACTGGGGCTTGGAGCTTGCACCGGCACGTGGTGGGCCCTCTTTGACACACGACGGTGTCGGCAGGTGAGCAGTGCAGCCTTGGAGCGCTGGGGCGGGCAGGCCTGGTCTGGGTATCAGCGTCCTGGGGTGCAGCAGGCGCACAGGGTCGCAGGCCCCGCTGCTCATGGCGTCGGCCTCGTGGCGGACTGCGAGGCGCCGCCCTGGCAGTGACGTTGGCCTTTCCGGGAGAGAACCACGCTCTGCGCCACGGGGTTTTTGTCCACACCCCTGTGCAGCCCTGGCGTACTCAGGGCCAACCCACTACGCTCACGCACACAGGGGGGGACGCAGCGAGCGACATTTCCGCTATCTGACCCACGGCCTGGGGTGACATGGTTGCGTCCACTGTTCACTACTCTCCAGTCACCAGCAGTTGATGTCTGCATGGACATATCTGTGGTTTGCATACCCATGTCTGTCCTGCACATCCACGCCTCACTTGTCGTTGTGTACATTCCCATTCACGGGTCACTTGCATCCTGCGCACATGGCTGCATTCCGCATCTCCACACGTTCAGCTGTTGTGTGGCTGTGGTGCCATGATATAGCTGTATTGTGTGCAGGGGAAGCCCAGGATCACCATGGAGTTGTGTTGTCGTGTCTGGTAGGTGGGCATGTTGATTGACATGTTGTATGTGGTTTGGTCACGTGTGCATTCCCACAGTTGTGCGTTGTGTGATGGTGGCTTTGAGGTGTGTGGTGTGTTGATTTGGCACTTACCAATGAGCAGTCCAGTTCCATATGTGCCATCCTGGAAGCGCTGGTTGATGATGGACTGTCGGAAGATGTAGGAATTGTGCACACTGCCGGGGTAGTTTGCGACGACATTGGTGAACATTCCCCGGTGGTCCACTATTGCCTGCACATTGATGGAATGCGTGTGCTTTCTGTTGCGGTAGTGGTGTGCAGTATCCGCAGGGGGCACAAGTGGGAGATGTGTGCAGTCAATGGCCCCCAACACGTGTGGGAAGCTAGCAAAGGCGTAGAAGCCTTGCTTGGTCTCCAGCTGTTCCTGCGCAGTGTGGGGGAAGTGAAGGTACTGGGGTATGAAGCTGATGATGGCATCCAGGACAGGTGTGATGAACTTTGATAGGGCTGGCTGAGAGACTCCTCCGACTCTGGCAGTTGTTGGTTGGAACGTACCAGAGGCCAACAGGTGCAGCACAGCCAGCAGCTTTGTCTGCGGAGGAATGTTGGTGGTCCGCTGGGTTGGGACCGTCAACCTGTGGGCGATGTGGGTCATGATGCGGATGATGGTTGTCCTTTTGAGCCTGTAGGGGGCAATGACTTCCTCGGGCGTTAGGTCTGTGAGACTGGTGCGTTTTCGGTAGGTCCGCTGTCTTACTCTGCGCTGCCTCTGTGGTGGTCCGGGGGGGTGCGGGTCCGGGTCCTGGGGGTGGTGGCGGTCCTGGGGGTGGTGGCGGTGGGTGTTGTGGCCCTGTTGGGGCTCCGAGCTGCATGATGAGTAGCTCCATGGCGTCGTTTGTTCTTCGGGTGTGGCTGTGTGCGGGGCTCCGTTGCCTACTGCAGGTAGTCGTCCGGCTTTACACCTGCAGGAGGTAGGTGTTAAATACCTGCTGCTACCGCGGCTTATCGCGTGGTTTTGACTCGCATCGCAGATCTGGCAGTTCGTTGTGAAAGTGGTGTTGTGGTGTTTTCGTGTGTTTTTGCACGGGAACGCCTACTCTGCATCTCATTAGGGTTAGTTGGTGGTGTCCACCGTGAGGATAAGTTTTGGGGCAGTTATCGCGGGAATAATGGCGATGTCTGCAGTTTGCACACGCTTGTGAATGGGGTGTTAAATCTATCTCCACTTTTGATGGGTTAAGGTGGAGATAAATCGGCGGTAGGTCCTTGTGAATATGCCCCCCAGTGTACTCTAAAACCTGAATTGGGTCCAGCACCACACATGGCCAACCACTGGTACTGCAACATCACTTATAGAAAATTATGGAGGCAGGAACTTAAAATAGAACCCCACAGGAAATTATGTTAAAATAAATTAATTTTGTCCTATATTTAAAAAAAATATATGTATTTAATTTAATGTTACAAAATCAGATATATGGGGGTGTGACCAAGGCGGATGCTCCATCAGAGTGACCTTCAGCTAAGGCTGTCACCACTGAGTGTTGAGGGGTCTTGCGTACACCAGGAATCTATATGGAGATCTATTTGTGGTCTAATGTGCCAATATAAACCAAAGTCAGTTTGCTAGACTTGCGCAGACCGTGCTTGAGTCAATCCTGATCTGTGTGGTGCCCCCTGCGATTGGCTCCCATTAGGGACATCAAGGCTATCTATAAGAAGAATACTAAACAACGCCCTGTGCTCAAATGCTCCTAATCATGGCCTCTCATTAGGGCAACCAGGCCATGACACCCTCCATATGTGAAATGTTGCATACCCAGAAGTGGGATCCAAATGACACACCAGAAGGTGGAGCCACCTCCAACTCGATTACCACAGCCATTTCAGACTCTGAAGTGGCCAGAGCTCGCGACATTCAACTCCTGATGTGCGAGTTTAAGTCAAAACTCTCTTCTCTAAGACAGGACCTGGCCAAAACCATCTCTGAACTCGACCATAGACTACAGAAAGTCGAGAACCAGCTGGATCAGGTCGAGACTTTAACAGCAGAGCAGGCCCAAAGCATGTAGAGACTGCAAAGTGAGAGGAGTTTGTAAACACCAATCCCTATGTTAAAAAAATGAGCAGTAATCTGTCAGAAGACATAGCCTGGCTTTTTACCTCTATCTTTAAAGCACATCAAATGTGATAAGATAAATACAAAATTTAAAGGCATTGTTACTTACTGCTTGGACTTTAATGACCCACCAAATATCAGCTCGCAACTCACTAGTGATTTGCGATCCACAGTTTGGGAAACACTGCAGGCAGATTTCCGCCCCGGTGGCAGAGACCTCAGCCTATGTGTGAAATGTTACTAGTAGTAACCTTACACTTGTAAATTAGGCTCCACCCCCTGAATGGGTGGAAACATGTAAGAATATGCTTTGTAGTCACTTTATACTCAGAAATGGTGAATAGCAAAAAGTAGTAAAGTTACTGCAAAGTTTAAGAATACATTTCCACATGTAGATTTACTCATATGTAAATTTATATTTGACAGGAGGCCCTAGTTTTTCTAAGTGTGCAGATGCATATGATTTTGTAGAAAACTATAATCAATTCAAAGTACTTTTAGTCAGAAGCTGATTATTAGCTCAGGTCGAAGCATGTTTGAATGCCAACAGTGACTGTGTGCATTCACACAATACCCATTGCTAAACTAGCAATCAACTTTTTACTAAATCATTTTTAAAATGCTTATGATTTAAAAAATATATTATTTTCATTGATTTTATTAATATATTCATCAAATACATTAGGAAGGCAATACAGTAGACCTCAAGTATGTATTATTATTTAGTGAATCTAGCAATCAACTTCTGACTAATAAAATATTTCAATGCTTATGATTATTTTTTTTAATATATCTTTATTGAGTTTAGTAATACATTAATCAAATACTTTAGGAAAGCAGGACAGTAGACCTCAAGTATGTATTATTGTTATTTAGTGAAACTATTATCCTCGTAGGAGGAACCACTTTGTTAGAGCTACTTAGTTCAAAATGCTTACGATTATTGACAAAAATAAGAGGTCATATGGGTCCGTGTACCCAGACCCTGAATAAGCACTGTGACCACACTTTCAGTACAAACATCAAGACACAGTCCCATGTCTGGGTCAGACCTCTGTGACACCAAACATGCTAAGTTCACTCCTAGGGCTCCCTGTTATGTCTGTGGGGACATACTGGGCTGGAATTTATGATACCATGATACTGAGAGGTATCTCAGCAAACACAAGGAGATGATGGACGGAGCGCTGAAACTTTTCAGGCACTCACCCCCAGTCACAGATCTGGGTTGAATCCATCATCGTTCTTTAGCTCACTTCGCCACCCCAGTTCAGACCCAGCCATATGCAAATCAGTCTTGACCCTCAAAAACTACCGCCCCATCTCGCTCCTTCCTTTTCCTGCCAAAGTCATCGAGAAGACCGTCAACAGACAACTGGCCGCCTTCATCGAGACGAATGGATCCCTCGACCACTCACAGTCCGGCTTCCGGGCCAACCACAGCACCGAGACCGCCCTCATCGCAGCCACCGACGACATCCGAGCCCTGCTCGACAACGGGGAAACAGCGGCCCTCATCCTCCTGGACCTCTCCGCAGCGTTCGACACAGTCTGCCACCGCACCCTAGTGCAACGCCTGAACAACGTCGGAATCCAAGAGAAGGCACTGGAGTGGATCATCTCCTTCCTCGCCGGAAGAACCCAGAGAGTCCGCCTCCCCCGTTCAGTTCCGAGGCCACCGAAGTCATCTGAGGCGTACCACAAGGATCATCACTCAGCCCCACCCTCTTCAATGTCTACATGAGCCCCCTCGCAGCCATCGCACGCCAACACAACCTCAACATCATCTCCTACGCCGACGACACCCAGCTGATCCTCTCCCTCACCAACGACCCCACAACCGCCAAAACCAACCTACATGAAGGGATGAAGGACGTAGCCGAGTGGATGAGGAACAGCCGCCTGAAACTGAACTCAGATAAGACGGAAGTCCTCATCCTAGGATCATCACCCTCCGCCTGGGACGACTCCTGGTGGCCCCCTGCCCTGGGCAACGCACCCAAACCAACGGACCACGCACGCAACCTGGGCTTCATCCTGGACTCCTCCCTCTCAATGACCAGACAAGTCAACGCCGTCTCCTCGTCTTGCTTCAACATCCTACGCATGCTGCGGAAGATCTTCCGGTGGATCCCCACCGAAACCAGGAAGACGGTCACCCAGGCCCTCGTCACCAGCCGACTGGACTACGGCAACTCCCTCTACGCCGGAACCACAGCCAAACTTCAGAAAAGACTCCAACGCATCCAGAACGCCTCAGCTCGACTCATCCTGGACATCCCCCGACACAGCCACATCGCCGGACACCTGAGAGACCTGCACTGGCTCCCCGTCAGCAAGAGAATCACGTTCCGACTCCTCACCCACGCACACAAAGCTCTCCACAACCAAGGCCCCAGATACCTCAACGACCGTCTGACCTTCTACACTCCCACCCGCCAGCTACGATCGACCAACCACGCCCTCGCCGCCGTCCCCCGCATCCGAAGAGCCACAACGGGAGGAAGATCCTTCTCCTACCTGGCTGCCAAGACGTGGAACTCCCTACCCATCCACCTCCGCCTGACCCAAGACCACCTCTCCTTCAGGAAGCAACTCAAGACCTGGCTGTTCGAACAGTAGCGGACCCCCCTCCCCCTAGCGCCTTGAGACCCTCCGGGTGAGTAGCGCGCTATACAAATGCTTGATTGATTGATTGATTGACCCTGTCCCTCATGGGAACAGTCCAGCCTGAAACTTCCAAGCCAGGTCTTCCCTGGACCGGAAACAAGCATCCTGGGACCGGTTTTGGGGTAACACCCCTCATCAGCCAGGCTAGCTTGAATCCAGTGGCAAAGTGAGCAAGGGACCCACGTCTGGGCATACCCTACCAACTTAGGGCGAACAAAGCAAACACAAGGAGATGATGGACGGAGCGCTGAAACTTTTCAGACACTCACCCCCAGTCGCAGATCTGGGTTGAATCCATCATCGTTCTTTAGCTCACTTTGCCACAGCAGTTCAGACCCAGCCATCTACAAATCAGTCTTGACCCTGGAACTCATGGGAACAGTCCAGCCCGAACTGCCGAGCCAGGTCTTCCCTGGACCGGAAACAAGCATCCTGGGACCGGTTTTGGGGTAACACCCCACATCAGCCAGGCTAGCTTGAATCCAGTGACAAAGTGAGCAAGGGACCCACATCTGGGCATACCCTGCCAACTTAGGGCAAACAAAGCAAAGACAAGGAGATGATGGACGGAGCGCTGAAACTTTTCAGACACTGACCCCCAGTCATCACTACTACTATCACTGCTTTCACTAGAGCCACCACCATCACTATTAAAACCATCATCTCCACTACTACGACCACTATCACCACCACTATTATCCCTACTGCTACCACTATCAACCATACTACCAACATCATTACTACTACTACTACCGCCATCTCCAATACTACGTCACCATTTTTGTAAGAAAGTTCTGTGTAAGTGAAAGTTGATGTAGCACAATAGTCTAAGTTGTGTGCTATCATTAATAAAAAAAGTTTTAAAAAGGGCAGGCCAATTGGCTTTGCCAATGCTTGTTTAATACTTTGTCTCTAGCTAATGTAAGGTTACATATAAGCAGGCCTGTACAGGAACTCCAATGTAATTGGTCTCATATTCCAGACAATGCCAACTAATTGTAGTGCTTGCTGTCTATTTCTCAGGGTGACCTCCAAATTGAATAGCTGACCTTTAGGCTTGGAATAACATGGCAAGGTCTTCAGAAGAGTTGTTGTCCTACTGGTATATACTTGGTGTAGTACTCATGAGTCTTGATTGCAATCTCTGTTTTCACCCACATGTGGGAATGCAGGCAGATATTCTAACAATCTTTTTCTTTATTTCTTAACTGTAATTCATGAGTACTAGTTTACATGTAACTATTTTTCTCTTAAAACTCATGTCTCTCCTTATATTTGCAGAGCATCTCGGGAACATCCATCAGTCCAAGAGAAGAAGAAGTCAACCATCTGGCAGTTGTACGTACACAGTCATATTGGTAGAGGGAAAGCCTTAGCCTGCCTAACTTAGGGTCTGATTTACATATTGGTGTAGATTGTAGTGGCTCGCGTGCCAAATTTAGTTGCGGACCCACATTAAGTTTAGCCAATGGAGAGATTACTCTATCTCCGCCATGGCCAAATGTCTTCGACAGCCCTGGGCAGTAGGGGCCGTCTGAGAAATGGCTACATGTCCACTCGCCCAATTTAGATGAGCGGACATGTAATCGTTTTTTATTGTTTCTAACTGCCAGCTAAAACGTGGCGGCAAGGAACAATAAAATTGGAATAATGTCTCCCCGTCATGGGAGAAAAACTCCCATGGTGAGGGTAGCATTATGTTTTTTTTTTTTACAAAAAGAAAATCCCATTTTGGGATTTTCTTTTTGTAAAGAAAAAACAAATGCTCTTTGCTACTGGGCTGAGCTCTGCTGACGCAGCCTCGTAGCAGAGCGTAATATGCATTGCCTGGCAGTGTTTTTATAAATAACTGCCCGCTTGGTGGTCATTTATAATTTGGGCGGGCAGCCTCACCACCATGTGGATTGAGTAAATTAATCTGTCCCCATGGAGGAATGGCGGGCCATTCGCCCATACTTAATTCAGGCACTTAGTTTGGCTATGGGAGGTGCTGAGCAGTATTTGTGGAGAGAGGGACAGAGCAGCTGTGGTAGAGGCTGAATGGTTTGTGGGATTGGCTTGATTGTGTACAAGGGGCTAAAGAAATTAAGAAAATCCTTGATTATGTAATAAATGTACGATGAGTAGGAAGTGATGCTTGGAGGTATGTGGTGTGGGTGAACATGACTATTTCTGCTAGTTGTGAAGCTATGCGGTGATTGTGGTGCAAAAGTGAAGGAGGGGCGTTGTGAAAGAAATTGATGGCTACGTGTTACTGGGGAGCCTGGGAAGTGCATTGGGAATAATCTGAAAAGTCTGTATCTTGGAAGAGCTAAGAGGTTCCTATTGTGTAATTATTTAATAACAGTATATTCCAGTAGAAGAGAAGGCACATGTATTTAGGAAGAACCCAAGTAGTGTATAATGTGAAGGAAGCTGGGGGGTGTGTGTTGCGGAGGAAGCTAAGAAGTGTGTACTGCGAGACTAATTGGACATTTGTGTATTCCCTTTTCTAACTACCGCAAGGTCCATAGGACTACTCCTTGATGAAAAATAAGTAATAGGAGGGTGAACAAGTTATAGAAATACAGTTTCAGACCACCTTATGTTAAGAATGAGCAAATGTCACATACTTCCTGAGAATTCAGACTTCTTTTGGACCTGATGATCAAGCTGTTCCCTTAGCCATTGGGGGAGTGGAAGGCAGAGTGTTTCCAAATTATGATTTCTATTACATAGCTTTCAGCAACCAGCATGGTGGGTCACAGTAATTTAAGGTCTAGAAAAATGTAATGAATAAGCACCTTGAGCTTGCTTAGTGCTTTGTTTATTGAGTAAAATAAATCTAACTGTAGTACCTTTTTAATCCTCTGTGGTCTGGTGTTAATATCTCCACTCCACTTGACAATATGTTAAAGCAGACTCTAAAGACCACCTCATACCTGCAAAACAGTTTTCTGTCCTATTAGTTGCGCTCTGCAACTCACTAGACCGTTGACAGACATTCCACAATAAAATCTCTGCTGCTAGGCACTCACAAGAATATTCCTTACAGGACCAGAACAATGCATGAGTGAACACGTGTAGTACTTACTCTGTGCACCCCACCCCCAGTCTTTGCTTGCATAGTTCTCCAAACACTGAAAGGCTGCACACTTGGACCTGCCTGAGAGAAATTGCCTCTTAAATTCACAGTAGATGACCTCTACTTGCAGCAACGCTTGCTTGGGCTTTCCTCAAGGTGCCATGCTTTAGTGTGCTTATCTTTCCAGCTAGTAATGCTCATGGTGGGCCTAACACATTGTTTTACAAATTTGAAGATGATTGAAAAAGGGAAGTCAGCCAGAAATGCCAGCAAAACATTAATGAGTGCAAACGCTCACCAGCAGACTGCTCACTGTGATATCCTGGGATCATCTCACTCTTACTCAAACCCATGCCTGTATAGACAGTGAGATAGAGAGGATTAAGATCCATGCACAACCTCCCTTAGACACACACCACACTAAGAATGCTAGAATCCAATGATTGTGCAGTTGTTCACCACAGAATTGGACAGGTCATCCCACCCATAGATCATCCCGGCATGCTTCATCATTGGTGACCTGTCCACACCAAAGTCAGAAAATACTACCTATATAGACTCAACCGCTAGTCGGAAGTTCTTAATATGTGTTTTTGGATATAAGCAAGGATCCAGAGTGATTAAAGACATCTTAGAGTATACCCACTCAGACATCTCTCTTTAATAATGGGGTACCCTAGATATGATTAAAAGTGTTCCTACAGGGATGTTTGATGAGGCACTATGCATCATCCATCCCATTACATTTGCTAACATATTTTGGCCTTACAAACACCCTAATTTTGTCAACAGCCTTCTTCAGGGCTATTCTAATCCCTGCCTATTCTACATCTCAGTCATGCAAAGTGATGAGGCATAAGGCTCTCATACCTGTACTAGTCCATAAGTGGTCTTAAACTGCAAAACAAAAGAAATGAACAGAAAGCTGGTTTCACACAAAACCGAATTTTAAAATGAATAATTACAAAGAACAGCACCTCAAATCTAGTGGACACTGTAATTCACTCGCAAATAATGAGTCAAATGAGACGTCGTTATTATATCACTGCAAAAGAAAATGTGGTCATGCAGGTATTCATTGCACGCAAACATCGATTTGCCTTACCTTTAACTTGGGTTCATGTTATGACGTGGTCATGTCGAGGGATGCTTCCCTATAGACACTCGTGTGTATGTAGAAAGTAGGCGTAAGGAGATTGTGTTATTCTGTTATTTCATTACTTCACTTTTTCTTGTGCTGTTATATATATGTATATATACATATAAATATATATGTATATAGCACCAACTTTTCCCATAGACAAAGCGTTTTTTGTTTTGCTAATAACTTTGGCGCCAAATCTTCACAAAATTTTCAAAACTAGTGTCCCAGTTACTTTAGCTGCTGCTTGGAAAGTTTTGGGCTGATTGGTCAAGTGGGGGGCCAAGAAAAAGGGGGTCTCAAAGCGCTTTTTCCCCATGCAATGTCTTCGGGGAATTTGCATTTTTTTAACACGACTACAGCCTGAACCGATTAATGGAATTACACCAAATTTGGCAGAAAACTAGATCTTGGTCCAGAAATAGTACTTTTTGTAATTTGGTGTAAATCTGTACCCGAAGGAGACCCTCAGATCCGAGGTCCAGGGGAGAAAAAAAACCTCACACACCATATCTCCTCAGTGCACAGCCAAAGGCCATGCACAGCGGGAGGTTGGGTGCATGTGGAAGGGTTGGTCGCAGGGCCTGGCCACAGGCCAGATCCCCGCACCCAACCCCCGGTGGTGGTTGTATTAACGTTGGTAATTATATATTACTTTACGTTAAAAAACCATAGAAAAAAACAAAGGTTAAAGGGATGTTATAGTTAGGTTCACGTTTTACCCACATAAAACTATTGGAATTCAGCACTTATAGTTATAGTTATTTTAAGAAACTGTAACTCGTGCCATTAAGTAACTTTAGGCCATGAGTTATAGTTGCTTAACATAAGTATAACTGTAAGTATAACTATAGCTGCCGAATTTCTATGGTTTTTTTATGGGTAAAACGTGAACTTAACTATAACGTCCTTGTAACCTTTGTTTTTTTTATATATATATAGCTAGAACGTGTGTTAGTAGTTATTATGCCTGTCATGTATTTTATTTGTGATTTGGAGATTTTAATATTCATGCATGGGAGGTCTTTGGATTTCTGCCAAAGACCCCAAGTTGTGATAAATACCCCCAGGTTTCAAGGCGACAACAAAAGTTAGGTGAGTGGGTCAGCATTGTAGTTCTCTAGAACCAGGCTTTTGTCTTTCTCCAGATACTGACTAATCGCAGCTTACCTCAAGAGTTCTATTGATGCAGTAGTGAGGGTAAAGGTCCCTCTTCAAGCCCACTCAAAAGTGATGCTTGGTCTGCTAGAGTAGTGGTGACTGTGTCAAAGAATCCTGGGGTCACCATTGGCCAACGATTCCCAGCATAGTTGATGTTGCAGCCTTCTGTGTGTGATGGTTCTGTATCCACAAGGCATGGTCTTTTAGGACAATAGCTCCCATTATGGGTTTCTTGCCATGTTTGGTGGGACCTGTAACAGTTGTTACCAGCCCCATCAGGATTCTGAGATTCATTACAGCTGCCGGTAATATTTTCCCATTGAGTCCAGGTGCTCAAAGCATCTGAAAGGTCCAGATGAAACCATGGGGTACTGGGAAATTACCAGAGAACTCAAACACCAGTATTACTGATTACTCTGATAATTTCCTAGTCCTCAGTGGATTTATTTCAGGGTTTTAAATATAATCCCTGGCAATTTTTGTTCTCCCAGTGTCATTAAATCCAGGGGTGCAGAATTACCACACCTGCACCGGACCGTTCAGAACAAATATGTTCTCTAAAATATCAATAATGGGACACACTGAATGTTTAGAATAATTGAATAAAGTCCGGAGCGCTTTGACATCTCTGATTAAGTTAACACCTCTCACAGCTGTTGAAAGTTTACTTTATAAAAAAGAAATTGTTATAGACTGCATGCCCGCCATGTTGTTTCACTTTTTCATGTTTTTCAATCTCCCTTTCTGTTTCAGCTTTAGTCGGCTCTTCAGCTCCTCTGCGAGTCCCCCTCCTGTAAAGAGGTCCTACCCATCGGTGAACATCCACTACAAATCTCCCACGCCACTAGGATTCAGCCAGCGCCGCAGTCACACCATGTGTCAGATCTCTTCAGGAGGTCGCACACTTGAGTTCTTCCCTGACGAGTGAGTTGTTAAACCCTGCCAGGCCATCAGAGTAAATAGCTGGAAGAACAAAGTCTAACATAACCTTTCTTTTTTTTTATGGAAATGTGGTGCACCCAGCAGAATCCAGGGGCCAGGCTGTTGGCTGGCTTATTCAGAGAGAACGGATAAATCTTATTGATTGTAACATTAAAGGTTCTTCTTAAATGCAACATATTTCCGACATCTTGTAAATGCAGGCTTTTGGGTCTCTGGACAGAAAATGGCCAATACCAGTGGCTTTTATCTGAAAGACACACAGGACCAAAGGACAACAAGAACAGGAACATGGAAAAGGGAGACTAATACAATAGAGAGTTCGGAAGAGAGGAGTAGATGATATGAGTAGAAAATAGATCATGTTTATATTGAAAAACAGTCACAAAGAGTTTTTAATGAGATAGTGAACTGAAGGGTTTGGTTTTCCTGGCTTGTGATGTCCTTTCTTGCTTGCTGTATTAGCCTTCCTGATGCTTGCTTGCTGCTATTTCCTGTATCCTCAATAAGGATGTTTAATGTCATGCTTCTCTGGTTCCCTGATAAATGATGAAGGAAATTTTGTCTTGTAACCAGTTCCGAAGATTCCCAAGAGTATGCTCTTGCGTTCTAGCAGATGAGAAAGTGTGGCGCAGCATAGAACCAAAACACTTTGGATTATAGTACATGTCACAAAACCTTTCACTTAATCTGTGTGAGGTATTATGGAACATCTGAACTCACAAGATATGGTAACAATTATTGGCAGCTCCAGATAGCTGCCACATTTTTCTATGATCCATGCACAAGCCCAACAATGTGCATAGTTCTCCTTTTTGCAAGCCCTGAATGACAAAACAAGCTTTGCTTATCCCTTGAATGAGGCCCAAGAACACCTTCCCCTACGTTTGTGTCTGCTTCTGTTGTATAGACCATACTCATCTGTTTGAGAAACTTGGGAAAGGCTTTTTTGGCGTGCACACAACCCTTGGGTCCACTTCTTATGGCATTTGTCTCTCATTATCTTATTTATGTATTTTGAGCCAGCTTGTCACTACCAGGTTTCATAAACGAGCAAGTCTGATAAACTAGTTAAGTTTACACAGCCAAGCAGGGCTGTTCGGAAAATGCCCTACATCTCTGTCTCAGTAGCTTTAAATCGAAGTTCATAATCCGTGATTTTGTGAAGTTTTGCTGTACAGTGCGCACAAGTTACATGTGACATTTGCAGCCAGTCCTAACTCTATAGTCCTCAGAATGTTTCATGCTTTCCTGTCATAATTAGGGCCTGCGAGTCCAGGCATATCGCTAGCTTTTGGCTAGAGTCCGGTCTGGCTTACATTGTTCTGCAGGGTATGTGGTCACTTGGTAGTAGCTACATAAAAGCTCTTTTTTTTTTGTTAGTTTACTAATAGGTCAAGTTTTGTTTTGTTTGTAATGGCTGTGGAAGAACTCTCTTGCCAGCATAATACATTTGTTTTCCACTAGTTGATAACAGATACTGGAGACAATTCGATCAAATAAGAGGGGATATAGCATCATTATGAAATCCCAAGCAACAGTTGGAAAGAGTGTTGGTGGCAGAACTGTAGGGTGGGATGCCGGAGGTCTATAGCACTAGGTTGGAAACATTCATGACTTATGAAGAGAGGGGTGGAAGAATGCATGCCAGGTTCACTGAACACAAGTGTGAGAGCATATGTGTCACAGTGACAGGACTCAGGGGGTAAATTTATCCAAATAAATCGTTTTCAACCAACAAGTTTAGGAGTATAAAACCAAACAGAATTACTGACCATGCAGAAGGTAGTAAGACATGTTTTACACTGAAAAAGAAAACACTATAGCGAGATTGTTGCAGTTAATTTAAGGCAGCTGATATACTGTGATTTACCATGGGTACCCTCTGGCAAGTGGCAATCCATGATAAATGCCATCCAGATATGTTTACCTTTTTTAACACCAGATACACGATAAATAGTCTTTTGCATCTCTTAAATTTTACATGTTTTAAAGACTTCACCAGAATGTATTCTAAGCTCCTCGGCCGGCAGTGTGCGCTTTTTGAATGTTCCTTACCTGCTCTAAAAAAGCAAGCCTAATGTCTGTGGCTTGTGAAGATGTTAGTACTAAAGCAATTTTTCGGCCCAGAAGCCTACTCTGTATGCTTTGTACAGCCATCACTGTTTGGGGCCAGTTGTTCTTTGCACCCTAGTCACTTGAAGCCTGCCATCAGTTTATGGTGTCACCACTTCCAAGTTCTTTTATAATTGTGCTTGTCTGGACTCGATGACAAAGTGATGAGATATAGGAGTCAGGATATGTTACCATAATAACTATAGATTTCTTTTTCCCCCAAGGTATTTGGATTATTTTGCATATAGGAACAAACAATGTGAGTGTGGCATTTCAGGAACATTCCAGGCCTTTGACATTGCACAGTTTATTGAGAGACTACCTGCAACTGTGTCCCTCATCCCACCTTCCACAACCAACTCCCTTCCAAGACCTACCTGCAGAGAAAAGACCAATGGAGAACCATAAAGAAACCCATCAGCAGATTATTATTGCAGTTTCAAGCAACATACTGACACTTTGTTCTGTTAGAGTCACCCTCTTGTGGCATCAACACTTCACAACACTGACAATTAGCGGACCCGAAGAAGTGTAAATTCTCTTAAGGTCCTAGGGCATGACAGCAAAGGGGTTGCATCTTTAAGGTGATCAATTAGTGGCTTCCACATGGCTTCAAATTTACGCCTTCCATCCTTAACATCATAGGTAAGCATCTCCATGCCTACCAATAGCCCAAACCGCCTTCTCCAATCAATCAACATGCAAGGCATGCTTTTTCCAGTGAGTTGCAGTGGTTTGTTTGACTGCCAATAACTATAGGTTTCTTAGCACTTACACCCCTTCCTATTACCACAAAACCACTATGGCCCACATTACCATTAGGCTATAATTAGAAGTTGTAGAGGAACACTATGGGTCTGGATTATTTCACCTGGATACTTCTGTCCTCCAGGAATATCGCTACATCCTGGGTGATACCAGACCTAGTACTGGACCCCTGGTAATGGCCCCCTAAGAATCCCAGTTGCTGGCCAGGTTTTCATTCTAGTTATCTACAAAAGCGCAGAACTGGAAGGGCAAAACTGAAGTATTTCTTATTCTTGTGCACCCTGACTTGTGCCTCTACATGTTATACATACTGTTTTGTAGTACCCTTGGAATACTTAAAGATTCAGAATTATTTGGTGAAGCTTCTACAGTGGTTACATTTCACACATTATAATTAGGACTGAAACAGAGACATGAGTACCAGCTACTGTTATGGAGGAGTAAACCTAATGCGAACTTGGCATGTTATTGATTTACACTAGTGACTCACTTCTTTGTTGTGTCAAGACTATGCCACCTATTTGAAAGTGTAATGAGGACCTATGTTATAAGCATAGCAGTTTCAAGGTATTTTAGATCCCTGTGTAAGGTACATTTTTACACCTTTATTTTTTTTCTGATCTCCCCACATCTTGCCTTACTCCTGTCACCTTCTGACTCACTCTATCTGCCACATGGCGAAGGAGTGCATCTCATCACCATTTGGAATTGCAAATCATTGCAAGGCTACATGTTTGTGGTGTCTGTGACATTCTCAAGCATGGGGCACAATAGGCTAGCACCATTGTGGCCTACTCACAGGAACAGCCGTAGTTATAGGTAAGTAACAGTTTTTTTACATGGAATGTTCCTGCTAATTCATCCAACCTATGCTTGCTATGTTTTTCCAGGCTTCTTGCACACTGTACAGGGCAATGTCTGCTTTCTTTTCTCTCTCCTTCTGAGCTTTGCTTGCTTGTGCCCGTGCACTGCTTCGCTTCCTTGACCCCCCGCTTCTTGTTTCTAACCACAGATTGAGAAGTAACACTGTTGCTTCTCTCCTCAGTGATTGTACGTCATCCGCACGCCGCGAACAAAAGCGGGAGCAATACCGCCAAGTCCGGGAGCACGTGCGGAATGACGATGGCCGCCTGCAGGCATGCGGCTGGAGC
This sequence comes from Calotriton arnoldi, assembly GCA_963921515.1. Taxonomy (NCBI): domain Eukaryota; kingdom Metazoa; phylum Chordata; class Amphibia; order Caudata; family Salamandridae; genus Calotriton; species Calotriton arnoldi. The sequence continues at coordinate 443,913 of CAWUFW010003586.1, forward strand.
CTGCCCGCCAAATACAAACAGGTAGGATTGTTTCTAGTAAACCCTTTCTGACCAGTGCGGAGAAAGAGTGCTGCAAAAAAGGGGTAGAATTACATTTATCATCTGTCAATGTATATGCAACAACCGCACACCCCCACTTTAACATGGACTAATAGTAATAACTCAAAATTGAAATGTTACTTGGTCCTCTCCTAGTTGGGTTTTCCTATTTGTATCCACTCTAGAGTTTGACCTGTAGGTTTTCACTAGATGCGTCCCTTTTGGGGAGTACTCAGAATAACTAGTTGTACTAGGCTCATGTAAAGGTGAGACCGAGAGAAAGTCGCACACAAATGATGCTATCAGTGTCCCTGTGACGATCCAGTGGAAATCTGCCATGTTGGGCCCTTAAGTCCTAAAATAGCTTGAGTCAAATGGAGACCAAGCTATGACCCGTTAGAGTCCAGAGGACGATGGGTCATGGCTCTTTTTCCCATTTTCTTTTTTAATTATTTTTTAATTGTTTATGTGAACTCTGTAAAATATATAAGTTGTTTTCACCAGGTGTTTTATGGACTGAGTAGATGTTTAGTCACATATTGCAAAGCATGAGGATATGTGTATAAAATGTGTATGAGAAAATCTACAGACACACTTTTCTCCATCGAACAGCTATATGGAATTTAATTTCAACAGTAAAGAAACTGTTGTAGTGATTAATAATTTGTTGGATTATATTGAATTGATCTCTTACCAATGAGAGCATATATCAACTATGAGTCCAATTTAGGGGAGCTGTAAGGGTAGGAGTAAGAATAGGGGTCTTAAGATAGAAAAAGAATTACCCCATGAAAATGATACAGAAAGCAGTGCCTTTTGTTTGTGCATACTGCACAAGCACAGTGAGAGAGAGATCCAGTTATAAACCCAGGAGACAGGCTGGGGGGGGCTTCAGGGACACAGTGGTGTGGCAAATGTCTACTGTGACAACACATCATCACTAGAAATAAGATGAAGAAAAGAGATGAGAGGACTGGTAGCAAACTAAATACTATGCATCAGAAAAGTCTACCCAGAGACAGAAGCACCTTGGAGTCAAACCTAAAGGTCACAGAGAACCATTAAAAATAAAAATCCCTCACATAAATCCTATAGAGAGAGGAATTAATGAAGGATTAAGGATAAAGAGTAACAACAAAACATAGGTGGAAAGGAGAATGCCCAGAGAGAAGGGGAGTCATACCTGGCCATACTAATAGTTCCCAGACATCAATGGGACTTTCATCGAATGCTAGAAGCAAGTAAGTGTAGGCTCACATCTTCATGGTGGCATGTCTCACACAATTAAAGACAGATTTGAACTGAATAGTTACTCCTTGGTCTTTTCTTTAGTTTTAAATATGCCTGTGTGCCCTTTAACAGCTTAGTGGATCAACTTGTTTCTGATACCTTCTATGAGAAATAATCTCTCACCACTACATAATAATCCCCCGTCTCTTATAAATCCTCTTTCACATTGCAGTAGTTTTTCAATCTTCACTGTATGTTTTTTCATCCTACCTTTTTTATGCATGCTTCCTGAAGCACACTATCCTTTATCTCTTGTTTCCTTTCTTTACATTATCTCTTTAATAACAACACACACCTTTATTTCCTCCTCTTCATTTTCATTGCCATCAGACTCTTTTTGTCCTAAATCCTTCCTTACCAGCCTAGGTAGGCATTCTGCAATATTATTCTGCACACCTTCAAATTCATGTACATATTCTTGTAACACCACCCACAAATCCAGTTTGATACGGATCAGTAATTCGTTTTGTAAATACTTCTCCTAGCAGTTTGTGATCTGTTTTGATTCTGAAATTCCTGTCTCCACACAAAGTTCTTCACTTTTTTGATGACCCTACTATACTGTAAGAGTGTCTCTTTCTATTGATGAATAATGAGTTTCCACTCCATCTCCTTGAAATAAAGGTTACTGTTGTCTTCTCCTTTCCTTGACAGTGTAGTAACATGGTGCCAAATCCTTTTGTATTTGTATCTTTCTCTAAAGTTATATTGCTTTTGGGATCAAAACACTGTGCACTGAAAGCCTTGTCTATCCTCTCTTGCACATCTTCAAAGTCTGCTCAGTTTGCTTCATCCCACACTAATTCAACTTTTTTGTCAAGTAATTGACTAAGTGTCCTTATTTTACTGGAAAAGTTTGGCACAAATTTGCTAAACATGTCAGTCATCTTTAAAAATGTTATGAATCTATCTTTATTTTCTTGCACTGCAGTGTCTCGTACGACATTTCTCAAACTTTCTTTTGGTTTTATACCTTCACCAGTCAATTTATGACCCAAGTAGTTTATGATAGTCATGTTGAATTTGCATTTTTTCCCTTTGACATTAATCCATTCCCTTTGGAGTCGATATAGAAATTGTCTGTTTCTACTGTTATGTTCTTTTACATTACTCCTTTAAATGAAGATACTATCTCTTTTTTTTGATTGATTTTTTATTCTGAGAAAGAAAAAACACAGTAATTGATTTCATACAGTTTCATCCAATATCATGCAATTCTATACAGTATTCAAAACATTTCATACGATTTCATACAATTACAATTGCAAATTCATCCATACACAGCATACAAGAATGATCTAACTGAGCTTGTTTTAGCAAAACATTAATCCACCATAAATTGAGCCCACATTTGATAAAACCTTGCAATCCCTCCACATCGAGTAGCATACAATAACTCTTTTGCTCTTACTTGCTTCATTTTCCCAGTCCACTGTCAAATTGAAGTATTTAGTTTTGTTTTCCATCTTTGCAACAACAAAGCTCTGGCCACCAACATTGAGACATAAAGCAGCTTTTGGTGCCTGGAAATTAACTTCAAAGTGGAATCATAGCCTAGAACCACCAACGAAGCACTAGGTACCAGCTGCATTTGCCATTCGCTGTAGATCCGATTATAATGTTCAAAGAAAATTTCATTTATCTTTCTCTGTTCCTTGCTACATAGCCCAGTTACAGGACATTTTAAAGTATGTATAGCTTTTTTAACAGTTTTTTACCGAGCTTTCCAAGCCATACACTTCCCAGCATAATTACACTCTTCATAGAGCTTTTGCATATAAGCTGTATTGTTTACATAATACTTGTCATAACAATAATCACTCAGTGCATGACTTGGTGGCCAAAAACTTTATCCCCCCCTGACAACCCTGTTTCCATCGCGAAAAATCTAGGAGTGAAATTAGATTCTGACATGACTATGAAGTCCCAGGTTCAATTGGTTGCTGGCACTGTTTCGGACTCTTAAAAATGATGCGGAATTTTCTCCCCCTATTGCCTATTCCTCATAGGAAAACAGTGGTCCAGGCACTAATTATGTCTAGGCTGGACTACGTTAATGTGTTGTACCTGGGCCTTCCGGACTACTTATTTAATCGTCTTCAGGTAGTTCAAAAAGCGGGAGCTAGGGCCGTGCTTATGGTTGGACCCAGGTCACACATGTCTCCCCATCTCAGATCCCTGCATTGGTTACCAGTGAAACAAAGAGTCAATTTCAAATCTTTGGTGCTGACTTTTAAGGCCCTAAACGGCATCGGGGCCCCGTACATCAGGAATAAAATTCTGCCCTACAAACCGTCCAGAACGCTGCGGTCATCTACCCAGCTATTGACAACTGTGCCTAAGTTTCGCCGATCTCGCAAAGGCGGACGCTCCTTTCAAGTAGTAGCTGCAAAATTATGGAACAGTCTTCCATTCTCTCTTAGGCAAGAATGTGATCTCCTGAGCTTTAGGCGAAACTTAAAGACCTGGCTTTTCCAACAATAGAGTAGACTCTCTGCTCTAGCTGTCTGGTCTTTCAATTGCTCTGTTCTGGGGTCAGGACAGCGCCGGGACACTCCTCGGAGTAGCCTTGCGCTTAACAAATACCCCATAACATAACATAACATAACTTGTATTACTGGAGCCAACCCATTGTTACTATTCAAGAACTCAGAATATCATCCTTACATGCTCTAACTCAGTCCTCCTCCTGAAAGCATCGCTTATTAAAAACCCACCTCTTAACTTGGGGCTTTCGCCTCTCACAGCTAATACCCAACTCAAGGATGAGTAATCCGAAAAACCATTGAGAAGTGTCTGACAACATTTGAAAACCAAGTTCTAGGAGACTTAAAAGAAATCAATCTGCGAGACAGTTTTAAATCTGCCAGAGAAGCATGTATACTGCCTTCTTTCTGGGAATGCTTCCCTCCATGGATCTACAAAAGAAAGAACCACAATAGTTTTGCGTGGTTTTTGCTAACTTGGGCTTCTGTTGCCTTTTAGAGCCTGAGGAGGAGTCCACCCCTGGGTTTAGCAGAAAATTTAAATCACCTCCTACAATAATTTCACCTGGGATTTTCATCAAAGACTGAAATAGCTCCTGGTACGGCCTAGAATTGTCTTCTACATCGGGCATTAAAACTAATTAAAGTGACCTGCAATGAGGAAATAGAACAGTTAACCCAACACCAGCGGCCCTGTCCGTCACTCGCCCAGTCATGGACTTCCATATTCAGGTTTCTGGCTATAAAGACGATAACTCCACGATGGACAGCTGGAAAGCCTCTGAAACCAATCCATTTCTTAAACATTGTAAATTTCGCTAGTTTGGCTGATGCAATAAGGGTTTTCTGCAATAACACAATAGACGGGTTGCATTCCTCTATCCAAGCTTCAATAGCGCGCATTTTCTTTTGTTAAGATTAAACAAACCAATCTTCAATATATTCCTTTGAATTCCTACCTCTCTCATAATCCTACCAGCAAACACATCCTCATAAAGTACTTAAATATTTCATATCACGCTACTAAAGTGCGCCCTGTGCTTAGCAAGAGTCTGCCGTGAAAAAGTGCTTGAGCATACCTTAAAATGCTTAGACGTGCTAAACTGCATCATGTGCTTGAAAACAACTAAGGAACTTGCGTAGGACACCCCCTCAGATAGCTGTTCGACGTGTACTTAATAACAATCAAGGAACTTACTTGAATCACCCCCACGAGTACCCCATCATAACCAAAGAGTCTTCCCCTGTTGAAAAGCCTATTCTGCCTTCTTGCCCAATGGTGTATCTTTCCTAGTTTAACTGCTCTGGATCTCATTTTAGAATGCCCCCCAAAATCCCTTAACTCATCCTCTTCTCCCCACGTGCCCTGTTGGGAGCCCACCCTTTCTACCTCACCTCGCATCCCTCCCTTCACATTGAAATTTTGGCACCATGTCTGAGTGCCAAGCTCTTCCACCTCTCCTTCCAGCCACTGCTTTTATCTAAACATGAAACCACAGCCCAAACTTCTGCATTAACTGATTGTTTACAAAAATATCACAGCTTCTTTGACTGTGCTAAATGTTTGAAATACACCTTTAAACAGTACTTTGAGTCTAGAGAGATGTACTATTTAGGCCTGTGCCCCAGCTGCTTGAAACCTTGGGATCATGCTCTTAAACTGTTTTCGCCTCTGAGCTGTTTCTGCCGTCATATTCGAAACACAAACTTATCTGGCATCCTGAACAACTTCACCTTAATCGCCTTGGCCAGTATCCTCTCTTTGATTCTGTAATCCGCAAAGTTCACCAACATAGTCTTAGGATACTTAGCTTGGCCATCGACCTGAGCTGGGACTCTGTGAGCCTGCATAATTGTCAAGTTCTGATTGTAACCTGGAATCACATGAGCCTTAATTAAAATTTCAACCAAGGGTATACAACCAGCGACATCCTCTTAATGCTCTGTTATTCCAGTTATCCGTAGGTTGGACCACCTTGTATATTCCTGCTTATCCACAATATCTCCTTTTCCAAATTTTCATTAACTTCTTCCAGTGAATGAACCTTATCCTCATACTCTGACACTCTTTGCTCCATTTTATTTAGTCTGGTCGAGAGGTTTCCCAGTTGCATACACACTATGTCCAGCTGCTCTTTTAGTTCATCTGCTCTTTTTGTCTGTGTGATTTTAATTGATTTAACCTCTCTTTGAACCCACTCTAACATGCTCAAAAAGCCTGAGGCCTCTTCTCCCCCAGCTGGCTTAGCGATAGAGTTTCCCCCACAATGTGTGGGGCTCGACTGCTCTTCTTGTATTGTAGTTGTTGCACACTGAATGCCAGGTACTTGATTCATCAGGTCATCTCTGTTAAGCGGGGGGTCAGTACATGAACCTGGGACAGATTCTTTCTTGCTTCTGCCAGCAGAATTGATTCTACTCCTGGTACCATTCCTGCCAACCTGCAACAAAGGGTACATCTGGGTCCCATCACTTCCTCCTTCAACACTTCCAGAGGGTGCACTCCCCTCCCTGCTATCTTTCAAAAAGTCATCACTCGAGCCGCTTTTCCACATTCAGCAACATTGTTCTAGCTGTTCCAGCTGCTTTACCAGTACTTGCCACATTTAAATTTCACCCGCTGACCAAGCTAATGCGACTGTGCTTTCCCCAGTGCTCTGGGAGTCTGTTCTAGGCTCATTTTCCACATTGTCTCGGTCCCTGAAAGCCAAGGCAGGGAAACTGTTTGACATATTGACAGATATTCCCCGGTCTTCCTCAACAGAGGTATGCACTACAAATACAGCAGCTGTAGCCTTGACATACCCCACAGAAGCTTTCTGCAAGCTCCTTAAATCGTCAAGTGAGATTTTCCTTTTCTCACTAGAGTGTTTTGATACCTTTATTGATTTGGCTAATTTAGCCGGCATTATCTTGGGGTAACCTTGTTGTTAGTATCGTAGATATATTGGTCGCATGGGGGGGAGAGAGGGCTCTGCTGATCACTAAGTCCATTAAAATCACATTCAACGTCACAGTTCCAATGTCAAGTTCAAATGAAGAAGCATTTCCCCCCAATTATTGCCCCATTAATCTCCTTCTCCAGGAAGCAGCAGGAGAACAGCAGTCCAGGGTTCAATAACAAAGAAAAGTGATAACGCTCTCTACCTGGCGCTGATGTGTTGTAGCCCTGATGAGCCCTGAGGTCATCACTTCTCTGACAGATATGTCTCCATGCCTCCCATTCTGTCTTCAGTAATTAAATCCCAGTCGGCTCTCCTAAAATGGCAGTGCACCCCCCTAATACAAAATATCAGGGGGAGATGGCAAAGTGCCAGCAACCAAAAACACTAATGCTGATAACGCTTTAGTCAGGTCCACAGCAGGAGTGCCAAGCAGCCTCCAGCGGCCTCCATCTCCCGCGGCAGGAAACACAAGGGCGGGGACAAAACAGTGGAGAGGCGGAGATCAGGGGACGAACTTAGGTGGCTGCGTCATCCCTGGTCCGATCTCTCGTTGCCATTGTATCTAACCCCACGTTGTCAAAATCAGATACTATCTCAATAGACTTTAATGCCTTTGATACTTCCCAAGACATCCTCCATCTCCCTCTGAAATTAAACAAAAGAGCATTCATAAAAACCTAAATATTCTGACGGGTGTAATAAAAGCTGTCAGAATCATCATGAAGTCTCTTCTGATTTTATGTCGAAAGCTAGGTTAAGAGAAGAAAATACTTTCCCACAATTTAGCATTGTCATCATTCCTTTAATGTTCAGGATAGAAAATACTTATCCAATGGTATCACTTTGTTCAGTTCATGTAAATCTATGCATGGTTTAATGTCACCTCCAGGTTTTCATGTTACCACTACTGGGGCCAACCATTCGGTCTCTTCCCCTGCTTCTATAATTCCCTTGTTAATCTTTTTCACTCCTTGAAGATGGTTTTTCTTATCGCCATTGCTACATTTCTAACTTCAGGTGGAGGATAAGCACCTTCTAGTGCCGTCTGAGGAGGCAGTGGCTGCAAAACCAAGGAAAACACATGGCTCTGGTGCTGATCTTCCAATCAGTGCATCAGGATTTGCTCTAGTGGATGGACACCTCCAATCTTCTCAAGGGTCACCTATTCAGCATCCACAGGTTTAAACTACCATGGTTGGTGATACATGCTTCCTTGCTGGGTTAGGGTGCTCATCATGTCAACATGACAACACAGAGCCTTTTGTCCATGTTGGAGTAGTGCCTGCACATAAATAAGCTTGAGCTGTAGGTAGTCATTCTTGCTCTTAAGGCCTTTCTCCCTTGCATCTCAAGGAGGAAGTCAGCATCCAGATTCTGTTGGACAACAGTCCTACCATCCATTATATGAACAAACAGGATGGTGTGGGGTCATAGACCCTATATTTGGAGGAAAAGCCTTTATGGACATTTGGGCAGCAATGGGGAGTTTTTAGTGTAGTAACCTGTCTTGCAGGCTACCTCAGAATGATAGCGGATGCTGTCAGGCATTTGCTGCTGGAGGACCACAAGTGGGAGCTACACCACAAAGTGACAGAAGTGATCTTCTCCAGATTCAGATTTCAGGAAGTGTCCTCGGTTTTGTGCCATTCACTTCCACAGGTAAGGATTCTTGGTGGGATGCCTTCAGGTTCAGTTGTTCTCATTTCTTTCTGTGCATATTTATGCCAATCCTGCCTCTATCCAAAGCTCTGCGAAAAGTACAAGAGGATCTTGCACGGATTATTTTGACTGTTCCAGGCTGGGATAGGAGGATCTGATATGCCCAAAGTTTGGCCCTAACTTCCCCTCCCACACAGTGCATGCCTACCTTGCAGCAGGATAATCAGGTTGTCCTCATCAGTCCCAAAACACAACGGCTGCATCTGTAGAGATTGATCAGTGCAAACTGGATACTTTTTAGCTTCCCATTGAGGTCGCTGACTTCATCTTGGCAGTCGGAAAGCCTGCCTCAAAAATCCATCTTTGCAGGTCACTGGAGCAGATTTTTGCAATGATGTAATTCAGAAGGCATTAATACATTTACATCTCACCTTTCTGACATCTTAAGTATTGCATTGTCCTTGCACATCAGGGTTTAGAGGTGGTAATGGTTAAAGGCTACCCAGCAGCTCAGTCTGCCTTTATGAGCCTTCCTGATCAAACTTCCCTTTTATGTCTCCACTAATGGCACATTTTCTGAAAGGTTTGCTTTACTTGTTCAATTTCACTACTTTTATGGTTCCTCAGTGGGATTTGAACCTTGGTTTGACATTCTTAATTGTACCTCTATTCAAGCCGATGCTCAGTTTCTAAGCTCAACTTCTCACTCGAAAAATAGTTCAGTTGGTTGTAATTACTTCTGCTCACAGGGTTGGAGTACTTCACACCTTTTTGGTTTGTCCGCCCTTCAGAGTTTTCTATCTGGATAGGTTGGTCCTTCACAGTTTCACATATTTTATGCCCAAAGTGGTTCCTGCATTTTATGTGGGCCATCTATCACCCTTCCATCAGTCTTTCCTCCAACCAAGGAGAATGAACTGCTGCATGGGCTGGACCCCAGACCTCTGGGGTTGTACTACACTAAACACATACAGCAAGAGAGAGTTGATGGGCAACTCTTTGTTGTCTTTGCTGGAGCAAAAAAGGACAAGGCAGTGACCAAATGCACGATTTCATGCTGGGTCATCCTTTGTTTTGAGATCTGCTATGCCGTTGCCAGAGAGACCCTCCGGAGGACATTCGCTCTCATTCCATTAGGGCCATGGCTGGTTTTAGGGCTCTTTCCAATGGCATCCCTGTTGCTGGCATCGGCCAGGCAGCTACATGGTAATCTTTGGATACATTTCCTAAGCACCATTGCACTACTATCATTAACAAGCCATTGCACAAATCATCCACCCTTCTTTCTAAAGATTTTGGTTGTATGCCTCAATATCATGGTTGGAATAACATCCTGCAAAAATATTACATCCACAATATCGACTACACTATATTGTCAAGGTAAGTATATATAAGTAAGTAGAGATTTGCTATTCTTAATCCTGCATTTACATAACTTGACAGTATTGCAGATGGAAGGCGATATTCTAATTGCAATATAGTGGCATAATACCGATTAGTCCTGGGCAGTCATGTCAGAGATGAGCTACAAAAGCTGAATTTGTGTGTATTCAGAGCACTTACCAGTTTTAAAGCTTTAAGGCGTTTCCATTCATCCCTTTTTTACTTACTATGACTTATAGAAACTACTTTGCAACCAGCCTAGTATCAGTTAGTAAATGAAGGTGCATGACAGCATGATATATGTGGTTTTTGCAGTTATTGTATATGCAACATGTACCTGTGTTCCATGCTTCCTATGGATTTCAATGTCTTCAAGACAATTTTCAAGTCACATCTGTACCCTCGTAGCCCATACCAGAGTTGCATCCCCTTACTCACACCGTCACCTTCGTTTGCGTCCTTACCAGCTGAGTCCCAATGGTGGGCAGGAGGATACGCGCATGAAAAATGTCCCTGTGCCCGTCTACTGCCGGCCTCTAGTGGAGAAAGACCCCACCATGAAGGTAAAATAATAAACGTTATAGAACTGACAACTGTTTTTTGTCTTGATGCTAGAAGTCAGTTTAACACTGTGCTTAGATGTTTTGTGGTGTCATCCCAGGATAATGCTGCAACTTTGGTATGCTAGTGTTATGGTCTTTACAATGTAACACTTGGGTCACGGCTATGTTGTTATAAAACTGGTGCAACTGAAATTGCAACAGTCATTGTAATGGTTATAGAGAAGAGTACTTTTATTTGCCTGTACTCTTCTAGAAAACTGAGACTGTGTCAATGTAGTTTAAAAAAAATTGTGAAACATTGGTTTGCAAGGTGTCCCCCTCCCCTTATTTTAAGCTGTGTGAGCTGTGTCCCCTACATGTCTCATACTCAATTCACACCTCTAAGTAGATTTGGAATCTGTATTTTGGTTCTACTGCACAGGAACTGCTTTTACTGGTTCATAGGGAATTTCAGATATGCGCTTGGATTTCTCAATGCTGACCTTCCTTAGTAGCTACCCACATTTTCTGTCTTCATTGCTTGGGTGCTGATATCCAGTGCGATTCTCTCTGATCTGTGCTCAAATTGCAGGCTGCTCTCTAATGAAATATCTATTATTCATAAATCCTGCCATGTTTGACATCTGATTCTGATAAACATTGTTATTAGAATGGAGTATCGGAGACGTGTCCGATTCAAAAACTGCATTTTATAGTATGTAAAGTAGTACTACAATAGTACTATTTACTTACTGCAAAATGCAATTCACAAACGTGTATATTTTCACCTCTTCTATTGTTTCCATGGAGAAATCTTAATGCATGTAAGTTTACTACTTAGGGGCAGATTACGTTCTCGGAAGGCCTCCAGACGGGTTCCGGAACGAGCAAATCCGATTTGGAGCCTATGTTTCCGACCGAATCTTCCCCCTTTCCGAACGACCAAGTATGCTTCGAATATCTCGTCCACATCGACCGAATCGTTTCCGAACCTGATCCTGTCAGTCCGACTCGTTCGCAGCCAAATCGTGCCGCGCAATGGAGCCGGCTTCCGAACGAGCGTGTACGATGCACGATTCGGACAGCTGCATGGACTCAGTCTCAGCGAGACAAAACAGCTGTGGGAATTGGACTTCGGGGCGCTGTAGCGGGCCCCCCTTCACCCGGGGCCCTTCAAATCAGTCCCTTGGGTGTACCCATGGGTCCCCCCTTTCCATGCATGCACAGTGTGGCGGGTACCATGGGGTGCCCGCCACAGGGTGTACGCTTTTCCCCACACACCCTTTTTTGCTATGGGAGCCTGTGTACGCGTTCAGTATACAGGCTCCCATAGAGTTCAATGGGAGTCCGAGCGAACCGAGTCCGTCACCATACGGGTGCATCGGAATCGGTCGCTCCGACTCGCGGAGCGCAATTCGCTGGGAAAGTCTAAAGGATCCGAGTCGTACGGAGGGCTTTCCTAGCGAGATCGTACTCGGCCCCTTTGTAGGGAAAATGGAAGGGACCAGGGGAATGGCTGTAAAAAGGGGCTTTCTTACACCTAAAGGGGAGGGGTTTACAGCAGAGTAAGGAGGCATTTAGAGAGGTACATGTAGCCAACCCCAAAAGAGTAAGCACGTTGTTCATAATCTGCACTTCTGAAGTTAAAACAGCCAAAAAGGATCTAATGCGGAGAGGAGTTGGCCTTACGGCTAGGGCGGTCAACCTCGAATCTGGGGAACTGGGTTGGAGTCTCGGCAATGACGCTGAACATCCTGTGATTCTGGGCAAATTACTTAATCTCCCCGTGCCTAACAAAAATGAATGTGTCCTCATGTAACGCAACTGGTGCTATGTAAAGCGCTCTGATACCCGATACCTTCGGCTCAAGTTCGCGCTATATAAAACTCTGTAAAAAAAAAAAAAATGCAGTAGTAAATTTTCTCCAGCTAGGAGCTGGAGCAAGTCTAGCTCTACTTATAATTACCACTGGCACCGAAACATCCCCGCATAGAAAATAATGGAGCTAGGGACGCAAAATAAAACTCCATGGTAAATGATTGTAATTTAAATAAAATTATTTACAATAATTAGAAATATATATAAATGACATTTAATGTTTAAAAAATTATCTAAAAACAAAACATATTTATTATATTATTTTAAAATACTTTTTAAAAAATTATTGAATTTCAAAAAATTGCATTTATTTTTTATTAAAATATAATTAAACTACTTTTATTTAATTCTACACTTCACTTTTATTAATTTTTATTACATAATAAAAATATATTTTTCTTTTACTTTAAATGCGCAAAATATCTGATGTCATATGTGTTAGCTTGGGACTTGTTGCACAGATCTTGGTTGAACCAAGGTGGTGGACTATTCGTTCACCATAGTACAACTTTTTACTGTCTTTCTGTTGTTTTGTTGTATGTTTCTACAGATTGAGAATGTATGTCACTTCCACTAAATTAGAGTACAGACAAAGGGGCATAGGTTTAAAAATAAGCATTCCTTCTTGGTTTTGAAGCGGAATATTTAGTGCAAATGGGATTATTTGTTCATATAAAGAGTAGATGTGTTCTACTGTAATGGGAGCTATATATATTTGATCCACATGCTCAATAATTTTGCAGTGAACCAGAAGAACTAAACAAGCATTGACAATGGCAATAGGTCTGGCTTTAAAAGAATGTTGTATTGTAACGTGAAGCATTACAAGTAGATAGCATGGTGATAAATTAATAAATATGTATTTGTGTGGAAGCAAAGAACTGTAGATTAATATTGATGTAGGTTAAAAGGTCAGGTGCCCGACCAAAAAATCCATGTAGGTTAATGTCTGCCCTGCTCCCATCTGTGCTGTTGCCAGATAACTCACCATAAATTATCTAGTTTTCTAAGACACTTTAATAGCATTACACTGTTGTGTATGCCCCTGAAAGTTCAACTTCAGGCATCTGGATAAGTAAACAAAATGATCATAGCTGTGTGGAGAGCAAGCACCTTTTTGTGAAAGCGCACAATACTGCAAAATTAAAACATGTACCCCTGGCTCCCAACATGTTGGCGGATCCATAGCCCCTCTCCTGGTGATTCTTTCTCACATAATTGTCTGGCGACAGCTGCGCTGCTGATCCAGATCATAAAAAATTGGCCTGGTTGGTCTTGTTTGTATGGAGGAACCAGCCAAAAGGTGTTTTATTAAGAACCAATTCCCAAGGAAGTCATAGATGATACAGAGGGGTAAATGAGGGGTACGTGAGTGCAGAGAGTCATCAGCAGTAAGCAGGCTTTCATTAAATATGGCCCCACTTAATGTCATCATTTAGCCCCTCTAAGGGGTATATTCACAAGAACCTGTGATAACTACCGCAAGAGTAGCGTAACGCAACTTTCAATAACGCAGCCTATCACGGGAAAATAACCCAGTGTCAACGTGAAATTCACAACAAGGCGGTACCATGCAATAGTCACCAAATAACGCGTCAAATGCCAGCGTGGAAATCAACACCACGCCCAAAAAATGCGAAACGTGAGAAATCATGCAATGAGGCCAATCGCGGTACAAAAAGCTGCGAAAAGCAGCCTCAGGCCTGCAACTCCCACGCGTCTGGCGGGCAATTGCACCATAAAAACCACAGGCACAACACACCAGAAACAAGCCAAAGCACGTAGCAACATCCATGCACCCTGACCCAGCGCAGAGGGCAACGCGAACCCCACAACCCCCACAGACCACCAGCAAGGAACAACGGGGTCGGGGAATGCCAAGGAGAAAATGGAGAGGAAGACGGGGTGCAGACCGCAGGAAAACAAGACCAAGGCCACGGAGGCAACAGAACACTTCCAGCAAATGACCCACAAGCAGACCGCCTGGAATGCAGTCGCAGAGCCCAGGAGGCCAATCCAGGAGGCCAAGAGGTTCCGCCAGGACGTGACAACCTAAACCAGGCACAAACCCGCTGCCAACAGGAAGGCAGCAACGGCTATAGGAGGTGGCAGTCCAGCGACACAGGAGGAGCAGGAGGAAAGCCAGGCCACAGTCATCAGTGTGGAGAGGGTGCAAGGAGTAGGGAGTACGGACACAGCTCGACAGGACCTGACACAACAACACCCGGGTGAGGATCCAACAGGGACTGGGGGGACGGGGGGTGATGGACACTATGCCACACATGCACAATGAGGTGTAGCACACTGCACATCCACAATTACCCAGGGACATGTCCCCCATCCCCGTAGCACACTGCAGCACACACACATAGCAATCACAGCACATACCATGACAATGTGGCACAAAGTGCAACACCCACACTGCAGAACAGGGGACACAACTGGGTCCACCCAGGCGCAGAAACAGAACAATCACATTGGACAGAGCAGGGAACTGTGAGATGCACATCTACCCCTACAACCCCACATCAGCCATGTAGGCCAAATGTACACTGTCCCAACTCAAATAGCCACCACCGCCCAAAAAGACACAATGTACATTGTCACACAGTCTGCATGTCGACAAGAACAAGGCGCCACTACAATGTCAACATGCACCTCCCCTTCACAATGCAGAGGGACAAACAACACCTCCAGCAGGTCTGAACAGGCAACCCATCAGTGATGCCCAAGACGAACACCACACCCCTGACCCGATGCCCTACAACAGCCCATGGACATCCCACACAACCCACCACCAGGACCAGGGCAGACAAGCTACTCAGAGGAGAACCCAGACTCTGCAACAGACCACACAGCATGAAGCACCCGCAATCACGGCTGCCTCACTACACGTCACCCACCCACACATGGCACCCCAATGCCAGGTGGCCGAACGCCAAAAGGAGGTGGCCCAACAGGTGAGGGTGTTGCCTAACCCATGAAATGCGAAGTAGAACACATACGTGGGTGTCCAATCCCCTTCAGGGACCACCTACACCCCACAAAGGAGACCCACACCTCCACAGAGACACATGCTCATATCATGTTGAACTGGCTATGGGCACGTGCGCCCGGCCCCTTTATTTGCAGGGCCACATGTACAGTGACGCCTGTGCTGGATGTGTGTGGGGTGAGTATAAGCCAGCCCGCATGGAGTGCTTGGTGCTGGCAACAACCTGAAAAGTGGAGACCAGTGTCATGGAAACAGAAAACACCAGCATAACAGAGTCAAACGCAGAGCAACATGGAGGGATCCGGAGTAAGGACAGAGGTCACCCAATATTCAGTCTGGACATTCCGTGAGTTGCAGTGCACTGAGGTAGGGGCACTAGAGAAGAGCGCGCTCATGTGAAGGAATTGCTAGGATTGTGTCCCTTCGGGTTAGTCCTGATGGAGATGCAGTGGGGTGTGTGGTACACCTGCATCAACTTCCTCATCAACGTCCCAGGTCTCTCACACTGCCTGAGGTGACAGTTGCGTCCGCAGTCCACAGCGCAATACCCAGTATCAGATCCGGGTGTGTAGCTTGACTACCGCCACCAGTCTGCATTCCTGCCTTGGGGCTGCTGCCACCTGACCTCCCATTGTCTGTGCCTTCTCCTGTCCGCACACTTGACACATCCTCCTCCTCATGGTCCCAGGTCTTCCCCACTGCATGAGGTGACATTGCTGCGCAACCTCACAACAGCACATAACTCAATCAGTAACGGACAATGGCTTGCGGTGCACTGAGTCACTGGCACCTGGAGTGCTGAGCAGGGCAGCAGGCCGATGATGGCATCCACGACAGGTCTGTGCAACTCCGTAGGTCTGTCAGGACCACCCTTTCGACTCTGGCAGATGGCGGTTGAAGGTGGTCCTTGCGGTGGTGGCGTGTGCCCCCTGCGGTGATGCGACGTCCGGGCCGGTCAAGACTCGATGCCATGTGTGGGCCCTTGTGGCCCGCAGTTGGGGCCGGAGGAGGCGGACAGCGCAGGGCCACAGACACATGGCGTTGATCACCCCAAGACCATCGCTACAGAGGCCATTCAATGTCTCAGAAGAAGGGGTCCCAGGCCTGAATAGTACAGAGTTAGTGGCCCCGGATGCACTGCGGCCAGCACAGGCACCCAGCTACGGGACGGTGACTTGCGGTGCAGTCAGATGGGCCATTCGACCTGAGCGGGTCCCCATCAATGTCCGAGGTGTATGTTGCGGAGGGTTTCGGGGGACAGTAAGGTGTCCTCCAGGGCATGATGCGGAAGGTCTGATGTTATCTGGAAGCAGCAAATGGAGGAGTGGAAAGCGCAACCTTCGTCCTCACCAACAATTCGGGATCCGTTACATGAGGATGAAAACTAGCCCCTAGTCCATGGACTCAAACGCCACCAATGTCCGACCAGTGGGTGTCCATGAATGTCGGGGAACAAACTTAGTGGCACAGGTGCTGTGAGGGGATGCAGTCTGCGATGATGCCCGTACACAGATGTGAACTCCAAGAATGCCAAATCAAGGCTCTGTGACCTACTGGACCACAGTGTAGGCCGGAGGCAGCGGTCAGCAGTGGCCCACAGCCACGGGTCCTTGGCTCGCGAGGCACAGAGTTGGTGACACAGTGGCAGTTGTCGGTAGTGTTCAATCACCTCCGTGATGCTGTTCCTGTTCCCTCCGGACTGCAACGTGTCATCCTCTTACGCCCCTCCGTGCGTGCGAGGAAATGTATTCTGCCTTCTGAATTACCGATGTTCAGTTACAAATCAGTGATCCCACTCGTGCGCAGCGTAGGCCGAGGGCAGTGGTCCGCGTAGGCCCACAGACACGTGTGGTTGTGATGTCATGCACAGACTTGTTGCCACCACATCGGAGGGTGTATATTGTATTGTTCTCTGCCTTAAATGATGTTCACTGCCATAGTGTAATCAAGACTCAGTTCCAAATGTGTGACCTACCACAGTTCCACATGTGGGACCTACTGGTCCGAAGAGTAGGCCGGGGGCAGCAGTAGAGTACGTCAACGAAAAAGGAATAAAGTGGGCCGGTGTCGTGGCAGCCGTGATGGTCTGAGGTGGCTGCCAAGGTCTCGGGCCTAGGGCTTGTGGCTTGCGCCGGCACGTGGTGGGCCCTCCTTGACACACACCGATGTCGGAAGGTGATCAGTGTGGTCTGGCTGCGCAGGGGCTGGCCTGACGGGTACGTGGACCAGCGTGCCGGGGTCCGGCAGGCGCACGGCATCTCAGGCAACTCCGCTCACGGGGATGGCGTCGGCCTCGTGGCGAGGTGGGAGGCGCCGCCCTGGCAGAGACGTGGGTCTTTCCGGAAGTGGACCACGCCCAGGCCTACGTGGTTTTTATTCACACCCCTATGCTGGCGTGGCGTACGCCGGGCCATCCCACTCCGCTGACGCTTAGGGGGGGGCGTAACAGGCAACATTTCCGCGAGGTCCCCCACTGGCTGTGGTGACATGGTGGCATCCACTGTCCACTACACACGCAAGCGGTGTATGTCGCCATGGATATGGGTGTGTTCTGCATTCTGCGAGGTGTCCAGCACATCTCCGGCACTCTTGGCATGGTGTACTTTCCCAATCATGGTTCTCCTGCATCCTTCACACATGCCTGGTTGCCACCTCTCCCCACATTCGGCTAGTATGTGGCTGAGGTGCCATGCCATTGCTGGCTCATTTTCAGGGCTTGCCCATGTGGACATTGTAAGTTGTTCTGTCGTGTCTGGTGAGTGGGCATATTGTTGTGCCTGTTGTATGTGATTTTGTGACGTGTGCATTGCCCGAGTTGTGAGTTGCATGGTTGTGGTGTTGAGGTGTGTGGGGTGTTCATTTGTATATTGCCAAGGGGCTGTACATTTCCCTTGTTGCCATCCTGGGGACGCTGGTTGATGATGGACTGTCGGAGGATGAAGGTATCATGCACACTGGCTGTGTATTTGAAGGCGACATTGTTGGGTGTTCCACGGTGTTCTGTTGTTGCCTGCACATTGGTGTGAGACGTGTGCTTCCTGTTGCGGTGATTGTGTGCTGTGTCACCAGGGGGCACAGGTAGTACATGTGTGCTGTGTGTTGCCCGCAACACGTGCGTGCATCCTGCTATGGCGTCTGGTCCTTGCTTGGTCTCCAGCGGATCCTGCGCATTGTGTTGTACGTATGGGGACTGGGGTACCAGGGTGATGGTGATGTCCAGGACAGGTGTGGGGGACTTGGATGTGGCTGGCTGTGGGACTCCTCCGACTCTGGCGGGTGTTGGATGGGGGGTCTCAGGGCCCAGCAGGTGCAGCCACGCCATCAGCTTTGTGTGGGGTGGGATGTTGGTTGTCCGCTGTGTTGTTGCCGTAGGCCTGTTAGGCGATGATGGTCAGGATGCGTAGGTTGGTTGTCCCTTTCAGCCTGTAGTGGAAGGTGACATTGTCATATGTTGGGTCTGTGCGGCTGGTACGTTTCCTGGGGTTCCGCTGTCTTTGCCTGCGCTGCGTCTGTGTTGGTCCGGGGGGGGGGGGTGTTCCGGGTGTGGGATGGGGTCCTGAGGTGGGTGTTGTGGCCCTCTTGGGTGTCCGGGCTGCATGATGTGTGGCTCCATGGCATCTGTTGCCCTTCGGTTGTGGCCCTGGGCTGTGCTCCCTTTTGTGGTGCTGGCTGCAGTCCGACTTTACACCAGGTCAGAGCAGGTGTAGATTTCCTGGTGCTAACGCGCCTTATCGCCTGTTTTGTGTTTTTATCGCGGATGTGGCTGGTCGTTGTGAATGTTGAGGTGTGCTGTTGTCTCTGCTTTTGTCACGGGAACGCCTACTCTGCATCTCATTAGCGATATTTGCGAGGGTCCTCTGTGGCGATGTTTTTTGCGGCTGCTATTGCGGGTAAACTGGTGCTGTGGGCTGTTAGAACCGGCTTGTGAATGGGGGGGTAAATTTATCACGACTTTGGCTGCAATAAAGTGCTGTTAATTCAGCGATAGCTCCTTGTGAATATGCCCCTAAGTGTTTACAGCCTGACAAGTTTTGCCTGAGGCAACCACCAAATACACATTTAATAAGAATGCGCTCAGACGTTGTGGTGAAGCTTCTAAACATTGAGCTCTGAACCAAGGTCCTCTTGCAGCCTATTAGTCCTGTTACCCAATTGGATTTCCTGTCTTAACTCTACCGTAATAAGTAATCCGAGTGAATCATGATGAGTAAATGCCACTAATATTTACCACATATGTAGCAAGAGACAACAAAGCTATCCTCCCATGCTAAACGTCTAGACCGCACCTTGCAGGTGTGAACAAATACTTCTGAAGCCAACACACTCTTTGGGCACAGTGCTACAGCAAAGCCTAGGCCAGTACTCTATTGTTTAATCAAATGGGTTTGAACTTAGTAGAAACTCATCCCACCTCAAAACCATGTCATCGGCTATGCCTTCCTCTTTCCTATCAACAGGAATGGTGCACTGAAAAGTAAAGAAACAAAGAAAAAGGGACATGGGGCAGGATATGATGAAAGAGGAGAAAGGCAGCACTGAAAATGGTAGAAAATAAGTGAAAAAAGCAGGAGCCCAAGATAACATTGAATGGGGCATATTAAAACAGTGCAGGAAAGCATCGGAGTCTGGAACAAGTGAAGAACATAAAACAATGAAAACAAGGGAACAGCTGTATTCCTCCATGTGATGTTGGCGGGAATGATGACTCAGATGCAGCTGAAGTATTATACTATGTCCCTTCCTATGACAAGGGTTCTGGATCATATGTTTTTATCCACTTCCTCTGAGAGATGATGGGTGTAGTGCGCGAGACTGTGTGCTAGGACCCTTGCGGTTCTGCAGACTTCATGGAGGAAGTACGTAACTTGCTGGGAGGTTTTAAAGGTGTGGTTATTAACAGTTATGATGTAATCAGAGAGCAGTGTGTGATTGTATGCTGAGGAATAAATAGGTACAATCCAGAGCTCCGGGTGTGGCGTATTTATTTGCATACTCCATTGCTGGGGACGACACTGCAAATATCGACGAGGGGGGAATCTGTGCCCCAGAGAAACAAGACTGCTCTCCCTGGAAGTTTGCAACATTACAGCATACTAGTGCCGCGTGAGCCCAATTTCGATGAGAAGCAGCTCGAAGTTGGCGTGTGTGGAATCGAAGCCCCACTCCAGCCCATACACAGCCCTCGAAGAAGCTGAAGGCCCTGCAAAGGAGCACATTCGAAAGCCTGCCAGAAACCCACTGGTAAGGCCAAAAGAAGAGATACTGTGCCACAGCCTAACACAGAGCCATCATCGATACAAAGTGAAGCGCTAAAGGGAGGCACAATCAGGTACGGTGCAAAAAGCTGAAAGTGGTGATGAAAAAGTAAGACGAAACCGTCACTTACCGTCAAAAAAGAAAATGGCTCCTTATGACCTCCGATCAGATGTGAGGACCCAAGTACTAGCACACGACCAGTGCTTGCAGATGGTATCGGCCCAGAAGGATAGCTGCTCTCATCTGAACAGGATATACTCTCAACAGCAGTAGAAAAGAGGGGGGAAGTACGATGCCGCTGTGTTTCTGAAGCCACCACCACCACCATTCAACATGGCAAAGAAGCAAAATATTGTCACCAGATGGACTGCATGGATCGAGACGTTCGGAGATTTCATAGATGCCCTAGAAGAAGTAGATGATGAGAAAATCATCAAGTACATAAAGAATCTTGCCATTTGTGGAGTGAAAGAAGTGATAAAGAAAATATCACAAGCTGATGCAGTATCATACAGTCAAATCAAGGAAGCTTTGGAAGCCAAGTTCAATCGGATGCCGAACATTCACTATGAAAGGTACATTTTCAGCCAAGCATGATGAAGAAGCCATACGTCTCCGAGTTATTGATGGCTGTCTTTCAGACTGCTTCTGAAGACGCATGTTGAGAGAGACGATCAGTTTAGAGAAAGTACTAATGGCCGCCAGGGCTGAAGAAAAAGCGGATCCACAAGCCGCTGACATGGAAGCTGGAACAGCGAGAAGTGAATCAGTGTTTGCCAAGAAGAGTAAGAACAAACACCGAGTAGACACATGCAAGTCGGCATCTACAAAGAAGAAAAGGTTGTGTTTCTGATGTGGGTTTTCATTTCCATGTAAAGACAAATGTCCAGCCATAGGCCAAACTTGCAAAGGCTGCGGTAAGCAGAGCCACTTCATAACAGTTTGCAAAGCGAAAGAGAAACTAACTATGTCACAGTGGGAAGAGAAAATGGACGCAGAAAGTTCCAGAAACATTCTCGCCATGCC
The DNA here is from genome assembly GCA_963921515.1 of Calotriton arnoldi. Taxonomy (NCBI): domain Eukaryota; kingdom Metazoa; phylum Chordata; class Amphibia; order Caudata; family Salamandridae; genus Calotriton; species Calotriton arnoldi. Next base: position 465,412 of record CAWUFW010003586.1, read on the forward strand.
AACAAAGCCCACAAAGCAAAGAAGCAACATCAGTTATGACAAGACGCAATCAGACAAAGTTGATTTCATCAACGTCATTATCGAGCTCCAGTGAAGGAGATGGACATACGCTGACGGCATCGACCAACAAACGACAGGCACATGTAGGTCTGGCTGCTTGCAAGGAAGAAGGAACGATAAAGGCAGAACACCAAACGAAACAACAAAACTCATTTTGACATTGACATTGACCCAAGATTACAATAAAGGTCAACGGTTGGCCCATAACCTTTATTATAGACAGTGGTGTGTGGATTAACATTATGGTTTAAACAAAAAAGTTATGCTGTTCCTACAAGATGTAGGCCAAAAAACAATCGAAGGAAGAGGAGAATAACTGGACCCTAAAGGTTCACAGTTGGGAATCCATATGATTCCCTAACTAAAAACAAAAAACCGGTAGCAGTGGGTAGGTGTACAGACGACGTGCTACAGGCATACAACACATGAGGAACTCCTTGTGTGTGAACCTACCGGGTACTGTGATACCTGGACATTCCTTGAATTTGGGGTAGTTCCTGTATAACCAGGTATTTGACTATTGAGTCATATGGTGATGTGAGTGTGTAACCACGTCACTTGCTTAAAGTTGTAGATAGAATTTCACCCCGGTCCTGACGAATCGCCCATAGAATATCCAAGAGGCGTGAAACATGTTGACCTATCTTCTATAAGAGCACCATGATCTGAGGCATAATATTCAGCACAGCGCCTTATAGTTTTTGTTTTTAGTTAGGGCAGGAGACTCCTTGATTAAAATTGTTATCGGTAGTACTCCCAACCCTATTTTAGATTCACTTACTTACACCCTCATCTACACACATTAGCGCCCTCACTCCCACCTCACCCATCGGCAATTGGAAAAAGATCTCCGATAAAGTGCCCCTACTATAGGGAGCCCGTCGGGTATTGCACCTGCCGACCCGACGAGGAGCAGCCCGATGATGAAGCATGACACCTGAGAAGGTGTGTGAGGGCAATATAATCCAATCATATGGATTCCCAACTGTGAACCTTTAGGGTCCAGTTATTCTCCTCTTCCTTCGATTGTTTTTTGGCCTACATCTTGTAGGAACAGCATAACTTTTTTGTTTAAACCGTATCTCTGGGCCCTTATGCTGGACCTCCTTAAAAAAGCCCACTGTCCCTTTCTCTTGATCATCTGGATTAACATTATGCCAGGCAAAAAGTTTAACAGCCTGTCTCCTAGGCACGCCTCAACCCGTCAAACACAAAATTATACACGTGGGCCACTTCTTAACCATTGCAGAGTTAAGGGTCATTCACAGCGGCTTTGAAATATAAAGCACTATCAGTACAAGTGCCAATTCATATTCTTCAAGCAGCTTTGTCCAGTGCTTGCCTACTCAGCTTTGTCACCACTGCTGGCATGGTACTGATATATTTTGATTACAACTTCCACACTCAGTCTGAAGTTGTGAGTCAGTTCCTGTCGTTATTTTACGGCCTGGGCAGGCTCAAAACAATGAAAAAGTAACTTCACATCAATGAGGACGTTCACCCCGTTGCCCAGAGACACCACAGAGTTGCTTTCCACTTTTAAGAAGCCATTGAGAAAGAACTAGAAATGCTGATGAAGCATGACATCATTGAGCGCTTCACTGGTCCTACATCATGAGTGTCGCCCATAGTGATGGTGCCAAAAAAGGACAGTGAGGGTGCTGTGCCCATCTGCATTGATATGCGCCAGACCAACAAATCAATCAAGAGGAAAAAGGCATCCTTTTCTACACATAGTAGACATGATCATGCAACTGAACGGTGCCAAAGTTGTCTCCCGTCTTGACCTGAACAAGGAAATCATCAGCTCGAGTTGGAAGAGAATTGCAGGTAAATCACTACTTTTTCGACTCATTTTGGATTGCTCAGATACGAAAGGTTGAGTTTTAGAGTATCATCAGTTTTCCAAAATATTTCAGGATGCTATACGTCGAATAATTCACACTGGTATTTGGAGCCACGCAGAAGGAGCATGATAAGGCTTCTACACAAATGTGCCAATTACTTACTGATGCAGGTCTCACTCTGAATGCAGCAAAGTGTGAGTTTCACAAGACCAAACTCAAATACTTTGGACACATAATTCCTGATGGGGAAATGACTCCTGACTCTGATAAAGTGAAATCACTGTCAGCTACTTGCACCCCACAACATGTTGCCATGCTGCAATGCTTTTTAGCATGGCCTGTTATTGCTCAAAGTACATTTGTGATTTTTCTACTGTAAGTGCCCCATTGAGAGTTGACAAAATGAAATGTCCTGTTCCAATGGTCTGTTGAATGTGATCAAAGCTTCAAAAGAATAAAACATGCAATTGAGAATGCAACCGAGATGGCCTACTTTGACTCCAAACTACAGACTGAGATCACAGTGAATGCAAGCTCGGTGTGGCAAGGGGCAATCCTTACTAAACATAATGGTCATGCAGATGCTCAGAGACACATTGTGGCCTATGCCAGTCAAAGCCTGTTTGACCCAGAACCCGCCTGTTCTCAGTCAGAGAAGGAGAGTCTGGCTGTAGTATGGGCCTGCGAACATTTTCATGTGTTTCTGTACGGAAAGCGTTTCACTATCATTACAGACCATCAAGCGCTACTCACCATCTTTGGAAATCAGAAAGTCAAGATGCCCCCTCGCATTGAGAGGTGTGGTTTGAGACTGCAAGAGTACGAATATGCCATTGTACACAAGCCGGGTAAAGACCAAAACGCTGCTGAATATTTTTCACGAGTACCTCTTCATTGTCACAGTTCAACATCCAAAACAGCTGAGGAGTACATCAACTTCATTGTGAAGTCCAGTACGCCAATGGCCATATCAATCGAACAGATTATTGAGGCCACTAATGCTGACAACAACATGCTTATCATCAAAGGCATCATTCTAACTCAATCCTGGAGAAGGAGTGTTCGACCTCTTACTGACGATGTCGAATTTCAAAAAATGCAAAAATGTACAGGTATAACTGTCTGTGACCAAGGAGGGTGTTGTATTGAGAGGTTCAAGAATTACCATACCTGAGAGACTAAGACAACTGGTCATTAAACTACCTCACGTAGGACATCCTGGCTACCAAAAGAGACCGAGTGTGGGTCCCTCGCCTAGACGAACGAGTTGAGAGGGAACAAAAAGAGTGTCATCTGTGAAGCTGCCTTTCCTCCAAAATGACGCAACATTCACTGACCAGTCTGACCTTCCTACAAAAGCTTAAGAAAGGATTGCAGATGATTTCTTTGGGCCCCTAGGAAATGGACACCATCTCATGGTAAGCATTGACGTTTCCCTTTGGTAGAGGAGTTATCATCAACAGCACATGGCAAGGTCATTGAGCGGCTGGACAACATCTTTGCAGCGCAGTGTATCCACGCCATTCTCAAATCTGACAATGGTCTGCCGTTCAACAGCAAGGAATTCACAGAGTTCCTAAACAGAATGAATATTCAGCGCAGAAGAGTACACCTCTGTGGCCCCAAGCAAATGGTGTTGTGGAATGATTTTATGGGTACACTCAAAAGAGAAATTCAGCAAGCATCAATTGAGGGGATTGAAATAAAGCAAGCTGTTACAAATGAAGATATACTCTGTAGACAGGTCATGTAGATTACGGTTGTAGATTTATTCTTTAAGTTATGTCTTAATCTATAGGTGATCAGTAAGATGGTAGATTCCTATGTAATGCCCCACCAGGAGCAGCATCCTTGTTGCTCAGCCCATCCACTCCAACTGACACTCATCCAAGCACAAACACTCTCAACATTCCAATGACCTCACATGCTGACCGAGAAGCATGGAACATAGAGACTATGGGGAGGATTCATTATACAGCAACAGGTTAAAGCACAAGCCCTCCGTGGTTATCGGTCAACTTCCCACTCCACAACGGGTGAAAGTCCTGCCACCTTGCTATTTGGAAGAGCCATCAGAACCAAGCTACCACAATGGACAGTAGACTGATCCTTAAGTGATGACAAAGTTCGTGTCACCAACACTTCTCGAAAGTGCAAAATGAAGACTTATGCTGATGGGCTTTGGAGAGCCCAAGAGACAGTCTTCAATGAAGGTGACTAAGTCCCAGTCAAGCAGAAGCAAAAGCAGAAAACACACTACATTTGTTGTCGATCCTCTGAGAGTTGTGACGTGCAAAGGACACATGGTAACTGCACATCGTCCCAGACAGTCCATCACACGGGACTCATTACATTTTAAGCACTTACCTCTGCAATCGTCAGCTCCTACACCTACAAATGAGGCCGTGTTGCCTTACAGTCCATATCAAGCATTAGACCCCATACCATCGATGCATGAGCAGTGAATCTCACCTACTTCATGCTACTCGATCTGGCGGACTAGTGCGAGTGCCTCCACGATTCATCGAAGAATTATAATGTAACTGTTGTTTGTACTTTTTATTTGACAAAGGGAAGGTGTTGTGTTGTGAGACTATGGGCCAGATGTGCGACGCTTGCATTTTGCGAGTCGCAAATTGCGTCTCGCAATTTGCGACTCGCAAAATGCAATGTACAACAGTGTCTCAGACACTGTTTGCATGCCTCATCAATATTCATGAGGCAAGCGCAATTTGAGACCCCATTGGGAATGGCTAGCACTCACAGGGATGGTTTCCTGCTGGGGTCAGCAGACCACCATGTCTGGGACTGCTTTTTAAATAAAGCAGTATTTTTTTTTTAAATGCAGCCCATTTTCCTGAAAGGAAAACGGGATGAATTTAAAAAAGAAAAATTTTACTTTTCAGTTTCATTTTTAAAGGCCAGGCAGTGGTCCCTGGGACCACTGCCTGCTCTTAAAAAATATTTTCGCACCCTTTCACAAAGGGGAAGGGGTCCCCTGGGACCCCTTCCCATTTGTGAGTGGCTTAGCACCCTTTTGAAAAGGGTGGTAAACTGCGAGTTGCGGTCGCAAAACAATCATACATTGTTGTGATACTCGCTATTAGGAAGGGACGCCCTTGGCATGCCCCTTCCTAATAGCGAATCGCAAACCATATTTTGCGAGTCGCTAATAGGTGAGCGACTCGCAAAATATGGTTTGTGTATGGGGCTGACCTATTTTGCGGTCGCAAACGGGCCAAATTCCTGTTTGTGACCGCAAAAACCGGTGGTATATCTGCCCCTAAGTGTGCTAGGACCCTTGCAGTTCTGGGCGGCCTTAATGAAGGAAGTATGTCACTTGTTGGGAGATGTTAAGGTGTGGTTATTAACGATTATGAAGTAATCAGAGAGCAGTGTGTGACTGTAAGTTGAGGAATAAAGATGGACAATCCAGAGCTCTGTGTGTGGCATATTCTTTTGCATGCTCCTGAGCTGGGTAGGACACTACAATGGGCACTATTGAAGTGAAACATGCTGAAGGCTTCCCAGGAATCTGGTAATACTCTCTTTCCTTCACAGTGGTCCACAGACGATTTGACACCAAGCACAGGCCAAGAATGAATCAATTCAGTTGGGTGATCATGCATCACCCTGTGCAATCTTTCATGGTGATTGCAGTTCTCAGCTAGTGCAAGGGTCCTACATTTCTGATGGATATTTCCACTTGCAGATTCCTCACATTTTGAATCCTCCCAGGTGCCAGACAGGATTTAAAAAATGTTCCATAACTTCTATGTGCTGGCAGGTGCCCCCATCAGTCTCCATCACACTTCCATCATTCCCCGCACATGATGATACAGAGCCACATACTGGTGTCGCCCCTGCACACTGATATTAGTTCATTTTTTTCTGCACCTTTTGATGCAGGTCTGGAGCTTTGCTCCCCTGATTTCAGTTTGATTTAGTACAATTTTTTGGGACTTCCAAAGTTTTGGCAGAGTAGCAGGTATGTTACTACCAAACACTTCTGTCACAACCATTTGCCGGTCACGGACCTGCACAACATTTGTATGTGGTGTCTAGGGTCTAAACCTAACTCCCATCCTGTAACAAGCACTCTCTTGTGCACCTGAAGGAGATCAAGGACTGGTTGGTTAAGCTATACATTATAAAACTCAATTTAAGAGGCCATACCCATATCGGATCACTTTCCTCGGTTAAGATGGAAGCAAAATACAATGCTTCTAAGAAGGAGCACTAAAAAACACCATAAACAAGACTACTACATCCATGGGATCTGACTCAGGCTTCTTTCTCCAAGTCTATTCCAGTCCCCAAAAAGATTTTGGGCTGTCCTTGGATCCAAAGCTCATTACAGCCTTCAGTGAAGCCATGCTAGATATCTTCAATATGACGACACCTCGTTCTGGTCTGATTTCTGGCCCAAAGCAGCCTTTAAAAACCCCATTTACAGTTACCTGGTGGTATTGTCCTTCATGCCAGCTGACCCCACAGGAAATCTGCCAAATCTGCATTCAGTTACCTTTACTCCCTTTCATAAGGCCTTGTCAGTTGTCATCCAAACATCACCGCCAATGGCTCTGATGACATTGATTTGGAACCCGCTGACAAGAGGGCCCAACCCCTCTTTTGAAAGAATCCACCAGATGCCATGCTATACCATAACGACGCTCGACTCTGTTTTGAAAATTATTCTCCTGGTAGTTCCACTACCATGAAACCAGAGATTTACCAGAAAAGAGGCCATTTTTAGGTCGAGCCTCGAGTAGCGTGCAAGCGTTGCTCTGCGAGACTTATAGTTAGGGAGTTTCAAAAGCTGACCAGACGCTCGTGCGTCATGGCCTTTTTCCTGCGGTTACGCGCGCAGGGCCGACATCTGTTTCCCATTATCGTGCCCAGACGCGGGCGCGATAATTGGAAACACATGCCTGCCGTGCGTGTAATTGCAGGCAAAAGGCCATGACGCACGAGCGTCTGGTCAGCTCTGCAGGCTGCCGCGCTCGCTCGTTACCTTAAGCATTTTTTTTTTTGTCCGGACTATCACCAGCTCCCATGAAAACCAAACCTGCACTCGCTATTTCAAGCTGGCCCATCTGGCAGTGCCCGAAAGGCCAGTGCAACAGTAAGTGCCAGGCCGAACACACTTCTTCGTCTTCTGCTCCGTTGTGCTTGGTGTCCGGAATACATGTTGTGCAAGACCTTCTCAACAGGGCCGTCAGAGCATCTGCTCCCACAGCGTGCACAAGTGATGATTTGCGATTATAGTGGAAAAGAATGACAAGCAGCTGTTTGTGTGTGCACGACTGCTTTTGATGATTTCAAATTCCAATGTTGTAATGCGTGTAATGTTAGATACTGCTCTGCGCTTATTTAATTTGAAAGGAAGAGAGAGTAGCAACACTTTTCAGCAGGGGTGCAATACTTTTCACGGACGAGTACTAGCACTCTTCACTAGCAAACCGGTACTCTGTGGTGGTGATTGCCTGCAGTTTTTTTACTTCCATTGCAAGCACTGACTGTAATCGAGATAAACTAAAAATAAAACTGAAATAAACTAAAAATAAAACTGAAACCGAACTTTGTCTTGTAAACACTTGAACACTCCGAAACCTCACGGACCTTGAAACCCAGCAGCAGGCAGACGCTGCTTGTAAACCAGCAGGCACGCGCTGCTGTCACATGGGCACCATGCGGAAGAGAGTCCTGCGGGGCCGGCGTCCACGAGACCTTCTCGTGTGTCTTTGAGTAAACACGGCCAGGGCAGCAGCCAATGAGAGCCAATCACGGCCCTCCGGCTGACGCCGCACAGCTCGACCTTATTTACAGGTGCGCCACGAACTGACAGGGGTCTCTTGCACACGAGACAGAGCAGGTGACAGGAGGGCGCTGCACGGAAAATGTAGATCGTGTGCGTACCAGGCTTTTCAGAAATAATCTCTCAACGCGTATCAGCGGGGAGCTGGACATGTTCTCCGGGAAATATTTTTACAGCGCGCAGTGTTTCGCTCTAAGACAGAATCAATGAACAATGCATAGCTGTCAAGGTTTCAGATTGCTATGTGTAACATTTTCATAATTTAAGAGTAATTATGAGTGACATTTCAATGACTATGAGTGACACTTTCTCCCGGGCAAAATCAAGCAGTGAAGACGAGGGAAACTATAAATATCAGAAATTACTCCAATTTGAGCAACGAGAAATTCTAGGAAGATCTTAAAACATATCTGCAAAGCACTAAAAACGGAAGGAAGGGCACCGCACTAACCAGAGACAGACTGCGTGGCTGCAGGTCTCAGTAAGAGAGGGCAGGCAGGCACTGCTGATGTTCTCATTGATGTGTTCATTCATGATTTGAGCTAGCCCAAAAGGACATTTTTTAGCATAGCAAGTGCAACTAGGAGATTATGCCGTCACTCAGTCACAGGCATAATCGGTTGCTAATGCAATAAGGTAAAAAAGAATTCTGGGAAACACCAGCGCAAAACTTGACAGTGTTTTACTCTAAACACTTGGTAGTGCAAACAAACACAAATTGCACTGCCAGTCTTTTCTTAGTTTTAAAGACAATCTTTTGCAGTCATGTCACTATTTTATCGGATCACTAATGAAGAAACCACGCCACCCACAATGGTATTATTCAAAAAATGATGCAGAAACCACATCACACTTGCAAGACAATAGGGTTATCGCACACTTTGAGACTTAGCAGGAAACTCCAGGTATTTGTATCTCTGTGGGCCACATTTTATAGCACTACCAACATGCCGACCTCGTGCCCCTTCCCTGTTTGTAAAATACACTCCCATTCAAACATGGCCCCAGACCACCGTGCGTATCGTCAGCCAATAAAATGCGGAGCCATCTGATTTCAGCAGTTCGTAATCAGATAGCTGGAGTGGGGATTGTCCAGAGTAGACTATTCTTTCCTTGCTCAAACTACGTCTCAAAGTAAGCACCGTAAGTCTATGATTGCATGAAGCTGGCAGGAAGTCTTTATTCTGTGTTGACATTTAGCACTCAGAAAACAAACGGCTGACTGTTGTGGTGCAGTACGACTTATGCAACATTATCACCATGACCTGGTAAAATGAAAGCGGATAAAATTAAATGTTGAAGTTGAATTTTGTGCATATATATTATATCACTCACGTATCCTAATTGCTATGTGAGTCCTAGTCCAGGCTGTCCCTGGGACCCGTCCAGTAACAAACTGTCCTCACTCCTGGCGGCCGCTGCAAACCGGGTCACTGACTCCTTCTCCGTCTCCCTCGGCTGCGTTAAGAACTGAATTCCGCAGGGTGCAGCACAGCTGACAGCAAGCTGCGGCCCGGGCCGGTGCGAGCGCCATGATTATCATTAGTTTGCGGGCACGCAAATTCAGCCTCCTGCCTCCCACACCAGCACGCAGGATGTGACGTCCCCCGCGCGCCGACGTGTAACACACAGTCTGACGGGGCCCAGTGACATAAGACTGACAAGTGAGAGCCATTCCGCGGGAACATTAATAATGAAGCACAGTCCTGCCAAGTCAAACGTAGTCTTAGCAGGGAGTGTGAGCGTGCCAGCGCTGAGCAGCCTTAGCTCAGCTGTGAGCCCCAAGCCTGGTAGAGCAGCGCACCCGCCATAGGCTGCGCACTGCCAGCTGCCCCACTTAGGTTTTAGGCAGGCTGCGTTTCAGTAACAGACACCATGCATATGCGTGACAATGCATTTCAGTGCGGTAATGCGGAGTACCACACTGAAATGCGTTAGTCTAACGCCTAATGCGTGATACTTGGCAGCAGTGACAATGGTACTTGCCTATAGGCAGGACCACTAGAACTATGCGGCAGAGGAGGGCAAAATGATGCTGCAGAGGTGAGTATGATGTGGCACATTTTGTATTAGCATTGCTTCATTATCATCGTCATTTTTAAGCTTGGTAACCCTGTTTGGGTATTGGTTGCACCTCATTAGTACCAGTTTAACACCCAAACCTAGCAATAAGCAACAGAAAGGTGACCAGTCCAGTTTTGCAAAGGGCCTTCCACCATACAGCATCACATGTTGCTGCTCTGAGTGTTCATTGGTTCAGACTACAGGTAAGAACGCCCAACCAACCGAAAGATGGAGGCAGGGGAAGTGTACCTATAACTGTATATATACTAGGATAGTGATGAGACACACTACTATGCTGGTCGCTGACGGATGGATCCCTGGAAAAAGCCCACTGATTGGTTCAGCGTCCCTCACGTGGACACAAGTTTTCCCAACGGATTATTTTAACCATCATAAAAGAAAGTTCACAATTGTTCTGGAAGAAAAATAGTTCTCCTGCTATGGATAATACATGGACACTTAGAAGAGACTAGTCCTCCTTGCCCAAATAACCCTGTAGGTAAGGATGAAAGTAAAGCACTGGTAGCTACACTTACTTCTGTCTGTTCTCCCATGCTTGGGCATCTGTGTCCCAGACGAAACCAATCACACATGTTCCCTAATCCCAGACCAATACAGCAACCTGGGTCATGCCGCCTCATGGCACAAAAACAGAGCACGCTGCAGCATGCTGGTGTTTTCTGGGTAAGAAGATATATTCTTAATAGGGTAAAAACAAATGCATGACAAAATCCTGTCTGCTGCTGGAGAAAGAACATTTCTGACATACCCTGTGATTTTGGGTTTTCCTGAAAACACCAAAACACCAAAACACCAAATCAACAGTTTGAAATGGCCCATTGCCTTGAAAACCGCTACAGAAATTGTCTAGTGGAATTATTTTAAGTACTTATTTTATTTTATAGCACCATCTTTAAAAAGAGACAGAAAATAAATCACCCTGTGAAGTGCAGGCAAAAATCTTTGTTAAAGGTAAAATACTAATAAACACACTTTAAAAAGCTTTGTCACTACAGAGGAAGGAACTATTTTAAGTGAGGTGAACGTTGTGCACAAGCATTTTGCAGTCACTCAAAGTCAAGGGGGCCAACGGGTAAAGTAGGCTGATGCATTGTCCCGTGCTGTACGCTGTGGTGGTTGAAAACAAAAAAAAGTGAATGACATTTCAACAGACCAATAAATAAAGCCTGCTGATCCTCTATGCATGTATATTATGTAGAATTTATTTGGAGAACAAAAGTCTGGCAAAACAGCTAAAGCTGTCGCAAAGTGCAGATTAAACAAGCATTGGCATAGCCAATAGGTCTCGCCTTTGGGACCTTATAAGTGTTGAGCCCTGCAACGGTTGATGTTGTTGCACCAAGGATATTGTGCTGCATAACTAAATACTTATAAGGTCCCAAAAGCGAGACCTATTGGCTATGCCAATGCTTGTTGAGTTTTGAATTTGACACAGTTCAGATGCCTCAGATGGTCCCACATCATGATGAGGATGATGAGTAGGCAAATAATTACACTAATGCTGGCCTTTACATATTTTATAGAATGCCAGTGGTCTTGATACTTCGCTGTAGTTGTATCTGGATTCCGCAAATGTTCCTCCCACTGAGTAGAATGCATAATGTTACGGTGGTAATTTGAAGAGCTGCAGAAGTATTGGAACTTAGCTTCTAAATTGGTTGTGGTAAGAAGCAGTGCATTGATCATCAGCTGTTCATTAGACTCACTGGGACAAAGAAAGGAAAAGTGGTTCCAAAGTGAACTTTGTCCTGCTGAATTGTCCTCTGCACCAAAATATGTTATGCTTTTGCCAAAATGGTTCCTCTAGAAGACCTCAGACCTCAATCCTCCATAGCAAAGGCTGCAACAATGACTCTAGCAACGGATGTTCCAGTTTTGGATAACTGCTGCGGCGTTATCTGGACTTCCATCTATAATTTCACCAGATATTACTGCACTGATTCCTAGGTCTGTAAGAAAAGTAATTTTGACCATTAGTTCCACAGACGTTCTTGTGTATGTCCTCTCGTCAGGCCCACCACCTATTGGGAAGAAAAGGCTTTAATACTGATTTGTAAGGTGAAGAATCTGGAGGTAGATGTATCCATCAGAAAAGTAAGTTATATATCTTCATTAGCAATGTTTTGAGTGGATACTCCATCTACCCCAGAGATTCCTTACTGCCCACCCACCTCCGCGTTTTGTGGAGTGGACTTTCAGGGAGTTAGTAAATCCCAAGTTCGATTTTGCTCACTGCATGTATCACTTCAGTTGTTGTCTCTGCATCTGAGGGTGTAGAAAAAAGAAGGAAAACTGCTTTCAATGTGCAAGTATGCTCTTGTGCTCTGTGTGGGCATGTGTAGGGCAAAACATAGTCATGATAGGAGGCTGATGGTGCACATGCCGACACATGGAAGTAATTAGTGCATTTTCCAGATCTAGTGTGACACATGGGATGATTCAAAACGTTAGGATGTTGCAGTGTGTCCACCATACGATCTACAGATATTTCCAACAATATTGACATCTTTGTCAAAATGTCGTAAAAGAACCAGTGGAAGAAGTTTAAGTTGAGTCTCAGAATATTCTTTATATTTGCCAGTTCAGCCTCTTCCTCCAAAACAAGCCTGGCAGGTTAGTGACAGCAGACCATGTTTCCTCTGTGCTCTTGAGATGCAGTTGGTTGATTGTGGTCAACCTAATGGATGTTTGTATGTCACAGTGTAGGACCAGAACAGAAACCTCATGTGTTTTGTGTCAGAGAGTATCCAGTGCCAGTACAAGCTTCTCCCCTTTGGGATGAGCTTGTCCCTCACGTCTTCATCCAGTTACTGCTAATCGTGATGGCCCATTTGTATTAGCAATGAATGGCCATATACCCTAATTAAAAGACTTGTTAGTGAAAACCCTCTCGGCAAGCAGGCCCTGAACTTTCTGCAATGTATCCCCCCAATACAAAGAATCTCTTCCATTGAGGCTGTACTAAAATCAGAGCTGGAGATGGCTTTGCAACCCCTCAAGGCTTCTGGCTCTTCTTCTAAGCACGTGTTTACTATTTAGAATTATTTAGAGGGTCTAAATCTGATAACTTTCTGTGTTCGTGTGGTTCCTGTGCCCATATAAGTCTGCAAAGGATGCAGATCAGGAACTGGATTTGGAACCAGTCCTCCGTTTGGCCTTCTTCCCTGTCTGCCAGAGTTCCTAGACAATCTATCCTCTGGGGCTGAGGAGGCCGGCCTCTTAGTGGTTCTTCCGTTTAACTGGTCTTGATACTCACATATTGGTTACAACTGATTTGTCAGAATGCTGTTGGAGCCATGGGTGATCTTCAGATTTACAGCCTCTACTCCCAAACAGACTCCCTATTCTACATAAGATTTGTGTTGTCAGTACAACAGTGGCTCTGGACAGTTTTTAGAGTGGGGATTCTGGTCAGCCATATTGGATTAGCAAAACTGAACTGCATTTTATGAAGTTTTGCGAGATTTCGTCCCTGCAACATTTTGCCTCCTGGCAGCCTCATAACCATCATCATTAGTCATAGTGGTCATGTGACCATCAGAAGCATTGATTTGACAGCCCCCAATATGATTGGGAACTAGCTGATTTGGTCCGAGAGGTAATCCATATCACAACCAATGAATGCACATCCGTAAACAAGACTCCACTGAGGAGCCCTGTAGCTACACCATCACCCAATTTCAGAAAGTTGTCTTATAAGGAATCTTCCCATCATCATCATGCTATCACCATGAACAGTAGTGGTCATGTGAATACCTGGAGCATCAGTATCCTAGTCACCAGTTATAAGAAAAGATTGAAAAGTACCTGCTCTATTACCAGAGGAAATCCTGGTCCTAACTCAATGATGTAGAGCCTGACACAGTGCTCAATTAAGGAGGTGCTTATTCAGAATCATTGTAACTGCATCACTGCCCTATCTTCCAAAGTGGTTGTGCCAGTGGTTATGCAAACCCTTCTCCTCTCCGGTGCATCACCCACAAGATTCCAGCAGTGACATAAAGTTTTTAACATGGAATATAGCGGGATACGAATCCAAAAAAGACAATCCAAATTGGCATAAAGTGTTCCTAACCTCAGATATTATCTGCTTTCAGGAAACTTGGTCAGAACAACCTGTGTATGTTGATGGTTATCGTTCCTATGTTACCCCCAGCAGTCCCGTCAATTGCTGGCAGATCCAAGGGGGGGTTACTTACCCTTATTGCAAACACGATCATCCTAGGCAAGGTTAAGGTCATTAATAATTCACCTCATTTTCACGTAATTTTTCCTGAAGCCCCTGGGAGAATTGATCTGTTATTGATTAATTTTTATAACAATAATTTTAAGAATCCTACATATGTGACAGATGAGTTAAGGGAAGTTCTGGAATCTCTATTAACACATCATCCACGATCGCTTTTTTAATCTGGGCTGGGGATTTTAATACACATTGTTGCCTTAAATCTGATCAGCGCATTTGCGGTGTAACTGACTCCACGGATTTGCTGCTTATCCATTTTGTGCATCAAAATTATGGCAACATTTTAAATAGTTTTTTATTAACCTGGGACTTAAAAATAATAAATCGGTGTCACCAAATGACAGGCCATTCCCTCCCTACTTTTCAACGCAACGGAGTCACATCAACAATTGATTTTATAATCACTCAGTCCAACAATATGAATAGTATTAAGTCTTCTAAGGTAGAGCTGACAGAGTTTAGTGATCATGCCTTCCTTGCCTTTAATTTTGTTTGGTATTTTCCTGCTAAGCCAAGACCTCTATGTACCCCAAAACCGATACTAAGTAGGAAAAATGGATTTACACTTAAATAGGAGAAAATTGATCCAACTCACTTCCTCCCAAAGGTTGTAAAAGAGGTTTTACCTGAGATTGAAGCTTGTCCAGACTTTAACACTAACAATGACCAGGTAGTGACATCATTTAATAAAATCCTAACATCTATAAAATCTAATCTCATATGTCCATCTACGAGAAACACTCCTTCTCCGAAAAGGTGGTTTGAGTCAAACTGTTCGAAAGCCTCCAAAGCTCTTCGTACAGCTCTCAAATCAAATCCTAGAAATAAAGATCTAATAAGGTTATTGCAAGTTGATTATAAGACAGCTAGAATGATGAGGAAAAAGGAGCTACGGGATGAAGCTTGGGAAAAATTGGGAGAGGCTTCGAGAAGTAAAGACAGCAAGGCATTTTGACAGGTAGTAAATGCCCCCTTCCTACAGGAAAAGGGGGGACCCTCTCTTGACACCCACATAGACAAATCCTCCTGGCTCTCTCATTTTCAGAGTATTAACGTAGAGAAGGATAGAGCTACAACTAATCAGGTTGACTCGACGATCGTCCACCGGGGGATGGAATTTTCCATAGAAGAAATTGATCTTTCACTCTCCCAATCGCCTGCTTTAAAGGCTGCAGGGCCGGACGGGGTCCCTCTGGATATCTTTTTTATACTCAAAAATGTATGGATCCTGCTTTTAACACAAGTTTTAAATGCAGTTTCTATTGTGGGACCTCCAGTATCCTGGAAACAATCGGTGATCATTCCTTTATATAAGAAAGGAGATCCCATGAATCCAGCAAATTATCGCCCAATTTCTCTGCTGGATAGCACTGCCAAATTAATGGGCAGACTGCTCGTAAACAGGTTGGAGGAATGGGCATCCACCGGCAATATTTTAGCAGAGACTCAATATGGGTTCAGAAAGGGGAGGGGAACGATTGACCAAGGGCTTAATCTGGCCTTACTTACAGCAAAGTATGTCCATGCGAAAAAGGGCCAGTTTTATATGGCTTTTGTGGATCTTTCCGTGGCTTTTGACTGCGTGGACCATTTAAAATTATGGGTTCTTTTGGAGTCGATGGGCGTGGATAGATCTATAATTCTTTTTATCAGGGAACTCTACAGAGAGGCCGGGGCTCTAGTTAGATTCGGAAAACAGGGGGAATGCACAGAGACATTTAAAATTGAAAAGGGGGTGCGACAGGGTTGCCTTCTTGCCCCTTTCTGTTCTCCCTATATACCAACAACTGTAACGAAGTCCTGTCCGCACAGCGTTTGGATGTTCCATCAGCAGGCGGCTTATCGCTTCCAGCTCTTTTCTACGCAGACGATGCGGTTTTGATGGCCAGGACACCTATGGCCCTACAGCGCTTGATTAATTCCTATTCATCTTTTATGGATGAATTGGGTTTGTTAGTTAACTGATCGAAAACTTTTATATTAACAGCAGGAATGGGAAGGAAAAGGTCTTTTTCATTTAACTTAGATGGGGGCTCTCTGGAACGAGTAGAGTCCTTTATGTATCGAGGCCTTTTTTTTACTCTATGCTTAACTGGTCCGCCATGGTTGCAAATAGAATAAATATGCTGCAAAAGAGCATAGTTGCTCTGTGGAAATTCGCCTGCAAATTAGGTAAAAAATCAATTAGAAAAATGGTAGAAATATACCAGGCAAAATCTGTTGCCATAGCTACCTAACTATGGTGCAGAAATCTGGGGTACAGCTGAAGTGGGGTCATTGCAGAAAGTGGAGGATAAGTTCGTTAAAAACTTGCTTTCAGTTAATCCAGGCTGCTCAAATCTGATCGCACACATTGAACTAGGCCTCCCTTTCATTACTGATGTAGTTAAACTGGCCCGCTCCTTTTATGGTTGCGCATATGGAAAAGGGACTTGGTTGGTTTGAACCAAGCTGTAATTAAAGATATTACTAACCTCGACCGAGCCAATAGTATTCCCTGGCTTGTATATTTTAGGAAGTCTTTTATAGATCTGGATTTGGCTTTCTTGTACACATCACCCAGTGAGTGCATGTTCTTTACCAAGAATAAGTTAAAAGAGGCCTTTTTCACTAGATGTGAGTCAGAAAGATGGCAACGGAATCAAAGCAAAATTATGGTTATACATTACCATACGCTGCCCAGAGTGCGCACGGGTCACGATTCATATCTTTCGTTTGTGACCAACAATATGCACCGATATTTACTAACAAGGATGAGGTTACATTTTTTTCCCCTCATGGCAGGATACCCAGCTATTGAACATTCATTAAGCAACTTAATACTTTGTCCCGGTGATGGCCTGTCTACCCAATCAATGCAACACATCTTATTCTTTTGTGGCTTTTATAAAACAGAAAGGAAACAGTACATCCTCCCTCTGATAAAAAAACTGAGTCTACATTCTTATTCCTCAGTTCTTACAGTTATTTATTCCTTGGAAAGCCCCTATATTTGTTTTATGTTAGCACATTTTTTATACTCAGTCCTTCGGACTAGAAGAAGATCTACAGATAGGGGTGTTGTTTTATGTGATCATTTTTATTAATCGTCGTCAACTGTTAATATTTCTTTTAATTAAACTGCTGCTAGATATTAAACACAGTCAATAGAAACTGCCAAAGAAAAAGGAAACGTCCACGTGAGGGTGATACCATCGTAAATTGATTATCGTAAATAACCATCTTATAATGTATAGCTGCTATCTCTAGAAATGTGGATGCATTTAAAATCTTTGATATTTTTAAAAGGAAAGTGTATAAAAATAATTTTTAACTGTTTTGAATTATTCTTCGATCAATTCGTAATGTGATAATTATCTGTACTTTTATGCATTTACTAAATGCGAATAAAGTTATTTGATTGATTGATTGATTGATTGATTGAAAAGTAGCTGCTCTATTACCAGAGGAAATCCTGGTCCTAACTTAATAATGTAGAGCCTGACACAGTGCTCAATTAAGGAGGTGCTTATTCAGAATCATTGTAACTGCATCACTGCCTTATCTTCCAAAGTGGTTGTGCGAGTGGTTATGCAAACCCTTCTCCTTTCCCCTTCTCCTCACCACATTCATTCTAAGTATTGCACCAAAGTGTTGACGGTGCAAAGGGTGCTTCCTGTAGTGCTTATCCAGTGGAAAGGCAGATGAGGCTATTTTCCTGCACCACTGAAGTACACCTAAGAGAATCAGAACTACATCTCTGTGCGGATGTTAAGGGCCTCTTGGTTCACCCCCCGTTTACAGTTTAGTGACCAGTGGTCCAAACATGTTGGTTAATTGTGCCCCCTCCCCTATCTTTGATTGAACTTTGCCCTTAACACCAAGGTGAAGTGCCTCCCATTGCATATGAAAGGGAATTATATCCTTTCTGCATTTGAGTTAACAGGGCCTCTTCTGCATTTGGTGAAAATTGCCCTTCTCACTCTGACACAAGGTGCCCCCTTTACTCCCTTCCACATTAGCATATGTGGTACCTCTACTGAGCGTGCAACCAGAAAAGTTACTGTATCTCGAACCCCTCTGCCCTTACCAAATTCCACTCTTTATTCTATAAACACTCACAGTTAAACATGCGCCAGCACCACAACACACAAACTGCCATTAACCTATCACCATTCCTCCTGTCTCACTCATAGTAATCAATACACATTCCACCAAAGAAAATTCTTCTGGAAAAGCTGCAGCTTAGAGGTTGCCTGCATCATAGAGCCTAAGCTCAAATATTATCCCCATAACCATCCTATCCTTGATGGTTTTACGCAAATGGCTGCACAATAGCATATCAGCCTTTTTCTTACAAACCCAGTGTCAGGCTAGGCGTCATATACTAATACATCCACAACTCTAAAATGTCACCTCACTCCAGTCTGCATCATTGAAATACCTCTCCGATCTCTGCTCACTTAGCCCTCACGTCCACAGAGCTCATCACCAAACTATAACGAACAGTCATCACAGCAATCTCAGTGTTTGCATCACCTTTAGGACTTCAGTTTCCAAGTGGATCCCACACTGAAATAGACAAGCAACTGATTCAGCATCATCGTAACTCCACCACTTCTTGGTTGTAGAAAGTGGTCTAAACATACATATTTCAACACAACCATTCTCATTAACTGCAGTGGCCATACGACCACTAAAGCATCCATTTTCTGGTTGCCTATTTGGCAAAACAACTATAAATTAATTTCTTTGCTTCTAGATGAGATCTTTTCCCAACAAGAAGATCTACTGACTTGAGTGCTGAAGTATGTATTCAGCCTCAATGTACTGTATCTACTTCGATTCCGATTTGGAAACAACACTTTAGCAGACATCATCTGAGCAGCCTCATATCATCCTCATTAACTGCAGTTGTCTTGTGGCCTCTCCTCTTACAAGATCTCTCAAAAGCTCCATTTTTGGTGTCAAATCTGAGTGCCAAGGCTTCACAGGGCAACTACCATGACTTCTACACATTTAGCCAAAATAGTGTTAGTGTTCTATCACTGCACCCCCACCTGAGAGAATGAGCATATTTCTGCCTTTGTGAACGAAGAGGAAAAGTACATTGTTCTCTTCCATTGAAGTGAACTCTGCCCCTCACACCCTGGTGAACTGTGTTCTTCTTGCATTTTAGTGAGTTGTTCCTTCATCGATTTTAGTAAAGTGAGCCCCTCTCTCATTTGAGGAAGTATTGCTTTTTGCATTATGACAAACTGTGCCTCATAACTTCTGAGTGACTGGTACCTTTTCTCATTCAAATAGTTGGTGTCCCATTCACATCTTAAACCCACCTAATGTTTGGGCCAGCTGATACTCTGTTAAAGAAAGTGTTTGGCTAGGCTTAGTGGCTAATACATTTGCCACTTATAGTCCTCGCTATTTGGATGAATTAAGTTGTTCAGGTAAAACCTCAACACCTGGATGTTCTCTGATTAGCCCACGTCCATGTCCACGTTATCATAATCACATGACAAGCCAAACTATGGGCCTGATTTAGATCTCTGTGGACGGGTTACTCCGTCACAACGGTGACGGATATCCAGTCCGCTGAAATATAAATCCCATAGGATAGAATGGGATTTATATTTCGACAAACGAGATATCGGTCCCCATTGTGACAGAGTAACCCATCTGCTGAGATCTAAATCAGACCCTAAGGCAGCGTTAAGCAACCAGTTGTGGTGAACGTGGGTTTTGTACATTTAATGACATGGCATACAATTTGAACTGATATGGGCCTATGACCACCCTGTTTGTTCGCTCGGCCCTATATGATAACCAGCTTTAACCTTTATTACTTGATTTTGTCATTTCCCTATATTTGTCCCTAACCTTTTAAATTATTTTCTCTCTGATTTTAATGTATTTTTTAAAAGTGTTTTTGTATAGCATACTACCTCCCAGCAGGCCTTTACCTTCTTTATAGATAACTAGGAACAAATATATACAACAAGATAAGCAAGAACACTAACACAATGTGATGGTAACAAGAGTAGAACAGCATAAGAGATGAAATAGCAGACCTAGTGGTAATGTAGAATTGCTGACTCTACAAAAATTGCAACGTCATTTACCACTATTTTCAATTGCTTCTTAGAGATGAGAGGTTTTTTTATCGAGGGAGTTGAGGGAGAAGTTGGAGGCTTTAGCCAAACGGTTACTGCATGGTATCAGTGTCAGTGAAGGATCCAGAGCAAAGCTGAGGGAGTGTGGAAGAGAATCCATGAAGTTTTGGAGCATCCAGTAGATTAATATTATTGTTGTTGTTGTTACTACTACTACTATTACATCGGTTTTTTAGAGCACTGTTAATCAACCTCAGAGCCCCATGAGAAGATACTTGTAGAAGGTAGTAGCAGTTACAATATAGAACATTTGCAGAATCTGGAGGTGCGAACCAGCCTAACTACCATAGCAACAATGCTTGGACATACACAACCATTGAATATGGCTCCAACTAGGCAACAAAGACTTAAACTTGCCCTGCTGTGGTTCTTCTCGTCTTGCTGATCGGCTGCCGTGCAACGTCCCGTCCCGTCCCGTCTCGTTAGACGTCAGACGCATTCCCGTATTCCGCACTTCCGCATTCACGGCCGGTGAGCGCGAACTTGGAGCGAAGGAGTGCAGCAAGGAGGCTGCACTGTCGGCATCGTCGGCATTGTATGGTGCAAAACAGCAGTAAGGGAAAAATCGCCCAAAAGCGGTGGGCGAGTTACGGGAACCCCTGGTGGGGAAAGGAAGTTGTTCCGGTTCAGGAACAAGAAAAATAGCCGAGTGAAGGCGTCAGCCAGAAACACGGCAAGCCGAATAAAGCATATTATACCACAGCAGAGGTAAGTGGAAAGTCTTTAAAATTTTATTAATACCTTGTTTTCTTCAGTAAGTAAGTAAGGGCACCTTTGGAAAGGTAAAGTGGAGACCGAGGCTGCAAACCAGTCCGGCTAATTAGTAGTGTAATAAGTCAATGAGTACAAGCAAGGAGGCGGTGGATGAGAAGACTGGACTTAATTTGGTTCTGATATCCCCCCCTCGTTACTCCATCGTCAATCTACCCACTGGTAACCCTCATATTTTTACGGAATAATTCACGTGGTGCAAGAGAAACTCCCCTAAGATGGCACCGAAAAGGTTAAAAATAAACAAAGTAAGAAAAGACCAACTGACATTAAATATTGAATCAGGTGAACTTTGTGAAACCCTAGTGGAAAGTTTGGAAGGCATGGAGGAGAGTGCTAAGAGGCGCCAAGGAAAACCCCAAAAAGAAAGCGCTATTAGAAAAATCGCAAGTAAGCGTGAAAGGGGGAGTTCAGTGTCCAAATCAATAAAAGACTTTGTGGGCAAACATTTCAATAAGAAACCAATGACCCGAAAACCCAAAGCAATTGGGAAGGAACTGAAAATGGCGCACGAGGGTAATGAACAATGCGTGCAAAGCATAGAAGAATCATTAGTCAACCAAAGTATATTAAGTCAAATAAATATCAATTTGGAACCAAGACTCTCCTCATCGCCAAGGATATTCTCTTCGAATGGGTCGGTTGAAGTCGAATATGAGGAGAATATATCAAAAGAATTGCAAGACCAGAAAGACATTACGGACCCGAATATAGTTGTAGACAAAAGTATGGGTCAGTGGGGTAATCAGGGGTCCAAGTCATTAGAAGAACTGGTGCGCAATAGCACATTGGACTTGGATATATCGGCAGCTCCTTCGGCCTCAATGCTGGACATAATGTTAATGCTGCAAAAAACTTTGCAAGGTTTATTAGAGGTTACATTATCAAATAACAGATTATTGAATACTCATGAAACGTACTTAAAACAGACAGTATGTGAATTACAGGGCATTAGGAGTCTAATGCCGTCTGTGGTTAGAACAGTGCCCGATTTTTCTATGCAATGTGGTGTAGGGGATATAGAGCAAGTTAATAACTGCCATGATGTGTATATTTCTAAGCGTCCAATGTTAATTAGGAGAAGGGGGTTCACCCGGGTATAGGTGGTTAAAGACAAGTTATCCTCCAAGAAAACAAATTCAGCAAAAGGGAAAGCTAAAGGGTCCTAAGAAAGGTAGGGAGAAGGGAGTTGAGGCTCACGCAACTTCACCAGTAAGAGGTATTTCCCTAGATAATAAGAGGGAAAGGAGAAATTTAGGGAGCAGTTCAATTGTGAGACAGGAGGTAAAAGGTGGGAAAAAGGTCCAACAGAAAAACATAAGGAAAGTAGAAAGAGAAGAGAAAAGATTGGGAAAATGGGTAAATTTGCAGGGGAGAATGGTCTCTCTAGGAATTTAGGTGGGAAAAAATCAGCAACCCCAAAGAGGAAGGGAAATATGTACGGAAAGAAAAGTGATGGTATAAATATATCAGATTTAAGTAATAAAAAGTGGTTATATTTTGAACCCTTAGAAGTGGAGAAGGGGAGGAAAAAGTTAAGGAAAATTGTACCGCTAAACCGTTCGCAACTTTTATTTTCTTTCTCAAAATGCCCAAGTCTGAGAGAAATTGAGTCTAAAGATCTGAGACAGGTAGGCTTCAGCCTCAATAAGAAAGGTAAAGAAGTCACAAAAGTTGAAGTCTACTCAGGGATGGTAAAATCGGCAATTCTAATCGCCGAAAAAGAAATTTTAAAGGAAGGAATAAGGTTAATACCGGAGGCAGACTTGGAAAGGGTAATCCTGCCCGATAGTTCCTTCCTGAAATGTCATGCAGGCCTGGGAAAAAGGCAAGCAAGGTTGATAGTAGGGGCATGCGGGGAAAGACCAAACATTAATATAGTGGTAGAGAACTCAGAACCCTGTAAAAACTGGGGGACTGGAGTTTAGGAGATAGTTATACGAGTACACCCGCGTGGGCCCTGAGCGAGTCTGGAAACCTTAGTGAGATCGATTAGGAAAGTGGATTGTCGCATAGCCTAAAAATCATTTCATGGAATATAAATGGATTTATAGGTCAAACAAAGTTTGAAAGTATAAAGCGTGTTTCACGGCAGGCAGATATTATTTGCCTGCAGAAAACGTGGCTATGCGACAATATCCCGATAATCGAAGGGTGTGCCATGTCCCATAAAGAAGCCAATAAAACAACATGTGGACGACCTTCTGGGGGGATTATGACACTCACTTCTACAAGAACTGTGAAACAAGTGAAGTTGATAACTACTTCTTGTAAATGGGTGCTGGTTAATGAGCTAACCCTGCAGAGATCTGATATGTTGAATGACCGGGTGCTGGTGGTGAACATTTATATACAATGGGGCTCGCAGGAGGAGTATGGAAGAGAAATGGGGCTATTTAAAGATGACTTGAATTTTTGAGTGATAAGTACGGAAATGATATACTAATCATCATGGGTGATTTTAATCATAAATTAAACCCTAAAAATTGGACCATTGGTTTAAAGGAATTCTTAATGTATATGAAATAACGCCAGCATACTTCCCCATTTGCCACATGAGTAGACAAGATGAAGCCCTAGGAAAGTTCTTAGGATCAAAGGGGTTAATTAGTTTAAATGGCAGACTAGAATCCGACCATCCAGCAAAACAGACATTTAGAAGAGGTAATCAATGTTGTCCTATAGATTATGTGTTTGTACAGGCATGGAACTACACCATGGTAAAGAAGTTTAAAGTGATCCAACAGGAAGAAAGCGATCATTATCCACTGTACTGTGAACTAGTGAGAGAGCCCCGAGATATTGCGAAAGAGTCCTCCCCCAATCTGTGCTGTACCCAAAACGTTTGACTACAAAATTAACTGATGAATATTTAGGGAAAGTAGCCAGTTTTCAACAGAATTTAAGTAAGGAGGAAGTGAATGACCAGCCGGTGTCATGGTTTGAGGAAAAAATTTATCAGGTTGTACAAAGGCTTAAAATTGATTTAAAAAGGAAGGAAAAGGGAAATAAAGGTCCACAAGTTAGACAAAGAAAGAAAAATAGGCTGGTTTGATTCTGAGTGTAGGGAAAAAAGAGGCTGCTAAGGAGAGAAGAAAGACGTTTGAGGTTAAGATATGATCAGGAGGGTTTTGTTAAATTAACCAGTTTAAGGAAAGAATTTAAAACCTTAGTGAGGGCTAAGCAGAGTAGATTTAAAGAAAAATGCTGGGAGAAGTTATTAGAAACTATTGAAACAAAAAACATTAAAGGCTTTTGGAAGCTGATTCAAGACGCCTCGGGTCGGGCCCCGGGATCTATGAGTTGTGTAGTGGATGAGGCTTCTTGGGAGGATCACTTGAGTCACTTATATAGGGCAAGTAATGTATCTGGAAAAAGCGAGGAAAGAGTCCCTATGGGAAGGGCTGTAAAGAGCTTATACCATCATTTTCGGTAGAAAAAGTGAAGGAAACCATTAGGAAGTTAAGTCTGACTCGAGCCGCAGGGCCAGATAACCTTCCTGCTGTTATAATTAAAACCGAACTAAATTGGTGGGCACACTTTTTCTCCAAGATGTTCTTAGCAGTCATAGACACTCGATTTATCCCAAAATCATGGAAGGGGGCCGTGATTAGGCCGCTGTATAAAAAAGGAGAGAGGAAGGATCCCAAAAACTACAGATTAATTAATCTGTTAGATATTGGTGTAAAAGTGTTCTCCAAAATAATCCTCGGTAGATTGAAGGATTGGGCTGAGTTACATTCAATAGTGCCTGTGGAACAAGGTGGGTTTAAGGAGGGGCACTCAACCATTGACCACTGTTTTGCTTTATGGGCTCTAGCCCGGAAGTCGATTAGAACAGCAAGGTAGATTATACTGCTGTTTTGTGGACTTCCGCGCGGCATTCGACCTGGTAGATAGGGAGTGTCTTTGGGAAATGTTGAAAAGTTATAACATTCCGGAGGAACTCCTAGTAGTAATCCAGGAGTTGCATAGTCAGAACTGGGCACAGGTAATTAAAGATACAACAGGGGGCCTGACACTGGAGATAGCTATTAATAATGGCCTAAGGCAGGGGTGTGTATTAGCCCCACTTCTTTTTCAATCTTTCTAGCTGATTTACCGACCCTATTAACAACGGTAGAGGCGCTAGCCCAAAAGTAAATGGGAAGCATTTGTCCTGCCTTCTGTACGCAGATGATTTAGTAATCCTTGATCAGACTGAATTGGGTCTGCAAAGGAAGCTGAATGTGTTTAATACCTACTGTATAAACAAACGTCTTACAGTGAATATGGATAAAACAAAAATCCTATGTTTTGGGAAGAGAGATCAAAAATATAATTGGTTTTTGGGGCAAACAAAATTAGAAATTGTCAACGAATATAAATACCTGGGAATATGGTTTGACAAGTCATTAAAATGGGGCACGCACCTAGAGGCCCAGGAAGCTAAAGCGTTAGCATCTGTATGTGGGTTGAAAAATTTTAATCGTAATTATGGTACCATGTCCCACAGGCCCGTTTTGAAAGCCTATAATGCAATGATCCCCCCACAATTTCAGTACGGAGCAGAAATTTTATGTATAGATGGAAAAAACACCTGGGACAGGGAGGAAGGGAAATGTCTAAAAGTCATGCTGTCATTGCCAAGCTCATCGATGATACAGGCAATTAGGTTGGAGCTAGACACGTCCTCATGGAATGTACAGGCCCAAGTGAGTTTACTCAGATTTTGGAAACGGCTGGGGACACGAGACGATGAGAAAGTATCACAATGGTGTATGAAGGAAATTCAGCAGGGTGAATTGAGGTGGGCGAAAGTAACGAGAAAGAAACTCCTCTCCATCTGTGATAATTTGCAGGTGAAAATTGATCCTCAGCTTTTGCACATTGATGGACCAAAAAATGTAATTAAATCCTTAGGGAAGGAAAAATCTAGAGCTGTTGATATGGAGTATCTAAAAGATAAAGAGTCCGTGCAATTTATGATGAATAGCTGGAGGAGAAAATTGGTATCCTTATCTAGACATTTTACCAAATCAATGGCTCAGAATGGAAATATTAAGGATGAGAGTCGGTATTAACTCGGTCCGTACAAATGATAAAATAAAAGGGAACTGATGCAACCCGATGGCAGATGTAATTGCAGGAGGGGTAGGAAATGCAATTGTTTACATATTTTAATGGATTGTCAAAAATTGCTAGCCCAGCGAAAACTGTTTTACGACCAATTTTTATAAAGTATGGTATTAGGTCACGTATGGAAGCGATTGAGCTCCTCACGGGGATGCAGCATCGAGATATTGCAATAGCAGTGGCAAAGTTTATTCAGGCTTTTAAAAGATTGTTTATGTAATAGGGAATGAGGATTGAATGGTGTAGTGAAAAATATGGTAATTTTAAAATTTGTATAATTTTAAATATTTTAGGTAGAATTTTAGCATTTGAACTATAGATGTGCCAAATGAATGGGAATATAAATTATTTATAATTTTTATTAAGAGGATGTGGCAATAATAGTCCTATTCAATGTATTATGATGATTTTGTAATAATTGGTTCTCCCTTGAGAATTTTAAAGCAATTATGTTTTATTGTGTTTTACGATGTTTGAAGACTATTTGTCGAAATAAACAAAAATTTTGATTGATTGATTGACTTAAACACGAGTCGTTCAAAGCCAGAGTGAGAAGACATGGCTAAGCTTAAGCTTAGGCTCTGTCCGTGAAAGGCATTGGAAATGGCTGATGATGGCTCTTATGGAGATGGTAAGAGTTACTCAAATGCCATGTTGAGTGGATGAATCTTTAAGGATCTTCCAAATCTTTGTTTTTACTGGGTTGAGGGACATGACCTTTTCTCTTATCAAGTTCTGGAATGAATTTAAGCTCAATTGCAATACTGAAATGTATGCAATATTTGATATTTTAATATACATTTGTGTTTCATCAGCATATTGATGGAAGGACACTTTCACCACCACAAAGGACACTTATAGGCTATGGGTACATGTTGAAGAGAGCAGAGGTGAGGATGGAGCTTTGGGATACTCTGTATGATAGGCAGCAGCACCTGAGATGAACTTTTCCAGACTCACCACTTGTTTACCAATATTGGTTAGGCTAGACAACATTCAATTGTGCATAAATCCTTTGATGCCCATGCAATGTTGTAAGGTTTGAAGTAGCCTGTGCTGTTCAACTTTAATAAAGGACGCAAATAAGTGTAGCATAATCAGTAGACAGGAGTTCTCTATTCAATATATGATGAACATAGTCCTGTTTCAATTCCGTGGGTCAAGCGGATGGCAGATTTGTGGTTCTGATCGTAGGTGCTGTATTATGTTTTCATCTATTCTGGTAGGAACTACATGTTTGCTGAAATAATATTTTCTTAAAATACTTATGAGTTCTGCTTGCCTTTCCATGTTTTATTTCTTGTTCTGAAATTCTAGTATTACTCCTCTGCTGAAAGATGTTGCCTTTTGTACTTGTAAGGCCTCTTTCTTCCTTATGGGTACTGTGAGAGTGAATGTTGTTTGATAGTGTTCTGCATAAATGCTGTAGAATGACATCCTGCCACTCCTGCAGTGGTTGTATCTAAGAGAGTCCTGTATGTGGGTGAGTGGTAATAGTGGTTGAATGTATACAAACTCAACTGACAAAAATATTACATCCACAAAATTGAATGCCAACATATGCTCAAGGTAAGTATTTATATGTAAGTACAGATTTACTTTCTTAACTGCACATCTGCTTACCATAACAATATAGTAGTAACCAATATTGTGCATGTGATATTTTTGTAGATTGACTCCATATCATTAGGTGTGAAGAGGTAGGAAGGTTTCAGGTGGAAGACTTGGGCGTGTCTATCATTGTGTAGGATGAGCGGTTCTGAGTGGCCAGACAGATGTGAGTGACTGAAATGTTTGCATGACCAAGGGTGGAGGGTGTCAACTGATAAGCTCACTAGACAAACAAAACCAGCATGGGAGCCTGCCCAATTGCCCCCCGCCGCTTGTTGCCTGGACATCCTCTGTAGGCTTCCTCGAGCTAGACAGGGAAGTATTAGGTTACCATAAATCACTGATTCCAAGTGCTGTGGAACAACAGCTTCACTTCATTGCTTTCCTGAATGACAGCAGTCCAAATACCTCTAATGGTTGCTGAAAATCAAGATTTGTCTAGACTGATTGGTAAATTATTAACGTGCTTGGACCACCACACAGCATTGCAAATCAGTGGACAAGCAAGATGCAATCAGTGGCTGAGATAGAGAGGCTTTGGAGACCATTCAGACCCCTGGAATAACGTGTTGTTCCCTGTACGCCCCTTTATGTGACCCAGGCAACAGACACATTAAAAAAATAGGTGCCTGCACCCCAAATGCAAATGTGCTTGGTTAATTTTGCTTATTGCACCTTGCATAGAGGTGGAATGTGGTCTACTAGTGCACCACTATCACACCTGCAAGGTTGAGTTGAGTCTCTATTTATTTTTTGTTACTTAAAGTGGCAAACTCTGTTACTGCTGGCTGAGGGCTGACTCTGATGGCTGACACGCATTTGCACAATGCACTTTAACTGGTGCTGAAGGACTTATGTCTTTACTGGTGTATAATAACAGGGGTTAACATGTTACATTATGTCTATATATCAAAAATTCACACTCTGCAATCTCAATCCATTTCATAGTTGCACAATTCCTTTCTATGTGATCTTGCACCCTACAATAATATCCCAGTGCTGAAACATTCATAGAGCTCACACAAAGCTTCTGTGTACTCACTGACCTGCTGACCTGCACAATGCATTGTTATCCTCTGAACGGGGTAGTTACCATGTTCTCTGGAGGCACTTGATCCTGACTTTTATCATCCTCTAGCATACCATATAGGATCTGGATCCATGTTCTGACTTGCATTATGAACTAGTGTGCAAATCCTGAGACATCAACACAGCCTCTACAATATGCCTAGCCTTGTTTGTTTCATGCGCTAGTATTAGAACATCTGTAGAGCTCCAAAAATGCACCTATATCTTGACTTAAGGCCTTTGAAGACTATGCAGGCCAGAAGGCAGTGAAGAGTTCTCGCACACACATTTAGAAATGCTGTAGATCTGTATACAGCAGGAATGATCTTAGTACCCCAATTATTTGAACATAGTGTGAAATATAGTAATATAACTCTGTAATGGTTGTTGGAATCAATATTCATAAATTTGAGAGTCACACAATATCAACTAATAACAATGTTTTCTTAAAACATTTATGTTTGGTTCCTAGTAGTCTTGCACAAAGATTGAATTTCAGTATTGAGAGCAGGGCGAGTCAGCTCTTCTAGGAGCAATTCTTCAGATTGTTGGTCTCAACACGTGTTGTTGTGAGCGGCAAGCTACAGGCATGTTGTATCACACAAATTGGCAGGTTTTGCCTTGGGTTTTATCAGCTCTTTCTTCACTTTCAGATTTATATTATTACTAAAAACATGTTATCAGTTGCAATGCTATCTGTTGTTGATGATAAATTGCAGTCTGTATAAAGATTGCAGTTGTATCTGTATTTCACCTTGGCATGACACCTGTCTCTTCCTGCATCAGGTCAACTGGGTTAACAGTCAATTGCCTTTTTGCTTAGGCTCTTCAACACAATGGCCGTATCAGCATCTGAAGTTGCTTATGGGTCCTGTCAAGGGTATCCAAAGTGCTGTCTAACCTACACCTTTTCTATCTTTTGTGTCCTCTAACTTTAATTGGGGGTTGGGTGCCCAGGTCTATGGTGAGCCTTCACCTTCAAAGATGGAGTAGCCTCTCAAATCCAAGAGACAGCAATGGGGCCCCAAAGGTACACAGTTGGAGCATGTGTGAGTGGGATTGGATATGAGACCTGTGTGTACGTGTGCCCCCTTTGTGATGGGCCTTAAGACCCTCACGGGTGAGTAGCGTGCTATATAAACCCCTGATTGATTGATTGATTGATGGGAGGGATGAATGTTCTCTCTCTTGTGGAGTTATTTTATCTTCGTAAGGTCTTGGATTGAGAGTAAGTCATCCAAAATCATTCCCACTGCAAAATAATGTTTAATAACACTTGGGGGTCGATTCCGATTCGGGCCGGAAATCTCTCCGACCGAGCCGGACCCGGAGAGATTTCCGACCGAATCGGACCCGTGCAGTCCGACCGAACGAGTCCGATGCATTCGTATGCCACCGGACACGAGTCGGTCGGACTCCCATTGAACTCAATGGGAGCCGGTCGTACAACGCGTACGCGGGCTCCCATTGCCTCCAATGGGTGCGAGGCGGACAAGGCGCCCCCTACAGCGAGTACGCCGCGAGCGCTCGCGGCGTACACGCACAGGTAGGGGGACCCATGGGTCCCCCTGTGTGCGACTCGCGCGAGTACGCGTACAGGAGTCCGACACGGACCCCCAAAGTGCGGCTCCGACAGCGAGTTCGAGTCGGACGGCGCGAGTCGGTCGGAGCGGTCGAGGTGCGCATCGTACTTACCCGGCCGGAAAAGCGTCTCCATTGTGCGGTGCGAATCGGGTCCGAGCGAGTCGGTCGGAGCGGTGCGATCCGGGTATGAGTCGGTCGGAGCGGTCGGGTCGCCCGGACGAGTCGGTCGGCGAGTCGCATCGTACTCGCTCGGCCGGACCAGCGTACGATTCGGTCGGGAAAAGGGCTCCGAATCGGATCCGGTAAAGCCGAATCCTATTCGGAGCCCTACCGGCCGAGATCGGAATCGGCCCCTTTGTGTTGCACAACAGAATCATCTTGCTACACTTGCTTTATTTCTATGCACTTGAGGTTTCACCTTGGACTCTGTTGGTAAACTGTGTCTAGGTTGCATTTTGTCCATCTTTATCCTTTAAGAAACACTACAGAACTGGCCATAAGACTGAACATGAAACACTATGGGCCTTACTTAGAATTTATAGGACAGAACACTCTGACAAAATGTCACAGATATCGTATCCACCATATTACAAGTTCCATAGGTTATGAGGCACATGTATTATGGTGAGCGGGACATCTGCCATGTTTGTGACGTAGTAACCATTCAGCAAAACTGTAGCTAAGGCCCTAAGTCTTTTACGCTCTTGATACAACTCAAGATCCGATACTCAATTTGGTCAAGTAGGCCTGGCATGTGAGTTTCCGAAGATTTCTGATCTGGCTTTTGGTGTTGACATCCTCGCATTTTCCTGGTTCATAATCTGAAAACTGAAAAGGGGGCAATGTAAAAGTAACAGAAACGTACTCACCAGTAATAATGATTGTGTAGTTGTCCCATGCAAGCTCCTGCTCCTCTTCCCAAACTGAGCTGAGTCAATGCCCCTTTTCAATCCTTGGGAGATTAAATATGAAGACCAAACCAGTATACAGAACGTAAGACAGGATGTGATCAGAGACATTCTGGTGTGGTGTAGCATTTGTTCATCTTCTCCTGCATTTATAATTCATTTGGATAGTTTGTAGTCCTTTCATTCTGTAGCATAGTTTTGTCAGAGTTGTTAGTCAATGGGAATTAAAATACCAGTGTAAAAGATGAGTAGCTCAGTATAATCCACTGTTCTCCAATTTGTTCATTCTATCTGATAGCTTTGGTGTGCAGCAGGGGTCGACTTGACTGGGTGGAGACCTCTTGAAGAGGATTTGAGTAATGGACTGAAGTCATCTGGACGGGACCCTTTGACATGTGACAGAGAGGTGGAAGGGGAGAGCAAAAGTAACCACACTTCACCGGAAAAGAAAAAGGTAACTACATTCTTGAGGCTTCTCATCCTGCCCCAGTCCAAAAGATTCCAAATTCTTTGTTGAATTGCTTGTCCCTCTGGTCATAGAGCCCATTCATCTATACCCTTTTTAGCAGGCATTCTCTGCACAGTCATTCAGTATTGCCTTGATACACTTATCTGTCTTATTCTTGAGCCTCTCTGAGCTAGCTCCACTGAACTGCTTACCTGATTTGGTCTATTTTTCTCATTGCTGATGACCCTCGTTTTCCTCACACATTTCCTGCCTTCATCTCCCTCAGACAAAGGAACTGCATGAGATGGATGCTACCTCCAGCCGAGTATGGATACTCACCAGTACACTCTCAACCAGCAAAGTTGTGATCATTGATGCCAACCAGCCTGGCACAGTGGTGGACCAGTTCACTGTCTGCAATGCACATGTGCTCTGCATCTCTAGCATCCCAGGTGAGTAAGAATGAGCTTCCCATTTATGAGAACATAATGTATGACTTCTTACTATTAAAGAAACACTGTATTGAACAATTTCATAAACATTTCAATCAATCAAGGATTTGTAAAGTGCAGCAAATCACCTGTGAGGGTCTCACGGTGCTGCGATTGCTGCTTGCTTTAGGGTGATCAGTTCATTTGAACAGCCAGGTCTTGAGACCTTTCCTGAATTGCTGTACAGATGGGGTGGTCCTGAGGTGCAGGGGAAGGTTGTTCCAAGCTTTGGCCGCAAGGTGTGAGAAGGAGCATCCTCCGCTGTTGCTACGGCGGATCCTGGGGGTGTCTGCGAGGTAGAGGGAGGCGGATCGTAGGTGTCTGGTCGGTTGGTGGAAGGTCATGCGTTTGTTGATGCAAGCTGGTCCTTTGTTGTGCAGGGCTTTGTGGGTCATCATCTTGAACTAGCATCTCTTCTGGATCGGGAGCCAGTGTAGCTTCTTGAGATGGGGTGTATTTGAGTTCATCTGGGGAGGTCGAGGATAAGTCTGGCTGCTGAGTTTTGCATTGTCTGTAGTCTCCTCATGAGTCATGTGGTGATTCCAGCGTAAAGTGAGTTCCCTTAGTCCAGCCTGCTGGTGATGAGGGCCTGCATTACGGTTCTTCTGGTGTTGACTGGGAGCCATCTGAAGATCTTGCAGAGAATGCGTAGGGTGTGGATGCAGGCAATCAGACCAAAAAAAAAACGGTACTGAACTCTATTTTGTGTTTGCAAAGTTCAGTGGTATTACTGGAGAGGCAGTATTATTTTACTTTTCTGGATTATCTCTACATTACGGGCTGTTAGCCACCTTGATGAAACCTTTCATAATCCTGCTAGTCTCACTGGTTCAGGAAAATGTCACCAAACCGATACCTTCACACTATAGATAGCTTTTCAACACATCAAGAAAGATCTGAAACAAATACTTTGTTTTCAAACAATTGAACCCATGGCATGGCAAAGAATAAAAGATTAAATAGGTACTGAAAAAAATTTGAGATAGAAAAGTACCCCTGAAAGCAAAGACAGAGAAACTGAATCGGCAATTCAGTGTTTATGAAGCTTTTTTGATAGTTCTTTAGCTTTACAGTTTAGAGCGTGCGTGCTGTGAATCTGAGTACAATTTTAAAACGATACTGGAATTGATGCATTGTGTTTGATGATGCTTGCAGGGAAACAAGAAACCAGTGGTTCCACTGGTGCCTACCCTGGCTACTGCTGTTTATAGAGACTGGGTACAACTGTGTTAGAAAGCACAGGGGAGTATACTCCAGTGCCTTGCTCAATCACCTCCTGCATCCTCTACCTTGACTCTCTGTTTAGGACACCAGTATAAAAATCCTGCTCCAAAGGTTCTTTACTTCACACACGATCTAGTTCACCTTTAGGTGTAGATTGGGCACAGCCAACTTAATGAGTTCATATTCTTATCAGTCGATTTCGTACGGGCGAGAACACTAGATATATGTACTACTGACCTATAAATTCTGAAGCCACATGGAACTTAATTGTGTCTTCTAGAGTGTGGGGTCTTTCTCTGAATTCACATGCTTGCACATTCTTGTTATCAGCTGGAGGATCCTCAAAAAATCTTTCTCTATTTCTTTTGTAGCATTTTCAAATGATAAAGAGGAAGTGCCTAAAAATGACCTTAGTGACGTTCAGTGGAATCCCATAATGTTCTTCCTAAGCATTATCCAAGTTTCTTTGAGCCACTATTATGATAAGGGATTCTAAATTCACACTTGGGATTTAGCTCCTGTTCACTATTGTAGACATTTAGGGCCCCATGCATCAAGCGAAAAACCGATCGTACACGGGCAGATTCGCAGAATCTGCCCCTTTGCGACCGGTATTTTTGCATTTGGGATGCATCATCCCAAAAGCAAAAATCGCAATTTGAGAAATTGCAAAAATAGCAATTACTTAATTGCGATTGCATTTAGGGAATCGCAAATTGCGATTCCCTGAATGCAATGCATGATGAAATCGCAAATAGCGATTTCGCAAATAGGGGTCGCAAATTACCATCAATTTGAACTTGATGGTAATTTGCAAAAACTTTGAAAAATGCACTGAAGTGCATTTTTCAAAGTGCCATGTTGCACACACACATTCCCTTGGGCATGTGTGTCCGCAACATGTGTTCACATTGCTATTTCAGGGGTGCAACAGGGTGTCCTTTTGGCACCCTTGCACCCTTGAAATTGCATGCGCAATTTGCGAGTACCTATTGGGTACTCGCAAATTGCGCATGCAATTCCCATTCATCCCTATGGGCCTGTAGGCCCATACGAATGAATGGGAAGCCATTCCTTAATTGCGATTCGCAATTTGCGAGTCGCAATTAAGGAATGTTTAGGAATTGCTATTTTTTTAACGATTCCTACATGCATAGGCTTTTGCGATTCCTTAATTGCGATTCCTTAATAATCGCAATTAAGGAATCGCAAAAGCCTACCTTGATGCATGTGCCCCTTAATTTTTCTCCATTGTGGTATGTTTACTTTGTGTCTGGATCAGCATGGATCAGTAGAATTTTGCATGTGTTTTAGTGTGAATATTGATTCTGGTCATACATTGGTCATACTTTGGATTGTTCTTATTCTCCCTTTCCTAATCTTGTATAGACAAATGTGCCATGTGGACTCCTATCTATCCTGATGGACTGTAGCCGGGATTTTGACACAGTAAGAGTATTGAATGTGGGGTTGTGGCTGCACTCGACGACCATCCTCTCTGACCACTAGTGCGGACCAGATGCCTGTCTGGAATCTTTTAGACTGCTTTGTGGCTTTCCATTTTGCAGACCACAGAATACTTCTAACTACAGCAGGAGTGGAGAGCATTGCTCTTAAACAGTGTTGTTTGTTTTTGAAAGAGTGCTGTAAGACATTTTCTTTGCCCCTTTTTTATTTATAGACCAACACCAGCAAATGCAGGGGTTTGCAGAGCAGTTCCCTTTTTTCAACAATATTAGTCTGGATAACTAAAACTGTACATCCCTAACAGGACTTTACATTCCGGATCTCACTATGTTCTGTCACTACATTGTTTCAGTAAAGAACAGATGGGGGGGACATTCTTTCTCTGCTCTGACTCCTTACTTGTGGAACTCATTACCTATCATCTTAAGGAACTTGTTGAGCCATCATCTGCCTCGCAGAAAGGCCTTGGAGACATACTCCTTTGTTATTGAGTCTAATAGATGCCGACTCTCCCTTACTGCCGAAAGCCTCCAGGAATAGGAATGCTTTGCTGAAAAATAAAATCACATCAGACAATGTGTTACACCTTTTTCCTGGAGCTACATTGTGCCTTCTTTATGTCCTATGCTATTGCAGCAGTAGAGAACTAATTTGGAAATGGCAATCGTTGCTTGGAAATTCAAAGCAGGTCCGGGGTAGAGTAAGTCGGATGTTGTTACTAGTGAAGATGTTTTTTCCTCTAAACATAGCAGTCTATCAGAAATGAAGATATATGAAATGTGCAATTCTGTTCATGATTCTTGTCTAGATTCATTGCTACTTTGTTTATGCAGAAGTGCGCAGCATTGTAGTTACCCTTTTCAGATTTTTGCCTAGAATACATTGTTCAACATTTGCTAATGTGAAAGAGCCTGTAAATTAGGAAATTAAAGTAACTAGGTAATTAGCTTTCCCTTATCACTTTCCTAGCCAGTTCTGGCACTACATAGTGGTGCCATGGCCCTACCTTTCCCAGTCCATATCTCTTGCGCCCTGCTGGGCTGCCAACATTTTCTGGTAAGTGCCAGATCAATTGCCTTCCTTGCCTCCAGAGTCGAGTAGAGCAATAACAGTGGCTGCCTTCTTTTGTGACAGACCTTGATAGCAGTGCCTTATGATAATATCTTAACATGTCATCATCAGATTTGTTGCATTCTTGAAAAAGAAGAAAATACAACTATTTTTCTCTGCAGAAAATAACAATTCTGGCCTTCCACCTTCTTTGCATAAGGCAGCACTCTGACATTGCATACATGAAATTTTGCAGCAGGTTGGATGCAGGCACCTCCACTAAGTGTTTTAGAGAAGGTTTTATGAAGGGTGAAGTCAGCTTGGAAAGAAAAAGGATATCCACATTGGAGAGCTCAGGAAAAGAATTCAAGCAGGAATTGGTGTAGTGGTGTTAAGGAACCTATAGGGCACTACAGGGGAGTGGGGAACCCCCCACTTAAGCAGCATGGGTTGCATGGGCTGGTGAAATGAGTCCCACTAAACATTAACTACTTGCTTATGGGCTTATTTTGTCTCCAGATCTGGTGACAAAGGGCTCATAAATAATAGTACTAAGCAATATATGGCAGCAGGGTGTAGGAGGTGGACAGACATGCACAGCAAAGGAAAGGTAAAAAAAAAAGGATGAAATCGCAAAAATTGGCAAAAACACAGGGGGAAATAGAGAAAAAGTAAGCATTAGAGGAAGGTAAGAAAGGAAAAGTAATGATGAAAGGCAAAAGAAGGGCAACTAGAAAGAGGAAAGAAAAAATGGGAAGAAAAATGAAGGCTAAATGAAGGAAATCCAAAAGGAAATAAGGAAGAAAAGGTGAAATGTGGGATGAAAGGGTAAAAAGATTGATAGATGGAAGGGTTAGAGGATGAATGAAAGATCAGAAGGATCGATAGGCTATTGAGTGAATGAGAGAAGGATGAGGAATGAGAAGATGGGAAAATTGAAAGGATGCATGAGTGAAAGTATGGATAGACGGATATGTGGACATATTGATGGATGAACGCGTGAAAGGATGGATGTATATATGAATGGATGAATAAAGGTTGAAGACAACTCTCCTCTCCTAAGGAGGATAGGGTCTGCTTGCCTCATGTGCTCGGTGTGAGGAGAGGTATGGTTCAAGTGAGGGTATTTGTCTTAACTGATGTCGCCGCTGGGCCTTGTGGGTGTGCATCGAACGTTGCTTCTGGAATTTTCCGGTGGTCATTTTGCCTTTGCGCCGTGACGCACTTGCTATTTCCTTTGATCTGCAAACTGTCACAAAATGGTTCCTTTTCCCACAGCCTTAACATATCTGTCCAATGGCAGGACATTTGTTTTCATGCGGAAACGAAAATCCACATCTAAAACACAACTTCTATTTACGTGTAGACATTACCTTGTGTCCTTCAGTCCTTTTTTTCTGCTTACTTTTCACACTCATTACAGATTCATTCTGGGCACCTCCGGCCTCCATGTCAGCAGCTTGTCTATCAGCACGCTCTTCAGCTCTGGCAGCCATTAACACTTGCTCCAGACTAAGGGGCATATTCACAAGGACCTACCGTCGATTTATCCCCACCTTAACCCATCAAAAGTGGAGATAGATTTAACACCCCATTCACAAGCGGGTGCAAACTGCAGACATCGCCAGTATTCCCGCGACAACTGCCCCAAAATTTAACACCACGGTGGACACCACCAACTAACCCTAATGAGATGCAGAGTAGGCGTTCCCGTGCAAAAACACACGAAAAAACCACAACACCACTTTTACAACGAACTGCCAGATCTGCGAAGCGAACCAAAAACAGGCGATAAGCCGCGGTAGCACCAGTGAGTTAACACCTGCCTTTTGCTGGTGTTAAACAGGACGACTACCTGCAGCATGAAAGGGAGCCCAGCCAAGATCCACACCCGAAGATCCACAGATGCCATGGAGACAAACATCATGCAGCCCGGATACCCATGAGGGCCACAACACCCACCGACACCACCCCCAACCCCCCGGACATACACATACCGTGCACGACACAAGAGCCACCAAAAACGCATGATGACGCACATTGTCAAAAAATAACACACATGTGTGGCCAGAAGAACGAGAAACAGTCACACAGCACTGAAGTAACAACCAAAAACTTTATTGAAACACAACACAAAACACCAAAGCGGCAGACTCCTGTCGGGTCCGTCCGGGACAATCACGACGTCACAGCCTGGAAAATAAAGCACAAAATCAGAACGTGTGCCATGCGCACATCAAAGGAGCGAGACACAGAGAAATAGAGAATGAAAGAAAGGCAGAGACAGAAAGAGAGAGAGGGAAGGTAGGGAGAGAGAGAGAGTGAGAGAGAGGGAAGGAAAGGAGAGAGAGAGAGAGTGAGAGAGAGGGAAGGAAGGGAGAGAGAGAGAGAGAGAGTGAGTGAGAGAGAGGGAAGGAAAGGAGAGAGAGAGTGAGAGAGAGGGAAGGAAAGGAGAGAGAGAGTGAGAGAGAGAGGGAAGTAAAAGAGAGAGAGAGGGAGACACCGCCGCCCCTGCGCACCCAGGCCCCACTGTTCACCTGCTGCCACTGGTGTGTCTCCAACCACGTGCCGGGATACACTGCAAGCCACCAGGACTGCAATCTGTAATCAAGGCCAGAGTCAATCATGGCAGAGTCCATCTCACAGCACACGGCAACAACGCGTGTCCGTCTCTGCGCACGCATGCAGCCGCACCCCACCCCCTCCCGCCGGCCAGCGCTGGCTGTCCGCACTTGCGCACCCCAGGCCCACTGCTCACCTGCCACCAACGGGCACCCCACGTGCCCGTGCAAGCTCCAGGCCTCGGTCTCGCCACCATGGCAATGGTCCACATCATGCGGACACGCCCCGCGGCCCAGCAGGTCCCACACATGTCGCTGAGTCCTGAGGCATCAATGGCAGAGACCACATCAGTGCACACGTCATCATCGCAGGCTGCACACTCGCTCAGCTCTTCCGGTGCCACTAACCCTGTGCAACCCCAGTCAGCGCCACGTGGTGGTAGGCTCGTGATGGCCGCAAGGCCTCAGGTGCCACTAACCCTGTGCGTCACAACTCATGGGCCCTTTATGATTGAGAACCGTGGAGCGTCCGTCATACAGTCACCACCGGCAGTGTGGAATGTTACGTCGTCGGCCCCTTATATTTGCGGGGTCACATGGCCTGTGACGCCTGTGCCGGATGGGTGTCGTGTGTGTGCAGACCTGCCCTCAGGGAGTGGCCGTGACATGCTGACAACTAGACCAGTGACCTGCATACCACCAGCGAGTACGCCTGCGACGTGTAGCTATGTGGGCCCCCCCTCGGAGCGTAAGCGGAGTGGTCTGGCCTGGCGGACGCCGGACCAGCGCAGGGCTTGCAACAATGACTCGGGGGCTCTGGGCGTGGTTCAGTCAATGTCCGGACAAGGGAGTGACTATTGCGTGTGTCCCTGTTGTAGTGTCCACGGCAAGCGGAACACAATAGGCAATGTAGC
Organism: Calotriton arnoldi; assembly: GCA_963921515.1. NCBI lineage: Eukaryota > Metazoa > Chordata > Amphibia > Caudata > Salamandridae > Calotriton > Calotriton arnoldi. The sequence continues at coordinate 504,829 of CAWUFW010003586.1, forward strand.
ACACTGTGACTGGCATCCCACTAGATGAGCATCATTGACGTGAGGAAATCACTGTCCCTACATTCATCCACACATTCATACATGAATGATGAAAGACATGACACAGCAGTGCGTTTCTGGATGTTTATTGCACATCCAGTGGAGTTTTGCAGCTGGAGCGGTACAGGGTCATGCCAAGCACACTACACAATATGGGCCCGTGGAGGGCCAGCCAGAGTCCATCCGGGGATGACAAGTACTGCGGAAGAGGAAGGGTACAGTCCGCAGTCTGGTCGCCGTGTCATTGGTCATCAAACAGGATATGGCAGTCCATGTCGCGGTCCAAGGTGAGTGCAGCGGAGTGTATCAGGGGTCAGTGGCAGGTCATGGGGCCATGTGCGGCACCAAGCAGAAACAGGCAAGGTGGCGGACATGAATTCTAGTGCCTCCTTATGAACCCAAGCCCGTCCACGTCCTCGGATGTGTGCTCTGCCCCACCTGTGGGTGGTGCAGTACCGGCTGCGGCACTGTGTGCCACTGACACATCAGGGGCCAGAGGAGTATTGTCGGCCGCACTGTGTGGCAGTGACACATCAGGTGCCGGAGTGGATACACCTGCCGCACTGGGAGGCACTGACACACCAGGCGGCAGAGATGTGGATGGTGTGGGGGCAGCAGCATTCATCATCGCCACTCCTTGTGGCAGCAATGCCATGATGAGGACATGCAGGGCATGGTAGGTCCCAGCTACATTTCGCTGATGTGCAGCGGTGGCTGTCATCCTTTCCGCCTCCATCCGCACCATGTCCTCCATGAGCCTCCGCATGTGTGCCAGCTCACGGCTGGGATCGCTGGAGCCACTCTGAGCGGACAGGTGTTCTTGTCTCCGAGTCAGGCCTCCAGCGATGTCAGTCATGGCTCGTTGGAGACCATGGAGCGGGCCGTGGGTGTCCGTTAGGGACTGGAGCTGGTCCCTGATGGGACCTAGACACCCATGGATGTCCAGTTTGGTAGCCGTGGGGTCAAACCCCACCCGCACCTGCTCAGCCGTCTCCCTCTGGCCCTCCAGCACACGGCGTTGGAAGGCCATGTGTTGTCCCTGGGGGTCTTGGGAGACTGCCGGGGCTGTGGGTGCCTCCTGCTGGGTGGTTTGTAGAGTGGTGGGGTCTCCTCGATGCAGCTGGGCTGCCCTGGTCCTGGAGGTGATTGGCGGATGAGTTCAATTATGTCTTGGAGGGCTTGGGTGTCGATGCTGGTGGTGTCCTCCTCGTCATCAGTGAAGAGTGGCTGGGACTGCTCTGCAGGAGGTGTTGACGGTGCCCCTGCAATGTGAAGGGGAGATGGTGTATTACAATGTGTCCGCATGTATGTAGCCGCATGGTACAGGTTCACATTCAGACAGCATGGCATTGTACATTGTGACAGTCTGTGGATCAGGGCCATGATCCAGAGTGATTGTGGGTGTGCACTGTGCTCTGCTTGATTGTGCATGTGTGCCATTGTGGCCATCTCGCCCGTCCCCCAGTACCTGGTGGTCACTCACCCTGTTGCGGTTGTGTTGTGTCCTGTCGAGCAGTGTCCGGTCCCCGACTCCTGCCACGGTCTCCACACTGATGACTGTCGACACCAGCTCCTCCATGTCATCCAGCCCCTGCTGTGGCGCAGGGCTCCCACCTCCAGTCTGCATTGCTGCCTTCTGGTTGGCTGCGAGTTTCTCCTTGGTCTTGCGCTTGATGTCAATCCATCGCCTCTTGACCTCGTCCATTGACCTCTTGTGCTCTCCGATGGCATTCACCTTGTCCACGATGTCCCGCCATATTCCATTTTTTGTGCCCAATGACACGTTGGAGTTGACGAACAGTTGTTGATGGTGTTCCATCACCTCCGTGACCAGGATCCTATTCTCCTGCGGACTGAACTTCGTCTTCCTCTTCTTCTTGTCCTTGCCCTTCCCTGTCCCCGAGGTCCCATGCTGCTCGTCCGGGGTGCTTGTGGGGTTGCGCTCGTCCTCTGCGCCTGCTCCGGATGCCTCCATGGTGCTTGGGTGTTGGTGATTTTGTGTTTGTGTGTTTTTTATACCGTTATACTGGTTTTTCCCGCCTGCCATGTGTGTATTGCAGGCCTGGCGCTGCTTGTCGCTGATTTCCTCATCGCGCTTTGGCCCATCGCATGTTTTTTCGCGTTGAGGTTTGTGTTTTTATCACGGTCGCGGTTGTTGTATCGCGGACATTGTCCGCGTTTTCGGGGAACTATCGCATGGTACCGCCGTGTTGTGAATTCCAGGTTAACACGGGGTTATTTTCCCGCGATGGGCTGCGATGTGTGAAGTTGTGTTAACATTTTTTGGAGATGTTTAGCACATGTTCTTGTGAATATCCCCCTAAGAGTTTCTCTCAGCATTCATCGTCTGAATGAATCTAACAAGCATCCATCAATAACTCTAAGACGTATAGCTTCTTTGTCATTAAATTCATTGAACGTACAGTGTCTGATGAGTTTGTTGAGTCTTTCCACAAATTAATCGATGGTTTCACCAATGTTCTGTCGTTCTTGACTGAAAATGTATCTTTCGTAATCTACATTGGGCATTGGATTAAACTTGAGATTCAAAGTTTCTTTAATCTGACTGTATGTGATTTCTTCGTCAGTTCGCAGCATCTTTCTTATGACTTCTTTTACACCATCACCAGCAAGATTTTCGAGGCATTTGCTAATCTTTTTGTTATTAGTCTCTTCAAGTGCATCGATGAAATCTTCAAATGTCTCTATCCACACAACCCATCTATTGCCAGTTTGCTTTTTGGCTGTATCAAAAGGTGGTGGTGGTTTCAGGTAGGCGGCAGCAGTCTAACCATTTATGGGTGTGGCTGACATTGAGCGTGGAGCTCTTTCAGAGATTGTCTGCTATCCATTAGGACCAGCGTCATCTGCACCATTTCTGATGCCCTGCACCATTTCTGATGAATGCAAATTCATTCTGGACAGTCTGTGGTCCGGTGACCTCCTTCTTGGTCTCCATCGGAGCCCTTCACTTTCTGGGGACCTCTGGAGTTGTTCTGAGTTGCCACCTGGCAGCTTTGGTGGTGTGCCACTTCAAGTATTGGACAGCTCAGTAAGCACAACACTTGTGCTTCTTCTAGGGTCTCCTCGACTGGTGCTGAGGTCATAGAGCTCCACTTATAGAGGCTCTGGTAAGTGCAATGACAGTATGCTTTCTTGTTAATTGTTTCGTCAACCAGCGCTTTATGTATTTTATTTGTATTGGACTACTGCAGTCTTTAGCACTTGTGTTCAGTATCTGTGAGTAGTTGCCTTTGACAGTAGGGCTTCTTATAATGTATGACTTTATCTTGCGCGGCAGCGTGGTACCTCTATGTATGGCCTGACCAGGTTCTCAGCCAACGACGTGTAGATTTTCTGCAATACTTTTGTTATCTTCAACTACTACACAGCAGTTAGAGCTGCGTTTTGACACCACATACATTAAGCGTTGATTCTGTACTTCAACGACGGCACACGTGACATGCACGAACAGTTTGCTTGGACCACGGTAAACTCTCTGGGAGAGCACTGTAGATCTTCGGGTTACTTATCCCCTACCTCGTCACCAATTGTAGTGTCTTCCCCAGCCTGGTTACCCGCCAATGACTACGCCACACACAGAGCTTAGTATTACACATCTTTATTCTTCTGCGTGTAACTGCGAACTCAACATTCTAAATCAGCCTTCATTGCATTCTGCTCTAATACTACATCACCACTCTACGGAGTCCATCAGGAGCCAAAAGGGTTCCGTCATTGCTAACTCACAAAACACTACACCCACTACAGCTATCTCTACTGGCTGTGCGTGACATTTCAACACCTAAAAGTAGCCTATGATTCTGCTGATCTGAAGACCATGCTGGCCCTGCTACATCAGCTAGGTGAAGGTGAAGTACTGAAGGAGGACAAAATAAAAACCTCAGTGACAGCTACAGTAAATTGCTATGATCATTTATAATTTGGAATAGAAAGTGGAGACGTAGTCAAAATGGGCCAGATCAGTGGCATGTACTGTGAGGTTTGTGTAGCCTTTAGGCTCGAGATGTGCTATGTTCCTCTTTGATTCTGGAACTAGAGGCTTAAGCTGTGTACACTCCTGTGTTTTGATCTGTTTCCCTACTGCTAGTCATGCTGATCACTGCAGGATTTTTTTGTTTGTTTTGGGAATAAACATTTCATACTGACTTTGGTGAAAAGTGTCTTTATATGTTGGTGAAGTGTTACAGCAAACAAATGATGGACGGAATGCTGACAAAGCAAACATTCTCCCCCAGTCAAAAGATCTGGGTTAAATCCATCGTTCTTTTGCCCACTACGCCACCCCAGTTCGGACCCAGCCACATGCAAATCAGTCTTGACCCTGTGCCCCATGGGAACAGTCCAGACCGAACTGCCAGGCCAGGTCCTCCCTGGACCGGAAACAAGCATCCTGGGACCGGTATCAGGGTATGTCACCCTTCTTCAGCCAGGCTAGCTTGAATCCAGTGGCACAGTGAGCAAGGGTACCCACGTCTGGGCATACCCATCCCACTTAGGGCGAAAAGTGTTACAGCAAACAAATGATGGACGGAATGCTGACAATGCAAACATTCTCCCCCAGTCAAAAGATCTGGGTTAAATCCATCGTTCTTTTGCCCACTACGCCACCCCAGTTTGGACCCAGCCATATGCAAATCAGTCTTAACCCTGTGCCCCATGGGAACAGTCCAGACCGAACTGCCAGGCCAGGTCCTCCCTGGACCGGAAACAAGCATCCTGGGACCGGTTTCAGGGTATGTCACCCTTCTTCAGCCAGGCTAGCTTGAATCCAGTGGCACAGTGAGCAAGGGACCCACGTCTGGGCATACCCATCCCACTTAGGGCGAAAAGTGTTACAGCAAACAAATGATGGACGGAATGCTGACAATGCAAACATTCTCCCCCAGTCAAAAGATCTGGGTTAAATCCATCGTTCTTTTGCCCACTACGCCACCCCAGTTCGGACCCAGCCATATGCAAATCAGTCTTGACCCTGTGCCCCATGGGAACAGTCCAGACCGAACTGCCAGGCCAGGTCCTCCCTGGACCGGAAACAAGCATCCTGGGACAGGTTTCAGGGTATGTCACCCTTCTTCAGCCAGGCTAGCTTGAATCCAGTGGCACAGTGAGCAAGGGACCCACGTCTGGGCATACCCATCCCATTTAGGGCGAAAAGTGTTACAGCAAACAAATGATGGACGGAATGCTGACAATGCAAACATTCTCCCCCAGTCAAATGTTGGTGAAGACCTTACCCTGTAGGCAGTACCTTTTGCTGCCCTGTTTAAAGGATCATGATATCAGTGTAGTAATGTCCATGCTTGTGAGTGATTGTTTCCCTGCAACGTAGGTCCAAGGTATGTTGAACTCAAGCTGGTCACTTGGCGATGCTTATCAGTTAACCAGTTACCAAGTTCTTTTCCAGATATATGCACATTTGGGTTTCACCAGATATGTTGTGAGGTTTGAGGGCTCCCAATGTAGAGACAGACAAAGTAATTACAGTGGCCTTCCTAGGGTTGGCAGACTACTTAGCTTCTAGTTGTTGTGCCGTCCATGCTTGAGGAAATGCTGCAAATTACCTTATGTAATGGTGTTGGTACTTTTATAACATCAGTTATATGCATACTTTGCAGAGCAAATCACTATTTTTATATGTGCATAACTGTGAAAGAGGTTTTACATAACATGCTACAGTTAAGTAGCAAATATGCGACTATTGACACTTTGCTTTCACACCTTTGTTTTTCCTCTGGGATTCACAAACCATTCTTTGAGGTTCAGTTTCCTTGACATGTCAAACCTACAAGTCACAGAAATTGAATACATAAGGAAATACAATACAGACATGAGGTTTGGAATTGCTCTGCCTCCACTGTTTCTTCTAAGACCTGCCAAACAACCGGTTAATTGTGGGCCATGGTTCTGCTAATTTACAACTGATCTCTGTGCTATTGTGGTCAGATTTCACCCAGAAAGAAAGAAGTTTAATTTAGCTGTGCAACACTTCACAAATATGGGAGGGATACCCTTCTAACAAAAGGGTCAGGGTCAGAATATCAAGTTTAAACAAGAAAGGATCCCTTTTGTTTCTCACACTCACTGTCAATACAATATACTTAGAATAAATTTCAGTTCCTCAAGGACATTCACCCTTCACAGTCATACACTGTCTTGACACTGAACGCTGTTTTTGTAAGAAATGTCTAGTTTATTAAAATCCTTTGATGATTAAAACACATTGTATACAATATTTCATTAATATAGTACAATATTATTCTAAAACATTTTTAAAAGACCAATATTCATACTATGGATAAAATATCGTCACCCGAATATCACAATATTGCATCACACAGATTAAAAAAAAAAAGAATTACTCTGTTCTATGTATTCACAGAACTGACAATAAACATATTTATTCCAAAATTATGGATTTCATCACAAGCTGTCCATAAATAGTCACAACTTGACAATAATTATTGTCATTTAAGAAATACTCCCGCGTAGGGGGGCAATAGGACATACATTAAATAGCAGGAGGAAGCAATTGATAGGTTATGGCTTTCAGGATGCTGGCTGCTGACTAGGAACTTGAAAACATTACAGGGCATTTGATAACAAAATGGACTGTGTTTAGGTGCAGGAATAAAAATAAAGTTCAGCAGTATTTGGCCTTTTTGAAGAACCCATCATTAGGTGAGATATTTGGCATTGTAAAAGTGTTGAACAGTCTAAATTTCAGTTAAGAAGTGTTAGACAAAAGACACAACACTAATATTGCTGTGTTTAAAAAGATTTTAGAAAAAAATGTGCAGTCCAGTCTCTATCAAGATAGGAACGCTACACCAAATTGTAACTGTGATATAATTTTTGAACAAAAAGATATTTCTTCTAGGTGTGCTAACACAAACCGTGGGTTGGCAGGTGTTCTGTAAAGACTGTAGTGAGCAGACATATGATAGTTATTTTACAGAGGCATTCCTGTGCAAACTGCAGAGGTATGTGTAGGAAAGTAGGATCTGCTTCTTATGGTTACCCCCACTTTTTGCTTGATGTGATGCTGTTTTTGACTAGTCTGACTGGGATCCTGCTAATCAGGACCCCAGTCTATCTGCTTTCTCCCTAAACTGTTGTGTTATGTACTTAGGTACACCCCAGATTGGATACTGGGGTACCCTTGTCAGTCCCAAGTATATGGTACACATGTACCCAGGGCATAGGTACCCCAGAGGTCTCCCATGGGCTGCAGCATGTATTATGCCACCCATGAGAGACCATTCAAAATAGAATTTCAGGCCTTCCATTGCAGCCTGTGTAGGTTGGTGCAGACACCACTTACGAAAGATATATGTTTACTATATCTTAAAGGTCACTGCACTTAAAACCTATAAGTCACCCCTATAGCAGGCCTTTACAATCCTGAGGGCAGGGTGCTTGGTTCTAAGTGAGAGGCTGCCCCTGCATGAGCAGAACACCCCTGCAGCCTACGGAGTCCATTCTCCTGGGTTGTCAGTGAAGCAGCCATATACTATGTGGAGGGTCATCGCGTGACCGCATGATGACCATCTCGAAAACGGCTGCAACGAATCCTATCATGTTTGGTATAAAATATGTTGGAATCATACCCCCACACCATAAACGGTGTGGGAGGTATGATTCCAAGCACTGGAAGAGCCCTCCGTTAGGCTCTCGGTGTTCCCGGTAACATCCTTCTAGTCCCGGACAGCACAAAATAGTTGCTGCCGACCAGAGACACATTTCTGCCCTCCTGCTGCTGAGCCAAGCTCGAGCAGGGGAAGGCAGAACAATAGGCATCCTGTCAGAGGGAGGTGTGACCACCTCCCAGACAGGATTTAGTGTATTAGGGCTGGGTGGGTGCGCTTGCCAGCGCCTGAAAGTCTGCATGAGGAGCACATTTGGTGTCCCTGTGAATAGTCCAGTTCAAATCAGTCCTGGGAGCCGTTGGCTCCCGCTCCAGCGCGAAACTGGACAAAGGACATGGGAGTAACCTCCCCCCTGTCCAGACCCTCCCCTGGGACGGTCCTCTGAATCTTCCCAACCCTCTCCTTAGGGTACTTAAGGGCTTACCTGGGTGTAGGTCCCTTGATTCGTCGTGAACAAGATTCAGAACTGAAACCACTGCACTTCTACCGTCTGGGCACTCTGGACTTCGCTGGACTTCATTTGGGTCTGACTTCATCTCCCTTCCAGTCTGCTGCATTGTCTGTGCCTGTGCATCATACAGGAACATTCCAAGGCCTGTGAAGCATCAAGGACAACCAAAGTAATCTCCCTTGGAGTGAAGGAGTCACTCACATTCGTAGGCACCTCAACACTGCTGACCGGTCTGCTGATCCAGAGATCCTGCGGACTCCGAAGGGTTCAACAACACAGGTGGTGGTTATCTACATCTCCCAAGGTCCGAGCTGCGCTCTCACCCAGATTGAGGTCTGAATCCCTTGTGGGGGCTGCATTAACTGAACCCCTGTGAACTGCGTACTTTTGCAAGTGCATATGCTTGTTAGCAACTCTGCAACAAGTGCATTAGGCTCCAAGTAGCCCCAACCTCCGGCAACTTCTTCCACCAAGATCTTCAGCCACATCGCCTCTTGGGCACCGTGGCCTGCATATAAAAAAGAAATACTATGAATTAAAGCAAGTTCCCTTTCAGATGAGAGACATGGTGGTCTGCTGACCCCAGCATGCCACCATCCCTGTGATGGCAACCAATCGAGTGAGTGGCAATTTGCGACCTACCTCATGAATATTGATGAGCTAGGTTGTATTGTGAAGCACTCCAAATGGTGATTTTGCAAAATGACCTATTAGTACATGGGTTCGTTGGCAAAAATCTGAATCGATTTCCAAAACGCTGGTGTGGAACCACTTTTCGAGTATTGATTCTTTTTGTATCTAAACCTTGGTTATATTCGAAGGCCATGAACAGTAAAATGGTGCTTCTACAGTGCTGCTGCAGCTGGTTTAGTCCTTCAAGACGGTTGTCTGGTTTATGTTTAGGTGTGTTGTTTGAAGGGGAATTTTGAGGGTGGGAGAGTTACTCACCCGCTTAGCAAACCTAAGGAGTCACTGTAATTTGTTAGATGTGCCACAACAGATGCACTCTGAAGCATCCCTGATACAGAGGCTACAACCTATAAAGAAAGAGGGCTAAACACTCAAAGGGGTTGGATAGCCAGTGGGGATTGAGAAGCTTACAGGCTTATATTTGCTTTCTTCAGGAAACCCCCCCTTTTAAAAGGTGACCAACCTAGGCAGAGATCATGCCATTTCCCAAAGCAATATCACGGGTTGCGAACTTGATAGGCATGAGAAATACCTTTATAGAATACCACATTAGATAGAGCAAACAAAGCAGGAAGATAGATAGCGGTGGAGGGACTGGCAGGTCCAACGCATCACCTTGGCATCACTGTATGCCTCTAATGTAGGACTGGAGAAATTCTTCAAACAAGCTATTCAAGAGCTAATTGCATTATCCTCTACCCCAATAACAATAAGTGGAGACTTCACCATAGAAATGAATGATAATCTGGATATATCCCAACAGAGAAAGGGGGGGTAACCCCAGAGCTTTCTGTAGAAAATAAGACCAGGCTAGAAGATATGGGCCTAGATGACACCTGGTGCCATTGATATTCCCTTGAGACAGACTATTCACACATTTTGCACTATTCAGGCTTTATTGGTAAATAACCTATGCGCTCAGCAAACATGCAGATACATAAGGGAAGTATGAGGGGAGGGCAGGGAGGTACATACCTCTCACATAGATAAGCTTAAGGCATTCTGTGCCTGTTACCAGAAACTATATAAATGAGAGGAGACAGACCCCGTAGCTGAGCTACCTTTTTGGATACATTGTTTCTGCCTAAACACAAGATGTGGCAGAACCAGGGGAGCCTATATCTAGAGAAAAGGTCCTGGGAGTGAGTAAAAGCCTGAAACTGACCAAAGCCACGGGTTTTGATGGCTATACGCCCTCTTTTAATGAAAAATTCACTTCCCAGTTCCTCAAAATATTGGCAGCGACCTAAAACACATTTAACTGGAGACACAATGTCAAAAGCGAAAAGTCTGCTGATTCCCAAACTGGGCAAAGCATCACCTATCTTGCTAATATTTGAGAACGTTTTGGCCCATAATTTAGACAGAGTATTGCCTTATTTGACCCATGCATTTCAGTTAGACTTCATCTTGAACTGCACAACAAGTGCTAATAATAAGAGAGCATTTTACCTTACTGATATTGCAAAGAAAAAAGGGGCCTATATTCCTATCCCATGACACAGAAAAGCCTTTGATAAGGTCCACTGTGCAATGAATCAAGATACATTGAATACATTTGGATTTTCTAACAGATTTAGAGGTTGGATAGGAGCAACGTGTAACTCCCCTAACCCCACAACCCGAGAGAAAATCAGATTGAATGGTAGATCATCAGTACAATACACATAGGTTGAGGGACCAAGCAGCCTTACATCCCTTGTTGTTTGCACTTTTCTTAGAATCCCTACTGCAGACCATTAAAGTCACCCTCAGATAAAGCGAATAAACTACATTTAAAATATCCGCATTTACAGACCACATCCTACTATCATTAATGGAAGAGTAATATAGAAAGATAGCAGACTTCCAGATTAACCTTACTAAGTCAGAAGACTTGGTCATGGTGGGCTGGCAGACCCTGGCTTCCCACATACAAGCTACTGTGCCCTTTCATTTAACCACTGACTATATTAGATTCTAGGGATTGCTCGTGCCAAACCTCTGATTCTGCAGAAAATGTAACTTTGAGGCCTTCTATAGGGAGACAAAGGCAGCACTAAGACATTGGAGAAGCCACACACTCTCCTGGGTGGGATGTAGCACCACATTTAAAATGACACTCCTTCCAAGTATTTCATATAATTTTCAAGTGCTACTTCTGTCTCTTAGGAGAGAAGAAATTGCTCACCTGCAAGATGTCTGCAAAAACTTTATCTGGGTGGTGAAAAAAAACCTCACTTTGCTGGAGAGTATGTATGGAGCCCCCTAAACAGGGGGATATGGATTGCCGAATCACCTCCTTTACTACCAAGCGTCCCAACTGCGATATATACTTGGGTGGCTTAGAGAAGAAATAGATTAAGAGTGGTGTTTCATTGACCAGAATCTAGCAACACGTCCTATGGGAAAAGTCCAGTTGGTCTAAACTGCCCCCCTCTATATTTAGAGATCTCTGTCGGCCCTGCTGAGATCTCTGTGACATCATAGAAGACACTGAAAGAGCTGAAGGTTTGCTGAGCGGCTTCCATGTTTCAGGTTGGCGCTCAGTAAACTTTTTTGTTTTTCAAAATCAAACTAAGAAAAAAGTGGTTTTTAAGGAAAAACAACAAACAAATGACGCTTACACTCAGTTTTCTCAGAGGGTGTGTATCTTCTTAATTATTTTTTTTTGCGTCCACCTGGATGTTCGTCAATGTAGAGTCTGCTGAATCTAAACAGAGCAGGTGAACTATCAGTTTGGCAGACAGGGTACTCAGTCATGTTTGTGACCAAGTACCCTGTCTGACAAAACTCTAAATCAGGCCGGGTGTCAAACTACCTCAACAGCGATTATAGGGGACTCACTTGTCCAAAGAGATTGAGGGTCTTAGGTTTAGTTGATAACCTTCAATACCCCATAGTGGGGCACCCTGATGAGAGTGATCAGGTGAAAGAGACCTAACAAAATGGATTATCAGGTTGGTGCTGGGAAGGGGAGGTATGTTTTGGTGGAATGGGTAGTGTGTTTAGGGATTTTGGGAAAGTTAGGTACGTATGCCTGCCTTATGTTGTAAGATATAGAAAACTTTAATTAAAATGGTTGAAAAATAAAATAAGTGATTGTGTATCAAAGTTTCCACAATTCTTTTTAAATGGCGATAAGGTAAGGTTGGTGGCAAGGTGTTTTTCTGGTATATTTATTTCGGCATGTTGGCATAGCACACGACTCACTACCGAAGGAGTATCTCGGCGCTGTGCTGATCAAGACAAGGAAAGCACATTCTAAAACAGCCAGGTTTTTAGCATCTTCTTAAAGACTGTCAAGTCTGGCAGGTACAAAAATTAAGTGGGAGTTTGTTCCAGTGATATGGAGCCGTATAGGATAAAGATCTGCCCCCGAATCTTGAAGTGCAGATGCGTGGGGTCAGCAAAAATGCTTGACTTAAGGTTCTTCGGTGCCTAGATGGCAGGTAATAATTAAGGCATGACAACAGGTAGGCTGGGTGGGCCTTATGAGGACCCTTATGTGTCAGACAACAGAGTTTAAAAACAACCCGATTTCAGATGGGCAGCTAGTGTAATTTCCTTAGGATAGGGGTGGAGGAGCAAAGTGCAGGTGGTTGCATATCAGTCGTGCAGCTGTATTCTGCACTACTTGCAACTTAGTTAACAGGGTGTCATTTACTCCTACCAGTAGAGCGTTCCCATAGTCCAGGCGACTGGTTATGAGTGCTTTGACAAGGGTTTTTCTAGAGGCATCTGGAAGCCAAGGAAAAGCTTTTTTTAGAGGCCTCATTGAGGCACAACAGGTGCCACATGTGGCATTGACTTGATCTTTCATGGAGAGTGACTGATCTATTTTTACTCCAAGGTTTTTCACCACCTGCTTAGGTGCAGGTTCAGGACCAAGTTCCACTGGCCACCAGTCTGCCAACCACAACTCATTGGCTTTGCCAAATAGCATGATCTCCGTCTTCTCGCTGTTTAGTTGGAGACAGTTCTTATTCATCCAAACAGCGATTTCCCTCCTGCAGCCCGAGAATTTGTCCTTCACTTTGTCTGGATCAGGGCCAAAAGAGATGAGAAGTTGAGTGTCATCTGCGTACGACACGGTCTCCACCCCCATGCTTTCACAATTTGGGCTAGAGGCGCTACATAGATATTAAACAGAGTTTGACTCGGGCATGATCCCTAAGGGACTCCCTTGTTTATTTCCATCAGTCTTGACTTGAAAGGGCCAAGGCAGACATGTTGTGTGCGATTATCAAGGAAGTCCCTGAGCCAATGTAGTGACCAGCCATGAAGTCCAGCCTCATGAATTCTGCAAATTAGAATGGGGTGAGAGACCATGTCGAAGGCCTCCAATAGATCCAGTAACACTAACATGACCGGCGTTCCTGCATCTAAAGAGAGCCTGATGTTATCAGTAACAGCCAAGAGAGCAGTCTCAGGACTGTGTAACTGTCTGATACCCGATTGAGAGGGGTCTAAGATCTTATGCTCCTCAAGAAAAGATAAGAGCTATTTATTAACATATCTTTCGAAAGCTTTTGCAAGTAGAGGTAACAGCGAAATCGGTCTGTAGTTGGAAAGGACATCGGGGTTAGCTGAGGGTTTTTTAAGAAGCGGAGATACTTGGGCACATTTCCATTCCTTAGGTATTTTGGCCGTAGCCAATGATAAATTGAACATATCCCTGACTGATAGGTCTAGACAGTGCGCTAAGCTGGCTGTTGTCCTAGAAGGACATAAATTCTGAGGGGAGACAAATTTGGCAAGAGCGAGTATCTCCTGCACCTGAGTTACAGAGCAGCATTCAAAAATGCACAGGCAAGCCATGGCATCAGGGTGCGGATGACTTAAATCAAGTTCCCTTTCATATCGTTCTGGACTGGCTAAAAAGTTCTTATCAATTGTGTTAACCTTAGCTTGAAAAAGTCAGCTAAGTCATTGCAAAGATTTTGAGAAGCTACAATGGTGGAGGCACAAGCACGAGGTTTCATAAAGCTATTTTGTGCTTTATATAGCTCTTTAGTGGAATTGCCCGCATTGGCAATCGTGGAGGTAAAATGTGCTTTCCGTGCTGCCTTGATAATGTTATGATATATGCCTAGCCTAGTCCAATATTCTGCTTCATCCTCTGAGGATTTAGTGAGACGTCATCTGGGTTCCAGCCGTATGGTAACTGTAGTGCTTGGCTGTTGGTTTGTTGTCAGATCATGATTTTATTTCATTTTCAACTTTGAGTATTATGTTATTCACATTTCAATGTTGACAGTTAGCTGTTCTTAGAGCAAATGTTTCTTACTGTCTTTGGTTGACATTGCTTCATAATAGGCAGCAAGCATCTTGCTTTAAGGGATATCACTGGAAGGACTTGGGGCTTCATTTAGAGTACGGCGGGAGGCCCACCATCCGTCAGGGTGGCAGGGGTAACTACCTCGGCCACCCCAGCCAGGACTGCCGGCCACCATATTTAGAGATCACCACAGTTTTGTGGAGATCTTTGTAACTTCACAGGAGCTGCCACCATCGTAGCGCCTTTAAGGGTACTGAAAGTTTGCTGAGGCACCGCTATGGTTCAGCCCTTACTTTTTTTCGGATCTGTGAAGAGGAACACTGGTGCCATTTATCAGGCCTGACAATCACTCCCATAATTTGAGGTAGTGAAAGTACACTGCCACCCAAATAGAAGCCTGCATTCAGTAGATATCTGACCTACTGAATTCAAATGTTTCCAGACATTTAAAAAACAAATTGGAGCCACAGAGACATGAAATGTTAGCTGTAAGAAAAGAACTGGCAGCGCAAGATGGCAGACTCTATTCACTAGTGCTCCTGTGTCTGGCACCCAAAATCCTTCACCATCCTGCCTCAATCGTTAAGCGGAGCTCGTGAAATTCAGCATCTTGGCTGGATGGGGTCACAGCAGCCATAGCGGCAGATTTCCGGGTGTGATGAGCACTATGGAAGGCGTGGAGGTGGCTGTGATACCACAGCAGCTCTGGACTGCTGGAGCTGCAACGGGGCCTCCTTCCAGGGCAGCACCTTGGTATTGTGGTGTCTGCAGCAGTCGCCCTACTGTCTGGTTGGGTGCCAGCCCCACAGGACTGGCGGACAGCGAGATGTCACCCCCAGAGCTGACGTGACATTTAGGTGCCCAGTGCTTGCTGATTGCTTTAGGCTGCTGGCAGAACATTGCGGAGACTTTCTGGGAAGGCTCTTGGTTGCCCACCAGCCCTTTATCATGTGAGGGGTCTAATCCCTCGCACCCCCAACACCAGGGCGACAAACCTTCCCTCTTCTTCTGGCCATTGAGAAAGCCCATGGTCTGGTGATCCCCACGGCCCATTTTGGGAGGGGGCAGCGGCACAGGGCATAGTGCGGACCAGGTGGCAGGCTGTTGTTGCCGCACCTGGGCTGTGGCAGCAGGGGACTGCAGG
This sequence comes from Calotriton arnoldi, assembly GCA_963921515.1. NCBI lineage: Eukaryota > Metazoa > Chordata > Amphibia > Caudata > Salamandridae > Calotriton > Calotriton arnoldi. Next base: position 520,083 of record CAWUFW010003586.1, read on the forward strand.
GCCTCTGTTGTGCTGGCGACAGAGAGGTCCATTGCCCTACCTGGATCACGCACCATCGGTCAGAGGCATACAGGATTAAAGGAAAAATGCTGCACGATTTCCCTGTCAAGAGCCGGCAGCCTCCTCTGGTTGGGGGACCCCCCTTTTCCTGGATATCAGCCCAGCGGATTTGGGAACTAGCTGAAGCTTGGCAGGCCCGCCTGACTTGGCATGTGCCCAGGGTGCCCCGGCGAGACATCTCTCCCACTGCCACAATATAGCATTACTTGAGAGGAGGAACCTTCGCCACTTCCAAAACTGAGGGGCCCTGTTGCTGACTGGGGTAGGATATCCTTACCAGTTTATTGAGGTAAAGACTGGTACGTGTCCAGACCACTCATGTCGCTCCACATTGGGGGGTATAACGGGTCTGACAATTGGTGAGCAGACATTTCAGGCTACACCACTGTGTCGAAAGACAAAACCTTTCCCAAGCAGGGTATGCTTGATAAGTTCTCTAAACTCTTCTAGCAGAGCGTGGAGCCCCAGGTTCTCCATGCAGCTGGCCTATCAAGCTGGCCTATCAACGGGCAGTAGTAACATCAGAAACAAAACCATGCTGCAAGCAATCCACTCCTCCAGGCTGACCCTTGAAGTAAAAATTAGAGATGTGGGGGCAGACATTGCACTTCCTAAGCAGGATCTCCAGAGTGCCACTGGCCGTGTCACAGAAGCAGAAAACTGCATATCCTCCCTAGAGGACACCGTGACCATGCTTCAACAGATACCTCACAAGCTACAGAGTGCAGGTGGTGAAATGGCTGCTAGGCCTGAGGATGCGGAGGGCCAATCCCACCACAACAACTTTCACTTTCTGGAATTCCCAGATGCAGCTGAGGGACCCCACCCAGAGAAATGTTTGGAATCCTGGCAACGCAGTTTCCTTCCAGTCGACCAGATCTCCAACTGTATTCTGATCGAGCAAGTACACCATGGGGGTGCTCAGCGACCGCCAACCTGGGCCCCTCCTCAGGCCATCATTGCCTGTTTTCTGAACTAACAGGATCAGGGATCTCTTGCGAACTGTAAGAGGTTTGGGAGAAGCTAAACATGAGTCCTGCAAAATCCTTGTTATCCTGGACTACACGAGGCAAGTACAGGCCCAGAGGAAGCCCTTTGAACAAGTAAAGCAAAAACTGTGGTCTATGGACCTCAAATGCATGCACATATACCCGTCTAAACTGAAAGTTTGTTCCAAAGGAAAGCACTGTTCTTTGAATACTCTGACCAGGCTTGAGAGTGGGTTGAATAGCGCCACCCGTGTGCGTGGTCTGGGAGATCACACACACACATAACATGTATTTGTAAAGTGCACGTTCACCGCGAAGGGTATCCTGGCACTGAATAACAGATGTTTATTGTTAACCAACTCAATGGTACTCATTTTATTGACCTCAAAAAACATGAAAGGCTGAGTGGACCTGCCGGGATTTGAACCTGTGACGATGAGGTCAAACGCAGGCCCCTGGATTGCAGACTGATGTTACCAGCCGCAAGACGGATGCTCAGTGGCGAAATGGCAGGACTGAACATTTTTGTCACTGATGGAGCCCCCGGAGCAGGTGTGGGGTTGGGGGCAGGCACCCAGCCTGTAATGCATGACACTTGCTCAGATGTGCACTCATCAAACACTGACGATGGTTGGCATCAGCCCTAGCTGGTGCTGAGGTAGGTGCCTCTGAAGCTCCCCCAGATGATTTGGAGACATGATGCCCGGAGGCTGGGGCGCTTCACACCCCGGAGTTGCTTTGATATACAGTTTTCAGTATGGTATGTTTTTGTAAGTTAGGGCGACAGATGCTTACAGGTTGGAAGTGTAGGGTCGGGGGAGTTGAGGCAGGGGTCTTGTTTGATTTGTTTACATTGTTTCATTGTTTTCAGGGCACACAGTATTACCACATGCATACCTGACGACTACTTTTTGCAGTGCACTTTCAGATTAAGGTGTTGACCTGGAATGTCAACGCGCTATTGGATAGACTTAAACAAGGGGCAGAATTGCAGTATGTGAAGAGACTTGCACTGGAGGTCCTCCTTCTCCAGGAAACCCACTTACTTGGTACTCTATGCTCCTTCCTGGTTCAACATGGTTATACCAGGGTGTTCCACTCTAGTTTTACCAGAGGCTCTAGAGGGGTGGTGATTCTCATACATAGATTCTTCCCACTGGTCATTGCGAAATCTCATCTTGACTTCCAAGGTTGCTATGTATACTTGGAGGCAACTCTGGAGACAGCCCCATGGGTTCTGGGTAGTGTATATGTACAGTCCACACTGATCCACAGCATGTTACGTGTGCTGTTGGAGCCACTGCTCCAGGTCCAGACCGGCACACTGATTCTAGGGGGTGATTTAAATGCAAGTCCCTAGGTACGATGTCAGTGGCACAACTGCCAGAACTTGGGCCCTGAGCAGGTCGGTGGCCTCGCTGGGCCTGGAGGATGTGTGGCATAAGTGGCACCCTCAAGAGCACTTCTTTATGTATTGTTCAGCATCCCATAAGTGCAGCTCCAGACTTGATTATTTCTTTGTGCCCGCAGTCTCCCTGACTGCTGTTGCGGGTGTGAGCATCCTCCCGAAGGGCATCTTGGATCACACACTGGTGGAGATGCTCCCAGGGGGTGCGACCTTCGGGTTGGAGGGGGAGTGGCACCTGAATGCTTGCTGGCTCAAGGAGGAGTCCTTTGAGGATATTCTCCGAGAGGCTATAGAGGAATATTTTGAAATTAATCAGCCCTCTGTTGCGTCCCCAGTGAGTTTGTGGGAGGCCTTCAAGACGGTTGTCTGGGGTAGAGCTTTTGCTGTGGTGCATTGGAGAGAAATAGATAGACAAAAAGAGATTGCTGACCTAGAGAGACAGATCTTCAGAGTGGAGCTCTCTGACCTGGTGCCTCTACAGTCAAAGTTACTGACTCTCTGACTTTGGAGGAGGTCCAGTCTGCAATATCTACCTCCCCCTCTGGGAAAGAGCCAGGGTCTTATGGCTTCCCCATTGAGTTCTTTAAAAAATTCTCATCCCTCCTACTGCTGCACCTCCTGAATTTTTATGAAGAGGGTGGGCGCTCTAGTTCCTTGCCCTATGATCTGCGTTATGCCCCAATCTCTACTATCCTTAAACCCAAAAAACATCTGGAGTATTGGGCCTCTTAAAGGCCTATCTACCTCTTGAACATAGAGAGTAAGCTCTTGGTCAAAATTAGGCTACCAGACTGACCAAGGTTATCAAAACTCTGGTCCACGAGAACAAAACGGCTTCATGCTGGGCAGGTGCACAAGACATTGTTTACGAAGGTATTGAGGATATCGTTCTTGTGCTACCTCTATTCTTGTCTCATATTAACTTCCTTGGCAAACCCACGTCACAGTCACTCTTGTGGGCCGGAACTTGGCTGAAGCAAGTAGCCTCTTTGCAGGACCTGAATGGAATTACCAAACTGGGGGATTTATGGGACCATGATCTCATTGTAGCGTTTGACCACTTGGTGGCAGAGAATAACCTACAGAGATCCCAGTTTTTTAAATATTTCCAGGTCCCCCAAGCACTGGACATATGTAAGAAAAAGTTATAGGCAGTGTCGGATTTTAATCTTCTCGAGGCCAAACTAATGTTAGGCCCCTTGGGACATCAGGGCATATCCGGACTTTACAAGTCCCTCCTCCTTAATACGCCAGACCTACTCCTGAACCTGTGATCCGATTGGGAAAAGGATGTGAGAGTAATTGACGATGATGGGTGGTGGGAGGCAAAGATGGCCTTGTGCATGCTTGCCATTCAATCTAACCTCAGATTAATGAAATTTAACTATTTCAACCAAATATACTAAAGCCCTGACAGGCTGTGGAAAATGGGGAGATCTCCCAGTGCTGACTGCTACGCTGATGCAATCTGGTGGGGGGGGGGACTTTTATCACACTATTTACTCGTGCTGGTTGTCTCCTCCTACTGGCAGCGAGTTCAAGAAACCATGCCACACCTAATGCATACTCCCACCACCTTGAACACTTAGATGATGCTGTTGGGGGTCATGGAGAGTTTACTGACCTCACGATACCATAGATAATTGGCCTGCATTGGTTACCTGGTGGCCAAGAGAGACATTGCTAGATATTAGAGATCACCCAAAGCCCCTCCGCTATCTCTGTGGATTCGAGGGATGAACTACTGCTGCAAAGCAGGTTAGGAAATTTACAAATAGAGATGTCGCCCCGGAAAACACCAGAAAATTTGGGGCCCGTGGCTTTCCTGTTCCCTGTACTTGAAATGCTCAAGATGTACTCTTGTATCCCTGCTGTATACTTTAGGGTTGTGCTGATTTGTATTTGTAAAATGCAGCTCTCTTCTTGTAATCGACGCCCTCTTGGATATGTTATGATCATTACCTGCATTCTAAAAACAATAAACAAATATGTCAAAAAAAGAAAGGAGCAAGCTGGCTTGAGGGCTCAAGTATTGGTGTGCTGTCCTTCTCAACTAAAGTTTATCACAGGGAGTAAGAGTATGTTTTCTCTCTGGTAGAAGGAGATTAAGGTTTTATTAATCGATTTTTCCAAGAGGAAAATCGGACCGTATAAACAGCTGGGGAGGGATGTGTCCTTGTTGGAGATATGTCGGACTTGCTCGGGCCAGTGGTTGGAGGTTGGACAACAAGTGATTGCAATATTTAGTATGGCTGATCCATGTCTTTTTTGCCATATTCCTTCACCTTCTGCACTTTTTTTGGTTGGAGTGAGGAGAGCCAGAGGAGAACTGTGTTAGAATTACAGTCTAATGTTGGGAATTTCTGGGAATTGTGAGATTGCAGAGAAATGTCACTTCAGATCCTATTTTGACAAGTGGGATCTCACTTGGTAACATTTATCTGGGGAAAGGGGATACTGGATCTGCAATCGTGGAAAATGTATGTTACTTACTTAGCATTTTGCTAGTCCCCATATAAAATAAGACTTTCATGGTGCTGTTTTCTCTTAGAATGTGTAATGTATTGTAAGATCGATGTTTAATGTGTACTGTATTGTAATATAGATGTTTATACTTATATAGTTTTAACAGTTGGAAGTATCAAGGCTATATGCTTACAAAAATATAGCCTTCAAAATATTTAAGCATGACATAAAGTAAGAGTATTAAAGTGTAATTACAAATTCTCTGGTAATCCTATAAGGCACAGTATCGGATGTTACGTGCCCAACCAAGATCATGAGATCTGCTGTAAATCTCTAGATCCAGTGCATTTCACATGGAGATTTTACCTGCGGACATAATATGAAATAATCAGCAGAACTGGGAATGGAATTATCAATTACCCCTCACCCCTTAGTTCCTCATTACTGAGGGGTACCACTTCCAATCTCCAGTAACTTCATCCACCATAGTTATCGGTTGCCCCTGTATCAGTAACACCGAGAGGGCGGTGGAGGGAGTGTTCACAAACTTAACAGGACATACACTCTGGCACATTTAATGAACCCCTTAGGATATAAAAGTAAGATTTACACTGAATAATCTCAACAACACATGATTTCGGATCCATGTCTCACTTGTGCCGTGTTTGCTGCAGCATTTTTAAATAGTTGCATCAAAGGCGTACGGAAGTCTCATTTGTGTGCTTGGAAAATGTGATTTCGTAGCAATTATTCCATTTTCTTTGTCCTTTCCAAATTTCCTTCAGCGGCCAGTGATAGTGACTACCCGCCAGGAGAGATTTTCCTGGAAGGTGACATCAACCCAGAAGACTCAACAGACACAGACGGCGTCCTGGCGGGGATCACCTTGGTGGGATGTGCTACACGATGCAATGTACCACGTAGCAACTGCTCTTCCAGAGGGGACACACCGGTACTAGACAAGGGGCAGGGTAAGATCTTATATTCACCAATATTTAGGTTTATCCTCCTTCAAAACATTTTAAACAAGAGTCGACAGGAATGCTGCTCTGTTACACTGGGTTTATCAAATAATTCAAGTTATAATATTGGTATTTGTGTAGCACTTTCAATGATTATTACGGCACTAGCAATTTCATAATCCAGATGTCCTTTGGTGCCGTACTGGAAGTGTCATTGTTCTCTATGAATGTTGCGGTTTTTATTTGGCTGCCCACGGTTATTAGTTTATTTTGACACTGGTTTGTGTGAACAGTGTAAAGGTAAAGTGATTTTGATCTAGGAAAGATCATTGTAGTGTCTTAGGCACATCTGTAAGTGCACCAAAGAACTCTTCCTTTTTTGGTTTGATAGTCGTCCATGGCTCTACCAGAGCTCTCTGTGTTTTTTGTTAAGGGTTGCAGTTTCAGTCCGTGACTTATAACAGGATAAATGCTGGTAGTAGTGTGATGGTTGCTTATAGCCTGATTTTGAAGAGGTCAGTAACAGAGAATCTGCCAAACAAATATTCCTATTTAGTGTTTCCTTTATGGAGGACATCCTGTCAGCGAAGACTAATCCAGCCTCACTATCGCCCCTTCGAGTAGTTGAGTTAACTCCGTAGACATAGTGGTGGATCATCTGCCCAACCAAGGGTAACGGTCCATCACCCTGTCCTTCAGGGTTGCCTCTATGAAGCCCACCACTGTATAGTGCCTACGTCCAGGTAATTAGAGTGTAATTAACACCCCCTATCATGTTTGAGAGACTAGTATGTGAGCACTGATTACATATCCCCACTTTGAGGGGACGCTTTCCCTGGTCACATTTGTTGATGCAAATTCGGTCAGCATTGGCAAATTTTAGTTTATATTTGGAAAGATTGTTTTGTCACTAAAATTGCTCCCTCCCTAGTGGATGCATTCACTTTTGTGAAGAAACATCTGCCACTCAGTCAAACAGCCATAAATATGGCAGATTTTCCTCTGTTCTTGGATGAGGTTCGAAGTCCATTAGCATGCGGTAAGAAAAAATACTGACCAAATTCCTGAACTGTAAATGGGGATGTTAATCCGTTGCCATGATCTGTGGATGTCTACATCTATGGTTTGGCTTGAGCTCCAGCCCGTTGCACCGGCCAAGGCCCCACTGCCCATTCTTCCTATCTGTCTGTTTCGATCTTCCTAGACTGCTAATCTCTGTCTCAGTGTTTCCATTTCCATCCATCTCCTGTTATCTAATACACCGCCTGCCTCCACCCATGTGTTCAGTTCTTTTGCCACTTAAGTATTTCAGCGTAGGCAGCCTACGGGCCGCGTGAATCCATTGTTGTAGCTCCTACCTTTCCACGTTTTATCTACATAGACACAATGTCCTCTTTTGACAGACTCCCTCATGCTTTCACACCTTCAAATACATACCCCCAATGCTGCCTCCTTTCTTCCTATTGACAAGCAACCTCCCCATCTAGTGCTACATAGGTGGGTTGCAGGTTGCCTCCCCTCCCACCCCTCCCAGAGCAGAGCTTGTTTCTTTTGGAGGTAAGTTGAGAGACGCTCTGTAACAGTGCCCCTCCTTTCCTTTGAAGAAAAGTTGGCCACGAAAGAGTGCCAGAAATCTATTTGTTCTTGAAAGTGTATGCAAGTGTTCAAACAACTATTTTTCATTATTTTTAAGAAGGCAGTCCTCCTCACAGAGTTCGCGCTTAAAAGACTGACCGTTTGGAACAGCCATTATTCATTCTATGAAATGCCAAACATTGTTTCTGTTTGGATGTTCTAGAAATGTCACTACTATAAATTTAGCTTCATATTTATCTATGTTTTCAAAATGTAATGCTGTAAGAACACTCTATTTGAGGCCTGTAAGAACTTCCAACTAGCTTTCTGGGCTTTTGCTCTTAGTGTTCAATGACAAAATATAGAATTAACGTAAGCTCTGTGTGGACATTTGGCTTTTTCATAAAATTACAAAAGTTCCAGTGCTCTACAGCATCAGGACACTCTGCAGGGTTCACAGCGGTTAGTCGTACCTTTGTCAGACAGATTTACTTGGGTTCATAAGGCTGCCTCTTGTGCAATTCCCCAGACATTTGCTCAGCAGTAGTGTGTGGATCTTAATGCCAGGTTTGGCATAACAGTCTCTCAAAGCTTCTTCTCTTAAAATTCCCAAGGTATCTTAGGACTGACCATCCTGCTTGTTGTACTGCTATTGTGCCTATATAAAATGATGACCTTTGTGCTCTGTATATATGTGTTGTAACTGGCTGCCGTGGCGTAGCTTGGCACTTGGCCACCCGTGGCGGTTCCTGCCTTTGCCGCCCTGCGACTTAGCTGAAGAGCAGGGGGGGTGCTGGCCAGATTTCCTGCTTTTTCCGCCCCTGCTGCAAGCTCAAGAGCGGGAGGGCGGAGCTGCCGCCCCCAAAACGCGTGCCGCACCGTACCGCCCCCCCTTGCTACACCACTGCTGCCCTACAAATCCCTCTGCTCAATTTATATGTCCTTCTGCATGACCTTCAGTACCATCACTGAGCCACTCTGCAGTCACAATCACCTACAAACTCATCATCATCATATTCTCTTAAGTTCTGCCTCAGTCAGCATGATTAATCAAAATGGTGGGATGAGTCTACACCATACCGCTCTGAATTGAAGGATTACAGATATGTCATTCTTTTAGTCACAGTCCAGATAGATGTAAATCCCCGATAATGGTTACGGAAGATAGGAAGGGTGTTGCTATGGGGAATATTTCTTAACATTTATGAGGTGATCCATGCAGCATGCAGGTGCAGTCAGAATGGCTTGCACCATTCTGGATAACAACATTGATGTTGAATTAGATTAATAGGGGTTCAATAAAGCCTTATGCCCACCCACCTGCTACTTCTCCCACCTTCAGTTACACCTCTTTCCATCCAGTGCAGTTCTTTGATGAAGCCATCTTTGCAGAGGATAATGAAATGGTAAATTCTCAGGTCGTTGCAGATTTGTAGCAAACTGGATCAGTCTTTATCTGACTCTCATTTCTCCCTGAACAGCGCTGGTTATTCCTCTTCCCACTCCTCCCGGTAAGAATGACCCTACTTGATGAGCTCTTCTTGACTGTTTCTAATAATGCCTCTCTACATGGGCACTGGAAGGCCCTTCTGACTTACCTAGTTCAGCATAAATATGATGAGTTATTTACCAACCCTCGGAAAAGGCGTGTGCAGGTATAGCCCCTTCCCTCTGGATGGTCCTCAAATCGATGTTTGTTGTATTTACTGTTCTTATGCATGTACTTTTGTATCCATTTGTATCCGAGCGCAATATATGTTTTGCTTCGTCTCTGCCCTCTGTTCACTTCTAAAGCGCTCTGATACCTGCAAGGGTCATGTTCACGTTATATAAAACTTTCTAAATCATTTTTTTTCAAAATTGTGAATTAATGCTGTTGTGTGAATAACATATACACAAAAGCAATATTGTGATACTTTATGGCACCCAAGAGCAATTCACATGGAATCACGAAAACATTTTTATGTTTTCCATTAGGCAAATAAACATGTAACTAATTTTGAGTGGCACAGGAAGATAAGGTGATATGTACATTGACTCACAGGTGAATAGTCTAGGGTCTGGTACTGCAGCTTTTTAATATCTTGGACTCTTACTTTAACAGCCCACCGTTCCTCCTTTTTTTCTTTGCTTTCATTCCCAGGTGAAGTGTCCTCTGTTCCTAATGGGAAGCATCACCCTTCTCAGTCAGCTGAGGAGGCTACAGAAGCAACAGAGGTACCGGAGAACACAGCGAATGAAACCGAAGTGGCACAGGTTCGGTCTGGTCCTCTCACAGAACACGTATTCACAGATCCAGTGCCAGCACAGCCAGTGAATGGTAAACCTAGCAGGTACAGTGCAGTCCTTTTTCAATGTTCTGCTATCCAGCTTCATATTACCCTGTTTCAATGGAGTCACGCAGTGGGGTAGATCTCTGTCACGTCATACCTGGGAGCGTGGTGGCAGCAGCATTCACTGTCAGTGTGTGGGGGTAGCTTTCCAAAGCGGATTAGACTGTGAAGGAGATAGCATGCAACTGCTAGTACTTCTGTGAAATGAATAATGATGCTCTAGGTTCACAGAAAAAATTTACTGGTTGGTATTTTCTTGCAAGAGGAGATGCAATGCAGACACAAACCTTGACCCATTGAGCAGACAATTGCGAGAAAGTTAGTAATTTTTTCTTTGATAAAATAACACAAATCTACTATACATTTAAAAAAACAGCCTACCCTAGAGGACACTGATTGGGAAGCCCTGGTTCACCATCCTGGTGCTCGATCCCACTTAGGAAATGTTGTCCCTTTTTCAGAAGAACAAGTCGCTAAAGCAATGTTAGAGGTCAAATCGGGATCTATGCTCGACCCATGCCCACATTTAATTGTTTCTCGACTAACAACAGTTCTTTGCCCTTACGTTACACACATTTTTAATCACTCGCTAGATACAGCCGTGTTCCCAGAGTCCTGGAAACAAGCAATTGTATCCCCTCTGGCAAAAAAAGATGGCATGGATGTTACCAATTTAACAAACTATCGACCAATCTCCCAACTTCCTTACCTGTCCAAAGTTCTGGAGAGATTGATTAATAGGCAATTAGCTGACTATTTCGAGACTAATGATCTCCTGGATCCCTCACAGAAAGGCTTCAGGGCCTCTAACAGTACTGAGGCTACTCTGCTAGCCGTATTAGACAACATTAGACTTTTGATGGACCAGGACAAAGCTGCCGCCCTGATCCTTTTGGACTTGTCGGCGGCCTTTGATACCGTATCACATGATCTCTTGTTGAGAACCTTACATGAAAAAGGGCTTCACTCCAAAACTCTTTATTGGTTCAACTCATTTTTGCTCAACAGAATTCGAACAGTACAAATGGGCTCTTTTTCCTCCAACCCTAAAACAATTAAGAGCGGTGTTCTGCAGGGAGCTTCCCTTAGCCCAACTCTTTTTAATGTCTACGTCTCCCCATTGGCCATGATCGGTAGGAAATGGGGTTTTAATACCTGGTCCTACGCCGACGATACGCAGTTGCTGATAGCTTTTGAGGAAACATATGAGAACACTAAGAGTAACTTGAGAAAACTGCCTCTCAGAAACCGCAGGTTGGATGTCAGAGCACTGCTTGAAGTTAAACGCTGAGAAATCTGAGATACTGCTCTTTGGTGGCGCACACCTAGTTTGGGACACAAGCTGGGGGCCCCAACCATTAGGCACTGCTCCCGAGCCTGAACGTGTTGTAAAAAAACTGGGATTCCTTGTAGATAAAGCTTTAAACATGCAAGATCAAGTTCGAGTATTGTGTATTAAATGTTTTGCCATCCTAAAATTACTAAGGAGACTTTTTATGTGGATCCCTCTGAACTGGAGAAAAAAACAGTAATCTGGATTATGGGAACGCGCTTTATGTTGGCATGGCTGACTACTTGTTCTCTCATCTGCAAGTCATTCAGAATGCAGCAGCCAAATTGGTTCGTAACAAGAACAAGTATAGTTCAGCTTCAGTGTGCTTGAAAGAGCTTCACTGGTTGCCCATGAGACAAAGAGCCAAGTTTAAACTACTATGCTATGCGCACAGAGCTTTATATAAACTTAGACCTAGAATCCTGCAGGACAAACTGGAATTCTATGTCCCCTCGTGAGACTTTAGGTCATGCAATCACACTCTAGCTAAAACCTTACGCATAAAAAGAGTCAGAGCGGGGGTCGCTCCTTTTCCAATTTGGCAGCTACTCACTGGAATAAACTCCTGTTTGAGCTTCGCCTCATTGATGAACACATGAGGTTCAGAAAGAAGCTGATGTCTATGGGTTATTGTGCAAAACCCGATGGTTTATGTTACTAAACTCCGCCTAAACAGGTTCTCGCCTATCCTAGCACAGTGATGTCCCTTGGGATGAATGTTGCGCTCTACAAATACAATACAGTAAAATGGATAGGTTGATGTCAGCTGCCAGGGAATGAGTCCCCAGAGGAAGTAGACAATATAAAGCGGAGTGTAGGAAAAGGGTGATACTGTCTGCTTCAGTCAAATGTAGCTAATTGCTTTATGGCCGAGCACCTGGAGAGGAGAAACAATGGACAGTAATAATGCTAGATGCAAGGATTACTGCATGTGATGAGACAGAAGAGAAATCTTAGAAGGATCTCACCTACTAGCTTCAGTGTTTCCAAACAGCATGATAGGGTAGTGCAAAGAACAGTGAAAATGCTAAGGAAGCAGTATGACTAACAATAAAAAAGAAAGTTGTCTTATCACTTTACAAACCATAGTCACACTGCGGGCACCGCGTCCAATTGTGGAGGTCTCAATACTGTTTCCAGTTAATATGGAGCTACCAACATGTTGTATTGTTTCCCATATAGGTCTATCAAAAGAGAGGTAAGGACTAACACGGAGAGGAGAACGAAGAGGGCAAAAAATAATGGAAGGATTTGAGAATACTCTAGTGAAGATGAGATCAGATTTGCTGCAGGAGGTTCTAGATTATATTAAGCAGTTCTTCAAAAAAAGAGTGGTACATTCTTGAACCTGCCTTATAGCAACACTATTCAATTAAAAAAAGCAGAATTTAGAAAGGGCTTTTGCAGTCACATTGGAGTAATGTCAGTGTCTTACGGTGATAGAGTAGGGTTTTCCAAGCGTCTGTTGTGTGGAGAGTTGCAAGATATGGGGGTCTGGCGATCATTAAGTGTTTTCATTAACAATGTATCTAAAATGTTCTTCTCCACATAGTGAGAATGGTCAGCAAAAGACCGAGCCAAGCACGACGCAGCCAGAGACCGAGACAAATGGGGAGGTCACCAGTTCATCACCCACCATGTGGCTTGGGACTCAGAATGGATGGTATGGTGCTCTCATCTAGTGTTTTGTGATTGTTGCTCCGTCAGTCAAATTATTTATTTTGAGGGTCATGGTATTACTAGATTGGCCTCTTTGGACACTGTTGGCATTGGGTTGAATCGTAGGGTAAGGGGCGTTGTGGGAAGTGTATAACAATCAAACTTTTTTTATTGGTTGAGGTGTTATTGTTAGGTGGAAAGGCTTGCTGACTTGCCCAATGGGGGGAACAGCCATTACATTGCGGCTGTTACCCCGCATGCCATTACAACGCAAGCGTTAAAACGCATGCGTTGTAACAACGCATGACCATCACAACGCAATTTTTTACCACGCATAGGCCTTTACAACGCATGCCTTTACAACAAATTTCGTTGTAAAGGCAAGAATGGTAAAGGGATATGTGTTTTAAATTAGGTAAGTATTAGGTAAGTATGGGTTTTGGGGTGGCATGGTTAATTTTAGGGTTTAGGCTGGGTATGGGTTTTGGGGTGGCATGGTAATTTTAGGGTTTAGGGTGGGTATGGGTCTTGGGGTGGCATGGGTAATTTTAGGGTTTAGGCTGGGTATGGGTGGGTGGGTATGGGTGTTGGGGTGGCATGGGTAATTTTAGGGTTTAGGGTGGGTATAGGTCTTGGGGTGGCATGGGTAATTTTAGGGTTTAGGGTGGGTATGGGTTTTGGTGTGGCAAGGGTAATTTTAGGGTTTAGGGTGGGTATGGGTTTTGGGGTGGCAAGGGTAATTTTAGGGTTTAGGGTGGGTAGGGGTTTTGGGGTGGCATGGTTAATTTTAGGGTTTAGGGTGGGTATGGGTTTTGGGGTGGCATGGTTAATTTTAGGGTTTAGGGTGGGTATGGGTTTAGGGTGGGTAGGGGTTTTGGGGTGGCATGGGAAATTTTAGGGTTTAGGGTGGGTATGGGTTTTGGGGTGTCATGGGTAATTTTAGGGTTTAGGGTGGGTATGGATTTTGGGGTGGCAAGGGTAATATTAGGGTTTAGGGTGGGTATGGGTTTTGGGGTGGCACATGTAATTTTAGGGTTTAGGGTGGGTATGGGTTTTGGGGTGGCATGGGTAATTTTAGGGTTTAGGGTGGGTATGGGTTTTGGGGTGGCATGGGTAATTTTAGGGTTTGGGGTGGGTAAGGGTTTTGGGGTGGCAAGGGAAATTTTAGGGTTTAGGGTGGGTATGCATTTAGGGTGGGTAGGGTTTTGGTGTGGCATGGGAAATTTTAGGGTTTAGGGTGGGTATGGGTTTTGGGGTGGCATGGGTAATTTTAGGGTTTGGGGTGGGTAAGGGTTTTGGGGTGGCAAGGGTAATTTTAGGGTTTAGGGTGGGTATAGATTTTGGGGTGGCAAGGGTAATTTTAGGATTTAGGGTGGGTAGGGGTTTTGGTGTGCCATGGGTAATTTTAGGGTTTAGGGTGGGTAGGGTTTTGGGTGGCAAGGTTAATTTTAGGGTTTAGGTTGGGTAGGGGTTTTGGGGTGGCAAGGGTAATTTTAGTATTTAGGGCCGGTAGGGGTTTTGGGGTAGCAAGGATAATTTTAGGGTGTGGGGTAAGTAGGGGTTTTGGGGTGGCAAGGATCACTTTTGGGTGGGCACGGGTTGAGGGGTTGGTGGATTTTTAGGAAATGTGTGTGTGTGTGTGTGTGTGGGTGTATATATATATAAATTTAATATATTATATATATGTATACACATTTATATGAAATATATACATATATATTTATATATATGGTTTTATATATTTCAACACACATCATTGTGTGTGGAATATATAAAAACAAATATAAAAATAAGTACATTAGTTTACTTTTACATATATGTTTATGCATTACCATGCATACCATTACTATGAAATTATAAATATTTTACAGGGAAATATAAAGCTATATTGTATACATATATAACGTTTATATTTACCTGTAAAATATTTATATTTTCAATCATAACTTTAACCACGCATATGCTTTTACAAAACTAGATTTTACAACAAAATTCGTTGTAAAGGCATGCGTTGTAAAGGTATATGCATGGTTAAAGTTCACGTTGTAATGGTAATGCGTTGTAACAACACTTGCGTTGTTACAACCGCGTTGTAATGGTATGCGATGTAATGGCATGCGATGTGGAGTCATACAACCGCCCAATGGTGATTCTCAAGTTAGGGTTCAGTTTCTAAACTAACAATGAGTCTATGACTCTTCAACCCCATTCTCTGTGGAGGATTACCTGTTAAGGCCAAGTAATGCTTTATTGTGGTGTATTTGATAAGTCAGGTGCACCACAGTTGACTGGAGGTATTACCCTCGCTCAGTTTTGCTCGCCACAATACAGTGCTCAGATTGTGATTTTAATTTTTATGCCAACTCAACGATTCAGGTGTAAGCTAGGGCTTAGGTGGTAGAGGGAGGTAGAGGGATGGTCCCACAGAGGAAGCATTTTGGAAGAATTGATAGGGCAGCTCTGAAAATGCACCTTCCTGAAATGGAATGTCAGTGGATGGTGGCCCAGCACAATAGCACAGGGTTCTAGCATACCTGAACTGTAGGGGGGTTCACCTTGCTTTCATACTGAATACACTTCACTGGAACATCGGATGCTAACCTTTCAAAATAATCAAGGGAGCAACTATACTGCTACTCAAAAAAAACAGAATTGATTTCCCTGAAAAACAGGAAGCAGCGATTTTCAAGGGAGGAAATACAGGCAGGAAAATGTAGAAGAAAGGAAAGGAAAGGAGAGAAGGGCAGAGGAGAGGAGGAGTTGAGAATGTAAGCGGGGAGAATACATAGTGCCACCTTTGCATGCTCCGCCTCACGGCGTGCACAACAACAGCTGAAGGCAGGCCATACATCTGTCACAGGGGCAAGCAATCGGACATATACCATTGTTCAGCAGGTAGCTCCCTCAGGAGATGTCATCCTAAAAAGAGCGAGCTGCTGTCACTATAGAGAAGAAAGAAATATATATATATATATTCTTATCCGCCAAATTAAAATTAGCTGGGAACCAAAGTGATGCCCTAGTAACCAGACATATCTGATCCCTCCAGTCAGTTGTTGTCTCTTACTTTGCATTTACAACTCCACAACAGGGAAGAAGGTTCAACTTTAGGTTATGCCACTCAGATATCTCTGTAGCCAAGGACGTTCCTCCACCTGGCCCCAGTTATGCTGACATGCACCACTACACATCAAGAGGGAACCGTTTGCCAACAAGTTACTTCTCCACAGGCCACAGCTTCATCAAGCAAGCTAGACAGCTCTGAGACAGCGGAGTACTGTGACAGAGAGACACCAGCCATGTGACACCCACCAGTTTGCTTACAGCCGCAGGTTATAGTCAGGGCCACTGGAATTATGCGATTCTGTGGTTGAGGCGATGCTCACATGATTATGCATTTGCCACAAAATCCATCCCCTGCTGTGTAATCTTCCGATTTTAACAAAAAAAATTGCTTCTAGCTCAAACAGATCAAAAGTTACAAAAAAAACAATGCAACTCTTGTTCCCTTGCACCAGAAGTCTTTTTTGCAAACGTTGATTGGTCATCTTTCAATTGCCTATTGCTGTATTTGGGTGTTGGTACTAATAATGTGAACTCTTTCCCAAACACTGTTACCAGGTGTGAAAATGACAAAATAATGACGTAATACTATCACAAAATGTGGCGCATTATCCCACATAATTTGCTTTTCCCCTGCGTAATATAGACAGTCCTGCCGCCGAATTAAGCCCTCCTGTGCTGCACAATTTCAGTGGCCCTGGTTATAAAGTCACTCTCTGATGCCTTTAAGGATTCTGTAGTGCATCCAGCTTCTCTGACTGCATCCATAGCCACGCCAGCAGCTGCTACGCCTCCACCGCCACTTCCGCGGATATGTGACACCCGGGCACTGGTTCAGTGGACAGAAGAATGGAGCTGGTATTTGGAACCTAAGAAGACGTTTCAATGCACTGAGCACACTCCAGTGATGCTGGGAGGAAAGAGTCATCTTTTGTAATGCTGCCACTAAGGCCCTGGCCCCGCACTTACCCTCCAGGCAGTCAGTGCAATTCCCTTCTATATTGCATTGTGGGTAAACCGTGCAGGCTGGGTTGGCCGATAGGTCAGAGGTGTCAAACAGGCTGTCAAGCTGCTGCAGAGTATTTCTTCTCTGTACCACTATAAACAAGCATTTGCAATGCAATCGGTCTCGCCTTTGGGACCTTATATGTATTTAGCTATGCAGCACATTAGCCTGGGTGCTGAAACATCTACTGTTCTTTAACATGGAGGGTAAGTAAGCACCAAACTGCATGACACGCCAGGTATGGGAACACATGGAGAGAAATATTGCCTTTCAGCAGGAAATGGTATAGTCCAAAGCTCTGTTTTTAATATAAAATCAGGGCCTTCGGTGGTCATATCACTGAAAGTACAAGATTTGGAAAAAATATTATTGTCTACGGGTGCTCGTGGAAGACAATTTCTATGGACTGAAATCTAGAGAATGCTGAAGTGATTCTAGTATTTTACTGACCTCTGCTGGTCGTTTTCTCTCAAGAAAGTTAAATAGAGGCAGTTGCCAGAAAAATCGAAAAAAGAAAGTCCCTCAGCAGAAAGCAATTCTGGTATTTTACTGACCTCTGCTGGTCGTTTTGTATCAAGACAGTTGAATAGAGGCAGTTGAACAGAAAAAAAAGTCCCTAAGCAGAAGCAGTCAAGTCCTAGGGATGATCTCCAGAGCCCACAAAGTACATACACATATAAGTATATACTAAAGTATATAAGTATATACTAAAGTATATACAAGAGGTCTTAAATGCTCGACCTAAAAATGACGTAAATATTTTTACATTGTTTTAAAGTGGAGTGTGATCACAGTCTGTGATGCAGGCCACAATGTAGTAAACTCGGGTGAGATGGCTTAAACCAATGACCACACATTGTATGCATGAGAAAGACCATAATGAGACAGGTGCACAATCATGTTAACAGATAAACCTAGCTAACTCCTTACAGACTACAATGATACCTCAAACAATCACCAGACCTAGCCACTCTCCAACACTCCTAAAAGTCAACCCCAAATGTAAATTAACTTTTCCACAAAAGAACAGCCTAATTCTAACCTTAACTGTCTTACTGCAAAACACACCTCCCTGGCCAACCCGGCGGGTGCCAAATACCATTTACTTCCCTTCTGACACCTCAGTCGAAATTCCACCTCCCCTATCCCCGCCACAAGCCTATTCGCCTTACCAGCACTATGACCATTCATAAGATCCTTGTGCTTACCAAATTAACAACTACTTGTCACACCAGCATTATATCACCCATTCATCATTGACATAAGAACACTTTGGTTAATCTTACGCGCCTACCTCATCAATTACACCAGCCAACAAAGGGGTAAATAAAAAGTGTGGGCCTCTGAAACTAATCTCAATAGGACCTGCAACCTCTCTTCTCCTAATCACCTTCTACACACAAAGTATACTACTCATTTCTCCCTTTCAACCCAAACAATTGATGCTCAGCTCAACAAAGCCAAAAGAGACCCCAGTATTTGCATATATAGGGTGAGCGAGCAGGACAAAGTTCTCCCACTCTCCTCACTTGAACGGCTAGTTACCATGAAAAGGTGAGCCCTACACTTCCTGTATTTCGGCCAGCACCACCAGCCCTAACAGCCAGAGGAAAGAGCTCCATAGCTTGTCTTCTCCTAAAGCCTTATTGGGCGAGACAGCGCAAGACAATAACTACCACATTGAATGTGTGCAAAAGGCCGCTTTAATGAGACAGCTGCGCAGTCACATTAACTTGCAATCCTGACTAACACTTTATAGTCTACAAGATTACCTCAAAAAACAATTACCAGACCTAACCACTCTCCCCACCCCTAAAGGTCAACCCCAAAATACTTAACTCTTCCTGAAAGGAACTTCATAATGGTAAACTTAATTGCCATATTGCAACACACATCTCCTTGGCCAACCCTGCAGGCCAGATACTTTATTTATGCCCCCTCAGCAGCACTATCACTCTACCTCATTTCCATCGAACGTTTATGAGTCCAAGCAGCAGACTAACCAACCAGAAACATGCTTGCGCTTATCAAACTAACAAGAACCTGCCCTAAAGAAAAATCCTCCTGGAGGAGATTTCTGCCGCACACCTCAAAACAAAACGTCTTACCCTACATTGATGCCAACGTATCCCTCAATTCCATTAAACATAACTCCCTGCCCATGAAGGAGGAATGCACTTGTCATCTCATGAATAAAAATGTGTCTCTTCAAACCGTATTGCCCAGTGCCACAATCTCTCCATCCTTTCATTTCTGGAAAAGTTCCTCATTTCTTCATTTACCTTTCTCCTAGCCTTATCTATTGCTGCAGGTTTCAAATGTCCCATGCCAAACCCACCTCATAATCAGCTGTGTCTACAATAGCGTTGTCTTGACCCTCAATCTTTTAATCTCCCCTACATCTCTCTTCGGGATTTTCAATAGGCTCAAACCTTTTATTTGCACTAAATCCTTTTCCTCTAAATGAATAACTAAAGTAGCAGGGAAGCTGTGACCCTTGAACTCACATATATGGGAGCTAACCCCCATGCATTCTCCTCCCCCACCATTTTATCCACACTATACTGTTATGGAAGCCAAGCTGCTTTCCATAGGACCACATCTTCACCTGTCTGGGTGCCCATTTTATGAACGATTGTCTACAGATCCAAATCTTAATCACTCCACTTATTTACAAATTAAGAAAACGTGGAACAACAGCAAAAGAAAATTAAAAATGATACTTACAATGATACAGTCCCTCCTGGTCTTATCTATCTCTTAAAACAATTGGAGCTCCATCTATCCAACTCTTTAATTTGCCTTGGTTACTATCTTCTCACCTCCGCAGCAGTACCAAAATGAAAACAGTGAGTTTCAAACTCTCCAACTGGTAAACAAAGTCTACACAAAACCTACGCCTAACCTTCAGTAACGTAAAACTCAGGAATAGCATACAATCAGCATGTCAAAGAGCAACGACCCAACACTATTAAACTGTTCTTCCAACAAGTCACTGGGCAAATCTGCTCCTTAGGATATTACTTCAAATACACAAACCTACCTCTGATCAGTTTTTGTAACCCTAAGCCATACTCTCTATCTTTTCTCAACTACCATGACAACTTGCTTAGATGCACTCCCTACCCTTCTCAACAATTCAGATTACCGTAAATGCCCAGAAAAATAACTTCATCATAGCTACTGCAAGTAACTCTTCCTCCTGGTACTTAAAACATACGCCATCTAAGGCTGACAGCATCTCCTGGAACACACATAATGTAATTGGCCTTCTTAGTTTCAGTGGAGTTGAAACACTCTCATCCACCCTTTTGGTATCCTGTTACCAATCTCTTCTGTCGCGGGTTTACAACTCCAGAATAACTTCTCTTAAAAGGCTATACTCACCAGCTCAACTGAAGTCATTATTGGTAACAAGGCTTTGTCCATTAAGGCCATTATAACAACCATTGACAAAGCCAATAGGTCGCGCCTATCTGAGAGCTATTGGCTTTGCCAATGTCTTTTAGCCATATTGTAAAGCAGTTTGGCTGGTATGCAGCATAGGTAAAGGTTTTTTTAAAAAGCGCTATGATGTGGCCAGCACTGGATGCATCATAGCATTTTTTTTCTTATGGTGGGTGGGCAATAAGGATAACAAGTGGAGGGTGGGATGGAACGGGAAGCTAAAAAAACAAGCGCTATGATGCGGACAATGCTGCCCGCCCCAAGCACTTTTCTTACACAGACAAAAGGAGTGTGGGAGGGAAGAAGTAACATGGACAACGAGTGGTGGAGTGGTAGGAGAAAAATAAATGTGCTTTAAATTACATTGAAGTTATAAAAATGATAGCAATAAAACTGTGCCAACTTGGGTGAAGTGTGAAAAGTATCAACACTGCAATTAAATTGCAACAGTGGAATTATGTGACCAATCCTTCTCCAGCACGGAGCAGCAAGCACTTGGGGGAGGAAGATGTCGGCACTATGATGCCTGGTCAAAGCATGGATAGAGAATAGGAGGGTGGGAGCACCACAGAGACAACGAGAAGGTTGCAAGAGGGTGGGGGGGACAAGGCATCACGGACAACAGGAGAGTGTGGAGTGGGAGTGAAGAAGCAACACAGACAGTGAGGGTTGGTGGTGGGAGGGAAGAAGCAACACAGACATGGGGCAGTGGGGGTTAGGGGGAAAGAAGCAACATGGACGACAAAGGAAGAAGAAGGAAAAATAGCACCTAAATATCACCGCCAGCAGCAGGAGGACACTAATTAGATGAAGCAGTCAATATTTGGGCCATGCTCCAGAAGAAAAAAGAGGAAGAGAAGCCAGCGCATGCTGTCCAATTAGGAGGCCGCAAATGAGAGTGACAATGAAGCCCATGAATGGTAAGCAATGGGCAGGCTACCAGTCTCTTCTAGTAAACAATATGCCTCGCAAGAAAAAGTGCATGCGCTGCCAAAGGCGGTACTTAGAAATCACCACATTCAAAAGGCCAATCAACCCCTGATCTTATCTGTGCCCAGTTTGCCATAAATTCTGCCACACCCTTCTGTAGGAACTATGGTTGACCATGCCAGAGACCGCTCAATTAAGTTAGTCACTCTGACATGATCCTTATTATTGCATTTTGTCTGAATTTGGTGAAGCCAACATTTCTTTAATGTATGGTATTTTGGGTGCCTGTCTTTATGATGCCGCTATAGCAGGGGCAGCACAATGGAGGATTTCAACCTTAATAAATAGTATAAAGGAACAGAAGAAAGCACACCTTGGAGTAACCAACACACAATGTTATGAAAGACAGCGTGGAATTGGTTCTGTCAGTCTGTTGAGGCCAGTGTGGTGAACCATCTGGACACTACAATACAATGTATCCTTTGCACCCAGAGGGCCAGGCTCGGCCCGAGGTATTAAATATAGGCGCCATAGCCACTTGGGCCAGAGCACGTAACTCATATGTGTGTGCTGTGCAATCCATTGGGAGACTCCACACAAGAGGTCTGTGAGAGGACTATGTGGACCTAGCCTCCATTACAGCCGGTTTGCTCAGGCCTGTATTTCACACAGAACAGTGGTCAAGCTTCTAGAATGTAGAAGTGAATAGCCGACATTCACCCTCCCTGGAAGCAGCAGGGCCCAGCTCTTGGGCGAGGTTGACGAGAAAGGAAGTCCACTGTGACACACATATCTGACTACGGCTGCACTGCGACTACACACAGTCCAGGGTCGGACTTGGACAGAAAATATGCCTGGGCACCAAAATAAAAGTGGCCCCATTAGCGAATCAGATAGCTAAAAGAGTGGCCCATGACTACAAATTGGATCAGTTGTGAACTTGTAAACCCACTTTGTTTAAGTGTTTTTCAAGGTATGGGCTAGTGCATGCATTTGTTCTTGCTACGGGAAATTTTAGCTTAAATATATGGGAAATCAACAGTTAAAACCGGCCCAAAAGACCATAAAACAGCACCACAAAAAGCCAAAAATGGCCCACACACTGACCTGTCAGATCAGCCCACCGGGCACTGCCTGATTGTTTTACAGGCCAGCCCGACCCTGGCTCAGCCCAATGACCCCACTGTGAGGTCCCGGCACTCCTACTCACCCTGGGGAAAGCGGTGACATGAGTGTCAGAGCAGTTCTGCACCCAGTCGCCTCCTGAAAAGGGAGCCTTTGTTTCTGAGAGCTCCAAACGTTCACACCGCCAGTCAAAAACCTCACTATCCATCTGTTGTGCCTGCCATTTTACGTTCATGCCCACAATATTAGGAGAGCTGTCCTGCCAAGTATCAAGCATCAGGCTTTAGACTAACGCATTATTGTATGGTGCTCCGCATCACCGCACTGAATGCATTGTCACTCATTATAGGCATAGCGCCTCAGCTGTCACTCAAGCCGTTAGCACTGCCTAAAACGGTTAAACTAAACTGGAGAAACAGCAGGCAGCACGACGTGGCGTGCACGTGCTGCTCCCTCCCGCAGGCTCGGGGCTTGGCTGGCAGGCTGAGCAAGTAGCAGCTGCTGCTGGCAGGCTGCTACAATGTATCTCATGAGAACTCAGTAGATTGATTCCTGCTGCGGTGCGGCTCTCAGACTTTGACGTCACTTTGAGGTAGTCCCCAATGGCTGCCACCGAGACATGACAGCCAGTCAGTTTGTGTGATACAACAGTCTGAATTAAGTGCCGCAGGGACGTCACGTCCTGCTACAGGAGTCTATTGTGGGAGGCTCACTACCACTGTTTTGTGGCAAATCATGACACTCGCAGAGCTGCCTGCTCGCAATGGCCGCCACATGGCTCAGCTGTCAGTTGCAGCTATTCAAATCAATGGCCCCAAACGCCACTGCAAATTCAATTGCCGAGCGAGACGTAGTGACTGTTGCAGCGGCCAGGACTGTCACTGGACAGGGTTCACTCACTAAGGGAGCGGCTGGCAAACCTGAATTGCCGCTGCAGGTCGCGGCCTGAGCCTGCCTCGCAGAGTTGCTGCAAGTTGAAGTAAGTGACACAGTGTGCAGTGCAGCCATCCAAGTGTGTGTTAATTATAAATTCCTTTTAAGAGGCAGTGCGGGATCAGGCAGCTGCCTGCAATCAATGGGTGCCGGTCGTGTTATAGAACTCACTGTAGCCGGTACATGCAGGTGTAATTTCTGATATTTATATGTTTCCCTGGTCTTCATTGCTTGATTTTGCTCGCGAGAAAGTATTATGTCACTCATAATTGCACTGAAATTATGAAAATGTCACACATAGCAATCTAAAACCTTGGCAGCTATAGGAGAGAGGGTTACTCCTCAGAGGTCTTAAGGAAAGCATCCGCTTAAAACTGGCACACCTGCAACTTCTGCTGTATAAATGCCTAGGGTGAAATATTACATTTCATGCTTATATATGGTGGGAATGGGCCATAACTTAAGCCCAGTGCCAGTGCTTTTCAAGGATGCATCTTTATGTGTTCTCCCTCAAGCCACGCCCCCTGTAATTAAGTGGTTAGTAATGTCATCACAGACATGCATCCTTAATAACAGCTCTTGGAAGAACCACCTTCCATAGAATGCAAGAAAACATGTTTTTGTGTCAAGGCCATACTCTCTTTTATTTCATTTAAACCATTCACTGTTGCTGAAAACCCAAACCTACCTGTTTAGAAAAAAAAAACCAGACAGTAGTTTGGCACTGAAGCTACTGTTGGGCCGTGATTCTCCTAACCCATCCTGGCAGGCTTCCCCAGACCCACTTAGCCTCTTTGCAATCTGTGCAGGTACCGCAGCCCAACACACCTGACATTACTTCCTTCGGCAGGAATTCTTTGGATCCAAAGCACAAAAGGTTTACTTCTAAAGTTAACAAACACAAATTTGAAATATTGTGAGGTAGAATACTATGACGTCCAATTACAGGGTCATCAGCCTGCTAAAAGAATCTAAAAAATACTTCGCATAGAGGGGAGAGGAAGTGGTGTTACGGCCAGAGCTGCCGACTTTGGAATTGGAGAACCAGGTTCAACGCATGCACATGCTACAAAGGATCTTCAAATGGTTGCCTCAGAACACCTGACGGACCGTAACACAAGCACTTATCTCAGGAGGCTTGATTACGGCAACCCTCTTTACGCCGGAATCTCCAGACAACTCTTACAGAAACTCCAGGCTATACAGAACACCGCTGCAAGACTCATACCCGACCTGCCATGCCACACCGACCTCACACCACACTTCAAGAAGCTTCACTGGCTCCCCATTCTCAAGCCCAGCCAATTCAAACTTCTCAAGCACACATACAAAGCCCTAAACAACACAGGACCATAATACCTGAACATCCTCATACACTTTCACCAACCCACCAGATGCCTACGCTCTGCCACAATCTCATGTATTCCCCGCATTGGCAAAGGCAAAACTGGAGGTCGCTCATTCTCCTACACTGCACCCAAGACATGGAGCGACCTCCCTCAACACATCAGAGCCTCCTCCTCACTTCTTTAGTGCCGAAAGAAGCTGAAGGCCTGGTACTTCATGCAAGCCGCTTGTGAACCACACACCTGCTCAAGCGCCTGGATACTCTCTCAGGTGATTAGTGCTCTATGCAAATCAATATTATATAACAAGTCTCGTCATAGGCACAACGTCCTGTGATTCAGGGCAAATCACTTATTCTACCCGTACCTAAGAATGAAAGTGTCCTTGTGCATTGTAACTGGTGCTCGTCTAAAGAGCTCCAATACCTTCAGGTCGAGTTCATGCTATGTAAAACTAAAAACAAAAAATTATTGCTACACACAGTGTAACCAAAATATGAGAGGTTCCCATTGAGATGTCGATCAGTGACCTGAGCGTTCTGTCGGTAAGGCACTGTCACCTCCCCATTTCCATCTACACATCATCACTGCTAGTAATGGTCTTTCATTAGTTTATCCTACTCAGTGCAGAATCAAAATGCATTGTTCAGCTAAGGATGTTTTTCTATTTGATGATATAAATACATAATCAGCTGGTAGCTTGTAAAATGTCCAACTGCTATGCTTTAAAAGTTATAAAAATGTCAGTATATAATTGAAAATATGTTGTAAATGCATAATTCTTCGGTTCCAAACCCCTCTTGCAGTGGCGGCTTGTCTGACAAATTTTGGTTCCCAATCTGGCCCTACATGCAAAGCACCACAGTACACTACAGGTTCTGCCCCCTGAATAGAGTGAATTTAGATCGAGAGACGATTCAGTGATTCAGGCAAGTAAATCGATGAAATACTCCAGCACCGTAGAATTGTCGATACAATTAGATAACATTTCTTTTATCAAACTGTTTGCCAAAGCATTGAGACCATGGCACTCTTTGTGAACATCTTTCTTTTAAACATTGAGAGCAGCCACATTTAATGCTTTTCCTATGTTCTCCAAGCTATTCTGTTTCTGATTTTCGACATGGCCAGGTCAAAAGGCATTCTTCAGTGTTCTGCACCTGTTGGATATCTCTATTTTGTTTTTTATTCTCAGGCTAGGAATATCTAGAATATTCCATAAGGAACGAAGGCAGGGCAGCATACTTGAAGTAAGATTTACCACTATCAGTCTGTCTTGTAGACATGAAACCTTTGCTGTCACCTCACAGGACCTGCTCCAGAAGGGAACCTTTTGCTAACAGGGCTGTAAATAACTGAATAATCTGTGTAATGTGCAATAGTTGCTCCCCATTGTGTATTTAGAGGCTTGCAGGTAAATTAAGTATATTCTCTCTTGCAGGTTGTACGTTCACTCCGCAGTATCCAACTGGAAAAAATGCCTTCATTCCATAAAATTAAAGGATTCTGTGCTCAGCCTAGTGTAAGTATGTACCAATGGAACCTTTCTTTTTTCTTCAGCAAAATCCTCCTGCACCTACATCAGCAGGCTTCTCTACTTATACTTTTGTTTAGTCCACATGATGCTGCCTGTGTTTGCTCGTCAAGACTGTTCTCCTTTCTATATTGTTTTCTGTCCCATGAAAGCTCAGTACACTTTTCCTCCTCCTTGCATTTTCTCTGTCGAAATAGTTTGTTGTCCTCAACTAAGTGGCCACATACATATACCTTGACTCCCCAGTAAACACAGCTTCCCTGTCCTGCTGCCAGCCTTACTCAAAATTTGACCCTAATCATCAACCATTTGAATGTTTTATTTATGTCTTTATTTGGCTTATTGTTCTACTTGTACAGGTTGTATGACAGAGGCACTCATGGCTAAACCAGGCATGCATCTACAACGCTGCCCGAACAACTAATGTGTCTTAACAACGCATTCCTTTACTACGCATGCCTTTACAACGCAATTTCGCGGGAAAGGCATTACTGGTAAAGGGATATGTGTGGTAAAGATCACACCCAGCCCGAAAAACAACCCCGGCATATGCGTGGTTAAGGCAAGCATGGTTCTGCTTGCGGGGAACCGGCACGTGTGGCTCAGCCCGCGTTGTAAAGGCCGTTCCCCACTTGTACAACAAAGGAAGCAATTCTCAGTGGGTTGCATTACTTCTAATGGAGCAATACCAGCACTTTCAGTAGCAACAGGTACTCTGAAATACAGAGTACCTACTCTTTTATATTTCCATTTTAAGCACTGTTCATGGGAAATCAGCGTGGGATGATAATCATTGTACAACTCTGAATTCCAATCCCTGTGCGAGCTCTTATTTGCTCAGGGATCAGAATTTATCTCCAGGTTCAGAAGGCCTAAAACATTATCTGCTTCAATACCACAAACAAAATTGCTGCAGCTGAATTGTCCCCAAATTGAAACAAACAATGTTCGCTGTGCACACAGGCCCTTTCATCTGCTCTCTTTTCCCCTCTGTTTTAGGCACGTGAAAGGGCGAGTACTTGTGGCCCTAGCAGATGGGACATTAGCCATATTTCATCGCGGGGAAGGTAAGGACCTAATTGCAGGGAGAGTGGCCATGTCAGACCCATGTAGGTGTATGATATTAGCTGGAAAATAGGTTGATGTCACTAAATATGTGCAGAAGAGGCTATGTGGCCTATCAGTGAATACACATAATAGGGTCTTCAGCGGTATTGGCTGACATAGTATATGCAGATGGCGGGGGGGTCATTCTTTCTCATTGATTTATCTTTAGTATGTGAACTAAACAGGCGCTTTGCTTTGCAAATTTCAACTCATGGGGTGCACTGTGCTGTGGAAAAGCTCTTGGATCTTCCTCCTCCAAAAGAAAGGTATCGAACAATATAGAAATGTGGGTTGGTATTCGTGGTGGTGGGTGGACTCAGTTGATATCAATGGTTGAACATGGTTGCCCTACAAATGTGTGCCAGAGGACTAGTTGGTTGATTGAGTATCTTTCTGTTCTTTATTTTGTGATTGGAGTCTTTCTATTCGAAAAGTCATTACTTCCACTGATAATCAGTGCACATGGACAGTGTAGAAAGTTTGACAATAATTGGCAAATCCAGTGCGTTTCAGCCATGAGACATATTGCGTTGGCCAAAGATTTTTGTTTTCTTTGATAACCACCATGAATGTGTGAGCATCCACCATTGGCATCTTAGACCAAATTTGTAAACACAATATAATAGAAGATGGCTGCCAAGGATGTGCTTGCTTTCACAGTGGCCATCTTTAAATGCATTTCGTTGGGTTTTTACAAATGCAGTTCAAAAAGGGTTTCCATGGACATAGTCGTGTGCATGGCGGACATCTTTGAATGCATTTGGTTTCATTTTCCAATTCCTGTTCAAATATGTATTCCTTGGATGCATGCAAATCTGCAGCAGCCATCTATGAATTGTATTTTGTTTTTTTAAATGAAAGAAAACCCAATAGTTAGTACCTGCCACTACCTTTGATACTTTGAAGTACCCTATTTGGTAGTTCCATTCAGAAGTTAGCACTGCTGAGTTGTAACCATGTAACTCTAGAGCCGCCAATCTAGCTACTAGCCTTTCTATAGCAAAAATGACAATGTGGTGTTTTCGCTGTCAGGACATGTAAAAACATGTCCTACTTTTTTGATATACAGCACCCACCCTTAGGGCCAACTAGGCCTGCATTAGGGGTGACATATATATTTAAAAAGGGACGTTTGGGCTTTTCCATTACTTTAAATGGCAAATTTGAGTTAGCTGTGTGGAAACTGCTCTGTGAGCCTGCAATGGCAGTCTTAGTGTCATGTTTTACCTTGTCGCACTTGTGGTGACACAACCAGTGCTGCAGTTCATGAGGGACACAACTTACAGGCCCAGGGTACACCTGGTGCCATATACTAGGGACTTGTAAATAAATTAACTTATGCCTAGTGTGGGTGAGACAGTCAGACAAATTCCTTTGAAGGGGTCAAAGCATTTGCCGTGAGGTCTGTTTGGCAGGACTCAGTGCTCTTACAGAGTAAAAAACTAGCAGCATAAGTACAAAGTTACCAAAAAGTGGGGCAACAAGTGAGGCTGAACCCTGGAAAAAAACATTTCTTTACAATCCCCTCTCAGTGGGAGTCGGCTGTCAACCCACATCTCCCTCCCAGTGCTCTATTAGTGGAGTTATGTGCCATCGATTGTCAGTTTCATCTGGCTTCCAAAGGGATGAACAACACTGTCACACTAGCCCTGTGCAAGCAGTCCCAGACATATCCACTCCCCTATCTCTTCAATCCAGGTTAGAACCACAGCAGTAATGCCGGCGAGTAAACCGCCCCAGTCTTAGTGGGAGACAGATACCTCTTCCAGCTCCATTTAGCTGCTGTGAACAGTCTGGAGGCCTGGCACGGGTCACTGCATGTGTCCAATAGCTTGGACAATAATGCTTCTCCAGCTCCAGGTTCACCTAAGAATAGCAGCTCAGCCGTCCCAAAGCCACTCATCCAACATGCAATCCATTGTAGCTGAGCAGCTGAATAATAAAGCTCATAGTCTGATGCCACCAAACCCCCCTTGAAGGCTGGGATCTGTAACTTGCCCAGGGCCCCCCTGCTGTTCTTCTGTCATCAGATTTAGTCAGACAGCACCATACTGAGATCCTTGAAGATACAACTATAAAGTACTATTGGTACTGTGGAGAAGTAAAGAAAACAAGGTAGGAGAATCATTTTCGACAAGATCAGTCTATTCACCGAAGGCAGGGTCCGTTTCACTCAAAATCTGTCAGACTCCCTGATGAAACGCAGCATTTTCCTCACGTTGCCCTCAGTTGTGTCTGTCCTTGTGAAATAACCGAATACCCAAATATTTAAATGATCTCTTGCTCCAGCTCAGAGGGAGCACCGGTAGTTCGTCTTCAGCAGTCTGCTCTGTCACCCTGAGGGAAAAGACACATTATTTGTCCATGTTAACAAGAATGCCAGACTGATTTCTGTTCTAGGGCAACTGGGAGATCATCAGGCAGATTGTGAAGATAGATCAGGACACTATCTGCTTAGAGATGAAAGGGTGTGCGTGTGACCCCGTATAGTTATTCTTCTGTTATATTCCCTCCCCTGGATGGTGGCTGCCATAAGAGAGGGGACAAATGGCACCCCTGTCTCATACCGTGCTCCATCCTGAAAGCCCCTGATACCACCCAGCCAGTACACACCCTTGACATAGGGGCCCTTCACAGCAACCAAACCCAACCTTTGAAGAGATCAGCAAACCTATTTCCTTGTACATAATTATCACAATCCTCAGAAAATCTACCCAGAAAAACGTTAGAAAATGTAAATTGAATATTGACATTCAATATCAATAAAAGTATATCATTAGGATAAACAGCTTCACATGTTTCTTACCATAATTCCAGTCATATATGCCCATGCTCTATCTGATCCTGGTGAGAAAAGGATCCACGGCTGTAATAAACAATAAAGGTGACAAAGGATAACCTTGTCTTATATCTATTGGCAAAATAATTTATTCAGAAATCAGCCCATTAATAAAGATTGCAGGCTTAGAAGAAGTATACAGTAACAAAATGAGTTGCCTTGGTTTTAGACATAAACCCAAACTATTTCAATGAATTATAAATAAAATCACAACTCATCCTATCAAATGCTTTCTCTCCATCTAGTGTAATAGTCGCTAAAGGATGCATGAGTTTTACACTTTGCTTATAACAATTAAGAGGACTCTTG
Organism: Calotriton arnoldi; assembly: GCA_963921515.1. Classification (NCBI taxonomy): domain Eukaryota; kingdom Metazoa; phylum Chordata; class Amphibia; order Caudata; family Salamandridae; genus Calotriton; species Calotriton arnoldi. Next base: position 550,507 of record CAWUFW010003586.1, read on the forward strand.
TGTTGTCTGAGTAAAATCTGCCTTTAATGAATCCCGACTGTTCATATCCAATACGTTTAGGTAACAAGAGGTCCAGATGAAGAACCAAAATCTTCACACAGATCTTATAGGTAATATTATTGGATATGAGGCATATTAAGGCTCCTTGAAAGGCTCCTTGGGCAGATGATGAAATGAAAAATAGTTAAATTATTTTAGGGAACAGAATATTGGAGAATTTAGACATGAATTCATCCGAGAAATCGTCAGGGCCCAGGGCCTCTTCTAATTTCATTTAGTTGGTGGCTTTAATTCTTTTCTAAGGAGGAAAAGTAAATGTCAGACAATTCAGGTCTCTCAATCGTTTCCAGATATTTTAATAGGTTAATTTGTAAAAGGGTGGTTTTCAGGGTAAACAGCACATTTAAAAGGGTTCCAAATGATTTTAACAGGCATGTTGGAGTACGAACTGAATGCACAAATTTAATTTGTGAAATCATAACATTTTGAATTAAACAATGAATCTAATAACAATGATTTATTGAATCTCCATCTATTAGATTTATCCTGATATGGAATTAGGTCAAACTCTTTAATAACTGGTGCATGATCAGTGATTAGAATAGCTCCAATCTCTGCATCCAACAATTTCTGAGTTAAATATTTGCTCATAAAAATGTAAATGGTTTGAAACTGTGATGTGTACTGGGGAGAAGAAAGTATATTCTTTTACACCTTACACATCAAATATGGTAATTAGGTATTTTGTTTACTAGTGGTTCTAAAGCAATCCATCTATCTTTATCATCTTTTTATTGAGTTTATCGATGACATAAATGTTCTTGCCAACGAGGATAATAGTACCATTCTTTTTCTTTAAGATAGGGGAGACAAAATATTAACCACCCATCCTCTTTTCAAATTAATGTCTTCATCCTCTGAGAGATGTGTTTCCTGCACCAGTGCAATGTCAGTCTTAATGTTGTGCAGATGTGAAATAACTCTCTGTTTCTTTATTAGTTTAGTAATCCCTTTCACATTCCATGAGATGACTCTGAATTATAACCATAGTCAGTGTAATGAAGAAACATGTGCCTACATCAATGGATGTCATTTAGTGGTCACCAGGGGTTGCAGCTGTGACCCCTGGCTTGCTCCTTGCTGCCCTTAGCACTGCTTTTGTGACCCTTGGCCTCAGAGGTGGCAAAATCAGTGCCTGGAACACAGGGGCAGCTCTTCCTAATGGATGCTGGGTGGAGCTCCATTTGCCTGGTTTCTGTCAATTTATTTATTATACAAATAGTGAATAAGATTATTCACTATTAGTGTAATAAAACATGGAGTACATTAGCTGGAAGATGACCCTATCTGGAAGCTAAGGTAAGTAAAAAATGTTGTTAAATGTATGTTGTATGCGTGCTTGCGAGTGAGTGTGTGTTTATGTGTGCAAGAGTGTGTGAATGTGTTAGTATGTGTAAGCATGTGTAAGCATGTGTGGGTGAGTCAAAGTAAAGGTCAAATAGCGTGCAATATCAATGCCGCTACCCCAGGCATTTTGGTGAATTGACGTCCCGCCTACATCAAGTAAGATAAAGAAGTCTGAGTAATAATACACTCAGGTATGGAACATAAGGGCAGTATAGGAAAAAGGAATAGGAGACAGAAGAAAGGGAAAGAAACAAAGAAAAGAAAGAGATATACAACAAGTAAAAGAGAAAGAACATTCCAGAAACTAGCAATTGAAACATTTACCTACATGGGGAACTTTAGTGTGAGCGGGGCAACTTCAAAGATAATCACAATATATCCTCACTTCAGACAGCCAGGACGCCAGTAACTTGAAAATCTGTGACGGAAAGCACAATAATACTAGTGGCAAGAAACCTATAGGAAAAAGGAGTATAATATCTATGGAAAGAGATAAAGCCTGGAAAATATGAAACAAAACATCATCAAGAAGCATAATTTTAAGCAAAAGCTAAAAATTGTATATCCATATCTCGGCTCCTTTGCAATCATTGATACATTTCCTCAACTTACAGGGGTCATCAAAAGTAACCATACCATACTTGTATGTAACCATCAAGTGACTGGGTGGATTAAACCAAATCTAGCAGTGAGAGCTCTAACACCTGGCCTTATGTCTAAGAACTGTTTTCTTCTATCTGCAGTTGCTTTGGCAACAGCCTCTCTGAAGAATTTGTTTCTGGGCCAATAGAGTTGTTTATTTGGCTTAACTGCCCGAATAACATTTAACAAGTCAATGTATTCCAGAAATAAAATAACTACACCTCTGGGTCTGGTAGAATAGTTTGCACCAAGTCTGTTGAAGTAGGTAGATCGAATATTTTAAGAATGAATAATTGAAAGAAAGTGGTAGGATCATTGTCCATAAGCCTTCTAATTTATATTCTCCAGGCCTTCAGTATGGCCTTTAAACGCAGCAACTTTATTTTGCAAGCCATCCAATTTTGAGACAACATCTTGAAAAACACTGACTTTTTGTTCCACTACTATGACCCTTTTAACCGTACAGGATCATTTGTCATTAAGCCCTCTTAGCCTCTTATTAGTTTATTCCATGTGTGGAAGCAGGGCCCTCATCTCTTCCAGGAGGAATTCCATGGAAATAGAACTTGTTTTGACAGGTGATGAATTATCTGCCTTGGGTCTTATGTTCATAGAGTTGAGTGTAGAGAGTGCCTTGACATATGAGGTTTGTTTAGAAGAATTTGTGGTTAGCATATCTTGTTGTAGGAGTAAAGAGTTATCCATTTTATCCAAGTTAAAAGTAAAATCTTCAGGCAAAAGGATATTGCTATGAGATTTGACTTTATCTGATAGTTTTTGTTTTCTTGTTTTTCCCATGGAGGCACCAGCAGATAGATCATAAATTTGCAGGCAACTTAAAAAGTTAAGATTCTATAAATGGCACATGAAATTTAAATTGCAAGCTATTCAACTTTCGAAGCTGCTTAATAAAATGAAGTGCAAGGCAAAAACATTTATTAATTCTGAAGGGGGGCGTGGCTTAACCAGCCACGATGGCGGACGCATTCTGGTGAGGCTCCACTCGAGGGCCCGACAAGCGCCACCCATCCGCTAAAACGGGGGCTTGATAATCGGCAAGGGGCCTGGCGCTGGGTCCCTGAGCGCCGGAGGCACCGGCAGGAGCCGCTACGGAGCGGAGGATAGACGCAGAAAGGTACTCTCGGGCGGCCGCGAGGCCAGGCACCTGATCTTAAAATGGCACCCGCCAAGTGACTGCCGTGGGCCAACATGTATTTTTGTGGGACTCCGGGAGTCTAGTGCCCGGGAGGGCACATTCATCAAGGACAACACAGCCCGAAAACACACACAAGACCGGCAGCTAAGGAGCAGGGGATCGGCCGTTGCCGATCCCGGTGCTGGAGATCCGGCACAGGGCCGGGGAAAAAGGCGTGAATATCACGGTCCCCCAATGGATCGCAACTCCAGGAGCCGGATCCTCCAACTCCGCCGGGGGAAAGCAGCACTAACCACAGGGGGCACCCCAGAGGAGCTGTGGACGGGAGCCTTTCGGCGGCACCGGGCGGCCTGGAGACCCAGAGCGGGCACGGACCGGCGCCGGAGGAGCAGCCCCGGAGTGAGACCACGAGGGCGACGCGGCCGGCGGCAACAGAAGGCAACCAGTGAGTCTGCACAGCTCCCCCCCACCCGCCTCCCCAGTGAATCCAGCGCCCCCCCCCCATTACCTCGATTGCTGGAAACTTGTACTCCCACGGGCTGTGAGCATCGGGGGACCCTGAGGGGGGGCCCGCCTCACAGACAGGTAGACGCTGGGAGATAGATGGGGAAGACAGGACCCACAACCTTGTATATCCGGCCTAATCAAACTGCCCCGAGAAACAAGCCCGCCACCGCCAGCAAAGGGGACACCACCTCCTGCATAAGGAACCGGTCAACTGGAGGCCCTGGACGCATGCCGCCTCCGGGGAAGGATTAGTACTACGTGGGAGTAAGCACCCAGAACCACTGACCACAATATTGACTCTAGCAGCAGAGAGGGGCCAATTGAGAGGCGCTAGACCCCTGGCAGGGAATAAGCAGAAGGGAGCAACAGGCGGGAAGAGACTAAGACACCAGTATAACCGGGTGCAGGCCAACAAACCGGAAAGCACAGGCCCTCGCCCAACCAGCCACAGAACAGGGACAATTCAACCGTGCCAGACCTTTGACGGACAGCGCGAACCGGCAGAGGTGTGCCCAGATAAAGCGTCGCACTTTCCCCCCCCCCCTTCTCCTATTCCCCTGGAACTGTAGCGCCCACGTACAGAGGTAAACGATCCACCGCGACTAGAAAGTCTCGCCTACTCAAACCGCACCACGCAAGGGACCGATAGAAGACAGCCAGCGACACGCCAACGCCTGTGCCAGTCAACTAACAGAACACCACAGGCGCCTTACGCCCGTAGGCCTCACAGGATAACAGCAACAGCGCCATAAACACGCGGCCATGGGACACCCAAAAACGACTGGGGGACTCCAACCTCTCAACGTGGCGCGATCCAAGTCACCAACCCAAGAAGTCCAAACCACAGACCCTGCCACTAACGCCGCCATGTCAGACAAACTCGACAAGGTCCTAGCGGCCATAGAACACTCACGAGTCACCATGGAGGAGCGGTTTGGCACTCTAGCCACTGACCTCAACCTGCTACGAGACGACCACCGGAGGCTGGCGGACAAAGTGGCGGACAGAGAAAAGACCATGGCGGTCCTTCAACCCCAAGCCAAAGCGCAACAGGACTCCTTGAAAGATTTGCAAGCACGGGTGGCGCTGCTGGAAGACAAGACAGACGATTTAGAAGGGCGCTCCAGGTGCAGTAACCTGCGCATATTGAACCTACCGGAAGGTTTGGAAGGGAAAGAACCGATCGAGTACGTAGAGACCTGGCTCCAATCCTTCACACCACGCGGGGAGCTAACCGCCTTCTTCTCGGTCGAGAGAGCACACCGGGTGCCGGCGAGACGCCCACCCCAAGGCTCTCTCCCACGTCCCATGCTGGTCAAGCTTCTCCACTTCCGAGACAGAGACGCCATACTCGGGGCCGCAAGGCAGAACAGCCCCATCACGGTGGAAGACAAACCGGTCATGCTCTTCCCAGACTACTCCAAGGCAGTGCAACGGAAGAGATAGTCATTCCTGGAAGTAAAGCGGCTGCTGAGGGAGAATAATGTACAATACTCTCTTCTGTTCCCGGCGCGGCTCAAAGTCATCCATAATGAGGTCTCCAACTTTTTTACAGACCTGCAGGAAGCCCAGGATTGGCTAGAACTGAACCTGCAAGTTAATCAAAGCCAGTGAAATACCAGAACAAGAAAGCCAAACGTTCCCACACCCCCGTGATGCAGGTCAAGGGGCACCCGGAATAGAACGGGAACACAGATGCACAGCAAGACATTGACATCCCCGAATCTGGAACAAATAATAGCAGAGCGGCGGAAAGCTATCCAGGAAGCGGCGGAGCTGGGGGCGCATCTCTCAGCATCGGACAATGAAGACGGCCCGCACATCTTCACACCAGAAGAATACCCCAACGGATCCTGCAGCTCAGATGGGGACTCAGAGACACTACCTACAGTCACTCTGCAAACGGCGGACACACTCATATAGGGATGCTGTGCAAAGACCCACACTTCGTACCTCCACAGTAGCAACACTCCGCCACCATGACCACGAATGCGCAGTGCACGACACGTGCGGTCGTGCCGCAAGACCACTTGCACCCAACAGCCCCCGCAAACCACACACGTAGACCCACAGGGCCCACAATTCCCCCTCCCCGCGCAGGAGTCTCGAAGATGGGCTCGAACCAGACGTCCAAAAAACCCCCCCTTACGAAACACTAGAGGGTACACGTTAGTACCAGTTTGGATGTGTTGTTCGTTGCAGCAGATCCCATGTATTGGGTCTACTACCCGCAGCAGTTGTGGTTTAATCCTGCGTTATACCCCAACCCCACACCCATTCCTACACGCAGGGCTAGCTAACACACTGGCACACTCAGGCCTCACGCCAGGCGCAGTCGCTCCCAGCCAAAAGGCACCAGGCGGGACCCCCAGGATCCCCCCTTTCCCCCCCATCGCGCACTCCACAAGCCCCTATGGCCCCCACAACAGACATTAAGTTTCTCACTCTAAACGCCCGGGGCATCCACTCAGCTCGGAAGCGATACGCTCTCCAATGCGTACAACAAGCGCAAATCATACTCCTGCAGGAGACACACCTCACTAAAGGGGTACTCGGAAAGCTTCAAAAGAGATGGCGTGGCATTTTCTGCGCAACTACATACTCAGCATACGCACGAGGGGCGCTTATTTGGCTCCGACCTGGAACCCCCTTTCTAGAGACTGGTAGGAGGGTAGACGCTGAAGGGAGATACGCCCTACTAGAAGGGCTGTTAGACGGCCAACCAGTGTTAATAGGCAGTATCTATGCACCCAACACAGAGCAAGCAGCGTTCTGGGAGACCCTCCCGAAAAGCTTAGCCCAATTTACCACCTCACCATGGATCTTAGGGGGAGACTACAATTGTACACTAGACCTCAACCTAGACAGATCCCATCCTCCCATCCCGACCTCACATGCCCACGCGCAGACAGCCCGCTTCCGTGCATGGTCAAAGCACTGGGCATTAACTGACGCTTGGCGGCACATGCACCCGACAACTAAACTCTATTTGTTCCATTCCATCCCCCATGATCTACGGGTGAGACTGGACCGATTTCTTTGTACGTCCACGATTCTCCCTATGATCCAACACTCAGATTACCTAGGCAGGGTACTCTCAGACCATGATGCACATGAGGTAACCCTCAGATGGCGCCCCCCCTCACCACCAATCCCTACGTGGCAACTTCCTCGAGACTGCCTTGAGGACCCGGTATTCCAACACGAGCAAAGGGAAAACATGCAACATTACTTCACCGACAATGCGAACACGACAACCTCTAGGACATTAGAGTGGGATGCCTTTAAGGTAGTTATGAGAGGAGCCTGCATTAAGAAAATCACGGGAGTGCAGAAAACACTGGAACAGATGATTCAAACAACAGAGCTGCGTCTCACGCAGCTATCCAAAGAAGCGGCCAAGAACGCGGTCCCCCCCGCACAATTAGCAGAGGCCAAAACCAAATACGCAAGAGCCTGCACAGATCTTCACAGATACAACTTCCGCGCCCATGCTGCTAGAACCCACAGAGAAGGGAATCGAGCCGGCACACTACTAGCCTGGCTAATCCAGCAAAACATAGACACGCAACCCATTACCAGCATCCTAAACGCAGCAGGCGCAGTCACCTATACACAGTGGGAGATCATACAATCCTTCCATGAGTATTACGCAGAACTATACAGAGAACCACTGCCAGACAGGGGGGAGCACATAGACAGAATCTTGCACTCCGTCGCCATGACACAGCTAGCTGCCGCTGACAGGACGACCCTAGACGAACAGGTCACATCAGCCGAAATTAAAAACGCGATCCGCCACCTAGCCAAGAACAAAGCCCCCAGCCACGACGGCTTCCCAATAGAATACTATGGAACTTTTTCCTCCCAACTGGCCCGAGGCTAGACATAGTCTACAGGGCAGCCTTAGAAACCGGAACACTCCCCAAATCTATGCGCGAATCCATACTGGTGACATTCCCCAAACCAGACCGTGACCCCTTACTCAGGTCATCATACAGACCAATTACTCTGCTCACGGCGGACTGCAAAATATTAGGCAAGATCCTGGCGGACAGACTCACTGAGGTGCTTCCCAACCTGGTACATCCCGACCAGTGCGGATTTGTGCCCGGGAGAAATACTTCCCAGAATATCCGCAGGCTCTTCCATGTCCAGGACGGGATGCAGGACCCCTTCCCACACGCCGCATGCCTCGTGCTGGACCTTGAGAAGGCCTTTGACACCCTAGCATGGCAGTTCCTATTTGCGGTCCTGCAACGGGTGGGGATCGGCCCCAATCTCATGGCGCATATCAAACTGCTATACACTGGCCTCGCGACTCGGGATTGCATAGGCCGGCAATATCTCCCCCTCTCCAAGTGACCCGTGGGACGCGTCAGGGGTGTCCATTGTCCCCCCTATTATTCGCTCTCATAATGGAGCCACTAGCAATCAGGCTCAGGGAGGGAGGCGAACACTGGGGAATACCACTGCAGGGCCGCACCCACAGTGTATCACTGTACGCGGACGACCTCCTTATCTATATCAGGGATGTTACAATGGACCTCTCTCCATTCTGGGCCACGCTGGACGAGTTCGGGAGGGCAGCGGGACTGAACGTGAATTGGGAAAAGTCTACCATCTACCCCCTCCACCCGGACGCTCCTCATCGGGAAATACGGGCAGGGGCAGTCAGGTTGGCGTGGAACGGGGACGACCGAGATACCTGAGTATCAGGATCTACCATACCCCGAGTGATCTCCTCGAGGGTAGCCACTACAGAGCCCTAAGAGGCATTAAAGCCCAGATCGACTTCTGGCGCACACTGCCCCTGGCCCCCATTGGGAAGGTAGCCCTATCAAAGATGGTGGTGGTACCCCGCCTCCTCTATTACTTTGTGAACTTCTCAGTGATCCCCCCACAAGCCTTCTTCCAGGAGTTGAACTCCTCACTGGTATCACTGATTTGGGGGAGAGGACGCCGCAGGGTAGCCCTGGTGACATTGCAACTCCCACGGGACCAGGGCGGATTAGGCGCTCCATCCATTGAAGCCTACTTCCTCGCAGCGCAGCTGCAATGGCTATCGCGCTGGACAGCCAGGCGTCAAATAGAAGAGACGGATACACAATCGGGGCCCCTGACAATCCCTATGATACACCGACTTCTTCTTCCGGGCACTAAACCGAATCCAGCCCATCCCATCCTGGTGAAAGTAGCGAGGTCCTGCATGCTAAGACTCCGCCGCCTCTCCCACGCCACACCGCTGTATTCTCCACTGCTGCCACTGGCAGGTCTCCCCAAGGGGCGCGGCCATTACACTTCCCAGGACGTGCAGGTCTGGACAGAATATGCACGCACAGAAGTAGAATCACTGTTCACGGAGGGTCAACTAGCCTCCTTTGAGAGTCTGACGGAGGGGAGCGGGCTCCCCCCGGGGCAGTTCTTCCTGCACAGGCAGCTCATTTCTGACTGTACGAAAACGTGGAACCTGACGGACGGAGACCCACAGATACACCCCACTCTACATGCTATACTAAATATGGGCACAGGGCGCCACCTCATCACATGGATTTACAAATCCATCATAACACTCACGGCCACACCGCTAACGCGGCTCTGAGAAAAATGGGAAGAGGAATTTGGCCGCGCACTTCATGACAAAGAATGGCTCACAGCCCTAGAGCACCATAAGAAAGTATTGTGCAACCAGCGCTTCAAAAATATCCAATTTAACATACTACACTGGACGTATCTTACTCCAGCGCGGCTTCAGCGTTTTTATCCTACAGCACAATTTGAATGCCCCCGCTGCCCTTGGCCCAGCGCCACATTTGTGCATATGCTCTGGACATGCCCCGAGTTGCAGCTCTACTGGTCAAAAATACACACCACGATACAGACAATCACCGGCCTGACAAACCTCAACACATGGGAGGCATGCGCCCTGGGATATTTAAACGCCAGAAAAAGAAAAAGAGAGAAACACGATTTGCAGTGCTAACCCTGCTCCTAGCGAAACGAAGCATCACAATGCATTGGCGCTCACCTATGGGTCCCCCGATAGAAGCGTGGAGAGGAGCGGTCATAAAATGGGGCGCGGCAGAAGAAGAAGCGATCAGACTGGAGGAGGCACGGGAGACACGTCGTCACCCCATCTCCTTGGAATGGGCAACTCTCCTCCACGAGTTCAAACAGACACATATGACACCCACAGAATCCCCGGCAGCCACCCAGGCGCCGCAGTTCCCCACAACCCCCCGCACCCTATGCACAACCGTTCGAGGGGAGCCCACCCACCTTCCCCCACACAACATCCGCACGAGCCGCGGTAAGGGAGCGACCCCTGGTGATGGCCAGACCGCTGTAGAAAACTCAATGCCACAAGCCCTGCACCCCATCCCCAATCCCACCCCCCAAGTTACACCCCTAGTTGGTTAGTTAAAAACGACACTCGCACACTACTCACAACAGCAGCAGAGTTACACTGACGAGATCCCAAAAACCAAACGCATCATCACAGATCCAGAACACTCTAGAACGCAGATGCCACGTATGGAGGACACAACACGCCCAAACTCAACAAACCCACTTGTTCACCACACTGGCAATTTAATATAACTAAAAGATGAATAACTACAAATGATGTTGTTTACGCTAGCATACATGCACCTGGAAAATTCAATAAAAAGGTTTACAAAAAAAAACATTTATTAACTCTGAAGGTGTAAAAATTAGTTTCTCTGACAGCAGATCAACAAATATTGAGGTAGAAAGAAAACAGACTAGTTTTTGAAGGAGAGGAAAAACCGTAAGGCTGGTCAATTGCATAGATCTTCATTATTTGGTGTAACTTGAGGACCAGCGCATGAACAAAAATATGACAATGAATGAATCACTAGGAATATAGGGAGTTGAGTAAACTTAGTACACCCATAAAGAAAAAATGATATCAGGGAGATGTGCTTTTATCTGGATAAAAACTCTCTATTCAAGTAGAGAATGGTGGTCATATAAAGGGTGACTTGAGAGCCTCTGTGGTTTCAAAATTAGCGCTGCAAATCAGGAAATCATTTTCTAAAAGAAGACTGTCATGAGAATGTGGTTCAACAGATGAAGAGACTGTGATACATGTAATTCCAAGGAAATGCACTTTAAGGCAACAGGAGCCAATCGCACAAGCACAAAATGGTGGCAAAGATGTTGAGGAACCATTTAGACATATTGAAGTTCATGATAAAATAGCAGTCCGATGTTTAAGGTGTCCTCAAGATACTCTGGATTCTAAAAGCATGGCTGCTTCTTTTTTTCACAAAGAGTGAAGTCTTCTTGCTTGAAAAATTAGATATGTGCTCAGCCACATTGGAGCCATGTTACAAGGCAGCCATCTTGTTTGGGACCCAAGTCACATCTCCCCTAACTGTCTATTTAACAACAAAGTGCATCCATAAAGAAAAAAGAAACAAGAAAATCCAGTAACAGCATGTGGCACTACTCCCAACTCTGCTGACCCACAGTGATATCTAAGAACAGTTTATAATAATGCATTCTTTTGCTATTTGCCCTGCAGTTATTGAAGTGTATTAAGCAAAAGATGGAGTGGAGGAACAAATGACTATTGTCATCTACAGCTTATTATTTAGAACATGGATAAGTGGATAGATGTGTGGTGCCATCAGCATAAGAAGTCCTTCATAAGAACTTCAAATTATATGTAGCCTATTTTATTTACAAATCAAAATATCTTATTTGCATATAAAAGTGGAATATGGTCTGATTATGTCAAAGATTGGAACTGGCAAAGGTTTATTTTGTTTTCTTCTGTATTGCTCGAGCAAAGGGTAGCTACTATAATGTTAGCCTGCACACTATAGCACATGAAAGGTGTCTGGTTTCTCCTTAAGAGGGTCACAGTTAGGAGTAAAAAAACACAGAGATACAAAAGCACCCTGGCAATCTGATAGTACTTGATCAGAGATTAAGGTTTAAGTTGCAGTAGCTAGGCCAAGCACAAATTTCCCACTGGCATCAATAAAATAGAAGTGCCAGGCCAAAGAATCCAGAAGAAGATTTCACAAAGAATCTATCTGCAGGAAGCAGAAATCAAAGACAAAAATAGAGAACAAGTGAGTGATAAACATGAAGAAAAATAAGGAACAAATGTGTTGCCAAAACTTTTTCATCCTGTGATTGCCTCCTTTATATCTGATTCCAATAAGAACTGACATCACAATAACGACTCATGCTTTATCTTCGGTTAGGAACCTCCAATGGTGTTGTCAGCGCCCACAATTTGGGGGCAAATTGATGACCAGTGCAAACCCAAAGCACTTGCAACAAAGGCCTCCTATTTTTGGCGTTCCTCCATCTTCAGGCCAATGGATCATGGCCAACATTTTAGAAGGAAGCTATAATCAAATGCATTTCAAATATAGTCATCAACTTTCAGTATTTTAATGTTAAGTTAATGATGAGAGGTTTGAGTAGTTTTTGAAGAGTTTTTATTTTCTAATTAAAGTTTTAGATTTTTCTGATTCATTATTCATTAGTCAAATATCAATCAGGTTGCAGAATTTATAATAGAAAAATATAGTTAGTGCAGATCATAATAAAATATTGCATTTAGGGTGTTCCATAAAGGAGAGGATCTCTATTCTAAGACAAGATGTCAGTCAGAACCTATGACGAGCTCAACAATCAAGGCAAGAGTGAGATTAGCATGAAGCTAAAAATCAATAATTATTAATTGAGGAATTTCCCATAAAGAGAAATAAAGCATAGAACAAATAAGCCTTGGCAGAGCCAATTAGTTAAAGCATAAAGCTTGGGTAATGTCAAAAGGGCACACCCTGTTGTCTCTGCTCCGAATTTACCTTCCCAGATGAATCTCTGCAGCTCTCAATCTGATCGTCCCTCGTCCCAGCTGATCTGCCTCCCCTCTCCCGACTCTCTAAATCTTGTCTGTTCTATGCTCCCAATCTTCATCTCTCTCCTCTGTCCATCTGCTTTCAACGCGTCTCTCATCATCTTCTCTCTCATCTAAATCTGAACTCCTAAACTAAGAACATGCTTTTTAAAGCAGTAATTCAAAGTTGCAAAAGATATGATCTGTTCTCGTCTCCATCCAATAGAAATTAAGCATTCTCCAAAGGAACATTTATCTTTCTTGGTTCCCACACGTCATCCGAGCTGGCTATCTTCTTTGTGGCAACAATAAATCTCTGTTCGAAGTGGGGCGTCATCTCGCCCCAAACCAATCGCACAGCTCAATTGCGCCACTTGGCGGTCTGTTTAAATTTTCCTCCAATTTACTCATTATCTTCCAAGTATTCCATCATTTTTAAATCACACTTTGTGTTGTCCAACTCTGTTTTCATCCACACGCGGAGTGGTATGCTATTTTCAAAGCTTCATATATTCAAGTTGTGCCCCTCCGGGCCTCTAACTAGAACATGACAGATGCAAAGTTCGTCACAAGGCAGTGTTTATTAAAAGAACCCAATGCATTTCGGGCTACAAGCGCCCTTCGTCGGGGGTCACTGTAAATAAATCTCTACCATGTCACATTTTTACATCCCTTGAGTCTTATTTAAAATGACTTCATTTCGTAACCTTCTAATAAAGCAACTGTTATTGTAACTAAACACATGGTCTGTAAGCTGCAAATGAAAACATATTAAGCAGGAAATCATTAGAAAAATAAAATTGTAATGCATTTTACAATACATGTGTTTTCTGTTCTCTACAGCAAGTAAAATAAACCTTTAAGTCAGTTATGAATGGGGCTCTATGTGAACGATAACAGTTTACCAGCAACAAATCCGATATCAGTGAAGGTTCCGAGTTTACATGCTGTAATTTATGTCTTTATTTCACAAACAAAAGACACATTCCATTATGTTATCTTGATGGCTAAGCTGAGGTCAGCTCTTCGGGCAAACTGCATTTCTACAAACCATGGGGCATATGTACAAGCCCCTAGCGCCACTATAGCATCACTTTTTTTGATACTCTGGTGGCTGTGTGCCATGCACCATATTTACAAAGTGGCATTAAGCCACTTTTTGTGGCTTAACGCCGCTTTGTAAATATTCTACCTTTTCACGCAGGTATATGTGTGAAAGGGACGTGCAATGGGTGTTGCTGTGGGCATTCCACCGCAACACCCATTTCTTTTTGACGCTGCCCAAGATTTACAAGGAGGTGTAAATCTGTGGCAATGTTAAAACAAACACCATGCAAGAGCAGGTGTTAGAATGGCGCACATGGAGAAATGCTTTTATTTCTCTTCGTTTTTGCTTTTTAGGTCTCGCCTACGCAGCGCGCATGCGCTGCGTAGGCAAAATGACCTTTTGCAATCGATTCGGCTTTTCAGCCAAAACGTGCACGCGTTCCATTGCCTTCAATGGCAACGCGTGCACGTTGGCATTCACTTGCGGGAAGCGAGCAGCTGGCGCCATATGGTAGCAATTATCACTCCTGGTGCCGCTCGCTCCCGCAAGGGAATCGCGCAGGCCCCCTCCTTTCTCCCCTTGCTGCCTCGCGAGGCGTGCGCGCGCGCGCTTGTTTACCGATGTTGCTGGGAGCGATGCCGCTGACTCTTTGCTTTGGGTAAAACCCGTTTTGTCTGCAGGCTTTGATCAGGCACCTGCACGGTATTTCTGGCACAGCAGGTGTATAATCACCTTGGCGACCCTGCGCCACCGAAACTAGAGTTTTAAAAACTGGTTTCGGACACTTGAGAACAATCAGAGCACTTCCCCTTGTGGGACCAGAAAGGGATATATCTGCAAAGCTGCAGTTTCCGAGGAAGAGACTGATTGCGACAGTACGAGCCAACTTCAGCTTTACAATTAAGATAGCGAGTAGGCTGCAGTTTCCTTAAAAGGATTGGTCTATGCATGCTTTATAGGGTCACAGTAGGGAAACAGCTCACTTTCTGGTCAGATACTAAAAGGTCAAATAAGACGGGCCCTGTAAATACAACAAAACAGCAAACTGCTAACAACGAGTGTGGTGGACACCAAAAACTAAACTGCACGGCCTCTTGAGTGACAGGCGTGTGCCTCATCCTGTCGGCCCCGAAGGATGAATGCAGAGTGGGCCACGTCGGATTTATACTCGTATGCCGCAGCTTTCACACACATCTGTGCAGCTGGCTGTCAACACACCGAGCTGTCTTAGTATGCGCTGGGACACAGGCAAGCTGAACATTACAGCCCTTGTCAAGTTCTGGTAACTCCACTGAGGGACGATCCTGATGACACAGGCAACTTCAAGTATCTACAGCTGACCAGAACTCTGACGAAGGTTACTTCATGGAGGAAGTGAAGATTGCTGCCAAAGGCACTTGTCTCGTGAGCTTGTAAGGTGTAAAACATAATATGCCAGCTTCTTAGGCAGCAGCGGGCATTAGCAGTGGCAGAGCAGGCTGGAAGAAGGAGCCGCGAGGCAGGGACTGCGCGCGCACGCAGCGGCAGCGGCAGCCAGGCCAGCTCCGGGGTTGCAGTGCTTCGCCTGACTTCAGTCTCGCATTTGCAGATTTAAGTTATTAGCATTGTAAATGACAATGCGTTTTATTTATGTTTTTAAAACCAAAACATAAATAAAAGGCATTGTCATTTACAATGCCAATAGCTCAAACTCACATAAATGCGAGATCTATTGCATTGTAAATGCTTGTATTTTCTGGCTGCGTGCCCCTTTGTTGTGGCACAGTGCCGGAAACATGCAGCCTCCTAGGGTGGGAAGGCAGTGATGCGCCCCTTAACAATCTGCCGCCCAGGAGGCGTAAAGGGCAGAGCAGCGAACTTTAGAACTGGGGAACCGGGTTCCAATCTCTGCGTCGGCTCAGCATCCTGTGATTCTGGGCAAATAACTTTATCTTCCCGTGCATACTACAACTGGATGTGTCCTTGTGTATAGCTTCAATACAACAAAACACAAACAATATAAACTGATCTCACTGCCACACACTTCTTGGTGCACCCACCCTTATTTCCTTTAGCATTTATGTGTGTGTGCATTTCAAAGACTTTCCTAGATAAGGGTAGCCTGATGGAAACTGTTACTTTTCTCACCAATAAAATGCACATTTAAACTAAAAGAAACTGCTCACACTGCCGCAGACTCCTTGGCGCTCGCACCCTTCTTTCTTTAGCAACTACGTGTGCGCGCATTTGAAAGAGCTTCCAAGATAAGAGCAGCTTGATGGAAACTGTTGCCCACAATTATACTGATGTTAACTACAAAGTGAAACCTCATTCTTACCAAAAACGGCGCAGGGCTTTCCTTTTAGCAGCCGGCTGTGTGCCACTTTGAGAGTTGTTACTATTTTAACCACTGTTAGAAGTTGGGGAGTTTGAAATTTATGTTTGGATTAACCAGGATTCACGTGACTGCCAAGTAGGTTGTGACACGTTCATGCTGTGTTTCACTCAACCATATGTTGCATTCAGGGACTTGTACTTTCACTTTTGCCCACTACAAGAATGAGCAATCCCACGAATTTTAGCGCTATTAGGACGAAAACCGTGAATTACTGCACTTTTATAGCAAAGTTGCAGCGAATGGACCCCATGACCTGTGCTTTCACTGTAAAACTCTACAGTAATTGGTACACTGTGGGCTACTCCTGACCCGGTGCCACTGCACCTGCTGCTAACAATAGCTACACCCTGGCTGACTGATGACGTCACGTATGCCATGGCATGGAACATGCACAGGTACATTCTGGTATGTTGTCTATGATGTCAGCTAATCAAGCTTCAGCTGTCTCTGGATGAACTGTTTGTCCCCATTTGAAATGAGCGCAAAATTGTTTGTCTGTTGGAGCCATTTATTTTCCGGCTGTATGCCCTTCTGTCGTGCCGCAGTGCCAAAAACATACAGCTCCCTAGGGTGGAAAAGGCAGTGGTGCGCCCCTTAACAATCTGTCACCCAGGAGGCGTAAAGGGCAGAGCAGCCAACTTTAAAACTGGAGACCCGGGTTCTAATCTCGGAGTCAGCTCAGCAACCTGTGATTCTGGGCCAATCACTTCATCTCCCCGTGCCTACCACAAATGAATGTGTCCTCGTGTATAGCTTCAGTACAACAAAACAGTATAATTTACAAAAATAACACATACGTAAGTAGTCTTATTTAGTTTTTGCTTTCTGACAATTACGTTACAATAAAAAACACCTCCTTCCTTATTTGTTCCACGAACCTTTCTATTTCTTCTTATAGCCTTTTTTCTTACTTAAACACAAAACCTTCGCAACACGTAAATGACCCAAAGTTGTATGTCTTTTTACGGGCTTTCATTTGGAGTAGTGGTAGTTAACTTGAATGTTCTGTTACACAGGCATAGGCAGTGAAGCAAACAGTCTTCGCTTATATTGACAGTAAGGGAGTTTGAAATCTCTGTTTGGATTAACCAGGATTCACATAACTGCCAAGTAGGTTGTGACACGTTCATGCCCTGTTTCAGTCAACCGTACGTTTTGTTCAGGGACTTGTACTTTCACTTTTGCCCACCATAAAAATGCACAATCCCACCAATATTTGCGCTATTAGGACAAAAACCTTGACTTACTGAACTTTTATAGCAAAGTTGCAGCGAATGTACCCCATGACCTGTAGTTCCACTGTAAAACTCTACAGTAATCGGTACGCACAGGGCTCCTCATGGCCCGGTGCCACTGCACCTGCTGCACCAACAATAGCTACACCCTGGCTAACTTTACGCACTAAACGGCGAGACCTATTGGCATCATGGGTGGGAAACAGAGAGCCGGCCCTCTCGCTGACAATGAGGCAGGCTCTCAGAGAGCCAGTGGCAAGGTGAAGTGCGCGCACGAGGCAGCGCTCTCTTCGGCGCGCTGCCTTTCAACGCTCCAGCCCGGCGCTGCATCAAAGGCAGGCGCTTAGAGTCCGGGCTTTGCTCGGAGAGTTTTTTTCTTTGACTCTTTTTTTTTTTTTTTTGGGTAGGGGAACGAAGAGATTTAATAGGACAAATGCAGGTAGTGGACTGCAGAGAGAGATGGCCACAGGCTATTAGCCTAAAATTTCTGCTTGACAGATGGAACTGCTTAGAGACTATCATGCAATGTTTGGGGATTTTTTCTTCCCTCAGACTTTCCGTCTGATTCAGTATCTGTTTTCACAGCCACTTTCACAGGCATGTGGCGGAAACACTACTGCGCGCGAGGAGGCTTTGCACAGAATACCTTGTGCAGGGTTTTACAGAGGCAGGGGGTGCAGTGTCAGGTAGCGCCTCAGCTGAGGTGGGAGCAAGAGTCCAGGAAAATCCGATGGCTCCCACTCCTTATATAACTAAACAAAGAAGCTGGTGACTGCGAGCGCCTTGACTTCACAGGTAGCGAGACAGTGTACATTAACTGGAACCTAACATAGGTAGAATATTTTTTAAACTAAAGTTTGCCAAGAAACGCAATCCGGCGTTTCAAAAGCGGTAACATTGTCCAGATAGTTTATTTAGCACCTGCAACTGCTTTCTATGTACAGCTTGCGACTCACGAACTGGAACACTGTAGGGCTGACTCACCCTTTCATCATTCTGAAGTGATTCCTGAATTCAATAGATGAGGACCTTGGGATAAATATGATATCTTAATTTTTGTAGTACTACTAAGAAGAAAATTTACAGGAGCGAGTGCTGGATCACAAAAACAATTTATTATAATTTCAGTTTACACAATATATTTTTAGGTAAAAAATAAAAACATACTGTACAAATAGCCAGCAACGCTGCAGTAAATAACTAGTAGTGATTTAGCTCACACAGTGTGTGTTCCTTCATTGTTATTAATGCCTTATGTTTTCCGAGTAACTTTAAACAAGGTCCGTGACACAGCCAGGATTGACACGTTGGATATAGCAGCTGCGATTCTACCGTGATTTATTAAAGGAAAAGGGTGACGCTTATTACAGTGGTAATATGTCTTCTTCTTCGTCTTCTTTTCATCATCATCATCATTAATTATTATTATTTTATTGGTTGCCTTTGCACAGAATTATATTAGAAAAAAACAATTTATTTGCGTGCTTTGAAACTTACAAGCCAGACGCCCACTCTTTTGCCTTTCACTTTAGTAATAGAAGAAGACATTCTGAGGAACAAAGCGCACGTTTAGCAAAATACAGGAAATGCTGCTATAAACACATATATTTTCCTTTCTGCATGTTTCTCTCCTGATTGCTGACAGATGCCTTTTTGGAACACACGCGTCGCCAATCAGGGCTTTGACGAATCTGCTTTCATATTGCAGTTATCTGCACTTTATGCTTGAAAAACAACTCGCATTTAACACAAAAAGCACGAGCACGCACGAGGGGTTGACACAGATTTCTTACAGCGTTGAGAGGCGATGGACGTGTAGTACAGTATATTGCTTGTATCATTTGTTATTATTTGCCTATGAGTGTCTGAGTTTGCTCCCAAACAACCAGTTGCGGCTTCTAACAGGGAGGAGGTGTCTGGCAACACTTCCTCTTGCTGTACTGGAAATGAAGCCACCTTTTCTGGTACAGTATTGACTCATTCATGAGACTGAGGGACCGGTTGGCCAAATAATCTTAGGCAAATTGATCTATCCATTCAATTCTGGGTATTGAAATGGATGTGCTCAGGTGGGAATTCCAGTTAACCAGTAACAACTGGCTTCTTCTGGATTCTGTTGTGGCCCATGAGGTTTAGACCATTACCTTCTCATCACTTTTTCATCCCAGTCCTTAAGTCATGAGGAGTGTCCACACCCGGAGACAGTCAGCCTGCTGCCTATCTAAACAAGCATTGGCATAGCCAATAGGTCTCGCCTATATCCTTGGTACAACAACATCAACTGTTGCATGGCTAAACACTTATAATGTCCCAAAGGCGAGACCTATTGGCTATGTCAATGCTTGTTCTATGTGTGCTGCATTCGGCAATACACCATCTTGGGAAATGTAGTTCATAGGCTTGACCACTACCCTTCTTTCAGAATCAAGGTGTTGGCTAAGCATACAAAGAAGAAGAGAAAGTTTGACATCCTACTTCTGGTGCTGGATTCCAAAGCTTCACCTGCACTAACTAATGCCTTCAACTCATAGTGGAACAAACCTCTGGATGACAATAATCACAGAATCATTAGCATGGACCAGGCTACAAGGACTGCCATCAGCACGCTGGGCACAGCAAAGAACAACATGCTGGATGAGTGTGCAGTGCGTGCACAGTCTTCCTCTAACAGCGGACTGTCTCCAGTGAGCCCTGGACACAGATGTGACAGTATGAACCCCACCTAAAGCTTCGGGTTTAGCATCATGTCTTTGAAAGAAATGGCAAACTAGTAAGAAAGCATGAACAAATGAATCTTCTCACAATTGCTCACAAGATGGATAATCTTTCCTGTAAATCAAGAATTGAAGACAAAGTCTGAAAATCAGATTGTCCCAAACCTTTTGAAACTGTATATTCTGCTTGTCGGTGTACCATAATTGGTAGGGGTTCAAAGGGTAGCTGGTCATAAGGGTATGAGCCACAAGGCTTCGGTTGGGATGGTTGGAAGAATAATTCTTCAATTGCAAGGCAAATTCAGCTGAAAGGCCACAGGATTAATACAATGAATGATACCAAATGGGCCAAGAATCTTGGTCAAAATTTGGCAGTGTATAAAATGGAAGAAAATGGAAAGAAATCCAGACCTTAACTATAGGAACAAAAAGAGAGGAGCTACTTCTCAACTTACCATCATGTAACATCATCTTGATCTTTGCACTGCTTAAACTTCCATAAAAAAGGTTGACTCCATTTCTGTGACTGATTCAGATAACTAGTATCTATTCAACCAGTGGTCAATACAGGGAGAAGAGGAGGAACCTCTTGGATGAAAACCTTGCAAAAATAAAAGGGTAAAAACCTTGGTAGCAATATGAGTAGTTGTATTATTGTTTGAAAATTATGCAGTTGGTAGAGAGTAGACCAAATTATCTTGGCCTACGTTGCAGTAAAATTGAAGATTCTGTTTCAAACCTGGATTGGCGCGCTCTGTTTAGCAATTTGACAGAAAACGATAATCAGAAGAAAATGTTCGTCCATTCCTAAGGTCTTACAGAGTGCCTTCCAAAAACGTTACTCTTTTTGGATGTGATTCTTAGTGGCCAAATCCTGATCAATAAACATCCCACAAACACCACTGTCCAATAATGAAGATGTATTAATGACTTTACCTTCTACCGATCTTAAATTAATCAGTATCAGGAACTGATCATTTTCAGCATTGTTTATAGATGACCTAATAAAGTCAAATTTTTCACCAACATTTCTTTGAGAGCGTTTGTAAGTTATAACATTGTATCCATATTGTAAAAAATCACACAAAGCTTCATCAACAGTCTACTGCAAAACAAGAAGTTCAGAATTCTTCCTAAAAGCATGCAGAAAGACATCATAGGCTTTCAAATAGACATCCAAATTTACTAGATGGGTAGCTCATGCCAAAATATGTACACTATGGCACCCACCTTGACTCAGTCTTAGTGCAGGGCAAAAAGCAAACTGCAGCTTCAGAGAATCCAGAAATGTTTTTAATTTACAGGATCCCCAGAGAAACATTAGGCTTCTGATGGAATAACTGGAATGTCAGTAGACCTAGAAACCAATGTCTGTTTTAATGCTGAACATAATTGTTGTAACTCTAGTGCTAGGGCCTCAAATAGTGTGAGCAATCCAAAGGAGCCTTTGGCATCCCAGTCTGTCTAGGACTGGATGCAGCAAAGGTCTGTTTGGAACCCTTCTTGATTGCCAGGCGAAAGGGCAACTCCTCCCAGTAGCCATGGCATCACAGTGTAACCCATGAGAAAGGTGTCAGGTGTCTCCTTAAGGAGGTCACACTTAGAAGAAAAGAACACACTTAGTTGGCAATCTGATAGTACTTGATTGAAGATGGAAACCTATGTTAAATTTGATAGGCCTAGCACCAGACTCCCCTTGACATTAGAAAGGGATGGTCATTCCAATGTAACCACAAGATAAATCTAAAAAGAACCAAGGTGCAAGAAGCAAAAATCAACAACAAAAATAGGAAACAAGGGGGCGAAGAGTGCAATGGAATTTAGAGAATAAATACTTCACAAAGCATCTTCCTCTCCTGAGTGCCTGCTTTATATATGATTGAAACAGGAACTGACATCACAGAAAAGATTCATGCTTCATCTTCAATCAATCAATCAGGGGTTTGTTAAAGCGCGACTACTCACCCGTAAGGGTCTCAAGGCGCTAGGGGTGGTGCAGGTTGCATTCCATCAAGGAGGGGGTCTGTCGAAGAGCCAGGTTTTGAGGTTTCTTGCGAAGATGGGGAGCGATGTTGTCTGTCTGAGGTGGAGCGGAAGGGCGTTCCATGCTTTGGCCGCGAGGAAGGGAAGGAGCGGCCTCCCGATCTGGTCTTTCTGGTGCGGGGGACCACGGCATAGGAGAGCTGGGCTGATCGTAGGGTCCTTTGGGGTGCGTGGAATTTGAGTCGGCTGTTCAGGTATGCTGGTCCGGTGCCGTGGAGGGCCTTGTGTGCGTGGGTGAGCATCTTGAAGGTGATTCTCGCCTCGACGGGGAGCCAGTGGAGTGTGCGCAGGTGCAGGGAGATGTGGCAGTGTTTTGGCAGGTTGAGGACCAGTCTTGCGGCAGCGTGCTGGATGTTCTGTAGCTTGCGGGTGAGGTTTTTGTTTATTCCGGTGTAGAGTGCGTTGCCGTAGTCGAGTCTGCTGGTGACCAGGGCGTGAGTGACGGTCTTTCGGTGTTCGAGGGGATCCATTTGAAGGTCTTACGGAAGGAGGCGGAGGTGTGGAAGCAGGAAGATGAGACAGAGTTGATCTGGCAGTCCATTTTGAGCTCGGAGTCAAGGATGATTCCCAGGTTGCGTGCGTGGTCCGTGGGGGTTGGCGGGTTTCCGAGGGCGGGGGGCCACCAGGTGTCGCTCCAAGCATCTGGGTTTTGGCCCATGATGAGTACTTCTGTTTTGTTGGTGTTTAGTTGTAGGCAGCTGTTTTTCATCCATTTGGCGACGGCTTCCATGCCTTCTCGAAAGTTGCGTCTGGGGATGTTGGGCTCGTTGGATAGGGAAAGGATGAGTTGGGTGTCGTCTGCGTATAACACGATGTTGAGTCCGTAGGTTCTGACGATGGGGGCGAGTGGAGCCATGTAGACGTTGAAGAGCGTCGGGCTGAGGGAGGAGCCCTGGGGGACTCTGCAGGTGGTAGGTGTGGGGTCCGAGAGGAAAGGGGGGAGTCTGACCCGCTGCGTCCTGCCGGAGAGGAAGGAGCGGATCCAGTCGAGGGCATTGTCCTGGATTCCTGCGTCGTAGAGTCTGCGTATTAGGGTGCGGTGGGAGACTGTGTCGAACGCCGCTGATAGGTCGAGGAGGATGAGGGCTACTGTTTCTCCTTTGTCCAGTAGGGTGCGGATGTCGTCTGTTGCGGCGAGAGGCGGTTTCCGTACTGTGGTTTTTCTGAAGCCGGATTGGGAGGAGTCGAGGATGTTGTGTTCTTCAATGAATGTGGCGAGTTGGCTGTTGATGGCTTTCTCGATGACTTTCGCTGGGAACGGGAGCAGGGAGATGGGTCTGTAGTTTTGAGGTCGGTGGGGTCCGCTGAGGGTTTCTTTAGGAGGGGTTGACCTCAGCGTGTTTCCAGTCGTCGGGGAACGAGGCGGTCACCAGGGAGCGGTTGATGGTGTGGCGGAGCATGGGTGCGATGGTGTCGGCGGCTCTGTTGAAGATGTGGTGGGGGCAGGGGTCTGTGGGGGCCCCTTAGTGGATTGACTTCATTGTCTTCAGTGTGTCTTCGGTGGTGAGGGCTGTCCAGTCATCAATCGCTGGTTTCCGGGTGTTGGGGGTGGTTGGTGAGGGTTCAGTGTGTTGGTTGTCTTCGTCGAAGTTGTCGTAGATGCTCTTGATTTTGTGGTGGAAAAAGGTGCTGAGTTTGTCGCAGAGGTCTTGTGAGGGAGGGATGTTGGTAGACTCGCTGGTGGGTTGGGCGAACTCCTTGATGATGCTGAAGAGTTCCTTGCTGTTGTGCGCGTGGGTGGAGATTCTGTCTTCAATCGCTTTTTCCTCGTTTCTCTGATGAGTTGATGGTGGGCGTTGGTGGCGGCTCTAAAGTTGTTGTGGGCTTCTGTGGATTTGGTGTTCCTCCAGGCCTTTTCGAGGCGGCGGCATGTGCGTCTGGACTCTCGAGGTTCGGTGGTAAACCATCTGGCTTTCTTGGCGCGGGTATTGTTGTTTTCTTGAGGGGGCTATGGTGTTGGTGCTGTCCGAGATCCATCTATGCAGGGTTCGGACTGCGGTGTTGGGGTCGTCGTTTTCCGCGATGGTTGGGGTGGAGTTGTTGAGTGAGGAGGTGAGCTGGTCGTCAGTGATTTTGGTCCAGTTTCTTCGGTGGGAGCAGGTGCTGGTGTCTGTGGATGGTGGGTGTTCTGAAGGTGAAGTGGACGCTAGCGATGGTCGGTCCATGGGAGTTCGGTTGGTGTGGCTGAAGGTGATGGAGTTTCCTGTAGTGAAGAGGGAGTCGAGGGTGTGTCCTGCTGAGTGCGTGGGCTCGGTCACGATCTGGCGGAGTCCAATGTTGTGGAGGTTGTCCAGGAAGGATGTGGTGTTGGGGTCCAGTTGGTTGTCGAGGTGGAAGTTGAGGTCTCCCAGCAGGGTGTAGTTGGTGGATGCGATGGCCTGCGGGGAGATAATGTCCGTGATGGAGTTGGCGAAGGGTCCGCGAGGTCAGGGGTCGATAAATGAGGGTTCCTCGGAGGGTGGCGGTGGGGCTGGCCAGTATCTTGAAGTGAAGGTGTTCCATCAGTTCTGTGGGCTCGTCGGGGAGTGTGCTCAGGCGGAGGCTGGATTTGTGGGCGATGGCGATTCCTCCTCCTGGGCGGGTGCGGCGGTCCTTCCTGGAGATCTTGTATCCTTGGGGGATGGCGATGGCAATGGCGATGTCCGGTCCCGAGGTGGTGTTGGTCCAGGTTTCGGTGAAGAACGCTACGTTCGGGGTGGTGCTGTCGAGGAGGTCCCAGATTTCGGTGGCGTGTTTGTGGAGGGATCGGACGTTGAGGAGGATGCATTGCAGGGTCTTCGGTTTGGTTGTGTTCTTGTGGGCGGGTTGTGCTGGATCTGTGTTCTTGGCGGTGCTGCAGGTGTGCCGGCAGCGGTGACAGCTGAAGGGTCCGTGGGTGTCTGCTGGTGATGCTAGCTTGCAGTTGTTGTTGCGGCCTGGGTTGAGTGCGTGGAGTGCTGCTGGGTCGTAGCGTTGGCGGGCGGAGGTCCAGGGTTCCTGGCGCTGGTCGCGGACGGGTCGCGGACGGGCGCAGACGGGCTTGCCTTTGACGCGCCTTTGGCGCGCCAGCGGCGCGCCCGCTGCGCGGCCGCGCAGGGGCCGCCATTAAGTAGGGGTCGGGGAGGGCTGGACAGCTGGGAGGCGGGAGCGGGGAGGGGAGCTGGATTGGGCCAGTCGCGCTGGGGGGGAGGGGCCACGGGGGCAGCAGCGGCGGGGAAAGTTAAAGGGAGGAAATAAGGGATAAAGAAAAAGGGAAAATAAGGCACAGAAGAGCAGAGATGCAGAAAAGTGCAGAAAGGTGAAAGCTAAAGAGGGTAGAAAAACGAGTGAAAACGAGTGAAAGAGCAGAGCGAGAGGGAAGGGAAAATAGCAGAAATAAGGCACAAAAGAGCAGAGATGCAGAAAAGTGCAGAAAGGTGAAAGATAAAAAAGGGTAGAAAAACGAGTGAAAACAGTGAAAGAGCAGAGAGAGAGGAAGGAAACAGAGGTCCACTGGACCACCAGGGATGAGGCGCAGGGAAACCTGCGGGTGGAGGAGGGCCTCGATCACCAACACTCGAGAGTGCAGGGGCAGGCCTCACTTAATGGTGGAGCTGCGAGGGTGGGAGAGCAATTTCACTGACAATGAGTCAGTGGTCTTGCAATGGGAACCTCTAATGTAGTTCTTGAAACAAGCCACCATCTAGGGAAGTGCATTTTACAGGCTTGACCACTCCTCTTCCTTCAGAATTCTTGCATTGGCTATACATGCAAAGACCACCAAGTTTGATATCCTTTGTCTGCTGCCAGATTCGACAGCTTCACCACTTCCTGCGCTGACTATTGTTTCCAACTGATAGTGAACACCTGTTGGGGAGACCGCTATCACAGAATCTTCAGCTCAGCCTATGCCGCGAGGAAGGCCAGCTACACACTGGGTACGGCATCCAGTAACACTCCATCAGAGTGTGCGATGTGTGCAGTTTTCCTCAGTCCTCAGATAGCCTCTGTTAAGCCGTGGGTGCAGATGCAATAGATTAGCAGGTTTAATGTTTCTATTCCAATCAAAGAAACTTTATTCAGTCAATAGACCATTAAAGTGCATATGCATAATAACATTTCATTAAAACAGTAAAACTAATCCTTAAGGAGCACAGTGTCGAACCCCCATGACCAAATTTATAAATACCTTCGTTTAGAGCATGTGCTCCATACAACAATAAATACAAATCTAAAATGTTAATAATAACAAATATATGGCAATAATACAAACATTAAAAGAGGACTTAAAGAACCTCAGAAAGTGGAGAGAGATAAAATGGAGGCGAATCCAGTTAAAACATGAAGATATTAGCGTCTAGAACCTATACATTGGCATTCAAAAACGTTTTGCGTAGACACCACATAGAAAATAAAAAAACGCGACACCGCAAATACAATAGGAAATTGTGTGTTGTATTTCAGAAGTCTGAATGCCTCTGTGCAGTGCTGTGTGCCTAGGTTTCTGCATAGCTGAAGCAGCCATCGATGCCTAGCCTTCCTGTAACCAGGGCAAAAAAAGAGTACGTGGTATTCTGTCTCCTCTACAATACTGCAAGCTGGGCAACCTAAGGGGATTGTGCCAGCCCTTTTGTTAGTGACGGCACGCAACGGGAGAACACCGTGCCTGAATTGCCAATATAACTTCCTGGCTAGGACAGGTTGAATGTAATCCAAGACAGGCTCTAAACTGTACTGGTCTTTAATTCTCAGGAACACCGCAGTTAATGAGCCTGATGCTGGGCTTCCCTGTAGCTGTGCAAGTTTACTCTCCCTATAACTCCAGGCCAGTTCCTTCCTGGAGATCCTGGGACAGGTTGCCTCAGCATTGAACCAAAGGCTTACTCTATCCATGGCCAAAAGTGAGTCCCTGACGTGCTATCCAGGGTAATTTTCCTGCACAATATAGGCTCAGTACCTCCCTGGGCTCTGTCCTATAATCTGCCAATTCTGGGGTAGCCCATAGACAACGCCAAAATGTAAGGGGTCTGAGGGCAATGTCATCAGCAATTGGCCTTAACCCAGTGTCTAAACGGAGCGGTGTAAGGGGAGAACTGGGGGGGGGGGGCAAATAACTGTCTAGCAAAGGCGTTCTCGATCTTAGTAATGCATCGTGGTGAACAATGCCCCCAAATTTCAGCCCCATACAAAGAAGCACCCCTTGCTTGCACTTTATAAATTTCAACAAGTGGGCCAATGGGTTTATGAGTGGAATTCCTATATAACTTAGTCAAACCCCCCCATGAACTGCGTTAGCTTTAGGCTAGCTTTGTTAATTTGGGCTCCCCAATCCATTTTTTCAGTTAACTAACCCCGAGATACTCAAAAACCGACACCCTCTCCAGCGGAATCCCTTGTGAGCAGGGGTTTGGTCGAGTTGAATCACATGAATTGAAGACTATAAATTTTGTCTTCTGGGTATTAATTTCGAGCCCCCTGCATTTAAAAAAGGCATTAAAACTGTCAAGGATCCTCTGAACACCCATTGGTGATTTAGAAAGCAGAAGAGTATCGTCCGCGAACACTATTGCTGGCACTTTCCTGTTCGCTAACTTGGGTGCATCAGTATCCTTCCCCGCATTGAGTGTCTCGGCAAGTGCGTAGATAAATAGACAGAAACAAGTGAGTGCAAGAACACAACCTTGCCGGACACCACTATCTATGGGTATAGGGGCAGTTAGTTCTCCATGCTTGCCAAATCTAATTTGGGTAGAATTGCCTTCATGGAGCCGCTTTAAGAGGAGGCACAAATAGCTTGGAACCCCCAGATCACTTCGGACCACCCACAATTTATCTCTAGGTACCAAATCAAACGCGGATTTTAAGTCCACGAAAATTAAATAGAGGCTGCCACTCTCTAAAATCACCGTTTTCCAATGCAAAAGTTGGAGCCTACAGATTTGATCTGTGGTGGACAGCTTTTCCCTGAAGCCTGGTTGAAAGGGGCTCAGTATTTTATTTTCTTCCATCCATCCATCCAACCTATGCTGAGGCGGCCTCAGCATAGGGTTCCTGCAAAGGGAAGGTCTCATTCACTGTAGAGACACCCTCAACCTCCCGCTTTGCATAGAGGGCCTCAAAATGGGTCTTCCAGAGATCAGCCCCAATATTGGGTTCTGTAGGCTGTTTCCTGTCATTACAACCCGTGTTTACTATATTCCAAAAAGTCTTCATATCACGATTAGATAAGGCCCTTCTCAGGGAGTCCCACTTTTCCAATTCCCACGATCTCTTTGCTTCGACAATGATGTTTTTATAAGTCACCCTCATTCTTTTCTCTGATTGCATGCTTGTCCTTGGATTTAATTGCATCAATAAGAGCTAACTTAGCCATTCGACAGTTGTTACTGAACCAGGAATGTAGGGCCTTCTTGGGTTTACTTATGCTTTTGGATGGAAAGAAAATATCTGCCAGGACAGATGACAAAGCTTTATGAGTCCCCGCAACTTGTGAGAGGGAGATGGATATGCGATCATTTGCAATAGAATTTTCCGCTACCTCTAGAAACTGGATGATAGATTCAAACAAGGTGGCTAGCCTATCAGGGGATTGATGTACACTTGTCCACCGAACTCTTCTCCTGCAATTAATAAGTATCATTCTTGCATCTGGTATGGAATTTGGACTAGGTGTAGCCTCAGAGGTCGGAATTGCTGCCTCCAAAATCAAGGCATTATGATCACTGTCATGTTGCAGCACGACCACAAAATCGACCACCCTGTGCCATAGCCTCATCTTTACTTAGATGTAATCTATAATGGAGGAGTGTCCTACTCTATTAAATGTATGGTTACCAGGTGAATCTGACTTTGCACGTCCATTACATGCCCTTAAAGAATATTTCAAAGTAAAAGATTAAATCTGGAGCGCCAATGGGGTCCAAGCCCTGGTTGGAGGAATATCTGGCTCAGGGATTGCCCAGTGAAGGTCCTCTTCACTGGGGGTTCCTCCGTTAAGGCCATTCAGGGGCTCATACTGGCAATTGAAATCACCACCAATAATCACTGAATAGTTATTAGGAATGGTAGATATGAAGGTAGTCAATTGTTCGAAAGTCGCGGACTCTTGACTATTACTTACAGGTCTAGAATAGACATTGACCCTTAATGTAAAAGTAAGCAAAATGCACAGAATGTCATTTGAAGAGGTCTCTGTCTTCTTAGCTGCGCAACCCAGGTGTGAACCAACCCAAGTGCAGAGCCCACCAGAGGGCCTGCCCTTTCCCCTAGTTGTAGCATCTATTCTAAAAGACGCAAACCCCAGCCGCTGTGGTTCCACCCTTCACCAGGTTTCCTGAAACATACATACGTCATGTTGATCTACAAAAACCCCCCAGTCAGGGTTGGCCAATTTGGAGCTAAGTCCCGCAACATTCCATGACAAAACCTGCATCCTGGATAAGGCTAGAAATCTACCTGCATTAGGGGAATGGGCAACTGTTACAAGTGGTTTACCTTCCCCCTGAGAAATGCTTGCCCTCCTCGCTGTGCAACTAATGCTGTTATGTCTCTTATCAGCTATGGGGGTTAGGGACTGTAGAACCAGTGCAATGGCCTGGTCTGCCCTTGACACAGGCTCAAAGATGGAAATTTTGTTGCACCATTGAGCAATTGCCCCCTATGAGTTTCTCTCTGTATTACATTGGGGTCAACCAACCCTCCACCATACCCCAACCCCAATGTGGCTCCAGGATAATCAGGCGCTCTAGTTGGAAGAACCCTCCCCCAGGGATCCCCCGGGCATACGAAATTCTCTTCCCATCAGTGCGGTGGCTTGAGTCAATCGACCACTTCTAAACCCCCAAATCTATTTGATGTCGGTATGTTATATAACAAAGGTCTGGGGGGTTCCTGCCACAAAATAGGTGCCTCACCATTCTGGATCCCCATCCCTGGCCCCTGTCTTGCTTGCTCTCTGATTACTAGTGCTTGGCCTGGAATATAAAAATAGCCTAGCGGTAAAGACCTAATTCCCACATCCTGCCTATAGTGATTCAAACTTAAAAGGCTAAAGACAGTCATTGGATTTTTTAAATTAATCACTATGCAATCCCCTTGCACATCTTTCTGTCTGTTGCCCACCCAGCTCACCCTACGTGTCAAAAGGATCTCACCTGCGTCTTTATAGGCAAATTGCCTTTGTCTAGCTAGCCAAAACATGCACTTGTTCCTAAGGTTGGTTTCTCTATGCCCGATTTTGAGCTCGGGTACACCAACTAAGACAATTACATACGGGCAAGAGGCAGGGGGTAGATTGATAGCGGGCAAAACTGGCCTTGTTTCTCTTGCCTCTACACTAGATGCAAGGTTGGCTCCCTCAGTGAACCTAGCCCCCTGACTATATGTGCAACCTCTCTCAGTTAGCATGTTGTGGTGGGGCATACCTCTACTCTTTGCCTCAAGGTTTACTGGGTTAATATCAGTGGTGGGAATAAAATTTTGAGCACAGGGGGGTTGGGCCGGGCCTGAGGAATTGCGGGTGCCATGTCAGCCTGACAACGGTCATCCTGTCGCGCTTTTTGTGTTTAGCCCCGTCCTGGCTGCTTGCTTGCATTTTTTGACAGGGTCAGTGACGGCATTCCCCTTACGCACAGGTGTGATGGATGTTTCACATACAAGTACACGGTCCATGGACTGAGACGTAGAAGGATTAATGACCGGTACAGTGAGGGTGCGGGGGGATTCTGGGCCCACTGGGAGGGGCTATAGGTCAGGAGTCAATGACAACCGCCTTTCAGTTAGTTCAATTTCGGTTGCCACCACACCTATAGCCCTCTGCAACATCCTATCAATAGAGGTTGGGGGCAATGAGGACGTGGACTGCGGGAGCGGCGCTTGCTTGTTATCAGTACGGATTTGCTTCCCCATAGTTATTACTTTGCTCAGAGATGATTAGAACCACTATATCAGAGCAGTGTTGACTGGAAGAAGAAAAAAAAAAAGGAGGAGGCAGCCTGCAATAAGTCCAATCCCAGTTAAATAGCCAGGTACAGCACCAATACTCACTGGACTTATAATACCTGGCGATACCCCAAGGCAACGTGCTGTACCTTTAAAATCCTTGACAAGGACCAGGACCGTCCACTTGACTCAGTCAAAAAATACTTTATTCAACTCTTAAAAGAGTGATAAAAGATTGCACATACATATTTTCATTTAGAAACGAGAAAAACCAACAGGTCCTCATAATTATACATTATAGTCATTAGTTAATATTTGCTACGAATCTTAAAAGTAGTAAAAAGATAGTTTAAAAGATAATATATAATTTCAGTTGTTTCTAGGGAGAGTAAATATTCGAATGCTAATTTGTGGTTTCTGATCCCAACAGCAAGTAAAAGTGGTTGAATAAACCGTTTCCTCTGGGGGGTATAAAAACTGCAAAATAAAATAAAGTGCATAGTGCTTTGGCATGAACGACTATCGCGGGGGCATGCTGGGAGTGAAGGGAACCATGAGCCTTGAGCGGGAAAAGCAACTAGGTAATGGATTGTTTTTAACCGCAACCTAGTCAGCAAAAATTTCCGCCTTTCATTTAAATCCATTTGTAAATAAAGTACTGGTTCTCTTTGTAACTGGGGAAAAGGCTCTGGATGATTAGTCGTGTTACAGGTAATATCTGTCCGCTCGTGACTTTGGTAAAAAAGAGATTTAATAGAGACGGACGAAACAGTCTTTAGGGTGTCAGGGTTTGTATAATATTCTGTTACACCCATTTTGATAAAATTCGTTTTAACATATCTTAACCATGGTATATCTAGGCTCTTGTCCAGCGCCATACAATCAGTCAATATTGTCCTACAAAGGGTAGCCTCAGGGTTTTTCCAGATTTTTAACCAAAGCAACAGCAGTTGTAATGCAATGTTATCTTTCAGGTAACTCATTCCTACTTCTTCATGACAAAAAGCAACAGGGGAGCTCTGGGGCACTGATAAAAGTCTCCTTACAAACTTATTTTCCATTACTTGTAGTGACTTACAATTTACGTGTCCCCAGACCCCAGCCCCAAAGGTTACCACTGAGAGGCTTTTACTCTTGTAGATGCATAAAATCTCCTTTGCCGGTTTGTGGCCCAGTCTTTTAGCGAACCTAAAAATGGCATCATTTGATTTCTGGAATTGCATCGCTCTGATATTTAAAGCATGTTTCCAATTAAAATCAGCATCAAATGGTACCCCCAGATAAGTAAAATACGGAACTGTTTTAATTTCTTCACCCCCCAATAAAAATGTCCTTGTTTTAGAATTTTTTGGTCCACATTTCATTATAAAAGATTTCGTACGATTGACTTTTAACCCCAGATCATTCATAAAAGCATTAAAAGAGTCGAGCAGTATTTGTAAGCCATTTGCTGTCCTGGCTATCAGGACAGCATCGTCAGTGCATAATAATACGGGGATTTGACACATGTTTAATCTCGGGAGGTCCTTCCCCACCTCACAGAGTCGAGCTCCCAGTCCATTTATATATAATAAAAAGAGGAAAGGGGCCAGAACACACCCCTGCCTTACCCCTATGTCAGAGGGGGATTCTTCTGTTAAGTTTCCTCCGCTACTGTAGCGTACAGAGACTGAGGTGCATTCATGAAGCCTGCTTAACAAAGTGATAATTGCATCATCGATCCCCATTTGTGACATTATGGACCATAATTTGCAGCGGTTTACGGTGTCAAATGCACAGGTTAGGTCCATAAAAGCTAAGAGAATACTGCCCCTTTGGGCTTTAGTGAACTTTTGGACAATTAATGCCAGGTTTAATGTTTGTTTCACAATGCCCAGTCTGGGCCGAAATCCGAATTGGTACATCAAAAGTGCCTGGTGTTCAAGTGCCCATACTTCCAATTTAGCCAAAATTATCCTGCCCAAGATTTTAACTGAACTATCTAGCAGGGAAATTGGGCAATAGCAATGAGGCTGGGATTTGTCCCCCTTTTTAAAAAATTGGAACTATGATAGCTTCTTGCAAGGTCTTGACTAATGGGCCCACTATTCCTGCCTTAAGGACGTTTGTTATCAACGAGGCACAAAAATCTGGAAGATACTTATATAGATCGACCGGGATTCTGTCCGGGCCCGGCGCTTTCTCTGGGCGGCTATTCTCTATGGCCAACATGACGTCACCCACTTCTATTGAATCACTTAGAGCCTTAGCAGATCTCCTGTCATAGGCGATTTTTGGTGCAGATGGACCCTTTAATAATCCTTGCTTTGGTGAGAAAATATTCGAAAAATGATTAACCCAAGCTTCAGCTGGCACTACAGTGTCTATATTAGTCATTTCGTCACCAGTCATAGGGGATGAGTTTACCACCTCCCAGAATGCTCGTGAGTCTTTGAGGCTTGAGGCAATTTTTAAGTCTTCCCAAGTCTTATCCTTCAAGAACTGTTTCCTTTCCCCGATAACCCTCTTATAATCTTTCCTGGCTTTTACTATTTCGTCCTTGTCCCTGTGGGTCTTTTTTAGGGCTAACCATAGGATCTTATGGGCTTCAGAGCAGCTCTTATTAAACCATCTTGGGTTCTCCGGAACATCTCAACTGGGTTTGGTTAATTTGTCTGACATGGTGATGTTTAAATTTACAAAAGCCCCTATGACATCTTCGGATGAAGCGGAGTCTGAAAGTACTGTTTCAATGTCAGCCTTATTATTTTTCATGAGATCTATGAGGAAAGACGTTTTGTCAACCTTTTCCCATTTAATATTTAACCCCTTGTTTCTATTATATGCTACCCTGGGCTTTGTTTTCTTATCCCTTTTTTTGCTCACAGATAGATTAAGGGTTAGAACAATAGGGTTGTGGTCGCTCACACAGCTTGCCTTACTATACAGCCCTTACAAAGGTGTGATAACTCTTCACTTATCAAGATGTGGTCAATAGTCGAGGAAGATATCGGGCCCACATATGTTGGAATTTGAGGGGTGCTTGCCATTTTCAGATCTTGTGCAAATTTCAGATTCTTGGCAAAAGCTACTCTATTTAGTGAGTCACCATACTGCATGTGTTTGAAATGCTTCAGAGATTGTTCCCTCTCATCATGGATACCACAAGATTCCTGCACCCGTGGGTCACAAATTCCTATGTTAAAATCCCCAGCCCAAATTATTTGCAAATCCTTAATATGATTATTCTGGGCTTGGGTTATAGCATCATCTAAGTCATCTACAATACTTGTCACAGTTTGATCAAAAACTTTGTAGTAATAGTTAATTAAAAGCAGATCAAGTGACTTGGATATGGTAATTAAAAGCAGTTGATAGTATTGAGATTTACACAAAACTTTCACTAAAGTATTTGTCAAAAGGACTGATATAAAGGTAACTAAACCCCCTTTGGCTCGACCTGCTCTTGATGGGACAGCAGGTACATAATAGCCGACAAAACCATCAATATGTAAAGGGTCCAGTGTCCAAGTCTCTTGGCTGGGCCTGCACCGCGGCAGGTCCGGCACCTTTCACGAAATGGCGGCGGACGCCGCGTGGAGCTGAGGCCCCCGTACCCACCGGGAGCACATAGATTGGTGCATCCGGGGCGTCCTGAGCCACTGGTGACTGCTACACTCAGGGCTGAAGCCGGGAGATAACCGTACACCCGTCGGAACTGGCAGAACGGCTGACTGCCACCCGGACTTGCGGAGAATAGGCCCCCGCCGACCTGGGTGAGGCGGTGCGGTGTGACTGGTTGCTCCGCGGCTGGGGAGTTGCTATCGCAGGTGAGCCTGGGAGCTGGCGCTGTGCGAAGGTGCGGAGGGGTCTGGGGGTCAGTCGGGCCCAGGCCCCCTTTGAAATGCGGAGCAGTGGTGCCGCTGGGCAGTTGGAGGCCTGAGTCGAGTTGCCGGTGCGGGTAGACGGTGCAGCAGACAGTGCGGAGGCCATTTCGGGCCTATGCTGTCCCGCGTCTGGTGTCCGCAGCAAGAGTGGGGTCTAGCGTTGGCGAAGTGACGGGCTGGCCCTGGGGGAGGTCCGGGGGCTAGACGGGCCTAGACTCCCCTGGGGGGTCCGGTCTCTTTGGCCAGAGGTGGACGCCTGGACCCCGTTTAGGCCTGAATCACCATCGCAAGCACGAGAGGGCGGGAGTCCATTCTTACCGCTGGCACTGCCCCAGAGAGGGGGATTCCTTCTCTCAGTGACATTGATACACCTGAAGCAGGAGACCCACGGCTCTCTGGCTGGGGGGTCGGCACTACAGGTGCTACTGGCGAGTTGAAGCCGATCTGCCGCCCGGACTGGGGCTCAAGTGGGGGCAGGTCCGGGGGTCGATCGGGCCCAGGCCTCCCCATATGCATTGTTGGGCCGTACAGTGAGACACTCGCCCTTCCTGAACATTCCCACCTAACCGCGCCCTGGAGCACAGCGGGGGGACATCATCAGAAGCACCAGAACACCCAGAGGCTGGTCGGGCCACAAACTGTTTAGAGGGCGCTGCCTTTCCTGTGGGTGGCTGCTTGGACTCGCCACGGGGGTAGGTGTGAGGTGTCCTGTCCCTTTACGTGACGGCTGCGGTCTTCGTGTGTGACCGGGCCGGCGCTACTGGGTCAGCTGTTCTTGGGCCCACGACCTTGTCGACGTTGTAAAATTCGAACTGGGGGCCTGGCGTGCAGTTAGTCCTTTCCCTGCGGCTGGCAGTGCCTGGACGCCTCATCGCCGGCAGCTCATAGTGCCCCCGGCCCAGTTGCAGATCTTGTTCAAACTGTACTAGGGCCCACAGACTGCGCAGGGTTGTGCCCTTGCCGCGGTCTCCATTTCTAGTCCTGGGGTCCGGGGAGAGCACCGAGCAGGCGCGAGGGCTGATGGGTTTCGGACTCTGGGCTGCCCCCTCCCCCCCGCCCCCTCCAGCGCAAAAAGTAGATTCCAGCTTGGGTCACTGGGAAGTGGGGGGGGTCCACACCAGGCGCCAAAATACCGGCATCCTAGACCTTCTCTGGCCCGCAATCATCCTAAAGGAAGAGGGGTGCCTACTGCGAACCCTGCGCGCTCTAGCAAGGAGCGTATAGAAAATTACGCCAGTCTCAGACAGATTCACCATACAACTGGATTCACATGCCGAGTGCGCAGCAAATAGTTATGGGGCGTCTCCGTTCGAATAATCAACTGGACAATCCGTCTCACACCGTGAGCAAGGGAGCTTCGGGGGGCACGGGGAGACCGGCAGAGCCCGTCCACCCTGATCTCTCAACCAAATTGGATACAGTCCTGGCAGCAGTGGAAAGAATAGGTGCGGCGCTTGAGCAGACTCGTGACTCCCTAGAAAGCAGAATAGATGGCATCACAACGGACTTTACGCTCCTGCGAGCGAATCACCACAAGCTGTCAGACCGTGTGCACGACAATGAAGTCGCCCTTGCAGATCTCCAACCAAGAACTCGTAATCATACAGCGACCCTACAGGACCTAATGGACCGGGTCTGCACCCTAGAAGAGAAGGTCGATGATGCCGAAGGGAGGTCGCGACGGAACAATATTCGAGTAATTGGCCTGCCAGATTGAGCGGAGGGCTCGAACCCGGAAGGCTACATAGAGTCCTGGATGAAAGAATTACTGCCCCCCGGATTGTTTTCCCCACAATTTGTTGTTGAAAGGGCGCATAGGGTTCCCGCTCGCCGGCCTCCGCCGGGAGCCGGCCCACGCCCTTTTTTTGTTTCGTCTATTGAACTACCGAGATCGAGATGCCATATTAAGGGAAGTGGGGAAACATCCTGGCCCAAGAGTACAGAACGTTACCGTTGCCTTCTTCCCTGACTACACCGCCGAGGTGCAAAAGAGACGCTCCACCTTTGCAGCAGTCAAGCGGCAACTGAGAGAGCTTGACCTGCGGTACTCCCTACTCTTTCCTGCTCGTCTAAGGGTCGTCCGCAATGGTAACACTAGATACTTTGATACCCCTACAGGGGCCTGGGATTGGCTGGAGGAAAATGGACTTCCGACAAATTTCATTTGCAGAAAAAGACCCGACATAACCGCCGACGAGGTAAAGGCATAGACATGTGGTCAAAATCATCTCCTGTAACCGCCCCGGACCCTGAGCAGGTGAGGTCGGAACGCCAGGAGGCATTACAAGTGTCAGCCGCACTGCATCCAATGAAACCGACGCCACTGTCTGGTCCTGCGGGATCCCCAACGGAGTCCTGAGAAGATGCTGAATCTACTCTGGATTGGTCATCGGGTGCTAGCTCGCCTCACCTACCGGACATCACGTCACAGACGTCAGATGAAATCATTTGATAATGCTGAATGAACAGGCTCTTTCATAACTAAAATGTGCGTAGAGGAGTGACGTTGCTTTACTCTCCCTCCTGCTCGCTCCTGGTTCTCTCCCCCTTTTATTTGGGTTATCCACACCACTGTAGCGACATGCACAGGCAATGTTCCATACATCGCACTTCATTATTGTCAAATGTACGGGGGATGGGCCACACGGACTCGTTCCTATTCTAAGCTTCTCCCCGAAGTCATTCTATGACAGCAGGTTAATTGCCTCACTCAGGCACAATAGTGTGGGTCGATCCTCGGTTGGGATCCGCCCTTATGAAGTTGCATATTAATTTGGTTTCATTGTTGATTTTCCCCACACAGTTATTGCCTCCCTCAGAGACCTGTTGCCATCCCATGCACATTGGTGGTGTCAGCCAGCTGAGTAAGCTGAAAATGGTAGATCCAAACCTTCCTTATGACTAGCCTAAATGTCATTACCTGTAATGTCAGGGGTATACACACTCCCTCTAGGAGATACTCTATATATGCCTATCTACGTCGCAGAGCGACTAGCGTCCCATTGCTACAGGAAACACACTTGACGTGCTCTGAGGCCACCCAGCTCCGTCGCCGTTGGCGTGGGCACGTGTACAGCACTAATTATTCATCTCTAGCACGGGGGTTCTGATCTGGATGAGGGCTGGGGTCCCTTGGGAGGAGGAAGAGGTTGTGGCGGATCCTGCGGGGCGCTATGTATTCTTTGGGGAGCGACTCAATGGGCAACCTATCCTATTGGGTTTTATTTATGCACCCAACACTGAACAGATTGCCTTCCTTGGCAGACTCTTAACACTTCTGACCCGCTGGAAAGACGTTCCTTGGCTAGTGGGGGGAGACTTCAACTCGGTATTAGACGTCTCACTCAATTGTTCCTCCCCCCCGACCCACACGACAGCTGCTTCCAATGCACAGTTTCTACGCTCCTGGATGGGGCACTGGTCCCTGACAGATGTCTGGCGCGAAAGTAATCCTGACGTGCGGATTTACTCCTTTTTATCATCGGTAAATGACCTACATGTACGTTTGGATCGCATACTGTCCTCGGCGTCCCTGATCCCCCTAATCCAAAACAGCGAATACCTGGGTCGCACACACTCACATCATAATCTGCAGATAATGCATCTGAGTTGGGAGGCAGGTCCTCCTCAGTTCCCTACGTGGCGACTGCAAATAACAGCATTGGAGGATCAGGAGTTCCGTGGATCCCTAGGAGCGGCAGTGATTGACTATTTTGAGCATAACACGGTCACCACTGACTCACCCCTGACGGAGTGGGAGGCCTTTAACGTCGTAACCAGAGGGCACTGTTTAGGTCATACATGGAGCATTCGTAAGCGGCTAGACTCATCCCTATCTTCAGTCGAGCGACAAATCCTCCGGCTTGAATCATTAGCCATCAGCAAACCGGAAGCAAAGAAACAGATGGATGTCATTCACACTGAACGTGCTGAATTACTGGAAAAGCTGCGCTGTCACAATTATCTGGCGCACTCCTCTCGCACTCACTTGACAGCGGATAAGGCAGGCAAATTACTTGCTTATTTAATTCGGCAGGAACACCCACACCGACCCATACAACTATTAGTGGACTGGGCAGATGAAATACAACAAAGAGACATTCACGAGGTTATGACGAAGCATTATGCCAAGCTATACATGTTGGGCCGGCGTGGTGACAACCAACACATCAGCGAGTTTCTGGACTCTGTTGAAGTACCCACACTGACTGTTGACCAGTTCCTAGAATTAGATTCCCCACTAACAATAGAGGAAGTCCGGGAAGCACTGAAGTTGCTGGCGTCTGGGAAAACCCCGGGGCCAGATGGACTCCCAACCGAATTCTTTAAGACTTATGCTGAAACTCTGGTGCCCCGACTGCACGCCTTATATACCTCGGCGGTAGATAGTATGACCCTGCCCCCATCAATGAGCACTGCTAATGTGGTTTCATTACTAAAACCGGGTAAAGACCCATCGTCCCCTGGATCATATAGACCTCTAGCGATTTTGAATACATATTATAAAATATTAGCAAAGATACTGGCAAACCGATTGGCGCCGTGAGTCCCCGCTCTGGTGCATCCAGACCGGAATGGGTTTGTTCCCGCTCGCAATATTGTCTTCAATATCCCTCGATATTTTAGGGTGGCAGAGTACGCCCCTTTGAACTGGCCTCGCTCGGGCTGCCTGCTGCTTGATCTCGAAAGAGCTTTCGACTCTTTGGAATGGGAGTATCTCTTCATAACCTTGTCTAAATTTGGCACAGGGCCATACTTTCTTAACATGGTGAGGCTGTTATACAAACGTCCGACGGTTCGGGTTAAGATGGGACCTTATGTCTCAGAGCCTATAAAAGTGGGGGGGGGGGAATAGACAGGGCTGCCCATTGTCCCCCCTTCTCTTCTTGTTGGCAGTGGAGCCACTTGCAGCATACATCCGAACCCATGTTGACATGGGCATTCCCTTAGGGGACGGCACACACACAATTTCACTATATGCGGATGATTTGTTGCTGTATGTGAGAGATCTCCACACCATCCCGTCATCACTAAATCTGGCACTAATCAGGTTCGCCAGAGCCTCAGGACTGCAAGTAAATGCATCAAAATCCATTCTCTCTCCTTTCTCGGGGGCAACTGTGGACCCGGGATACACTCTTGGGGGAGTCACAGTGCTGTGGTGTACTGGTGCTTTTAGATACTTGGGGATACAGGTGTACCATGACAGAGATGACCTCTTCGAGGGGAACATTATCAGGGCCTCCACTGCCATTCAGTCGCAAATGGGCTTCTGGAAGTCCCTACCATTGGCTGTATCGGGAAGGGTTGCCCTTACAAAGATGGTGATCCTCCCTCGCCTCCTTTATTACTTCGCTACTCTGCCTATTTACATTTCGCCCCCATACTTTCGTAAGTGGGAAAGGGTAATCAGGGATTTCATTTGGGGGTGTCGAGACATAGAGTCTCTTTGAGGAAACTGTATTTGTCAACAGAGCAGGGTGGGCTAGCAGTACCCAATTTCGAACACTATTATCTAGCCGCACACTTACAATGGATAGCTAGATGGCTGTCTTCACGACACCTGATGGATACAGCTTCTTTGCACCCTCCAATAGCACGCCACACCCTGCTTAGTGCATTCCATCCATGCGCGAAACCTTGGGTCCTGGGGTCACTATTGCCTAATATAGCATATAAATGCTACCGCAGATGCCTATTTCTCACTAAAGGCACTATACCGTACGCCCCAGCCATCCCCCTACTGGGGGCGCCGTGGGGTAACACATACACCACAGCAGCTGAACTGTGAAGCTGGGACACGGCAGGTATTCAAGACACCGGGGATCTTTTTCTTGATGGCTCTCTCGTCCCGTACTCTGAGCTTATATCTGATAAAAATATGCAGCCTGGACAATTCCCATTACATCATGCACTCATAGCCTCTCTGTCTTCTAAGTGGGGCAATCTGGCTTCGGAACCGCCCATGCACCACACAATACAATACCCTACACATGATGGGGGAGGGGGGACACCTGACTCGTTTGTTCGCGTCATCATTACGACAGCACACAGCAATCGATCTGAGACTGCATTGGGAGGACGATCTGGGGCATGCTTTCACGGACAAGGAGTGGGAGTCTACTCTGGAGGGGCCAGCAAACGTACCTCGTAATCAACGTTTCAAACAGATACA
Organism: Calotriton arnoldi; assembly: GCA_963921515.1. Classification (NCBI taxonomy): domain Eukaryota; kingdom Metazoa; phylum Chordata; class Amphibia; order Caudata; family Salamandridae; genus Calotriton; species Calotriton arnoldi. The sequence continues at coordinate 591,459 of CAWUFW010003586.1, forward strand.
ATATTTCATAATACACCGGGCATACCTCGCCCCGGCCCAGATTAATAAGTATTTTCACCTAACAGACGCGGCCTGCCCCAGATGCAACCTACCAGATGCCGACATACTACATATGTTATGGCATTGCCCTGCTCTAGGCGATTACTGGTCTAACATAGCAGACACATTGGCCACCAGCACTGGACGTGACATTCCCTTCCGCTGGGAGACATACATTTTACACCTCTTTAGTAGGAGCAAGAAGAACAGAGTTTCCTCCCGATTCTTAGATTTGGGCCTGGTAACCGCGAAACGTTTGATCACCAAAAGATAGAAATCCCCGATAGCTCCCCACACAATAGCTTGGCAACGATCACTGCTGAACTGGGCTAGGGCAGAAGGGGTGGCCTTACGAAGAGAGGATCTGCTGGGACTGCGCAAGATTCCCTTGGGTAGTAACTGGGATGTCATAGTAGCAGACTTACAGGGCCTAGTGGCAGTCACGGAAGAAGCACAAGCGGAGACGGGATGCCAGGTTCTCCAAGTCTCTGGCTCTACTGGTGCACACGTAGAATCCCGGGAGGGACACAGCCCAACTGACATAGGCTAGGCACCGCCATCAAGGAGTTTACGGGCAGCTATCACAGACAGGGTTCTCACTGGACACTACATCTGGCAACAGGTCTCAGGCAATATCCCTGATTATTTTGCTTTGTCCCTATTTTGTTGTAACCTACTTCCACAGTTTGTACGAGTGGGGCATCATGCTCAGCTAATAGGCTCGCTAGATACCGCAATATCTCACTAAAATTAATTTTGCTACTGCAATGATAATCGCTAAGTAATAAACTAAGCCGCCAAAGTTACAGGTTACTACTGAATCACCTTACTCTGTATCACGAGCTGCGATAACCTAATGTTATAACGATATATGATGTCACTACACTAGTGTACATTTTCGTAATGTTTAAGCACAAAATGTCAATAAAAAGATTTAAACAAAAAAAAAAAAGAGGTGGGAGGCCAAAGTCTTCATAGGCCTAAGACGAATGTTGGCTGGGCGCTTCTCCAGAGGTCCTAAGTCTCTCTGCATATTTTGCTCCAGTTCGCCTACGACTAGCAAGCCCTCGAAGAGGACCACGTGAAGGACTGGTCCTCTAGGAAGCCCTGGAAGCAGCTTATAAGTAATTCTTCTGCTTCTTGATGTTGGTTCCACACAAGGGGTAGGATTGTTCTCCAAACCTGGCCTTGGCATTTGTGCATCATTGTTCTCCAAATCTGGCCCTGGCGTTGGGGTCATTATGAGCCTGGAACCAGAACCTCTTTCTCATTTCCCTGAGTTTCCAGGCCCTGGCACTGATCCTACACAGTTTATAGCTTTCACACAATGATTATGGCCCTCTTCCGCTCTATCCTGCCTCACTCTGGTGTGCCTGTGCGCTCCAAGAAGGTGTTAGGGCTCTTACCAGTCTTCCAGTCATGACTCTGTCACCGGTTGACCCAGTTCGTCCTCATCTTAATGCTGCTTCTCTGCTGGTTGAATCTCCTCCTTCACCAAAGGCCTTACTGATTGCCTCACCATCAGCACCTTTTAAGAGGCTGCCAATGCTGATTTCAGATCTGTTACAAGTCATAGCAAATTTTCCAATGATGAAGCCCATTTTAGTCAGAACCAGAACGGTTGATGGTGGAGGACTCCTCTTACAAGCCATTACATCCTGTAGAGTACTTTGGCAGACAGCAGTGGCTGTTTGGCTCTGATTTAGTCTTCTTTCAGATATAGAGCACTGTGTACCACAATGATCCTGACAGCGGTGAAACGGGCAACCTTCTTCCCCCCCAAATGGGATGGATGCTGGTGACTATTTTCCCTGAAGAATGCCAGCGGCCTAGATACTTCCCCAGAGGTACACTTTGTGTGTCTGTAAGGACCTCTCAGAGAGGAGATTGCTTCAATTGAACAGAGGTCTTTGAACTTCCTTTTCAGAAATTTTACATCCAGCATCCTTCTTAGTTGAATCGTTGCCACCCATCAACAAATAATTGCTGGAGCTCCTTTGAGCCACGTGGAGCAACCAGCATACGCTACCATCATACGACTCATTGGGACAGAAAATGTTTGACTGCTCATCATTGTCTGAAGAGTCTTGTACTCCAGGCTTTTACTTCCTCTAATCAGACTGCTGACTACTTTCATTCTACTCCCACTGATAGGTAATTGAAAAGAATCAAGGAGCTGGATAAGAAAGTCATCTCTTTAAGAAGGCAACTTGTCTACCGTCTCAAAGCTCTCATGCCCTGTGTGTGTGGTGGTTCAGATGGTCATTACAAACCTCCCTAAACATATCACCAGTTCATGTGCTATTCCATTACCATCCTGGATGCATTCCACAGGCTTTTCAGTGGATCCAGCCCCCGCAGCCAGTGCTTCAGCCTAGTCAATTCTTTTAGAGCTCCCGGAGATGTGGTGGCTGCAAAGTTGTCAAGGACAGCAATGGCAGAACTCTTTTTTTTTTAACTCTATTTATTGGATTTTTTAGGTATAAACAGAGGAAAGAAATGCATCACTATCATTATGCAGCGTTCAAAAATTGTACATGACATTTTCCAAAGGTAACATGGCCTGAGACAGGGAAATGGTCAATTCATGTCCCGCATGACCTCTCGTACTCACCCTTCCTCCCCACTATCCCGTCCCCCAGTGGCTCCACCCAATCCCCCACTCTCTAAGAAGACCGCCACTGCTTCTATGTCCGGGTCCACAACCTGTAGGAGCGAAAATAGGGTACGCAAATTATGCAAGGTTGACCACCCAGGAATAAACCCTGACTGATTGGGCCGCACAAGAGAGCTCATGAGGAGACTCAACCTGTTCGCGAGTACCTTGGCCAAGATTTTAACATCACAATTTATGAGGGATAGTGGTCTGTATGATTCGCACTTATCACCCGACTTTCCTAGTTTTAACAACGAGAAAATTGTCGCTTCTTTCATGGACTTAGGAAGAACTCCCTCCTAACTAGCCTCATCATATACCTTCTTAAGGATAGGAGTCAGATAGTCCACAAATGTCTTATAAAAGTCAGCCGGTAGGCTGTCCGAGCCAGGTGCCTTACCACAAAGTAGCTGCATCACTGCCACTCTAATCTCATCCTCATCAATCTCCGCAGCCAGGAACTCACTTTGTGCATCTCCAATCCACCCTAACACCACATCCTCCATGTTACTAAGAAAATAGACTTTCCCCCTGGAGGAGAACAGGGATGAATAGAATTCAGTAAAAGCAATGGCAGAACTTTTCCATCTCCTCCTTGGCACCTCTTGCAGAACCCCTGTAATCTGCCCTTGAGGGAGCACATGTGGCCCCTATGGCGGGAGGGTGCCATGTAATATGGCACTCTGGCAGTCAATCACCTAGGACCATTGAGGCTTCCAAATTGTCAAGTAAGGCTACACTGCTTCCTTCCAGGAGATGCTGCTTCCCATTCCACATCTCCACTGCCGCCTCAAACAAGCATGCATTAGCAATAGAATGTTCTCCCTCTGCTAAGTAAAGAGGCAACAGAATTATTCCCACAGAATGATATGAGGCAGGGATAACATTCCAATTATGTTCTTTGTTCCTAAAAAAGTGGCCTCCATCCCATTCTGAACCTTCACATTCTACATTCCTTCCTGCAGAAGGAGAAGTTCAAAATGCTTTCCATGCACAGGTCTTTTTGGCTCTGGAACTGGAAGACTGGATGGTGTCCTTCAACTTGTATGAGCTGTACTTTCATGTTCTGATCCTCCAGTCACACAGGAGGTACCTGCATTTCATGGTGGACTCCACGCACTACTAGGTCATAGTTCTCCCGTTCAGGCTGATGTCTCCCCGAGTCTTTGCAAAAGTGTTGTCAGTTGTCACAGTGCATCTTTGCAGGTTGGTAATCTTTGTATTCCCATACCTCTACTACTGGCTGCTGAAGGCATGATCAACGCAAATAGTACCAGACTACTTGCAGGACACAAATACCCCTGGGTTTCTGATCAACTTCCCTAAGACCCACCTTCAGCCCACCGAGTGTCTCCTCTTCATCAGGGTGAAGCTGTACACTGTCCTTCTCAGGGTCTTCATGCTTCCCCAGTGAGTTCAGGTCATTAAGGCAAGGACCCTGATGTTCCTGAAGTGAGCTCTACTTCCAGCCTTGAGGCCTCTGCTCCTGGGCCTGCTTTCCTCTCGCCTCTTGATCGTGCCCCACGCTCAATGGCAAATGTTTACATCGTGGAGTCCTGAAGGATAGTTTTAGGATTTCCCTGGATACAACTCGAGATCTGCAGAGGTAGTTGCTGTCAAACCCCCTCACCTTTGGGATATCTTTGTACACCCTTCCGGCAGTATTCCTGTTGGTTACAAATGCCTTCTCCTTCAGCTGGAGTAGTCATCTCAATGCATTGGAGGTCAGAGGCCTGTGGTCACCTTCAAATTAATCTGCTCAAGCTGCGGTGACCAATCTGGTCCTTAAGGCATTCCTACCTTCCGTTCCTCCAAAGTCAATCGATCCAAGTGCTGATAGACAATACAGCCATGATGTGTTGCACCACAAGCAGGTTGGTGTGGACTTTGGCCCTCTCTGCCTCAAGACCAAAGGTCTGAAGGTTTGATCTTGGGCTCAAGATCTCAGATGTTTGGCTTGTCATGAGCCTTGTAGCGGACTTACTGAACGTGCAGGCTGACAATCTCGTGCCATCTTGCAGATGTTATAGCAGATTCTCTATAAAGAAAAGTCTGAGTTTCAACGTATATTTTTTCAACAAGCACAGCTGCGTGGAGTCTAGTTGTCAAAGGATCCAGGATTGCCATTATTACAGATATTTGAGAATGCATAGTATTTGCTTTGATAATATAAGTCAATACTAAGCCAATCGGGGGCAGGTGCCTGGCAAAAAGGCAAGTATTAGCAGTTCTTGACTAATCAACAAAAGACATGTAACTGAACAGACCTTTGCAAAGTAATGGCAGGGGTGCTATGGAAATTTCCCTTAAGCAACATACAGGAAATATCTGCATGTATTTGTTAAATGGGCAACAATTATGGTTTTATTGCACTGAGATCATAGTATACATTTATATCTTTTCTGTCCTGAAACATCCTGCAAGCTCAGCGTATTGCTTTTTCTTTTGCAATCAGACCTAACATTAGGGCTCCTACTTGCATACATATTTGATACTGTTTAACAGATACATACTCCTAAATGCAATAAGTTTCATCCTCACTGATAACGAGTGGAATCTTCCCTCGGAGGTGGTTCAGTCCATCTTCGCCATTTGGGGCAGCCTTCTGGTGGATCTTTTTGCAGTTCACCTGAATACTCAGTACTCAGTACCCACAGTCTTGTGTGCTGTAGGAGGCATGTTGCCTCTGTTTAATGCATTTACTTCCATTCCTCTGGTTGCTTGGGTTCTGAGGAAGATTCGTCAGGCCTGTGTGCAAATGTTCTTAATCAAACCAGACTGGCCACCGAGGGTATGGTACTCTGATATGGCCTGCCTGCCTCTGCACCTTCCTCTTCTGCTACGGGAGGCCCTAATCTAGCAGTGGGAGGGGCAAGTCCTCCACCCAAATCTCCAAAGTCTCCACCTTCATCCCTGGAGACTGAGCGGGCAATCTGAGTTCTACCTGCTGAGGTGGTGGGCATGATTTTGTCAGTCTTTCTCACCTCTACCAAATCAGTCTATTCTGTGCATGTCTTTTTTTTTTATCTCTTAGCACCCCAAAGTGGAAGATGACCCCTCTGAAGGCACGCTTTTGTGATATTATTGTGCTTTGTGCTTTCTTGGCCAGGCAAGGCTTTGCTTTTGACCTCGGTAATAGATATTTGTTGGCCCTTTAATCTTTTCTTTGTTTACTAAATCATCCATCATTGTTTGAGTCTCCTGTCGTTTTGTGTTTTCTGGATGGTTTGCTCCATTTGTTTCCCCGTTCTCCCTGTATAATGCTTCAGTGGGATCTTAACTTGGTGTTCATGTACCTGATGAGTTCACCCTATGTACATATGCACAGTTGTCCTTTGCAGTAGCTTACTACAAAGACTCTGTTCTTTATTGCCATGATCTCTGCTCAGAGTTGTCACAAGCTGTAGTTTTGTTTGTTCTTCCTCATTTTGTCTGTACTAACTAGTTCTTAGGACTAAGTTCTTTCCTCCTGAGCTACCTTCTTTCATGTCACCAAATTTCTACCCTCCTTCTCATACCCCACTGAGGAGGAAAAATGAATTACCCTGCCTCTATCCTCAGAGGGCCCTCAGTTTTTACTTTGACAGGACCAGCTCGTTCAAGGTTGTTAATCAGCTTTTCCTTGGCTATGCAAGTTCCAAGAAAGTCAAGGCGATTCAGAAGTGGACCATTTTCCTCTTAATTGGATATGGTCTTCAAATGAAAGAGCCTCCTGGAGGCAACAGCCCCCCCCGCCCCCTCTCCACAGCTTATTCCATGTCCTCTTCACTATCCAGGTGTATTCCTGTCATGGATATCTGCCGGCCTGGAAGTGGCCTTAGATTCACACTTTCACCATTCATTATTTCTTTCTCTCTGAAGTCCACAGCGATGGCCATTTTACAAAATCTGAGACGCAGACGTCTGGTTTGACCATTGCTACAGACCCACCACTTCAGAGGTTCTGCTTGGGTATTGATTCAACCGATGAGAAATCCGGAGTGTGAATTTTCCATCAGACGAACAAGTTACTTACCTTTAGTAACATCTTTTCTGACGGAAACTCTATCTTAACTGCAAATTCCGGCCACCTCCCTGTTCTGAGGTGTGGTGTAGTCATGCGATTTTTAAAAGGTCTCAAGTTAGTTTTGGTACACTGCAACTTCTGTGAATCTTGTTGGTATTTTTATGGCCTCTGTGGGCGTGGAAAAAAGGATGAGAAACTCACATCAGTGAGCATGGGTGGCACCTTATTGACTCAGTGATGTCATATCCAGGGGTGGGTACTGGAGCCTGAGCCATGGTGCCACCTATTGGTGCTGGGGAGCGATTTCACTTTTCCAGATCCTATCTGGCACCGAGAGGAGATTCAGGAGGTGAGGAATCTGCAGCTAGATAAGGAATCCACAAGAACGATCGTTCCTGAAGGTAGAAATCTCTCAGTATCACACTGCTGTGTCACATAAAACGTGTGTGTGTGTGTGAGAGAAGACAAGTATAAAGAGTAACACAGTTGTCTGTGCTGTAAGACATTTTTACACTAACACGGCCCCTGGGTTCTGTGAAAAAATGAATGATAGTCACATCACCTTGTTTCTCTGGGAAACAGAGGAGCTATACAAAGGTATTTGGATAGCCTGTCTGCCTGTTCCTGGCCTGAACACAACAGGACAGACATTAGGAATGTTGAAAACCCGCCTGGCCTGAAGTGCTCCCAACAGATACCAATGAGAACTGTTAGAAGCAAAACAGATTTAAACAACTGCCCTGCTTACAGAAAAAGAATACATAAAGCAGCAAACATTAGAAGAAGAGTGGCTTGAAAACTTACCAGGTTAGGAAGAAACGGAGCCAATACTTAACCAGGCCACAGTTTAGGTACAGATCAAGACATCTGGGCTGTATGCCAACAGTGGTTGTTGCAGGTGTGCATTTTAATGCATTGGAGTATCAGTGGGTAGGTTATTTTGGGATGGATCCGTGGCAGTATTTCTAAGTTTTCTTAGGCTCACATAGGCCCAGAGCTCCTAAAATAAGGGAAGCGTCTGACATTTTGCTCTCCTAGATACTCATGGTCTCTCCTACACCCTTGTCTCTTTGTAGATGGCCAGTGGGACTTAAGCAATTACCACCTGATGGACCTGGGCCACACGCACCACTCCATCCGCTGCATGGCAGTGGTATACGACCGTGTCTGGTGCGGTTACAAGAACAAAGTGCACGTCATCCAACCCAAAACAATGCAAATTGAGGTAAGGTGGAAATTAAACTATGGCGGGAATTGGAAGCAGGTCCAGACAGAAGTTTCTAAATGCAGTACCACTCTTAAGCTCTGATTACAGGTGGAGCAAACCCTGCATTTCGACCCTAATTAATTTTGGCAGGTCAAACCTGGTGAAAATCACTGGGAGGAAAACATGTAGAATAATATGATAAATGTGGAATTCAGTGTGAAAAACAGAAGTTAAAGTGCTATTCCTAATTTCCCATTGTAAAACAGGGAATATGAAGGATTTAATATATCCGATAAATACTCCCACCAGCTTCCCACAGTGTCGTTATTTACAGAGGGTAATATTTACCTCACCCTTCTTCCTCCCACTCGGAATCAGGGCCTTAGTAGAGAATTTGCATAATGCAGTAAAGTTCTACATAATGACCAGCGTTATTTATGTTTTCCCCCCTGTGTCCATTCAGGCTTTTTCTTAAAATAATGTATATTTTTTTCTTACAACTTTTCATATGAACAGTTAAATCTGTTGACTGCCTTTGTATGTCGAAAAATGTTTCCTTTCATTGGCCTTTCCTGTGTTTTCCTAACAGTATGTGTCCTCACTGGCTAACCCTAAGAGTGCTTTTTCTGTCAAAATACTACTTGTACTGTGTCTATTCAATTTAGAAACTTGAATGTTCTACATCCTTTTTACTTGTAGTGGACAAAATTGTTGGTCTTTACTCATTTGCAGTCGGTATGCATACAGCAAAAAACACATGTTTTGGCATTGAGAGAGGGTGTGCCTGTCTGCTAAAGTGTCAAGGATCTTTAATCTCTAAAGGTTAATTGAAAGCTCATCACCGGAAAAGCACAATGTGAGGAGAAATGGGTACTGTGGAAGAAATAAGTAAAACAAAATCTCCAAAAATGTTTTTGTAAAGATCTGAAAAATTGGATAGGTGTTGGTAACAGCGAAAGCTTTCATACAAAATGCAGAGCACATTTCACAAAGATAAACTTAGACCTGAAGTCTAAGACCCCAATTTACAAAGGTAAACTCAGACCTGAAGCCTAAGGTACAAATTTACAAAGTTAAACTTAGACCTGAAGCCTAAGGGCCCAATTTACAAAGGCAAACTTAGACCTGAAGTCTACGTTTAGGCCTGAAGCCTAAGGGCCCAATTTACAAAGGCAAACTTAGACCTGAAGTCTACGTTTAGGCCTGAAGCCTAAGGCCCCAATTCACAAAGTTAAACTTAGACCTGAAGTCTAAGTTTAGACCTGAAGCCTAAGGGCCCAATTCACAAAGGTAAACTTAGACCTGAAGTCTAAGGGCCCAATTCACGAAGGTAAACTTAGACCTGAAGCATAAGGGCCCAATTCACAAAGGTAAACTTAGACCTGAAGTCTAAGTTTAGACCTGAAGTCGAAGTTTACCTTTGTGAATTGGGCCTACAGTGTCTGCGGGGATGAATAAATCACTGCAAGTGAAACCGTAGGCAAATGGGTCAGGAATAAAAAGTGACAAGATGTGGAAATGTATAAATAGTAACTAATGTTTTTATGGCGACTGACGAGCATGTTTGCTTAGCTTGTTCTTTTATACTGTATGGGAAATTATTTTAACTGTATATAGGTATTGTATGCTCTGTGCTTTTTATGGTTTTGTTCATAAAAGCCAAATAAAGACAATGTTGACGTTTTTTGTATATAGAGTAGCATGCAAAGTACTCACAATGCTTGCGTGGAGGAATTAATCACTGTAAGTGAAACACTAGGCACAAGGGTAAGCAGTTGTTTCTGTTTACTGGTAGAGTGAACCACCATTCATGACCTGAAAAAAAGCTGTAATTTCAAAACAGTTTTGGGCCCTTGAAATTAATGTACTAAGCAAAAAAAGCAATTGGTTATAAAAACAACCAACTCTGGAATATTCACACACCTGGGGCTGTATTATATAAAGTGCCCTGGGGGGCAATGGGTGCTTGCGCGCCCCAGGGGCACTTTGGTATTACAGAAGGTTCTGCAGACGTTTGTGCAGCCCTTCTGTAATACCAATTGCGCTGGCTATTGAAAAAGACCAAGCCTAAACCTGTTCAGCTCATACGTGCTTTTTACAATTAAAAGATATGGCTCAATGAAAGGAGTGGACTTCAACAGGAAGTGGACACGAACTCTGGTTTCGAAAGGGCAACCTCTTCTCTAGAGGTAGAACTCAGCCGACAAAAGTTTTCTTTAGCCCATTTACGGTCAGACCTCACAATTCCCTCAGGAGGGACTATAGAGCTCACTCCTACCTAGACTCTGAGAGAGGCCCTTAATGTACTTGAGCCAAGGAATATGGAGACACCTATCTAGGACATACAGTCTTTTAAAATCTCCTTATTTAATTAGGCTGCGGGCCTTGTCCAAATATCTAACCATAAAGAGAAAGGGCGGAATGCCTTAATATCTGTTATATACCCCACGCCCAGTTCTTCGTGCACCGAAAATATTGGTGCGCTATGCAGGACATATAAAAGACGTCTTAAAAAAGAGTGTTCCATGGTCTGCACTTCGGCCTGATCAACAAACCCCCAGACCTCACTCCCATAGACTGCCTTCCATTTAGTCATCATTATTTCCCAACTACTCTCCTGTGTTTATCAGCAGAAGAAATAAGTCTAAACACAGTTAAACATATCCTGTCTGGAACAGTTGTAATTACGCCAAAACCTCTCTGCACAAGCTAATCCAATCGTGCAATATATGCAAATGATTTGCCATACAATCCATAATAAACAGTCTTGGTGCATAAAAGACTTAAGAACAAACATTATAAATGTATTAAACATTTCTCCTTAGCGTAAATTAAAAGAGAAATACATCCATTGAGTCATCATTATTTTGCCAACTGTTTAATGCATTTAATGGCAGAGGAAATAAATGTATACACTATTACAGATAGTTAATCGGTCTGGAGCAGTTGTAAATATGCCACAGCCTCTTTGCACTTCCTTATGTTCAAAATCTTCAACAGAGGTGTTAGTATCCGTGTTCTCTGTTCCCTATGCAGCTCACAAAAAAGAGCATAAGCAGTTGGGATTGAGGCATGATTGAATTACATGGGCACGGTGCCAAATCTTTTGCAGTAAACACATTAGAGGGGTAGGACACCAAAAAATGGGCCAGACCAAGTCTGAACCTCAACAAATAATATCTCTGGTGGCGTGGAATCTTTAACAAATATGGCTTAATGTTAGCTGTTGTACATAAGGGAGGTATGCCATCACCAACCCCTTCCTTAGTTCACTGTCCTGTCTCTTTTCGGCTACCTGGTTTAGAAGTTCTCTTTTTTACCAGAGGTCCAACCCAACGATCTATGGACGTAGGATTTGAGAACAAATCAAACCTGTCAATTGATCGGAGTTCTTTTTTTACATACATAAGCCATTTAATCTGGTGTGCCCCTGAAAGATTTAAGCAGTCATCATCATCAAATTTCTTTATTCGGTTTCATAATCAAGAAAACCATAAAAGCACAGTGTAAAAACCAGGATAAAATAGCATGGTACAATAGATACAATCTCAAAAACAAGCCTGTACAGGAGCCAAGTTCAAATAATAAATACAAAGTGCATCAGAAATACCAGACATCGGTAGTGTTGGGATAAAACTACTGAAGACAATACATTTAAGTCAATAGCAAAAGGTAAAAAAGAAAATTAGGGAGCAACCCAACTTAAATGTATCCACTTTAAGCAGTCAGTAATCACTGATGTGTTAGTGATGCTTCGGGCTAGCCCAAACTGACAGCCAGAGCAAAGTGGATGCAAGTTTTAATACATCTCCCAAATACTGTAGTCCTAATTCCATAGAGGAATGCTGAAAGGGAGGGACACAAGTCTTTGCAGAAATTCGTTTTCACTAGTCTGTAATGGCGAGTAATCAGTATGCCCCCAAACCCCAGTGCCACAAATGGCAATTGATATGGGTTAAGCTTTATAGATGGTAATCGCTGCATCTAAGGGCTTGGACCATAACTTAGAGGCAAATTTGAATAGGGAACGCTATAGCTTGTTCAAACTGCCTTCCCCTTACACACTTCAGATGCATCCAAGTACTACTATCAAACGTGACCCCCTGATAAGAAAATGTGGGGAAACATTTGAGGGCAGTGCAACCAATGCGGAAAGGAGTTAACCTCCTACGTTGTTGCCCGCAGACCATGGCATAACATTTGGCTTTATTCCTAGAAAGACCTAGTTCGGACATAAAGGCCACAAAGCTGTCTAGAAGTCTCTGGAGACCCCTTTCCCGTTCAGGCAATATGCACGCAGTCATCTGCGTACATAAGTACTAGTAACTGTTCTGACCCCATCCTGGGCGGGTCGGCTGCAGCTTCATTCAGACAATCCTCTCGGCCGTTAATATAAAAACTAAAAAGAAAGGGTGCCAGCACACAGCCTTGCCTGACACTCTTTCTAATCTTTATGTATGGAGTACATTCCCCATTTGGCCCATACCTAATCCTGCCTTCTACGTCTGCATGCAACTGGGAAAGTAGGTGAACAATTTTGGGATTAGCACCTTTACTTAGTAACATAGTCCACAACTTTCCCCTAAAACATTATCGAAGGCTGCACTTAGATCCATAAATGCCAGAAAGAGGCAACCCTCTTTGGTGACCACATATTTACTCATCATTAAATGAAGATTCGGACACTGGTCTGCCGTCTCTAGGCCCTGTCTAAAGCCATACTGTGCAGGTGTTAAAATGAACTTTTCATTTGCCCAGTCTTCTAATTGATTTAACAAAACTCTACCCAGTATCTTGGTTGTAGCGTCAAATAGGGACATTGGCTGGTAACAATGTGGGTCACTTCTATCTCCCTTTTTAAAAATTGGAACAATAGTTGCCCTTGTCCAAGATTTCGGAGGTGCTACACTATTCGCACTCCTTGGCATATTCACCAGTATTGGGGCCCAAAGGATCAAATTGTCTTTAAAAAGGTCAACAGGGACCCCATCTGGTCCCGGTACCTTGTGGCTTGGGCATCTGTTTACCGCTGAAATGACATCCCAGAGTGCAATTGTTAGCTCATCGGTACTTGCTAAATTGTCTAAATCTATCATAGAGCTATGTTCAGTGGATACCTGGTCATTACAGTTGTAAATTTGGTAAAATAATTGACCCAATCATGTTCACTGATAGTTACCTCTATTCCAGTGCTTGGGCTACTAAAAAGGAAAGGGGCATTGACTACCTTCCAAAACTGAGTCACGTCATTCCTCACGGAACCACTAACCAACTGCTCCCAAGCCTCCCCTCTGATTTCCTTCTTCCTTCTCCTTATGGCTTCTTTATACAGCATCCTACATTTCCTAATATCTGATAGGACCCTTGTGGAGCTTTTGAGAGCATGTAAAAGGCTACTATGGGCTTGTGAGCAGGTCTTATCAAACCATTTGCTAGACCTCGATGGACGGTAGCACTTAGATGCCGTTAATTGCTCTATTGCCTTCTCGCAGATTTCTGAGAAGACGATCAAAACTAACTCCAGGTCGGGTTTATCACTGAGACAGAGCACAAACAGATCCCTACAATTCACCACAAGCTGCACTAGAAAATCCTTAGGTTCAACATCCCGCCATTTTCGTTGTATTCCCCCATTTCTTGTGTATTTGATCGGGCAGGCCATCTTTTCCAGATGTACCAAGGGCAGCCCTACACTTAAGCTTAAGACCAGCGGGTTGTGATCACTTATTGCACTGTTCAGAATCTGACATTTATAGATCTTTCTAACCCATGTCTTGGACAATGCAATAAAATTGATTGTGGATCCTTTACCTCTGCCTGTGTCTATTACCTGATATAAGGTTTCACTTGCAGCCAAATCAGTACCAAGGATAAGATCGTAAGTCGGAAGCCTATTCAGTTTTTCACCACATGGGTTATGGACAAAATGTGAAAGATTAGAAAAATCGTTATCCACTAAGCCACAAACATAATCATCAGCAATATGGCAAAGCCTAAGATTGAAGTCGTCCTCCCCATAATATTACATAACCTTATTCAAACCTGATAAAACTACAGCTAGGGGACATGCAAATGAGTGAACAATTTGTACATTGCTGCTAACAAAAATTATTATTGTAGAAGTTGATGAGTATTACTAAAGGTGCCCAGTCAGGGTCAAACAAATGATTTGAAAAAAAGGGGGAGTCCACATAGGTCTTCACTACCTTGGCTGCCAAGGTGGTGCTTATTAAAGTTAGAAGGCCACCACTATAATGCCCGGAAGAAGATGGAGTTGCAGGTAAGAACACAGATAAAAAGGCATTACATGCTTATTGGACCATGACCAAGTCTCCTGGAAGCATACAATCTGCTGTTTTGATATTAGGGTAACCCAGTTGCTATCAGACAGTTTGCTACTAATATCCGTAATGTTCCAAAAGATGACACTCATATCAGGGGGCGTAAACACAATGCCTGTTGTATCTTGCACTTTCAGACTTTTCTTGGGCAGTTGACCAAAGCAATTCTGTCCTTTCGGCAATGGGCCAAAAGAATAATCAGGATTGGTTGCAACAGGCATAACCACTAAAGAATCGTAGAGGGATAGTTGAATGGCAGTGCCCGTATCCTGTTCCCCAACATCAGATAGTACAGAGTAATGATTTCAACCAGTCTTTACAGTCAGTTAGCTAGGTAGGTAGTTTGACTTGCCCAGGTCAGAAATAATACTTATTGTCTCTGCATGCTTGTACTTCCCATGGATGAGTCACATATGAATGTGGAAACATACCCACAAGGCAGTCAGTCAACCTCTTCCAGGGCAGCAAAACAATTATATGTGGGTATATTAAAACTCCTGCTGCTTTCTGGACTATACATAAGTCTTGCCTTATAAAAGAATATGTGACGTTACAACGCGATCAAAATGATCGCGGTACGTTACATCGCAGTTTTTACAACGCAAGTCGTTACAACGACTTGCGCTGGAGGGCGCTGGACTTAGGAATAGTATGATTTACTATTCCAACACCAGTCTACGTACAGTAGGGAAGGTGTTGGAATAGTAAATCATACTATTCCTTAGGTTAGAGCGCCATCCAGCGCAAGTCGTTGTAACGACTTGCGTTGTAATACCCGCGATGTAAAGGCATTGCGATGCAATACCCGCGTGGTAATGGATGTCTCCCCTTATAAAAGAAACCCAACGGGACCGGCTGTATTCTCTGGGAAAATCCTTGCAGGTTACCATGCCTGTCCAAGATGAACCCCACTAGACCTGTGCCATGACAATTAATTACAACACAATCACCTAAGGGAAGTGCTAAACCAGTAGATCACCTTATTCTTCAGCTGATGGTCTGATTCCACTTGGACTGAGTCCAAAGGAGAGACATTCTTCAGGACAACTACATACAGCGTTCACTCTGGGGGAAGCTGTAGGACATGAATGTTTCTGCTCCCAGCCCTTTCTGATGGGACAGGATTTGATACTGGTAGAGGGGCGGACTTTCTACTAGGAGACCATACAGGACCTGCTGTGGGAGGCTGTATTATGAGGACCGAGCCTGCCGGGTTAGCCTGCGAAAGTCCCTCTCTACAACAGTTTCCACAGTTACAGTTGTAATCGGGGGTGCAGTTTCAACAAGACAAGAATCTCGCCTTCTTGACGTGGGTAAGTCAGGTCGCTTGGATTGAACATATGTGAGAAGCTCCTTCAATACTCCTACAATACTCTGCAATGCCATAGCAATGGGGGTCAATAATCTAGCAAGAACCCCTTCTAGATGACAAGAATCCCCAAGGGCCCATGCTGCATTTGCCTCAGCCACTTGCACTTGAAACTGCCTTTTAGGCTCGGAGGCCCCCTCCTTGTTTGCAGATTGGTCTGGTTCAGTGCACCTCTTCCCACTAATTTTTGTTGCATGTACCATGTGAGAACCAGCTTTTTTCCTTTTATTTGGTGGGGGAGGCTATAGTGTCTGAGTTTGAGCTTTTCCCAGTATGGGGCTGGTGTTCCAGTGATGCTGTGGTGACATCAAAATCGCCCACAAGCACACAGCAGTTCGCCGAATCAAGGATAATTTCATTAGGTTCATTAACGTAACCCCCTACTTTGTGTCGAGTGCTTCCACCTGGGTCCGCTTTTGTCGAAATGACATTCTGCTCGTCACCAGTATGAGGTGACAAGGATTTCCTGGCAGCCCCCAGTCTCTCCTCTACAGATTTGATTTCAGAATTAATCACCGACATTGCAGTAGTCAAGTAGATAGTGATTGAGCCGGGCCCCCGATTATCATTAATACTTGAAGCAATACCATTAGCTTTTCGCTTACCCATTGTTCTTTGGTGACTAAGTCTGTTAGTTGAGAATTGGTGTCTTCGCACCAAGAGGGGTGACCCAGCACAGCCTCCTCTGGGTGCTGACGGGCGCAGATTGGCTTGTCCTTGGACCTGGCACACCCGCGCAAATCCTGCGCTGCGGGAGTGTCTCTGCCCTTTTAAGGCCTACAGGGACCAGTGGTTGCTGCCCTGCTACCTCCTGGAGGGAATATGCAGCAAAGCCTGCTGGAACAGGTAGTCCTCCTTGCCTTGACCACACAGTCTGGAATGCCTCAGTTGGAGCCTCCCAGTAGTGGATTTATGGGGGTCAACCCTGAAGCAAGGAAGGCTCAACCCATGGAGGTAATTAGGCAACTCAGAAAGTTAAGAGATGTCACAGCAGTGAGTCTATAGGCTTAATCCAGAATCTCAAGTGGCACAACTGAGAAATATTAAATTAAACAGGTGGGTATTAGTAAAAACGTTTCTTGCAGTGTTACACAGCCTGACAGCAAGCAGAATTCAAGCTCTGAGTACTATAATTGTAAGTGAACTAGATTCTAAGAAACATATGAAAGTTGTTCTCAAATGCCAAACAGAAAAAAACTGATGTAACTAATTCTAGTTTTGGACCCTAGACACTCAACAAATATACCTAAAATCAAAGGTTGAAGGCCATGTAGAAACAAGCAAGGTTTCAATATTCAAATGTGAATCTGGAGGAAACACAAAGTAATCTTTAGTCTTCTCCCAGGGTTCACCAAAAAGTGCCTCATAACAGCAGTACACCCAGGAATCCAGCAGGAAAAAAACACTGGTTAATCAAGTCTTCTAATTTCTAACTAGAAGAACAAAATATATTCCTTTGATACTATGTTTTTGATTACAAAAGTTCATAGGGAAAACCTTCCACAGATTATGTTTATTTCACCTACAAGAGACGGTTTTCAGCCTTTTAGTGTATTTACTGCTGCCATTCATACTGATTCTACATCACAGTCAAACAGGCATGGCATGGGTTTGCGACTGCTGGACTTCTTTCGGAATGCTGGCCTGGGGCAAAACAAGCCTGGTTGTGGCAGGCTTATATCAAATCAGACAACTAGATCGCCAGGTCCTCCTTCACCTTCATTACCAGTGGAGAAAGCCCTTTTGATGACACTTTTTCCAAATTCCCCTGGAATTTATCCACCTATGATAAAGAAAGGGACCAAGCCCACCAAAATAAACTCTTTATAATGGTCATTGCCATTGCTGTGGAGGCACCGTGGTGGACTCCTCCACTAACACAAACTGTTTCTGGGGTTTTCTAGGGTAATTCCATCAAAATCTTTATGATATTTACTGTACACAATGATTTACATATTGGCATGTGCCTCAGAGGCTGGTGCATGCCCTTTCCTTATCAATCAATTTCTAACAAGTTTACGATCATCTTGAATATAAGAAGAAAAGCTGCTTTCTTAACCTCTACCTGAACATGGACTTACTAGTCGCAGTTGCCCGCACGATTATGTAAGAGGAGTGTATGAGGAGGCAGGTCATGTTGCAATCATTACCTCCTCATCACTTCCTTGTCACAGACCTCACATGAAGTTAGTCCATGCCCTGGAGGCAGACCACTCACTACTTCTCTGAAAGAAAAACGTTTAAACTTCGGCTCCTCCAACATTGCCTGCAAAATACCACCTCTGCTCACAATCCTCATTCTTTGTGCGTCTTTTCTGAAAAGCAGTTGCTCTGTGCTTCATGTCTGTAGGTGGGTGTTTGTGCATAGCTTTTGACACTCTGTTTGGGTTTGGGCATATGGTGCTTGATGGTTTCCTTTAGGTGCTTGTCATTTTAGGCCTGTTCCGGCCTTCAGGGTGTGTGTACGAAAGTAGGATCCTTCTGCATGGTTACGCCCACTTTTTGCCTGGTGCTAAGCTGTTTTTGGACTAGTCTGACTGGGATCCTCCTAATCAGGACCCCAGTCTATCTGCTTTCTCCCTAAACTGTTGTGTTCAGTACTTAGGTACATCCCAGATTGGATACTGGGGTACCCTTATAAGTCCCTAGTATATGGTACAAAGGTACCCAGGGTATAGGTACCCCAGAGGTCTCCCATGGGCTGAAGCAGGTATTATGCCACCCATGGGAGACCATTCAAAATGGAACTACAACCCTGCCATTTCAGCCTGTGTAAGCTGGTGCTAGCACCACTTACTAAAGATATAGGTTTCATATATCTAGGGTCACTGCACTTAAAATCTATAAGTCACCCCTATAGCAGGCCTTTGCAATCCTGAAGGCAGGGTGCTTGGTTCTAAGTGAGAGGGTGCCCCTGCATGAGCAGGACACCCCTGCAGCCTACGGAGTCCATTCTCCCGGGTTGTCAGTGAAGCAGCCAAATACTATATAGAGGGGTACCGCGTAATTACGCGATGACCATCTCGAAAACGGCTGCAACGAATCCTATTATGTTTGGTATCAAACATATTGGAATCATACCCCCACATCGTAACCGGTGTGGGAGGTATGATTCCCAGCACTGGAAGAGCCCTCCGTTAGGCTCTCAGTGTTCCCGGTACCAGCCTTCTTGACCCGGACAGCACAAAATGGTTGCTGCTGCCCAGAGACACGATTCTGTCCTCCTGCTGCTGAGCCAAGCTCGAGCAGGGGAAGGCAGAACAAGACGCATCCTGTCACAGGGAGGTGTGACCACCTCCCAGACAGGATTTAGTGTATTGGGATGGGGTGGGTGCACTTGCCAGCGCCACTCAGTCTGCATGAGGGGCACATTTGGTGTCCATGTGCATAGCCCAGTTCAAACCGGTCCTGGGAGCTGGTGGCTCCCGCTCTGGCGCAAAACTGGACAAAGGACATGGGAGTAACCTCCCCACTGTCCAGACCCTCCCCTGGGAGGGTCCCCTGAATCTTCTCAACGTTTTCCCTAGGGTACTTAAGGGCTTACCTGGGTGTAGGTCCCTAGATTCGTCGTGGGATAAGATTCAGATCAGACACCACTGCTCTTCGACCGTCTGGGCACTCTGGACTTCGCTGGACTTCGTTTGGGCCTGACTTCGTCAACCTTCCACTCTGCTGCATCGTCTGTGCTTGTGCATCATACAGGAACCTTCCAAGGCCTGTGAAGCATCAAAGACACCTGAAGAGATCTCCCTTGGAGTGAAGGAGTCACTCCCCTGCATTTGCAGGCACCGCAACTAAGTCGACCGGTCTGCATATCCTGAGCTCCTCTGGACCCCGTTGGCTCTGTAACACAGGTGGTGGTTTTCCACAGCTCCCGAGGCCTGCCCTGCCCTCTCACCAAGTTTGAGGCCAGTATCCCTCGTGGGGGTTGCAATAACCGAACCCCTGTTCACCGCCTCCAACTTGCAGTTGCAAAGGCTTGTTGGTTTCTTTCCAAGAAGATCTTCGGGCTCCAAGTAGCCCCAACCTCGAGCACCTCCAGTGACCAGAATCTTCAGCCACACCGCATCGTGTGCATCGTGGCCTGCATCTTTTGGTGAGCTGCTTGAGGTCCTCTCGCGACTCCAGTGCCTCCGGCCTGTGGGTCCACTTGAGGGTCACACTTGTTTCTTTTGGGCTCCCCTGATTGCTCAGGGCCTGCCCTGACTCCCCTGCCTTTGATGAGTCCTCTTTGATTCCTGCGTTGCTTGCCTTTGCCAAGGCTTGTTGGTGACCCGGCGGACACCGACCCCTCAGCACTCAATATCCTTCGTGGGACAGCTCGTGCAGGGCTCCTGGTCCTCCTCAGCGTCGCCTGGTCCTCACAGCTGCAGAGTCAAGGTCATCATCATCCATCCTGCAACATCCAACATCGGACGGCGTTCGTCTTCCCAGTCTCCTTGGGCACCCCTGAGTGACATAGACTCTGTCCCCTCTGCTTGCAGGTACCTCTCATCTAGAATCCATCCTTGGATTCCACCAGACACTTTCTCCTTCTTCAACAGCGGCACTTTCCTGAAGTCCTCCATTGGGTTCGACAACGGTTTCCGACACCGCTCCGCACGTATGCACCGACTTCCCTGGTGTGGGTAACGTGGGTACTAGGGTATCCACGGGTGGGGTGGCTCTCCAACCTTCTGTCTTCCACGGGGTTTCTTCAGGGTCCACTGAGAAGGGTCCTTAATCTTTAAAAATCCAACCCCGACTTACATGTAGACTTGTACGGAGCACGCGGTCGTGTTCCCACACTGCACACGCTCTCCGTGGGGGTCCCTATCTACTCACCTTGGGTGGTTCCTTAGGTCCCCAGCACTCCTACGTCCTCTCCACATTGTCTTGACCTGAGTCGTGGTTCTTATACCACTTTCTTAGTATATGGTTTGGTCCCCCCCTCCCCAGGGCCACTGTGTATTTTATGCTATTTACTATGTTTCTTTGCTAAAGTATTGTGTGCATTGTGCATATCTCCGGGTAGGAGCTATTTCTATGTGTTAGAGAGTATTATATAATAAATACATATTTTTATAAATACTTTGTGTGGTTCTTTTCCACCTAATCTATACTATAACATTGCATTCTGGTAAAACAAGCTGCTTTACACTCCTTCTGGAATATGCCCGAAGGCTGCTCTCCACAGCTAGAGAGCTTTCTAAGGTTGTCTAAGACCTCTTAAATCACCATAAGGGTTGTCTGGACTGGTGCAAGGTGTCCACTTACATAAGTGTACATCATATACCAGGCCAGCTTCTCACAGTGTGTTCCTGTTAATGGCTGTTAGCTCACAAAGATTCCTTACTTGACTGTTCCCAGGTGAAATAATGTCATTCTTAGAAGTAGGAGGTCTGAGGGCGAAGCTTGCCTGGCCTCAAGATGGCCGCAGCTTAGGTGAGCTCCCGGTGCCGTCGCAATACACCGCAACCATCCTCCGGTATCGCTCATGAAAAGCATCTCTAATGAATGGCATAGTGAGACACGTGCACAGTGCCTCCGATGGAGCCCACTCTGACCTCCGACGATCACCCCTGGGCTCTACTACACCAGCATTGATGTGACCGACTAACGCGGCCTATCTGCTCAATGAGGATCGCGCTGCTCACCATGCAAGCACTCCCCGGCTACCTACTGAGCGTGAATCTACTGCTGAGGGCTCGCAGCTGGACTGACCGCCTGGAGTCTGCTGGCGTGAGGGAGGCGGGCAGGGTGGAGTTCCTCCCGGTCGTGCTCGCTCTTGAGATTGGAGCCGGTGAGTCAGGGCTCGCAGCGGGGTGCGCATGGCGTTCTGGATTCACCCCCAGCAGAGGATCGAGCCTGCAATCACAATAACTACCGCCCTAAGCAGAGCTGCTTAAGTGACACATAAGGGAGTGCTGTGGGGCGCGACGGGGCTAGGCCAGATTTGCAAGCACACTGCCGATCGGAGGTTGGCCCCAATATGCATGGAGCTGCCGCCTCCCTCAAACATAAATGAAGACACTGTGTGCTGAGCTGCTGGGTGGCTTGAGATAAATAAGGGGTACGGGCAGAATATACCCCCAGGCCTCTTGTGCGCCGAAGTTACCCCCAGACTCTGGGGACCTGCAGACCCCCTAGAAAGTGCACTCACAGAAGATCTGAAATACTCAGCAGGATCACTGCCAGCGGTTAATGGAATTTACCAGCACCAGACTGCCAGATACTAGGGCTGCCGCACAACGCCATAAAACTGAACAAGTAAACACGAGTGGTTGATACCAGGAGCTGTGGGAGACACAGAAGCTGAGTTGCACTGGATTGACTTGGCGCACTAACAGAGCTTTGCCTGGGTTGAAGATAGACGCACTCGCCCGCCAAGATGGGGAAACCAGACAAAAGCCAACCCAAGTTGAATTTTGAACAACGTAAATCCACGAGGACACGTGACGAAGATGCAACATTACAAGAGCAGGATATGAGCGCAGCGGGACAGAACTACTGACGACATAAGGCAGATGCTAGTCACTATGCAGCAGAGCTTGTCCACCATTGAGGGTAAGATTGATTCCCCCTCTTACCGTACGGACCGTATGTCAGAATGGATTGATAAACACTCAGAGAGACTAGACATGGTTGAAAGATGCGACTCAGAGGCAGAAGATCTACAAGTTGAAGCGTCGGGGTGAATAAGAAAATGGAAAGCTACTAACAACACTGCAAAGTAAGGCAAAGGATTTGGAGGCCCCCTCGCAAAAAAACAATTTACGCATAGTGGGACTGGCAGAGTCCACAGCCACGGGGAACATGGAGACCTTTGTTGAGAAGCTATTAATAACTTTGCTAGGCCGTGACACCTTTTCTGAAGTATTTATAGTGGAGCACGCCCATCGATCACTGTTTTCGCGACCGGCACTTGGTGCACCGTCCCGCCCCCTAATAGCACACCTGCTCAATTATCGGGACAGGGATGCAGCCTTATGGCTCGCCAGAGAACTTCAATTACTCCGTTATGAGGGATCCGATCTTTTCTTACCCAGACATCACCCCGCAGTTTCAGGAGGCAAGGAGGCAATCTGCGCCCACGAAACGGAAACTTTGTGAACTCAATGTGGAATACGCTATGCTCTACCAAGCACGATTGCGACCCCAAAAGCCTGCAACAAACACTCAAGAAACTGGAGGCAGCAAAGGTTGACAAGCGAGCAACGGAGCATGTAGCGGTTGGTCAGGACACCACCAGTGAACTTGACTAGCAGGACTAATTGATGTGCGTATCGGTCCGTCATGATATTTAAGCTCATGCTCACTGGGTATAGATGTTTGTATCGACATGCACACGCTGTTTGATGGGTGCAATAATTGGATCCAGAACATGCTGTCCTAAGCTAGCTAGCTCTTGAGGCGAGGAGCAAAATGAAGCGAGAGGAGAGACTCGGCGAGGGGGATTTATTTGTCTACTAGATGTTCGAAACTGTATTATGATGTTCATGATAGGTTAGAAACAGTGCAGAGCACCACCCGTTCAGGCCGACTGTATTTATCAGGCTCTCAGGAATATTTCTCATGTTAATATGCATGGTTTAGTTTCAGTATTGACAACATAAACGTCTGACGGCACGGCTGCACAGTTTGACCACGTAGTAGCGATCTGGTAATCTCTGCTCTCACGTGTTCTACACATTTGTTCGATTGGGGTATATTGTTCTCTGTTAGGGGATAATGAGGGTGGGCATGGACAAGCTGTGTCAAGTTCTAGGGGGCACGGTGTGGGTGGGGAAGAGGGGATTGTTTTATGCTTCACTGCTTTTGCACCACAGCTGTTGGGAATTCCAAGTTGGTGGGTTAAGTACGTTTTTTGACTTGCATATGTACAATGCGGGTGATGGGAGATGAGAAGGTTACATCTGCATATGGTACCACACTGAATTTCTTTACCTGGAATGTCAGAGGGCTAAACAACAATCGTAAGATACGTAAAGTGGTACTATATATACAGCGACACCATATAGACGTAGCTATACTACAGGAAACGCAGTTGGCCCCTCAGACAGGGCTACTCTTCCAGCGCAGGTTGAGGGGCGAGTGTCTTGCGGCTGGGTTTACGTCACATGCTCGTGGTGTCTTGGTGTGGGCCCAACGTGGATCCGGCATCAGACTCACGGAGGTATTCGTGGATACGGGGGGACGATATGCGATTGCTCACTGCAGTAGGGGATAATTTGAAGCACTCTTAATAGGCGTCTATGGTCCTAACTTTGATGACCTGCAGTTCTATTACTTGCTTTACAACAAACTTGCACACTATGGCCACATACCGCAAATTTGGGGTAGAGATTTCAATTGTGTGCTATCCCCCAAACTGGATAGATCTAGGGGACCTCCGCGGAAACCCGCGGTGTCAGCCTGTGCTATAACTGCATTAGCCAAAGCCAGAGGATTGGTAGGGAATACACACACTACTCCTCTGTACATGACATCCACACATGTATAGACTAATGGCTAGTATCCCACAGCTTGTTATCTTACATAGATCGCTGTGAGCACCTGCCCCGAACTTACTCAGATCACTCACCAGTGAAGCTAACTTTGAAAGTTGGGGACATACAGTCAAAGGCTTTGACATGGCGCTTTCCACAATACTCACTTCTAGACGCAGTGTCTACCATAAGGAAATCACACATGCGATCGATAAATACTTTCACATTAACCTGGGCAGTGTGTCCAGCATGGCCACCCCCTGGGAAGCCTTTAAAGTCTATATTCGGGGTATTGCCATTTCAAAACATGCCAGTGTGCTCCGATCTATTCGAAATCGACTACAGAAACTGGAAGACGAATTGCAGGAACTGTAACATGCATCACGTGCATGGTACAGCCCACAGATCCTAGCGCAGACTAAGGCTAATTTGGTGGAATATAACGAATTAGCACAAAATGAGTTGACGCACTAAGGGGCACATGCATCAATGTAGTCTTTTGCGATTCCTTAATTGCGATTATTAAGGAATCGCAATTAAGGAATCGCAAAAGCCTATGCATGTAGGAATCGCAATTAAAATAGCGATTCCTAAACATCCCTTAATTGCGATTTTTGCATTTGGGATGATGCATCCCAAATGCAAAAATTGCGGTCGCAAAGGGGCAGATTCTGCGAATCTGCCCCTTTGCAAACTCAATTTCCAATGATGCATGTGCCCCTTAGAGAGCTATGCGACGGCTAAGGTATATGGTGAGGGAGAGAGGCCCAGCGCTACTTTGGCAGCCCTGACTCCTCCTAACAGAGGAGGAAACAAGGTGCCCATGGTGCATGATGTACTGGGCAAGCCTATACGGGAGCGGCACAAGTAGTGGATAGATTTCGCAATTACTATGCAGAATTGTACACTTCGCGCTCAACGCAGGACGAAGATACAGCCCCTGATTATCAATCCTATATTGCTATGAAGTGCCTCTCCAATGCCCACAGGGAAAGGCTGATGGCCCCTCTCCGCCTGACTGAGATACTAGTTGCGCTTAAAGACATGTCCAGTGAGAAGGCACCGAGATCAGATGGCCTCACTGTGGCCTTCAATAAGGCTAATCAGGACAAGCTTATCCCACACATGGTCAGTCTCTATGAAGAGAAGGCCAGAGAGGGCATTATGCCTCCAACTATGCAGGAGGCGCTGCTAATAGCACTACTAAAACCAGGCAAGCCCCCTGAGCAGTGCTCATCATACAGGCCCTTATCTCTGCTAAATACTGACACGAAACTGTTTGCCAAAATATTAGCGAACAGGTTGGCTCCCCTACTTCCCGGCATCATAGGTCCCGAACAATCTGGGTTTGTCCCTGGGCGATCACTAACCAGTAATCTTCGCACTCTCTTCGGCGTGATTTCCCGAATAGACCCCGGAGTCCGCACCGCAGCAGTATTCTTGGACGCTGCAAAAGTGTTTGACTCAGTCGAACGGTCCTTTATGCTGGCGGTGCTGCGGCGAGTGGGCATTGGTGATATATTATTGAAGCTAATTCAGGTCCTTTGCACAAAGCAGATGGCTTGTGTGCACTTGAATGGGATACTATCCGCTCCAATATTAATCACAAGTGGCACGAGGCAGGGATGCCCACTCTCACTGCTTCTATATACCCTGGTTACAGAACCACTGGCTTGCACTTTGCGAGAATACCATGCTCACCGGGGCATCAGATTCCCAAATTATAATTTGATAATCTCTGGGTATGCAGAGGATA
Source organism: Calotriton arnoldi (assembly GCA_963921515.1). Lineage (NCBI taxonomy): Eukaryota > Metazoa > Chordata > Amphibia > Caudata > Salamandridae > Calotriton > Calotriton arnoldi. The sequence continues at coordinate 617,301 of CAWUFW010003586.1, forward strand.
CGCTGCTGTATGTACGCAACCCCGAACAAAATCTAGCCCCAGTATTGCAAGAGGTAGTGACGTTTGGTAGTCATTCGGAATTACGCATAAACTGGAATAAATCGCTCATATTCCCGCTTACAGCGCATACCACGCCTACTCAGCTGGAATTTCCATTGGAGTGGACTACCGAACCTGTACGTTACCTAGGATTTAAATACACACCGATCCAGAAGTGATAGTGAGAATAAATATGGGTGCGCTGTGCAACGCCTAACAGAGGCTGTAGAGGTAGATTTGGCTGCCCCTTTCACTGATAGGCTGTATAGATATTATGAAAATGATCATACTCCTGCGCTTTCTATTCCTGTTTGCCAATATACCAATATTATTGCCAAAGTTATTGTTTCGCAATATATGCACCTTATTGATCCTCCTGGCCTGGAAACAGCCAAGTGTCAAGTAGTCCACACTGACTCTACCCTATGTATCAGGCGGACTTGATGCACCTGATCTAGAAGTATACTACCGAGCAGCGCAGACTATACATGCGTACCACTGGATATATGGGCCGCCAGATCTCCCTCACCTGTATTTGGAGAGAGAGGAGGCTGACCCACTGACACTTCCACGTTACCTGCTAAGTACCACTCGGTGCAGATTCTATACAATTGACCCACTAGGAGTCACAAGATATCTGCTACGAAAAACGGCAGACGAGATGCAGATTAATTTGCTCTATTCACCGAAATTGCAAATTGAGTGGTGTGAATGGTTCCCTATGAGTGCAGACAGGGCAGTAATACAAACATTACATGCGCTGAAAATACACAACATGGGGGACTTTTTTGTAGACTGGGCCCTCAACACTTGGGAGCAAATTGAATCTAAAACACCTGACATAACACCACTTGCAAGATAGCACTACCACAGGGCACGTCAATCACTACACACATTGCTAGGGCCCGACCCATCAGAACTGCAGGAAATAGCTCCACTGACGTATCTATTACAGACAAGTTCCTCCCGCCTGGGGATTTCATTGCTATATAAACTCAAATATTGCCCTGACAAGCACAAAGGCATAACAGGAATGGCAGGATGACCTGGGTACAGTAATAACAGATAAACAATGGGCATACTGCTGCTCGATTACAAAAGCTATATCACAAAATGGGCGGCACCGATTGGTGCATTTTAAATACCTTAGTCGGGTATATTATACTCCGGCACGACTGTTTAAATATGGGCTGAGTAGTGACAATAGATGTCCGAGATGCGGAGCCGAGGGGGCTGAATTTGGGCATCTGGCTTGGTTTTGTCCCAGGATCCGTAGATTCTGGGCAACTGAACTGACTGTGCTCCAGGAGGTGGTGGGGCTGTCTCTTCCAGAGTCGCCATTGGCGGCCATACTGGGCTTTGATTATGACGTACCCAAAATGCATAGGGGTCTGGTGGCTATAGGCCTTCTAATGGCAAGAAGGAGAATTGCCATTCGCTGAATGAAGGGTCCCTTGCCCAGAATGGCACAATTACATGATATATTGTAACACTCAAGCGGACACCTACAATGCTCTCATGCCAGCTCGCAATAGACCACACGACATATGGGTGCCATATCAAGTGTACTTGTTTAGCATGGCAGATACTGAAGACGTAGATGACAATCAGAATGCACTGGACCCTGAACAAGGGGTAGATACTATAAGAGCTGAATGAAGGGTATGAGCAAGCCCCCTTAACAAAAGAAATATCACTGATCATTAAACGATGTTGAAGAGTTTAATTGTCTTAGTTGGCTGCTATGTAGGGAAGGCTGTATAGGGTAAAGTAAAATTTGCCTGGCATGACTACAGGTTGAACAGAAGGTATGTGCTACTATGACTCTATGAATAATTCCTTCTTATTTCTTGCTCCAGGCGCCACACGAATGGACATGCACTTTTTCACCACACGGAAATGCTTGTTAATTACTCAATGCTGTAATTGGTGCTATTAGATAACACATTGTATGATTGTATGCAGAATGATAAAGTTTTTAAAAAAGAAGTAGGAGGTCTCAGGCACCAGGACACTGAAGCCACATGCACACAGGAAATGGTGTACAGTATCCATATAAAGAGCCGCTAGAGTCAGTGAGACCAGCTCCTTTATCCATGAATCTCAAAGGCAGGATTCTTAGCCTTTCCTCTCCTAAGGAGATTTTGCCCATGATTTGCTGAGTTGTTTTCACTTTTTTGGGTCCCTGTCCTTGCAGATTTTTGGGGGATTTTAGCAGTGTGAGCAGTGTCATAAACAAATGACCCTCACTGACCCACGTGATTTCTTTCTTTGGAGTTTGGGGACTAAGCATGATTCAACACCCTACAAGGCTTGTTCCCAGATAAAGTTAAAGCAGACAACTATGTTAACCCTTAACTTTAAAGAAAACATTTTATATTTTCTCCAAGTCCCATTCTAAGAGTTGCTTTCTAGAACCGATGAGGTAAGTGTCATAAGAGGAAGCCCAAATGTTCCTGTTTGCATAAGCCCTAGCTTCATTGACTTACACTTCACTGCCCTTGAATTCTTCTTTGGCTGTGCCAATGATGTCAACAGTGGTACCCATCTTGGTGCCAGTAACGTTTGTACCAACACTGATGATGAATTTAGTCTGGAGCACTGCTGGTAAGAGAACTGCTCATTATTGGAAGGAGTTAAAATATCCTCAAACTGCAAATATTTCAAAGCAAGCAATTTTTCAGAGAATGCAGGCCCTTTTTGAGTCGGAACTTTGATGCCTTGCAATTTGAGAATCCTGAAGGTGATCAATATAACAATAGAGATCATGGGGATCTTCCAACATCACTCCAAACTGACTTAGGAATGCTAGCAGATCTAGATCTAACACAAGATTTCTGGATATTTTGCCAGAACCAGAATTCTGAAAAACATGAGGGACCGGTACCAATAGAACATGTGCATTAGTTTGATGTTATCAAGAAAGGTTTAGACACACTAGAGATACCCATGCATGTGGATGAGCATCATTCAACTTTATTTACAGATATCTTGGCAGGCAGGCGTGCATCTTAGCCTATTTACTTCCAGTTTGAATGTGGTCCCAACCTCAAAATTGTATTGCACTGCCTGGACCGGTGACCTGCTACTGCTAAGAAACTTTTTGGATCAAGTTTGACACCTGTGAAAATTGTGCAAATCCAATGAAGAGAAATGGAAATAACAAGTTTGAAAGTTTTTAAGTGATAAATATGCCAAGAAAACACAAAGAGTCAATATAAGTCAATGATTATGGTTGCAATTTATGTAGACTTGATTTCAGGCTGACCATGATGAAGAGGAGGTTTGGTAAGTTTGGCATGTTGTACTGGTCAAAAGTGTTACCTTGCAACATTTCCATTTTTTTGAAAGTTCAACTCCTCCAAAGTGTCAATAAACAATGCTTCAGCATTCTTCAGAGTTGGATACAGGAAATCTAGGCTCCCACTAAAGCTTTCAAGTTTGGTTCCAAACCTTCGGAGCTGGACACCTGTGAAATCTATATCCATCAAGGTCACTTCACAGCAGGGGAGATTTTCCTGCTTGCCCTGATCCTACGTTTCATCATCAGATTTAGGGCATGATTTAGAGTTCAGTGGATGGGTTACTGTATCACAAATGTGAAGGATATCCTGCCCACCAAATTACTAGTGCATTATATTATATGGCGGATGGGATGCCTGTCATGTTTGAGACGGAGTAATCACCTCCGCCGAACTCTAAATCAGGCCCTTAGGCACTTTTTTTGGAACTGGAACTCCTCCACCAGGGTAACACTGTCGCTGAGCTGAGCAACTGGGCTACATGAAGCCAGATAACTTCATCTCAAGGTCCCACGAAAGTATTTTTCTTCAGTGCAAAAAGCTCCAAGCGAAACAAACCTGGAAACCTTGTCTGCCGAAGTTCCGAGGCTCTTTGGAAGTGTAAACAATAATAAGTCCCACCTTTTTCAGATGCTTGAAAACACTTGTCTAAGCACTCCTACAACCCACAAACAGCCAGGAACCTCCATGAGTCCAAGGCACAGTTCAGCAGTGGGAGACAGGCTCAACCACTAACTTTATGTAGTAAAAGCTGTAACAAAGTTTAGTCCAGTCCCCCCCCCCCCAATGTTCTTTTGATGGTGACACAGGCAGTGGGATAACTGAATTACTGATTCCAAAATATCATTTGAGTATAATGTTGTCGAAGAATATTGTGACTGCAAACTATTGAGGGGCTTTATATCGATGGTAAGTATATCTGGGCCGATTCAGAAAGGCATTTTGGAGTATGTAAATTAGTACTCTTTTGCATGCTCTTATATGCCTTGGTAAATAGACCCCAAAACACAAAATGTCAATAAAATGAGAATATGCACATACTAATAATATTTTTCACTTTTACAAATTGGGAGTTGGGCCCTTTAATGTTTGTAAGAGTACATCAAAGAGTAATCCTGTGGTACTACTTCCCATACTTGTTTATTTTTGGCAAGATTAGTTGTTTAAAATTGTGTTCACTAAAACATTTTGGTAATTAGTTTACTTCTTTTTAATGTTGTAATTTTAATGCATATTATATATTATTAAATATCTGTTTATTGTCATTTTCAATATTTCCACTTGATACAATCTTGCATATGCTTAAAAATTTAAACACGACAATATAAAACCATGTACAAATACACTTCTGCATTTAAAATACTGGTCATCGCGTATTTTCATTCATAATATATTTTTAATTGCATAATTGTTTTGATATGTTATTTTTTGTTATGTTACTTATTTGAGTTATTACCTTTTAATTTATTTTAGATTAGTGGTTATTTTGGGGAGATGGTAGTGTGGGTAGTGTTTTATGTTAAAAAAATGATAACTTTATTATAAATATTTAGAATAATTTATATATTTTTAAACTAACTTTTGAATGTTTTAAAATTTGTTAAAATATATTGGGGTTTATTTTTTTGGGCTGTTTAATAAAGGTTTTTATTTCTATTATGGTTTGTGGTATTTATGGGTGAATAACATAACATAACGTGTATTTGTAAAGCGCACGTTCACCCCAGCAACGGGGCATCTTGGCGCTGAATAACAGATGTTTATTGAATGGAAAATGGGTAATATTTTGGGGGGCTTCAAAAGTAATTATGGGCACGCGCTGCTGGTTCTTGCCACTGCCCGGAGGGGGGACTACAAGCCCCAAAGTGCCCCGCTGTTACTCCTGGTGAGGGGAGGAGGAGGAGACTCTGTCACCAGCGCTGAAAAGCGCCGAATCTACATCGCTGCGCGGGACGCGCTGCTGGTTCTTGCCACTGCCCGGAGGGGGGACTACAAGCCCCAAAGTGCCCCGCTGTTACTCCTAGTGAGGGGAGGAGGAGGAGACTCTGTCACCAGCGCTGAAAAGCGTCGAATCTACATCGCTGCGCGGGACGCGCGCGGGCCGCGCCCGGGCCAAGCCCGGGCCATGGGCGGGCCCGTCGTGCGCCCGTCATCGCCTGGAGGAGGCTGGGCTGGGCCACCCCTCTTTCATCGTCCCGCTGGGCTGCTTTGCCTTTTGGAACTCACTTCAAAAGGTACTGTGCCCTCTGTCTATATGGGCTCACTGACTTACGGCTGAACTTTTTGAGTCTTCTGTAAAAATTTGCCTCTATCCCTTGGCTAATTCTAGTGTTGATTTTGCTGTTGTTCGGGGTTATAAAATGGGTAAAAGGAAGTTAATGGAGGGAGCAGGGTCTGCAGTACTAGTAGGACCTGGGAAAGGGAAGAAAGCCAAAAAATTGCACAGACACTCTGCAAAAAACTGTGTGATGGACAGGATAGATGTCCTCATTCATGAGTGTGAGGACATTTTGGGAGCGGAATCAACTGTGACTAGTTCCACTGCGCATTTGGCTACTCAGAATCCTAGTATATCACAACCACCTGTTATCCCCTCAATGTTTCACAAGAAGAGGAAGGAGGCAGTCTTAAATTCTGACTCTGAGCCCAGACATGATTTAGGCGAGGTAGAGAGAGCAAGCACCCTTAGTTTAGAGACACCTCTTATTATTACATCTACTGCTCTCGCGCCTAATCATTCCGGAGTCCCTATAATATGTGCAAATAGGTTCTCCGTCCTGGCCCAACTCACTGATCCTCCGCCTTCATCGTCTTCTTCTCCCACGCCCCTAGCTCAATTAGAGAGTATTGGAGAGACGGCACCATCCCTGTCTGACTTATATCAGCTTGTCAGCTCCCTTAAGCAGGAAATTGGGGCCATGAGATTGAAGATGGACGACCTAGTAAATATAATTAACACACTAACTGCCACTAATATTTCTAGTGGCCAGAAGGTAATCCCATCCATAGATGGCCATCAGCTTTTACAAGTAAAAAAACCACATTTATTTCCCCAGAGCGGAAGAGAGCGAGCAGGAGCTAGTTCTCCTGCCCCTTCGCATTCAACACATAATGATGTGCTGTTAACAAACCCCATGGGAAGTTCGAAGCCTACTAAGCTATATTCTAGAGCTATGGCTCCCTTGCAAAATCCAGAACATCCCATTGCTTCCTCAAGTAAACAACCTACCAAGAGTCTAACATTTGTCAACCCCCCAGTAGGATCCATCAGTCGAATTCATTGGATATTGTTGGACAGAATGTTTGTATGATCAATGTCCCTAAGTTATGTAATGGGGGTAGTTATGAAAATGAGGAATCATTGATTAATAAATCTATTCACTGGATACGGCAGGTTAGGGGATGTCGTTCACTTATACGGGAGGACATCCTCAGAGCTAGAAGGTGTACATCGCATTCGCTCTTATGGGATCATATTGAGCTTACTTTGAGCAATGCCGATCTGGCAGAGAATCTTATCCTACTAGAGTTTCGCACTTCTTCTCCTGACTCCTCAGCTATACAGCTGAAGCGATGTCCCTCTATCTCAAAAAATACACTCGGGGCAGGCCGAAGCTTAGGTTCTTCTTCATTAGATTCTAATGATTGACTATATAATGCAACTCCTTTGACAAGCATAACCCAGGCTCCCCCAGTGTCTGCCCAACCACCCACAACCGGTTTAATAGACTCCACTGATTCCAGCATAGCCTTAGCACGTGACCTAACACTTTTAAATCATTTAAAAATTATTTCCTGGAATATTGCTGGCCTATGTAATAAACTTTCACTTCCAAATTGGAACAAGCAAATAGAGGGCTACGACATATGTGTTTTCCAGGAAACATGGAGTCTGGTCCCATTATATAAATCTGGCTATAGCTGTTATCATATCCCGGCTACTACTGTAGGCAAGGGTCGACCGTCTGGAGGGTTGATTGTGTGGGTTAAAATCGCCCTAAATTTTAAAATAAAACATTATGCAGCACTATGCCCTGACATCTTGAGGCTTACAATTAGGGGACAAAGAGGGCGGGAACAAATTGATTTGTTTAATGTCTATGCAAGGGGATTAGTGGGGGGTAAAGCTTCCCCTATTATTACTTTGCTTGAACAAGGCCTGATAAATTGTTCAGCCGAATCTAGGATCATAGTGGCAGGCGACTTGAATAGCACCTTTGAGCCTCTTAGTACTGAAGATCTAACTGGGATAGAAGAGGAGGACAGGAAATGGGGCATACCCTCGCTAACTTTACCCCCGGTGAAAAGATGGTCTGAAAGGGCCATCCAATTAAATGCTTTCGTAGTGGAATATGGTTTAAGAGCAGTGAATGGCAGGACAAAATCAGACTTGCAGGGAGCTTTCACCTATAACAAAGTATCCTGCCCTTCCCGCATCGATTACATATTAATAGATGTTGGTTTCTGGGGTCACGTTTTAGACATGGTAGTGGGGAGCACACTTGAAAGTGATCATAACCCTCTATGTTTGTCATTAAGATCGCCTTGGCAAATTGTATGCCCTTCATTGGTTCCACCTACGCCCTAGCAACTAAAGAAGTCTCACCTATCAATTCAGGAAGGGCACTAAAATGGCACAAGGTTGCCCTCCAGGATACAAAGCTACAGGCCATTAGGCAAATATTATATGATAAAACCATTAAGCTTAGAGAGGGGATAGTGGAAGATCCCACCCACGCTCTTGCCATATATACCTGTACAATTGAGGAGATCAGGGTACACTTTCAGGCACCACTCAGACCACACGGCCCTGCTCCTCATATACGGAAAGTCCAATCATGGTTTAATAAAGAGTGTAGACTTAAAAGGAGGGCACTAGCCGCAGCAATCAAAATAAAGAAGGGTGCAGCAATCACTTTGGCTAGGAAAGAATATAGGGAGGTGCAGCATAGGGCAAAGCTTGACTGGGATGAAGCCAGATGGCAAGAGTTAAAAAATGCGAGCCTTGTAAGAGACACTAATCTTTTCTGGACATTGGTCAGGAGGACAGGTAGGGGTGAAGTAGACCAAATGCACAACCATATCACCCCTGAAGCTTGGTGTGCCCATTTTGGTAACCTTTACTCCGGGCCTAACAGCCCAGGCGTGGATGGTCATCCTTCAATTAAATTTAGGCCCATTGTCATGACTACTGGTGGTGAATCTCTGTCTCATTTTGGGCCTATTGAGGGTGATTCTTTCACGCAAAAAGAAGTAAAAGAGGCCATAGGCAAGATGGTTCCTGCCAAGGCTCCGGGACCAGACGCCCTTCCTAGCGATCTGTTTTTAGTTGATCAGGATAAATGGGCTGAGTATGTTCTGCTCCTAATTAACTCGATCGCTAGAGGATGCCCAGTCCCGGAATCATGGAAGGGTGCAGAGGTAGTGCCCATTTTCAAGAAGGGAGAACGGGAAGACCCTTCGAACTATAGACCAATTAGTCTTATCGACTCAATGCAAAAGGTAGTTCGGAGGGTAATTTTGCAGCGAATCCAGGTATGGGCTGAGGAGGAGAAAATCCTCTCCGAGTACCAGGCAGGTTTTCGGACTAACATCAGCACAGTGGACCAGGTCTTTAGGCTCCTCATGATCTATGGGAAAGTGGTAACGATCGGCAAGGGCAGTTTGTACCTTGCCTTTATTGATCTGAGGATGGCTTTTGACCTGGTCCCCGGTAATAGACTGTGGGACATACTGCGAGAGTTGGGCATCCCCTTGACACTTCTTAATCTGTTGGAAAGGCTTCATGAGGGTAATTACGCCCAGATAAGATGGGGGTCTCAAGGACAGGTCACTAGGAAGATTCCAGTAAACAGGGGAGTTCGCCAGGGCTGCGTGATGGCACCCACCCTGTTTTCTTTGTATGTGAACGGGGTGGTCAGCTACTTGCAAGAAGTACCGGCTGATGCTCCGCCCCTGGCAGGGAAAAAAGTGCCAACTCTCCTGTTTGCTGATGATACGTTGCTTATCTCTAAGACCCCAGCAGGCCTACAACTTCTTCTGAATAGGTTCCAAAACTTTTGCCATTGTCGGGGGTTAACTATAAATACTACAAAGACAAAACTAATGACTTTTAATCCACACAAATCGTTTAGGAATAATCTTACGTTAGATGGGATTAGATTAGAAAGGGTTCCCACTTTTGATTACCTGGGGATCCGTCTATCTGAAAAAGCACATTGGCGACCCCACCTTGACAAAATGCTCTTAAATCATAAAAGGGTTACGGGGGCACTGAGCCGAGAACATCGCTCATCTTATAGTAGACCTGTTGCTCCGGCCCTTACTGTTTATGGAGCCAAGGCTGTTAGCTCAGCTCTTTATGGTGCAGAGTTATGGGGTTTCGAAAATCTTGATGAGATTAACAGATCAGAAAACAAATTCTTTAGAGATTTGCTTATGCTTCCACGAGGAGTTCCTTTAACCCCTTTGTTTAGTGATCTGGGCAGGCGCCATTTTAGAGACTTGGCCAAACTTCGACCTCTGCTCTACTGGGCCCGCCTCAGGAGGACCCCAGAATTGGCGAATTATGCGGAGGCACTTACAGAATCAATGCGCATTGATAGCAGAAAAGAGATCAAGTGGATCTCTAATGTCAAATCACTGTTAATTGCACTTGACCTAAAAGATTCTTGGGACACCCAAATTCCACCAAGCAAAGAGGACCTCAAACGGTCCTATTGGGCCTGGATTGATGCTAAGGAATTAAATAACCCTGACAAGGGAAGACTCACGGAGGAGTTCTTCCTACATAAGCACCATAGAAGTCTAGGACCATATATGGATATTATTCAGGTCCCGAGAGACAGGTCATTGTATATCCAATTTAGGATGGGCACCCTCCCTGTGCGTGAATTTACTGCAAAATGGTTTCCACCCCACCGCACCACCACCGAATGCCCCTTGTGTGGCTCAGTAAAGGAGAGTGTTGCCCACCTTCAGTTTGAATGCCCCGCACACGCTAGTGCTAGATCCAGGTGGCTTGTGCCCATATGCAAACAACTAGGCACCCTAGATCATAGAGTTGCTTTACGCATATTGAATTCGGACCCTAGCACTCTGTATGTCTGTGGAGTCGCCAAATTTTGGGGATGCGCATGGTTAAGTAGGTGCAGGGCTTTACAGAGGGTAGCTACCTCTGTTAACGAGTAGCTGATGTCTTTGACGGGTATGCCCATCGTCCACCAGTATAGAACATCAGAGTGCGCTATTGTTTAGAATATGTACAATTGTATTGATTTTAAATTACATTTTATGGATTTTAGAATCATGAGAAAATAGCTCCACGTTTTATTGCTATCAGAATTTTATCTTTGTCTTTCTATTGACTGTGTGTGATCAAACTCTGTTTTATCTTTATTTATATTTTGATACTTCTGATGAACTGGTCGATGCTTTTATGATCCTTGTATCGAAATAAAGCTATTAAACGAAACGAATTATGGTATTTGTTTTTTAATTTGAATGGGATACTTTTGGGCAGTTCACATTTTTGTGGGTAGTGTTTCACTTATAAATTATTTAATTTAGCTTTAAAATTCAATATTTGGATGTATATTATTTAAAAAAATAATTTATGTTTAAAAAGTTATATGTTTTTAATGTTGGATTTATGTATTTTGGGCTGTATATTTTCTGTTCATGTGTATGTTATAGGTTAAGCAGTGTACTTGTGGCATGTGAGGGTGGTATTGTAATGTTACTTTTATCTTAGTCAGTCTAAAGTTTTTAGTTTTTAAGATTTTGGTGGTTTTTTAGATTGTAATTTAAATTATGAAAAAATGTCCATTTATTTTTGGTATATAGATTTTAAAATTTGAAAAATAGCATTTTTACAGAAATATACATGGTATAATCCTTCTAATTGTTTGTACTTTGGTGTGTGGTCATATATTTTACTATTTAAAGTTTAAATAATGTTTGGTAGAGTAAAAACAATTAATTTCACCCCTCCTCCCTCAAATCTATATACTTTCTCCAATGTCCCTGGACGGGAATTATAATAGTAAAGATCACCCACTACTCCCTCCCCCATTTATTACATTTCCCCAATGTTTATGAGATTGGAATTAGAATAGTAAATCTCACAGAATTTATATTTTTCATGTTCCTCAATTCCTGTAGGACAGGCATTAAAATAGTAATTCACACACATTTTATTGATGCACTTGACTCAATTTTTAATTGGGCTGAAGTTTGAATAGTAAATATCACTCCCCACCCCACCACCCAAATTTAAGCACTTTCCTCGTGTTTGTAGGGCTGGAGTTCGAGTAGTATACCTCACACACTTAATTTATGCACTTTCCCACATTTTATTTTGGCTAGGATTGTAAATGTCACCTCAGATTAATTCAATTTCACCAATGTTTGTGAGTTAGAATAGTAAATATCGCCCCCGTAATTTGCACTTTCTCCAATTATTGTTAGATTGGAGTTAAAAGAGTAAATCTGACCCTTTTTAGGTTTCGCCTGCACAGCCCTTGCGCTGTGCTTGAGAAATTAATTGTGTTTAATATAAGCTTAAAAGGGCCTTACACCCCGTCCCCTCTCCTCTCTTTCCTGGCTTCTCATTGGTTCCTGTGCGTGCCACTTACTCTTCCTCCATTTCTATTGGCTGCAGCATATTTTCCTGCATTCAGCAATGCTTGTTTCTCGTCTGCTTCTCTTATCAGTTTCTGCCAGCCAAAATACTGTTAACATCCGCTTTGGTGGAACTATATTTTCATAAAGTTTTGCCTTTTACCATTGCAGCATATTTATATAACAATTTATCACCCAGAGAGAGTAAGTGATTTGCACAGGATGTTGCGTGGCGCCGCATAGACTCGAACCGGGACCCCAGCTCTCGAGTCAGCAGCTCTGGCCACTACACCACATCCTCTCCACTCCCATGTTATCTGTCAGGGAGCTCTTTCCTTCTCCCGGACGGTGATTGATGAAAATAACTCTTTATTTATTACTTAGGTGAAACCAATTGCATGTACTTTCTCCAATTATTGTCAGATTGGTCTAATGATAGGAAATCACACCCCTTTTATTTATGCATTTCCATACTTTTAATTAGGTTGGAGCTAGAATAGGAAATTTGCCCCCTGTAGATTTAAGTCCTTACCGCACTGTTCGTAGAACTGAAGTTAGAATACTGAATCTTACCCCCCTTTATTTATGCACCTTCTCAAATGTTAGTTGGATTGAAGTTAGAATAGTAAATCTCACCCCTCTGATTAATGGACTTTCCCAAATGTTTGTGAGATCCCGAGTTAGAACAGTAATTCTCACCCCCTTTGATTTATGCATTTTCTTCAATTATTGTTAAACTGGGGTTAAAATAGTAAACAACAACCTTTTGTTGTATGCATTTTCCACAATGTGTGCGAAACAAGGCTTAGACAGTAGATTTTAATCCTTTAGTATAGTATGCTGTCCCTGGTGTTCGTTGGCCTGAGTTAGAATTATAAAGCTCACCCTTCCCCTTCAAATTATGTATTTTTTAATGGTTGTAGGGCTGTAAATAATAAAATATATTTTAGCATTATACTTTGTTATGGTAATTTATATAATGTTTTGACTATTATATTTATTTTTAAGGTAAATTTATAAAGTGTTACTTAATAATGTATATATATATATATATATTTATATATATATTTATTTCCCTGTGTTGCACTCCACCAGCTGCCGCACCACACACAGTGGATGCCGCTTCAATGTGAGGGTGTTCTCACATACTTATTCGTGTCACAATCCTACGCCAATTGTACGCCAGGAACCACACTCACAGGAGAAAATCAAACACTCGACAGATGCGTTTCGGTGCACTGCCTTTCTCAATGTCAGTGTGTCCAGAGCCATTTTCACATTTAAATACCTTGTGATTTCATTGGACGGATGGACTTATATAAACATCAAAGACAGCCATTTCAAACAAACTATTACAATTAGGCGAAACATACGGCGGCCATCTTATCATTTCTGGGCACTCGTACATATCTCCATTTACATTAAGGTACGTCCATGATTAATATTTTCAAAATTCATTTGATGTAATCAGAACCATGTTCTATTTTTCTGTGCTTCTGCCCAATACATTTCATTATTTACAACTTGTTCCTGTACCCTTTATACGGCATGTCCAGCACATTACATCATTTTCAACCCGTTTTGTGCCCTCGTGTGGTGTCAAAATTATGCCCTGTTTGGGCTCGCCAGTCAGATTTATAATAACTCTATTTCCTAAGAGTTACAATCTCCACAATTGTACCCTGTATGGACTTAACTATTTTGATATTAATTAGCAATAATGTTCCTATTTTGTATTATTATTTTTGTACACTATATATTTGTAGTAAATATTTCGATTACGTGTATGTTATTTTTTTAAATACTATATATTTAATTTAGATATTTTGGTAGTAGTTGTATTCATACTTGCAATATTTTCTACCGGCAATATTTTTGACATTTACATTACAGGTATTGAAAGTTGATATTTTAGCTATCAATGTTTTTAGCTTGTTTTTTTTGCAACACAATACGTTTGTTGTCGATATTGTAACATACAACAACAGAGACAAGTTGGCCTGTAGTGACCCATCTGCAAAGCCTTCCTGACATTATAGCACTGTTTAGTGTAAACATACTCCTCTGGGAGGTTCCAGCTAGATCTTTGTCAGGGCCAAATTCTTTTCCTTCCTGACCTGCATTTCAAGATGAGCAGCCAGTAATTACTTCATCCTCTTTTTCTGCCAGCAGGCCAGCGCCCAGGACTACTGTCTTCTTCTACGAGGAAATGTGCTAGCTAAATGTGCTAGCTACCTCTATTTAGAAGGAAGACATAGCCCATCAGAGCTGAATTAATTAATCAAGAACCATGAAAAGATAAATCTGTTCTTAGAAAACCATCTTTGCAAGATATTGGACAAAAACCAATATTCAGCACAGGATTATATTTTTGGTAGTTATTATAATAGCGAGGGCATGCTCTTTTTAATATTTTCCCTAACTAAATTATAAAAATATATACTTTAATTGTCAAAAAACTTTAAGGGATCCTTTTACTATGTGAAGATAATAAGTTAAATATTAAGCATGTCCCACTGACACACATTAAGCACCCAGGCCTTGTGGGATTCAATGCAATACTAATGGGTGACTTAACTAATGTCAAAAGTAGGATGTTACACGTTTCAAAAAATGTTTTCTTTGACTTTGGTCTGCTATGGCCTTTGCTCACAGCAACTCCAGGCTGCAGTGGCTGGTCAGAAAGGAATGATTTTACAGTCACATGTGAGTGTCATGTTAATGTACACGGCAGTGTACTTGGGATGTTTAACTTTATTGCCATTGGTGCTTTTCTTGCACCAAATTACAGTGACTTTACTTATCAACTTTAAACCATGCTTAAGGGTGAGAGCACATGCAATAGGAAACTGGATAGTAGTCTCCCAGTCAAAATGATAGCAAAACATAGTCCAAACAAAGTATAAAATATAAAGAAACCACATGAAAATTTGAATTCCTTAAAGTTGATATTTAGGCGGTTTGTTCAGAGCTTTGTCTGAGATGATTTCTTGCATGGTAACACATTATCTTATTAATTTGTAATGAACTGAGTTACCAAAGAAGATGTTAAAGCTATGAGCAGTGTAAGGCACCACATTTAATACCCTCTAAATATGATTCACTAAAAATTTACAATTTCTTGAAATACATGCATTGTTACCACTGATGACTCTTATATCACCTTGCATACTCCATGTGTACTTTCAGAAATCCTTTGATGCCCATCCACGGCGGGAGAGTCAGGTACGGCAGTTAGCCTGGATTGGAGACGGTGTATGGGTGTCGATACGACTGGATTCTACGCTACGACTGTACCACGCGCACACCCACCAGCATCTGCAAGATGTTGACATTGAACCCTACGTTAGCAAAATGTTGGGTAAGAGAAAGCAGCATTCCAGTATCTACGCACTCCAAATTGCATGTAATATAATCCTGGTCACCGAAAATTCCTTTCTAGGTACAGTTTGCTATGAAAATGCACATTTATTGATGAAGAAAACTCCCACATGTCCACTAAGTGGGCCTCAATCCAGATCTGTAAGATCTCTAAATGGAAGATTATAGCTCAGACCTGATCAGGGGTTGGCCTCTTTGCAGAGTTTTATAGAGATATGTTTGCGATATTCAAGCAATTTGTTGGTATGCAGAAATGACTCAAAAATCTGAGAGAACCTCACTGTTGGAGCCTGTTCAAATCTGATCCCTCACTGCTAGAGTCGAGGTCAGAGAAGGTATTTCGGCCTCTGAGCACATTCAGTCCAAGGCATTTACTTGTAAAGATCACCTGCAAGGATGAAAGTGGGGTTTAGTTTCACAGTGCCTTCATTCATTAAGGGGAAATACCTTTAGCTGCCCCTGTTTGTTTTGTCCATGATCTGGCTTTTGAAGTATCACCTTTAAAGTTCAGTTTCAGTACCCACTTAATCACTGACTCCCTTGTGGGCCTCTCAGAAGAAAATTCCTTTTAGGATGAATGGTCAGTTCATGTTGTGGCCTCTCAATTGAAAGTGACCCAACAGGACGTGTCTTTGCTGGGATCCGGCTTGGGAATGCAGCAGTGGGGATGAGCAGTAGACCCTGATGCATACAAGAAAGAGGAATGGACATTGCTCCTGCTTGTTAAAACAACAAGATGGTGGCGTGGGTAGTTTTTCACCATACCATGAGCAATCCGAGTAGTGATGGGCCACATGGATGAAAGATGCCGCTCGAAGGTGTTGATTTGCTGGCCTGTCTGCGGTGCTGGGAGGAGCATTGGGGTGGCGCCCTTCCCTGGAGTTGCATTCCAGCTTCCTGGATGCTTCAAGGTTAGCTGGGTGCCCCCTATGGAGATCGCAGCATTCATCAGAAAGCCAGGTCCGCAGTGGTGACTCCGGTAAGCTCCCAGGAGGTGATTGTGCTCACGGGATGCCTTCTTCGCCTGCTGTTCCATGCCAGCATAGCAAAGGGTGGGTGCGCCCCAGTGAATTTTTTTTCTTGGATGCCCTGAGGAGTGGTGGCAGAGGACAGGAGCAACTGCCCCCATTGAGGGCACTGGTGGACATTTACTTCAGTTAAGGTCAACAAGAACTAGGTTGGCCCGCTGGAGCCCACTGGTCAGGCCCCCCTCGTATCCTGCCCCTCTTGGTGATTGTCACCCTGTGCTGTGAGCATCGAGCCATTGCCTAGAAAGTGTATGGGGAGTGACTGAGGGATTTTCCACGTGGTAGAAGGTTGACACGCTCAAGACATTACATTTACTAGCAATTAACTGTGCCTGTGTGTGCCCCCTCCTCCCACTTGCAGCTGCAGACTCCCTTTGTTGTAATGAGGCAGTTCAGCTGAGGAGCATTGACCAGGATGCCCTAGCAGAGAGAGTGGCAACACTTATCTTCCTCCCAGAAAATCTGGTGGGAAGCTAAATGGATCTAGACAGAACAATATCAGGATCCAGGCATCAGCCCAAGGTCCCCAACCCTGAGTTAGAGTAATATGTTAAGGCACTTATTTGCCACATTCTCTCCGAAAACAACAACATGAAGATTGAGCTGGACAGAACCTCTGCGGTTTTCTCTACACACCAGATAAAGCAGACCTTGCCACCCAATGTACTCACTATGGTCTATCTTTACTCTAAAAGAGAGTCTTGATTGGGACAAGGGCAATAACACAATCTATTTTCTTGGCGACTCAATAACTCTATTCCAGGACATATCACCTACATCCCTCATCAAATGTAAAGGATTTAGTGATGCAACAGCTGCCGTATGACAAAAGTTGATTGCCAATAGGTGGGGATATCCAGTGAGACTCATGTTTACCCTCAATGGTGAAGCATACGCCACTCATGTTCCAGGAGAGGCCCGGAGTCTTCTGAGCTTTACTGACACATCAGGACCTATAAATGACAGAAATAGCAATCATGGGAACATTATATGTGCACAAGGATGGAGAAGACCACCAATAGCAATAGAGCAAAGAGAAAAACATAAAGAAAGACAAAGGACGGAGGGTTAGGTATTCCCAGCTACAACTGATGATGACTAACTGTTGGCAAAGAAGCCTTTAAGCCATACAAATGGCACCAGCAACATTTTGCCTCCAAGAAGTCCTTCAGGACGCTCTATTCCTAGTGCCATCATCCTGAATGTTATCCCAGTTGGATTGTTGACTGGCGGGGTTCTCTGCCTGCCACCACCAGGCCTTCTATGCCCCACTTACAATATACATAGGGCATTCCAGGGGCCACCTGCTAGGTCGCCCTCCTTGGGTGGGCCTGGACAGAGTCTAATCCATTTTGGGTAACCAGATGCTGCCCAAACACCTGAAGCTCACTACGGCATGCCTGTGGAGACTACGGGGCAGATTTTCAAGAAACGGACGCATCTTTAGAGATGGGTCCGTTTCCCTGTGCCAGCCTGCGATACCCTTGCGCCACCATGGAGGCGCCGTATTTACAATACGGCGCACCATGGCTCAAGCATTGACAGATGCGTCAGAAATTCTGACGCATCTGTTGGCGCAAAAGTCTCGCATTGCTGGAGTCGTGTCGCACGCACAACGCAACTCCAGATATGCATGTTGAGGCCTATACTTATTGTACTGCGCCACTCCTTACGCCTGCTTCAAGCAGGCATAAGGTTTTGACGCAATGGCGTCCTAGAAGTGGCGCAGTGAAATCTTGTAGATTTCACTGCGTGACTTTTACGAGGCTTTCCTGCGTGGGAACGCCCACCCTGCATACATTTTACCTGATGCAGGTATAATGTGACACAGGGCTCTACAACGTGACTCATCTCCCTAGATGCTTCACATTGTAAATTGGCCGCATTGTTTACGCCACCGCAGCGTCACAAAAGTGACGCAACAGCGGTGCAAAAGTGTCGCAAGGGGCTTGTAAATCTGCCCCTACATGTTTTGGTGCTTTTGAATATACTTTGCTATTGGTTACATATTGATTAATAGTTCCTAAACTGCAGGCTATAGGACAAAGATTGGGTGCAGTGTGTTCTGGGAGAAAAGTGTTCACCATTCACATCCCAGGGACATGTTGAGCCAGGGTAGGAATCTAGGGGTAAGTTTCTTCAAGTGGAGAGTTGGGGCACTGGTATCATCATTCAAGTGGGCACTATTCCTTTACACAATGGCAGTTAATCAACAGTGTGTCTCCCATAATGTCCAGGTCCTGACAACTTTAAAACACCATTGAAATGTTGTGCAATTCTAAAATAGTTCCATGAAAAGATTTTGGGGTTCTCCTTGTTACAGGAGACACACTTTCTACACAGGGATGCCAGTAGACTTTGATGGTACTGGTACCTAACACAATATTACTCACATTCTACCATAAATACAAAAGGGGTAGGCATCTTGTTGAGGAAGGGCTTGCTGCTTAAGTTACAATCAGTGACCAGAGATCAGCTGCAGAGGATGGTGGGAATTAGAGGCAAATAGCAAAACCGGGACCTCACTGTCATATCTATTCTGGATGGGTACTTTTAACCACAGAGTCCTCACCTTTAGAATATTCTTCATCGACCTGGCTGGATCCAGAAGATTTCACAGCAAAGCTTCTACGGCGCCGTATGGCTCCATGCTGGCTTTGTTCTGCCAGGAAGTGGGGTGGAGCTCTATATAACCACCACTTCTGTGCGCTGACTTCAGTTCCTTTCTTTCTGTGCTTTGTAGGCGGATCATCAGTTGACAAATCCCTTCCAAAATACTTTCCCATTGTGCAAGGGAAAGATGTCTCAACCAAAGACTACAGACTGTGCCATGACTGTTGGAAACAGATGTCCCTGGGGACCCTCACAAGGTGTACCTCTGGTGTTTGGGCTCGGGGCATGACTCCAAGTCGTGCGAAGAATGTGCCCTCTTGTACCGAAAGGTGACCTGGGACCATGATGCTAAGCTGTGTGTCGCTGACACCATCAGAATTCATGGACGTCACCTATGTCCCATTCCAAGTTGAGGGCACAGACTCGTTCCTGCTTTGGAGACTGCTTCCGGACAGGTCCACTTTGCGGTCACAGTCTTTCGGTTAGTCCAAATCTAAGAAGAAATGTGAGAAGTTGAAGCACCACTCAACTCCATCCCACCACTCTCTGTCCAAAGACAAGTCGGGCGGGTGTTAAGGTGCCAGTCGAACTTGCTCCCAATCCCTGATTGCGGAGCTGAGTCCACAGCTGGTACCTGTTGCGCCCCAACTTTTCCAGGCCATCAGCAACACCACAGCAGGTCATGGCCTTTAAAGAGGCCATGTTGTGTGTTTGGCAAACTTCGGGTTCACTCTGGTGTGCCTTTGGGCCCAAAGGATCCACAGGGGCCTCCAGTTGGGTTTCCACTGGCGGATTCATTCTCAGTGATGCCTGTGCCCCTAGAACATACCTCGTTTTCTGTCTCTGGTGCCGACTTCCCCTCTGACTCGAAGATCTGCGTGGGTCCCTTCTCCACAGATGCTGGTCTCAACGTTGCCGGAGGTCAAACTCCTACCAACTTTGCTCTCTGACCTCGATTTGAATCCTCTTTAACCCTGACGGAGGCCTCGCCTTGACTCCAACTCAGCGCACCCACTCCCTGTAAGCTCTGATTCATACAAAATCACTTCCTCCTCCACAAGGCCTTTCTCGGAGGTTTCATCACCTTTTTGACGCAGATTATGATCAACCTGATAATGACGATGTGGGTGATTTACCGCCACAGTATGATGAAATTTACATGGCCTATAGAAGATCAGTTGGCTAGATACCGCCCCTGATGCAGGGTTGGTTTTGCCCCTTGGAGCTCTAACAGAGGGGAGCGCATAATTTCCTGTAGTGATTAGATCTGAAGTCGCAATCCTACAGATGCGTTCAGTTGAAATCAAGACAAATATCCTTACTTAGGTTTGTTTTGCACCCTGGACAAGCCTCATCTGAGCCCTTAAATCCATTTAAAGAAGCCCTGATTGACGCCCTTTTGGGCACTTGGCAAAGCTTTGCTCTTGCCCAGCACAAGTTTAGTGGTCCAAGCTTCCCCCAGCAAAGTTAAGCTTAATGCATTCCCCACCACCCCTCCAGACAGGAAGTTGAAGAGGATTGAGGCATTCAGGAATCAAATATTCTCCTACGCTATCTTGGTTTTGAGGTCTCCAATGCAGGCTCTTTGGGACATGACCAACAAGCTCTTGCTTGCAGTCCCTGAGGAGTTTCCGGGCCTCTTTGGCTCCAAGAATTCAAGACAAACAAGATGCAGCAAAATGTCAGTATGGCTGGCCTGGATACTACGGACTGCTTCGGGTGTGCAGTGGGCACCAATGTGGGACTCAGTCGCCACTTGTTGATGTGATCCATTGGCTTGTCTGAGGACCTGCAGGTGTCTCTGATGGATATGCCTTTTGATGGGTCCTGCCTCTTTTGTGAAAAGTCTGATCTTGTCCTCTAACACTTTAAAGAAAGCAGAGCTACAAAGCTTTCCTGGGCCCTTTCCACCACCCCTGACAGTTTCCTTATTAGTTCTGCCCTTTTGAGACTACTCCAGAGGGCTTTCTTATAGGCACTGCCAGGTCCCACCACCACCTTATCAGTCACCCAAGTCCTTTCAGGGCTGGAGATTGGAGGGGGGCAAGCTGACATTGTGCAGTCCACTGCCACTGCAGCATCAGCCTCTAAGCTGTTCTAGTTTGGCCCTAGTGGCACACAGCCATCCTGTGGGAGGCAGAATGAGACCTTTTCTGTACAATGGCAGACCTTCCCATCTGGCACACGGGTCCTCCGGATTTTCCAGTAGGGCTATGCCCTACCATTCCTTTCCAACCCACCTCAGTTTCCACCCACATCAGAGCAGCTTCCAGAGGAGTATCCCTCCATCTTGCTACAAGAGTTGCAGGCTATACTGGCTAAAGGGGCCATCAAGAGGGGGTTCTGTCCTTGGAAGAAGGGACAGGTTGTTACTCCTGCTATTCCTTCTGCGGAAGGACAGAGGACTTCTTCCTATTTTAGACCTTCGCCCTCTGAATGCCTTTCTATGGCGGTACAAATTCAAAATGCTCACTCTGGCCCAAGGTCTGTCAACCCAGACTGGATGGTTCCTGTGAACCGGCAGGACACATACTTTTGTGCCTCTGTTCTGCAGTCCCACAGACATCTGTGGTTCAAGGTTGGCCAGGAGCATTTTCATTTGCCATGTTCCTCTATAGCATTACCAAAGCCTATTGGGTCTTCACAAGAGTGATTACGGTGGTCGCCACACATCTACAGAGGTTGGGAATACCAGTTTTCTCCTATATCAATGACTGGCCATCAAAGACAGGCTTGCCATAGTCCATCGTAGACCACCTTTATATGCCAGCGAACTTTGTGACATGTTTGCGGTTTGCGATCAACGATCTAAAGTCACACATGACTCCTTCACAGAGACTCCCTTTTATAGGAGCTCTTCTGGACAGTTCAAGGTCTTTAGATCCTCTGAAGGAGTCCAGGACATTCAGGCAATAATCCCAACATTTCAGCTTTGGTCCTGTATCTTGGTGAGAGCATCTCTGTGGCTTCTTAGCTTGTTGGCATCATGCATCCTGCTTTGTCCACTGCACAGGGTGGCATATGGAGGGTCTGCAGTGGTATCTGAATTCTCAGTGGGATACCTGGGGAATATCATCCAGATTTCAGAGGAGACTGCACAAGATCTGATGTGGTGGCTGCTAGACCACAATCTGACAAGTGGCAGACCCCTCTTCTGCCCCCCACCCCTCCCGAGCTGACAGTGGTGACGGATGCGCCCCTGCTGGACAGGTCATCTGGAAGAGCCAACGATCAGAAGACATTGGTCTCCAGCGTAAACCCAGCTTCACATAAATGCATTGGAGCTGCAGCCCGTTCACCTGGCATTGAGGGCCTTCCGACCTTCCCTTGATGGGCGGCAGGAGGAGGTTCTCATGGTCAACACCACCACCATGCGGTACAGCAATAAGCAAGGTAGAGTGGGGCCTGTGCTAGGAGATGCTGCACCTCTGGAGTTGACTGGAGAGACAGGACATTTCCCTGAATGTGAACCACTTGGTGGGATCTTTAAACGTCAGGGTGGACAAGGTCAGCCACCAACACTTGGTTGGTCACAAATAGCTGTTGCATTCCAAGATGGTGCAGGACATATTCCAACAGTGGAAAGAGCCCTGGCTAAATCTTTTTACCACCATCAAAAACATGTAATGTCAAGGCTTTCGCAAGTTGGAGTTCCCAAGAATGCTCTTTCTCGGAGATGCATTCAGGCTAGAGTGGATGATGTGATTCATGCACGCTTTTCCACCACTGATTTCCTGCCCAGAGTTCTGAAGAAGATCAGGAACCACTTTGCCCAAGTCATCCTAGGGGCTCTGGATTGAGCAAAGAGAGTGTGGTACCTGGCACCTCAAGGCCTCACCATTTGTCCTCTCTGTAGGAGGATTTTCTGTAGAAGAGGCAGCACAAGATTCTGCTGTTGAACCTCTGTGATCAACACGTTCAATCTGCCACCTATGGTGGTGGATGTCATCCTTTCATCCAGACATCCTATTACAAAGCTCATCTATGCTTGGTGCTGGGACTAATTTGTGGCCTGATGTGGAGTCCACATCACAGACCTCTTACAAGACAAGCTATCAGCTGTCTTACTGTTTGTTCTGCCATTGGCCCAACAAGTTCTTGCAGTTGGCACAAAACCAAAAAACTAAGGTTATTTGACAGCCCTTTTGGGCTTTTTGCATTTGCCGGGCAGGTGTACTTTTTAAATCACCTATTGTGATGCTTTCTTATTAAAGGTTGGAGCCACATATTCCCTCCCAAACCATTTGTGCTACCTCGGCGGAATCTTAATTTGCTCCTGACGTTCCTTATGTTTACCCCTTCAAAACCATGCACGGCTGTTTGCTTCGTCTTCTCACTCCCAAAACAGTCTTTCTCATTGCAGTCACTTCAGCTCATTGCATGAATAAGCTCTAAGCTCTGTTGGTGCAGCCATCCTTCAACACCTTTTTTCCCCAGGCAAGCTGGTGTTGTGGGCCTGGGTGGCCTTTTTGCCAGAAGCCTTCATCCCGTTTCACATTGGGCAATCTTTCACTCACCCAAAGTTCTATGCTTCACCTCACCTCTCAAAAGAGGAGTGACTCCATCAGCTGGATTCTAAGAGACCATCAGGTGGACATCAACTCTTTGTGGGATTTTCTGTTGCAAAGCTGTGTAGGAAAGGACACCATCGCTGTAGTCCTCTCCATTAAGACCTGCTACACTCTGGCTAAAAATAAAGTAAGTAACTTGCTCGTTATAGGCTCAATAAGAAAAGTAAACAGGTCTGTGAATTCTGGTGAGCTTGAAGAACTGGTGAATGGGATAGATTCCCTAGGCCTGATAGATGCTTGGCGAAAGCTACTCACAAATGAAGACTACTGATTTTATTGTAGGGTACACAAGGCATACTCCAGGTTTTGGGTTTTTTCCTGGTGAATAGACAAACGTTTGCCTCTATATTGGATTCATTGATAGGCACAAGAGTTTTTTCCGACAATTTGCCGAATACGCTGACACTGTGGCTCTCAGCGTCCTAAACCCTGAAACCCTGGAGTGTGGAGCCTTAATGAAACAGCATCCAGGGATATCACCCTAAGAAACTGAATAGCCAAAACATTGCGCCATTACTTCAACAAAAACAATATGGGTGAGCTCTAGTTGGGAAAAGTATGGGCTGCAGCTTAGGTGAGCTAATATGCCAAGTCTCGACTAATCAAAAGAGTAACAGGGACCAGAAGCAAGAACTGTAGTACTAGATCCTTGCCCTAGAATAGATATACAAATTGAATACCTTGCTCAGTACCTATAGAGCTGTAGCCAAAGCAAGGGGCATTATAGAACATATTCTGAATGGAGAAAAAGTTAGAAAGATGCTGTACACAGCCCAAAATTATTATAGCAATAGGTTATTGGCCTAAAATTTGTGAGCAACCCAAATCCGTAACTACTTCCAAACAATTTGCAATAGTGATGGGATTGAGCTGAGCTTGACACAGAAAATACTACAAACATTTCATGATTACTATCTTACCCTTTACCGGGGCCAGGTGAAGAACCCCGACAGACAATATGTCTATTTATAGTGTTCTATGCCTCTTACTGTTACCCCAGGAAACAATTATAGAGCTGGAACAACTAATTTCCCTAATGGGTTGGAACAAGGCCTGGGCGGCTTCTCAATTACATTGTATACAGCTTTCCAAAATGCCTTGACTAATCCTCTGGCAAACCTATATAACCATTACCATATGGGCGTGATGGAGAGGGTTACAGATACAATGATGGAGTCAATCATCACGGTCCTCCAAAAACCAGGAAAAGACCCTAAACTATGCAGTTCATACTGCCCTATTGCTCTTCTTAACAATGAAGCAAAAGTTTTTTACCAGGATTCTGGTCACTACATCACATCTGTTTTGGACAACTCACTTCAGGCCAGGTTTATGCTGGGATGATAGGCATGTGACAACACACTTCAAACAGCAAATTTAATCCATCTAACAGCGAGGCAACCTCTATCATATGATTTGCAGAACATTTTCAATAGGGTGGATTTGTGCTTTGTTTTCAAGGTCTTGGCTAAAACATCCATAGGCCCGACCATGACATCTTATATCTTATCTAGTTTTAAGCAGCCGAGTGCCCACATCAGGATTGATGCTAAATTATCACAGCGAACCCCCCCTTAACAGGGGCATGAGGTAGGGGTGCCCCTTATTTTGTCTTGTCTTTGCTCTTGGGATCGAGCCGCTGATACGAAGAATAAATGATAACCAGTTAATTAAGGGCTTTCTCACCAAGTCTGCGACCTACAAAGCTTTTATGATTTCTAATGGATCCACCTATCTCTGTACCAGCGTTGGTTGGAAAAATAGAGCTTTTTTCCAAAGTGTCAAGATTTAAGATCAACTATTTCAAATCATCAGGAATGGGAGTTGCCGACCCTTCTCATACCGTACACCCCTCTCTAGTAAGCAACGGTTTCCAGTACATGGAAGGGGTGCTACAACATCTTCAGATTTCTCAGTGATTGCCCGGCCCTTTGTTTGAGCAATGTTCCAACCTTGTTGGACACACGTGTCAAAGATATGTAGAGATGGGGCGAACTGTATATATCCTGGTTTAGCTGTATCAAAAGCATTAAAATTTATTTTCTTCCCCATGTGCTTTATATGGTTCATAATCCCCCTCTATGATTTTCCAAGAATGCACTTAAAGATATTCAATCTCGTCTTCTCCAGTTTGTGGGGTGGAAGAAGAAGCCTAGGGTTGCAAGATCAACCCCCTTCAAGAAGCAGTGAGAGGATGGCCTGGGATTCCCAGCTATAACACGCTATTTTGTGGCAGCACAGCTTTGAGAGGCACTTGAGTGGAAGGGTCCTGGCAGAACAAAATCATGGCTAGTTGTTGAGGAGTCAGCCACTTGCTATGGCTGCCCCACGTCTTAGGTCTAAGTCTTAAAACCTCCCATATACTATGGACAAACTCCTGACTTATTGGCAAGGCGTGGTTAGACAGAAGATTGCAACCACCCATCCATCCACCTTGACTCCCCTCACACTAACTTAGAATTCCCACTGGGACTGAATGATTCATGGTTTTTTAATAGAGCTGCTCTTAGCACACAGAAACTGGTGATTTTTTTTAATGCACCACGCTTTAAGGAGTGAAACAGGAACAGGGAAAGGGATATTTCAGTCCCCAATACATAAGTTCATGAACCACAAGAGAGGTAACCTTAAATACTCTGCAAAAAGAAAAAAGAGAAGGGAAGCAGAACTCCTATTTTTTTTTTTAAATATACTGTCACCCACTGTTAGAAATGGGATTTTTGGTAGGCTAGGGCATGTGCCAAAGCCAGGCAGAAACCACCACTCTAGCCAGGATAAGGGAGTTACACTCCTAAAATAACCCCTGCTCACCCCCTTGGTAGCTTGGCACGAGCAGTCAGGCTTATCTTAGAGGCAGTGCGTAAAGCATTTGCCCATAACTAGCACTAATACAGTGTAAGCACTACAAAAGGACACCACACCAGTTTAGAAAAATATCCAATATTTTTATATACTTAAGACAAGACCAAAAACGATAAAAATCCACAATACAGTACTTAAAAATCTTCAGTTATCAAAATGTGCTTGAAAAACAGTTCCTTGATGTCGATAACTCCGTCCGGGGCTATCACGCCGTCGTTAACAAACAAATCCAAACGGTTCTGGCTGACCGCGGCGTCGCGGGCCAGCTACGGTGTCGGGAAGACCCGCAAACAGTACCTTTTAGAAATGCAGGGTGTCGGCGACCTCTCGTTGAGCTTCCGCAAGCACGGCGTCCGTAGGCGTCGGTTCCGGAGGTCGGTGCAGGAGTCGTCGGGGCCCTCGAATTCACACGCATTGCAGATCGAACTCCTCTCTGTTGAAGTCAGGAGCGCTGGCGTCGGTAGGCATCGGGTGCTGCGGTGCGAAGTGCAGCGGTGCGGCGTGCGGTGCCCTCAGGACGCGGTGCGAGCAGCGGCTCGGTGGCAGCGTCAGATGGTGTTGGTGAGACCAGGGTCGCGGTGCGAAGTGAATGCGGTGCTCGTCGCGGTGCTGGCAGGTCGCAGTGCAAGCAGCGGCGTCGTCGTTGCTGACGCGCTGTCGTCAGCTGACGAACGGGAGTCGATGTCGCCGGCGTCGGTAGGCCAAGGCTGCGGTGTGGGAGTACAAGTCAGGGTTCTGGGCCCCAATATTTATATCCCAAAATCCTTTGATCTCTTAGGCAGAGAGTGTCTGTGCCCAGCCAGAACCAGTTCTGCCCTCTCTGGTGTGACTTCCTGGCAGGAGGTGGAGACGGCATGGTCAGAGGCAGACCAGCCCCTTTGAGGTGCAAGGAAATTTCCTCCCCCTTCCCCAATTGCAGCCCAGGTCTATTCAGCCCTTTCCTGACCCACCTAGACTATCTGGAGCCACTCCTGCTCCCCAGCCTTCTGTCATCCAAAACCCAGACAGGCAATCCACATTCCAGCAGAGGCACACAGGATGACTGAGCAAGAAAATACCTACTTTCTAAAAGTGGTATTTTCAAACACAGAATGTAAAAATCACCTTCACTAAAAGATGCATCTTTAGATTCTGAGTTCAGGCATACTAAACTCTATTTTCCTACCTAATTCCCCAGGCCAGTTATGTTTATAAGATGTTATAAACAAACTCCCCATTCTGTCCTATGGGGAACAGGTAGCCTTGCAATAGTGAAAAACGAAGTGGGCAGTAATTCACTATCAGGACATGCCACACACACCAGGGCATGTCCTACCTTTCACATACACTGCACCCTGCCCACAGGGGTACCTTGGGCCTACCTGAGGGGTGACTGACATGTAAGAAAAGGGAAGGTTAGGGCCTGGCAAGTGGGGGCACTTGCCAAGTCGACGTGGCAGTACCAGACTGCACACAGGCTCTGCAATGGCAGGCCAGAGTTACCCTTTACGGGCTGTTTGTGTGGGTGGCACAATCCAGTGCTGCAGCCCACCAACAGCATTTGATTTACAGGCCCTGGCACACGCAGTGCACTTTACTAGGGACTGACACATAAATCAAACAGGCCAATCATGGAAACACCAATCCATAACACAATTTACCACAGGAGCACTTGCACTTTACCACTGATCAGCAGTGAGAAAAGTGCGCAGAAACACTACGCCAGCAAAAACAGAGTCAAAACCGGGAGGTCAGAAAGCAAAAACTCAGGGGAAACACGCCAAAAGATGCCAAGTCTAACACATGTCCCCTCCAGCTGAAAGTAGGGAGAACTACCCACCCTCCTGGGAGTTCTCTTCACTAAGGCGGAAGAACCTGGACAGACCATCTGCATTGGCGTGTTCTGTGCCAGGACGGTGTTCCCTGTAGGGAGATGGACCACCTCAGCAGTTTTGGATTCTCACCCCTCATTTGCATCAACCATCTGAGGGGCCTGTGGTCTGTCTGAACCCGGAAGTGAGTCCCAAACAGGTATGGTCTCAGCTTCTTCAGTGCCCAGACCACAGCGAAAGCTTCCCTTTCTATGGCACTCCACCTCTGTTCCCTGGGGAGTAGTCTCCGGCTAAGGAAGACTACAGGCTGGTCTAGGCCCTCTTCGTTCAGTTGTGAGAGCACCGCTCCCACTCCATGCTCTGAAGCGTCAGTCTGCACGACAAATTCCTTGGAGAAGTCGGGGGCCTTGAGCACGGGTGCCGTGCACATGGCAGCCTTCAGGGCATCAAAAGCCTTCTGGCAGGACTCAGTCCAGATCACCTTCTTGGGCTGCTTCCTGGAAGTCAGCTCTGTTAAGGGGGCAACAATGGTGCCATACCCCTTAACAAACCTCCTGTAGTACCCGGTGAGTCCTAAGAAGGCCCTCACCTCGGTCTGGGTCTTGGGGGGCCCCCAAGCCAGAATGGTGTCAATCTTGGGTTGTAGGGGCGCCACCTGGCCGCTTCCTACCTGGTGTCCCAAGTACACCACCGAACCCTGCCCGATCTGGCACTTACTGGCCTTGATCGTGAGGCCTGCCCTCTGCAGCGCCTTCAACACTTCACCGAGGTGCTGCAAGTGTTCTTCCCAGCTGGAACTGAACACTGCGATGTCATCCAGGTAGGCGGCACTGAAATCCTCCAGCCCAGCAAACACCTGGTTGACCAACCTCTGAAAGGTGGCAGGGGCATTCTTCAACCCAAAGGGCATCACCCGGAGCTGGTAATGTCCTTCTGGGGTTGAAAATGCTGATCTCTCCTTGGCCCCATCGGTTAAGGCAATCTGCCAGTACCCAGGCGTTAAATCAAACGTGCTGAGGAACTTGGCAGCTCCCAACCGATCAATGAGCTCATCAGCTCTGGGGATGGGGTGTGCGTCAGTCCTGGTGACGGCATTGAGCCCACGGTAGTTCACACAAAACCGCAGTTCTGGAGTGGCACCGGGTGCAGCAGCCTTTGGGACCAAGACCACTGGGCTGGCCCAAGGACTGTTGGAAGGATCGATCACCCCCTAACGCCAACATCTTAGAGACCTCCTCTTTAATGCTGGCCTTGACCCGGTCAGTCAACCTGTAAATCTTGTGCTTCACAGGAGGGCTGTCACCGTTGTCCATGTCATAGGTACACCAGTGAGTAACACCTGGGGTCAGGGAGAACAGTGGGGCAAACTGTCCCAACAACTGGTGATAGTCGCTCTGCTGCTCTGGAGTCAGTGTAGGGGAGAGGATCACACCTTCCACTGACCCATCGCACTCCTTGGTAGACAGGAGGTCAGGGAGAGGTTCACTCTCCTCTTCCACCCCATCATCTGTCACCAAGAGCATGCTCACTTCAGACCTCTCGAAGTGGGGCTTGAGGCGGTTCACGTGGAGGACCCTCAAAGGGTTCCTTGGAGCCCGTAAATCCACCAGGTAGGTGACATCACTTTTGCGCTCCACCACCTCAAATGGCCCAGTCCACTTGTCCTGCAAGGCACAAGGTTCCACTGGGGCCATGACCCACACTTTTTGCCCAGGTTGAAATTCGACCAGAGTGGCATTCTGGGCATACCACTTCCTCATTTCTTCCTGGCTGGCTTCCAGGTTCGCCTGCTCGAGTTTCCTGAAGCGGGCAGTTTGGTTTCTGAAGGCCAGCATGTAACTAAACACATCCTGGGGAGCTTTCCTGGGAGCTGCCTCCCAGCCTTCCTTCACCAAACTCAGAGGTCCTCTCACAGGGTGACCATACAGAAGCTCAAAGAGACTGAACCCAAGAGACTTCTGTGGTACCTCCCTGTATGCAAAGAGAAGGCACGGCAAGAGGACGACCCACTTACGCCTCATGGGTTCTGTTAAACCCTTAATCATGCCCTTCAAGGTCTGGTTGAATCTCTCCACCAGACCGTTACCTTGTGGGTGGTAAGGGGTGGTGAACTTGTAGGTTACACCACACTCCTTCCACAGGGATGTCATATACTTGGATATGAAATTGGTCCTCCTGTCAGAAACCACCTCTCTGGGGAGCCCCACTCGGGAAAAGATCCCCATTAACGCCCGGCCCACCACTGGCGCCGTCGTTGTCCTGAGAGGGATTGTCTCCGGGTACCGGGTGGCATGGTCCACCAAGACCAGGATGTACCTGTTTCCCATGGCTGTCTTGGGATCCAGTGGCCCCACAATGTCCATCCCTACCCTTTCGAAGGGCGTTCCAACCACTGGAAAAGGTTGGAGAGGAGCTTTGACCTTTCTCCCACTCTTACCACTTGCCTGGCAAGTTTGGCAAGACCTGCAATGTCCATCTGACTGCCTTCGCATTTGGGGCCAGAAGAAGTGGGTGACAAGCCTGTCAAAGGTCTTGTCCTGCCCCAAATGTCCTGCCAAAGGCACGTCATGAGCCAGACCCAGTAGAAAGGTCCTGAAGCGGTGGGGTACCACCAGCACACGGGCTGACCCAGGCTCAGCGACCTTAGGCTCACTGTACAGGAGATCATTCTCCCAGTAGATCCAATGTGATCCGGACTGATCACCAGCTGCCTGGTCTGCAGCCTGCCGCCGCAGACCCTCCAGAGAAATCAATCAATCAATCACAGAATTTGTAGAGCGCACTACTTACCCGTGAGGGTCTCAAGGCGCTGGGGAGAGGGAAGGGGGGGATGCTGCTACTGGTCGAACAGCCAGGTCTTGAGTAGCCTCCTGAAGGTCAGCAGGTCTTGGGTCTTTCGTAGGCTTAGTGGAAGGGTGTTCCAGGTCTTGGCGGCGAGGTGTGAGAAGGATCTGCCGCCGGTGGTTGTTCTTCGAATGCGGGGGACGGTGGCGAGGGAGAGGTCGGCGGAGCGGAGCCGGCGGTTGGGGACGTAGAAGAGGAGCCGTCTGTTGAGGTAGGCTGGGCCAGTTTTGTGGAGTGCCTTGTGTGCGTGGGTGAGGAGTTTGAAGGTGATCCTCCTGTCGACGGGGAGCCAGTGCAGGTTCCTCAAGTGGGGGTGATGTGGCTCTGGCGTGGTACGTCGAGGATCAGTCATGCGGAGGCGTTTTGTATGCGTTGCAGTCGCTTGATGAGCTTGGCCGGGGCTCCCGCGTAGAGGGCGTTCCCATAGTCCAGTCTGCTACTGACGAGGGCCTGGGTGACTGTTCTTCTTGTGTCTGTCGGGATCCACCTGTAGATCTTGCGAAGCATGCGGAGGGTGTTGAAGCAGGAGGAGGAGACTGCGTTGACTTGCTTGGTCATGGAGAGCGTTGAGTCGAGGATGACTCCAGGGCACTCCTTCTGCTCCTTGCAGAATTCCTCCCTGGTGGGACCCCCTTCTTGCTGCCAATGGGTCAGCTCAGAGATGTCCCCCAGTTCAGCTACCTGCTCCCTTGTAGGCACTGGGGCGTCCCCCTCAAGGTCCGCCTCCTCCCGGTCCGTGGGAACTTCAGGGGCCCCTTGCCCTTTCTCTTGGCAGGGACTTGGGCCACTGTTTCAGGCTCCAAGTCCTCTTGATCACCCTCTCTGGCCGCCATTGACCGAGTGGACACGCAACCCAAGCATCTCCAAGTGAGACCTGAGCTCAACATCCTTCCATAAGGACTGCTCCAGGTCGTTACCTAGCAGACAATCTACAGGCATGGAAGGGCTCACAACCACCCTCAAGGGACCTGAGACCCCCCCCACTCGAAGGGAACCTGCGCCACCAGACACTGGCGCTCTGAATTGTCCACCGCAATGACTTGGTGGAATGCCCCTGGGACTATCTGCTTCTCAGAGACCAGGGGACACCGGACTGAGGTCACACTGGCTCCAGTATCTCTGAGAGCCTCTACCCCTTTTCCATTGATGGTCACCCAGGTGCTGTATTTCTTTGTGTTAGGGGGCACCGGGTTTCCTGGGACCATCTCACTGTCCCCTAGTGAGATGAGGGTCATTTCTACGGGGTCCCCACCCTCCTGTGGGTACTCCTCCTCCCCAAGCGCTACACTAGCCAACACCTTGGACTGCCCACCGGTGGGTGGCTGTGCCCCCTTAGGGCACTTGGGGTCCCCCTTCATGTGACCCACTTGGTCACATGCAAAACACTTGCGGGGATCGGTCTCGGCAGGCTTTCCTGACGGGCCCCTTGTTTCTTATCTCCTGGGGGATGGGAACCTTTACCCTGGGTGTTAGTTTGGGGCTCTTTAGAGAACTCCTGTGTTTTACCCTTGACCCCCCCACTTTTCTGCTGGGGACCCTGCCCACCTTTGGCTGAGTCTCCCCCATACGCTTTCCTGTGGACCCTGGTACTCACCCAGCGGTCCGCCTCCATAGCAAGCTTCCTGGGGTCAGTCAGCTTACTATCAACTAGGTGCTGACGCAGATCTGCAAAACATAGACTAGACAAGTGCTCCCGTGCAATCAAATTGTAGAGCCCCTGAAAATCTGTCACATTACTGCCCTTCACCCAGCCATCCAGTGACCTGCAAAACATATCTACACATTCCAACCAAGTGTTGGCATCGGACTTCTTACTGGACCTGAACTGATCCCTGTACTTTTCAGGAGTGAGACCATACTTAGTGAGAAGGGCGTCCTTCATGTCTGGATACGTGAGGTGATACCCCTTACCCAAAGCTATTAAAGTATCCCTTGCTTCTTCTGGGAAGAGAGGCCACAATCCTGCTCCCCAATTCTCCTCAGGGACCCCATTCATTTGTATGTCATCCCCCTTCTTGAATTATTTGCCTATATTCTTAGGGATGTGCACAATCCTGTCTGCCTGTCTTGACGGGTTGCTGCCACCATCTGAGCTGGCTCTACTCCTCGGATCCAGCTCCTTTATCCTGAACTCCTGCTCTAACATCATCCTTTTCTCCTCCATGGCTAACTTAAGCTTCTCCAGTTCTACTGTCACTCTCCTTGCTTCCCGCCTGTCCTCCAGCTGTCCTGGGGGCAGGCCACTGCTGCCTGGCCTGGAGGGTTCCCCCCCTCCCAAAAGCACATCCACCCTAGGAATAGGCTCCTCCGCCTCTCCACTGAGACCACCAGACTGCTCGCTGGCATGTCAGGCTGCTACCCAAGCCCTCAGCGCCTTTTGTAGCTCCTCCTTCCTCGTGAGGCCTCTGACTTGGACTTTTACGTTTTTACAAATTGATTTCAATTCCCTAACATTGTAGGATTCCAACCTATCCTCCTCAAAGGCAATTTCCAGGGATGCAACAGATGATGCTCTTGATTCAGGCATGATGAAGTAGCAAGTTCAAGCTGGCAAGATCAAAAATAGGCCAAAAAGAAAAAGAACCAGTATGTGGCATGTAATGGTCTGCGATATCGTAGTAGTGCACACCAATCACTGCAGGTCAAGTGCAACCGCAAGTCCTATCCTCACCGCTGACAACCAATGTTAGAAATGGGATTTTTGGTAGGCTAGGGCATGTGCCAAAGCCAGGCAGAAACCACCACTCTAGTCAGGATAAAGGAGTTACACTCCTAAAATAGCCCCTGCTCACCCCCTTGGTAGCTTGGCACGAGCAGTCAGGCTTATCTTAGAGGCAGGGTGTAAAGCATTTGCACATAACCAACAGTAATACAGTTTAAGCACTACAAAAGGACACCACACCAGTTTAGAAAAATATCCAATATTTTTATATACTTAAGACAAGACCAAAAACGATAAAAATTCACAATACAGTACTTAAAAATCTTCAGTTATCAAAATGTGCTTGAAAAACAGTTCCTTGATGTCGATAGCTCCGTCCGGGGCTATCACGGCGTCGTGAACAAACAAATCCAAACGGTTCTGGCTGACCACGGTGTCGCGGGCCAGCTACGGTGTCGGGAAGACCCGCAAACAGTACCTTTTAGAAATGCAGGGCGTCGGCGACCTCTCGTTGAGCTTCCGGAAGCACGGCGTCAGTAGGCGTCAGTTCCGAAGGTCGGTGCAGGAGTCGTCGGGGCCCTCGAAGTCACACGCGTTGCAGATCGAACTCCTCTCTGTTGAAGTTTGGAGCGCTGGCGTCGGGTGCTGCGGTGGGAAGTGCAGCGGTGCGGCGTGCGGTGCCCTCAGGTCGCGGTGCGAGCAGCGGCTCAGTGGCGGCGTCAGATGGCGTCGTCGGTGAGACCAGGGTCGCGGTGCGAAGTGAATGCAGTGCTCGACGCGGTGCTGGCAGGTTGCGGTGCAAGCAGCAGCGTCGTCGTTGCTGAAGCGCTGTAGTCGGCTGATGAACGGGAGTCGATGGTGCCGGCGTCGGTAGGCCAAGGCTGCGGTGCGGGATGAGGGCGGTGCATAGTGTAACTTTATGAGCGGTGCCCTCGAACCACGGTGCAAGCAGCGGCGGAGATTTCGGCGTGGATCGGCGTCGTCTGGGATACCAAGGCGTCGTCGTGAAGCAAGGCGGTGCGGAGTGCGGTGCCCACAGGTCTCGGTGCGAGCAGCGGCTCGGTGGCGGCGTCAGCAGGCGGCGTCGGTGAGACCAGGGTTGCGTTGCGGCGGTGCCCTCTGTGGTGCCTTCAGGACACGGAGTCGGCATCGGCGTCGGAGACGGCGTCGGGTTGCTTATTCTTCTGTTGCAGCACAAAACACACAGTCCCCAGTGCTGAGGGCAGAAGAGCTTGAAGTCTTAGCTGTTCCTGAGACTTCTTGAACAGGGGGCAAGCTCTACCTCAAGCCCTTGGAGAAACTCACAAAAGTAGATTGCAGAAAGTTCAGTCCAGTCCTTTCACTGCCCAAGACAGAAGCAGCCACTGCAGGCCAACACAGCAAAGCACACAGCAAAGTGGTAGTTCCTCCTCACAGCTTCTCCAACTCTTCTTCTTGGCAGTCTTCTTGATCCAAAAGAGTTCTACAAGTCAGGGGTCTGGGCCCCAATATTTATATCCCAAAATCCTTTGATCTCTTAGGCAGAGAGTGTCTGTGCCCAGCCAGAACCAGTTCTGCCCTCTCTGGTGTGACTTCCTGGCAGGAGGTGGAGACGGCATGGTCAGAGGCAGACCAGCCCCTTTGAGGTGCAAGGAAATCTCCTCCCCCTTCCCCAATTGCAGCCCAGGTCTATTCAGCCCTTTCCTGACCCACCTAGACTATCTGGAGCCACTCCTGCTCCCCAGCCTTCTGTCATCCAAGACCCAGACAGGCAATCCACATTCCAGCAGAGGCACACGGGTTGACTGAGCAAGAAGATACCTACTTTCTAAAAGTGGTATTTTCAAACACAGAATGTAAAAATCACCTTCACTAAAAGATGCATCTTTAGATTCTGAGTTCAGGTATACTAAACTCTATTTCCCTACCTAATTCCCCGGGCCAGTTATGTTTATAAGATGTTATAAACAAACTCCCCATTCTGTCCTATGGGGAACAGGTAGCCTTGCAATAGTGAAAAACGAAGTGGGCAGTAATTCACTATCAGGACATGCCACACACACCAGGGCATGACCTACCTTTCACATACACTGCACCCTGCCCACAGGGGTACCTTGGGCCTACCTGAGGGGTGACTGACATGTAAGAAAAGGGAAGGTTAGGGCCTGGCAAGTGGGTGCACTTGCCAAGTCGACGTGGCAGTACCAGACTGCACACAGGCTCTGCAATGGCAGGCCAGAGTTGCCCTTTATGGGCTGTTGGTGTGGATGACACAATCCAGTGCTGCAGCCCACCAACAGCATTTGATTTACAGGCCCTGGCACACGCAGTGCACTTTACTAGGGACTGACACATAAATCAAACAGGCCAATCATGGAAACACCAATCCATAACACAATTTACCACAGGAGCACTTGCACTTTACCACTGATTAGCAGTGAGAAAAGTGCGCAGAAACACTACGCCAGCAAAAACAGAGTCAAAACCAGGAGGTCAGAAAGCAAAAACTCAGGGGAAACACGCCAAAAGATGCCAAGTCTAACACCCACATATCGCTATGTGGCATGCTTCATCATCGAGTCTGCAACCGGTACGTGTTTCTGGTACTGGGTGGGCTCAACCCCACTTCTAGGGGGAGCACTTAAATTGGTAGTCTGCAAGTTTTAGGCAAGGGGACTTGAAGAGAGAAAGGGGTTTTAAAAATTCCTAAGGTTGCAGAATTAATTTAATTATGAGCAGCAGCCTTGGCACAGTTAAATACAAGCACAGGGGCGCATGGGAGGGATTTATGAACTCCCCGCCCCGCGGTCAACATGTTTCAGCTGGTATTGCCAAAAAGGTTTTCCAGCTTTCATCAGACCATCCAAAAACCACAGTGGTTAGGAATTAATCATTTTTTAATTTGAATTTTTGTGCTCTCTTCTCTTTTTTCTCTTTGTAGGTTATTTAGGGCTACCTCTCTTTTGGTTCTCAAACTTAGATATTGGGGACTGAGGTATCTCCGCCACCTATCCATGTTTCCCTCCTTGACGTGTGGTGATATAGAGCAGCGTGCAGCTGTGGGAAATTACTTATCAGCACCTTCCCCATAGAAAGTTTGGACGAAGTCCTTATCTATTAGGACACACAAAATCTGCATAGTTCTATACATACTTCTCTATAAGGAACATCTTTGCCAAGAGACATGCCAGTAAACCTAACCTTTCCTAAGTGAACATGGCAAAAAATCTATGCCTCACTTTTTCGGATGAGGAAGTAGATTTAGTTCTAACTGGGCACCCACTAATGAATGATGTTAGCATATCCCAATCAATGGTGAAGTCAGAGGATTGGGAAACTTTGACAGAGTTGAAGAGAAATCAATTTAAGACAATCTCCATCACAGGGTAATTCTGACTAAACATCTCAGGTCAAACTCAGCACTTAGAGGCTTGATCGTCCATAATGAACCCAGAATCTTTTTAGAACTTTTCTAAAAGGGTGGTCCATGATTCCCTTTCTCTCTTCAAGTCCCCTTGTCCAAAACTAGCAGACTACCAAATTAAGTGCTACCCCCACAAGTGGGGTTGAGCCCACCCATTACCAGAAACATGAACCTGGTGAGAACTTGATGATGAAGCATGCCACATAGCGATATGTAGGTGACAGTCCATTAAAAAAAACAGAAGTTCTGCCTCACTTCTCTTTTTTCTCTTTGTAAAATGTTTAGGGCTACCTCTCTTTTGCCTCTTGTATTTATTTAATGGACAAGAACTACAATAAAAGACAGCATGTGAGGAACTCTTTCAGATGCAGCCCAGAGATACCTATAAGCTGATATAGGCCTTGCACTGGACGGGCAGTGATGTGGGACAAGCGGAGGAGGGAGGAAGTTAACACAAGTTGAAACCATTTTATCATGAGCTTCTTTGCGACGGAGCACATCATGCTTATATAGACCACTGGGCATAGTTTCCACACCAATCTGCAACAGTTCCATGTGTAGATGGAAGGAAGAGCAGTCATGTGCTTTATCAGAGGAAAGGTGGAAGATTAGCAATGGATGTAGAAAATTTCAGTTTGTACCCAGTGTAAAGAAAATGAATATAAAGACCTAACTTGCTGGTATTTGACCCCAGGTCGGCTTACAGCAATGTTTGAGGGCTCAGACTTGTTTTGGAGGGAGTGTCAGATGTGGAACTTTTTGCTTCATGTCTGGTGGGCATGTCTATGAGTAAAACCTTATTGGGCCGATCTAATGCTCCCAATGAAGGAAATGACTGAGCTAGTCGTGCCTTTACATATGATGGTTATACTTGTAGGTCATCTTGGGATGGGCAGGATATATCCGCTACATACTCCCATAGGAAAAATTAATATTGACTTGTTATTGGCAGAGAGTAGCACTTGCCCATTTATGACAGTAGGAGTCCCCACCCTGGGGGCTCTGTTGGTCAAAAAAATGGCATATAGATTCCATGGAAAAGCTATTGGCCATATTGAAGGACAAAATACACTGTTTCGAGAAAACATGGGGACCCTTCATAACTTATGTGAATGGCTGGCTAGGGGGATGGAGGACAGTGCAGCATGTGCCTGAGTTGGTAAGGAAGAAAGGACTATATAGGATTTTGGGCTCCTTGGAGGGAATGGACTCTGAGGAATACCAGGCTTAGCCGGTCTCATCGATGGCTGGCCGCCAGTCCCCATTGAGGTAATCAGGGTAATGCTGAGAGACTTATTCATTAGCGTAACTAACTGCAGAATGTCACATATGAGCAATGTACATACACAGGGCTTCCTCAGACATCACCTGGCATATAGTACATGAATCCATTGATCCTCTAGGTGTTGAATAATATATTTGATTCTCTTGCCTGTGCATTTTAGTTTGTTAGTTCTTCCTTTTTCTTTTTTTCTATTGTCTCCTAGCTTCACTCCCTGCCCCTTATATCTCCAGGTGCATTTGATGGTTCTTGTCATGTGCTATTGAACCTGTACATTATATTACAATGGTGGAGAAAACAAATCAATAAAGATTTTGTAAAAATAAATTACCCTTATGGAAGCAAACAGTGAAATAGATGACAGTGTTCTTTTAGCGATTGACTTGCTTTACCTCCTCTTTCCTCTGTGAGGTGACTCTCGGTTGTCTGTTTTCCTTTCTGACACCTCATTAAATTCACTCATTTGCTTTTACTTATCTGTGCCACATGAGGCCTCTCGGAATTGATGTCTCCTCACTGAATATTACAGCATGAATTTCATTTCTAGACAATATATATTGCACCTGAGTACAGTAATTCTAGTGTCTTGTATAAATCCTATTTTTTGACAGTTTGTCTGTACTAAATGTCCGAAACTAGTAACTAATTTTATGTTACCCAGTTATTGGTATCTCAATCACTGCGCTGAGCACATATCATACACAAGTGAGTCTTGCAAAATTAAAACACATGTTGACTGGGCACTCTAAATCATTCTTTGAATCACAAGCAAACATTTGTTTCAATTACCTTATACCCCATCACTATATTGTCATTGGATTATCAAAGATTAAAGAAGTGAAGATGATAACATATCTGTATACTTGTCAGACCCATTGATTGTGGACAATTGGTAATTTTTTGGTTGTGCAGCTCTAACCTCTTATTTAATACTCCCTTCCCTTGTGTATTCTCATTCTATTTAATCTTTTCCCTGTGAGGCCTCTATGTGAACTTACTTCTCCCCTCTGAGGCATTTATCTATTTACTGCCCCTTCTGGGATGAGTGTCTCTATTTACCTTCCCCCTGTGAGGCCTGACTCCATTTAGTTCTTCTGAAGTGGGACACCTCTCACTTTACTTCATTCCCACTGAGGTATTGAGATGCCTTTTCTTTGGGTCCAGATGTGTGTGGTAGTCCTACTGTTTACCACTGGTATCCCAAGACGTTTGTTCAGTGCTTAATTAGAGCTGCAGTTGCCGGTGGGGGCCACAGGCACTCATTTTCAGGAACCAGCACTTATTTTTCTTCTTCTGATATTTCCAGAGAGGGAAAAGCACACAAGAGGAAAGAAAGAGGAAGAGAAAGATGGAAAACTGTCCAAAGGGAGAACACTGAACCCACAAAAGTGAGATAAAGGGGCAGGTAGTGTCTAGCAGTGGATTAAAGAGTCCTGGGGTGGATTCAAGACTACACAGCCTTCTTATTCTGCACGTTGAGAGTTGATAGCGCTTGACACAGGCTTCTGAGTACTGGCACGCATTCTTTTACAAATCAAGCACATCTACTGTTGCAGTTGTATTGCTAAGTTGTACACTTGACTGTCCACTGATTGCAAGGGAGAGCATTATAGGTTTTTTTCATTAGGAGATAGAGGGCTTGCTACTTAGATATTATAAGACCCTAGTATTACACTCAATATGCTTTGTGTCAAGTCAGAGCTATATCTTTGAAAAATAATATACTTTTCATTCACAGATGGGAAGCATGCAAATTAAATTCAAGACCAATGCAAACACCCGATCATTTTAGCCTCGTTGGGGGTGAAATAACAGCCCCAATCACAAAAAAGTGTTTACGCAGCAAGTCCCTGCAATCTAAATAACATGGGACTCTTACAGCCAGAGATGTCCTATGGGCGAGAGGTTTGGATGTCATCAATAGACTGCAATCACTCTGATTTCTTAGACGCTCTGCATACTACATTAAATCTATGGGGCTATGGCGTGGAGGTGCCAGACCAAATATATATTTGCTCTCTGCCCAAGTTTCAGAAATGTGCAAGGCTGAAAAATTCAGTGGCTTAGAACCAAGGTGGCTGAGAACCCAGGAGATTAGTCAAAAACAATGTGACTGAACACAGAGCACCTAAAATGAACAGGATTCCTGCTCATAGCAGTGGTAATGTTTTAGAGAGTTAAGTGGCCCGTTCACAAAGTCTCTGTTCAGTTAATGGGAGTGTCAGTAGTCTGGTAGTCGGGATCCAAATAGGACACAGTTTAGAGGCGGCTTAGATGAGGGATGAACCTCTCTTACAGTCACAGATAAACACTAGGATTGCTGGTGTTAGAGCATTCGCTGGGGAAAGGGGGCATCACACCTTTGAGGAAACATCTCATAAATAGCCAGTTTCAACTAACAGTTTTGGTTGGTGGAAGCATCCTCAGGATCGGGGACTACATCTGGATCTGGAGACTCACCATTTTGTAGAGGGAAACTGAGATGTAGTTCTAGGTTCCAACTATAGCTTCCAATGGTGACCTCTCCAGAACTGTCGGTTTTACAAACAGTTCAGCAATTATGGCGGCAGACTGCTGTCAAGTTATGTAAGGCTAAAGTGAATCAGAAAATGTTATGTATCCCATGAGGTTTAGGTTAAGGTTCAAAAGTGGCAACTACATGCTGCCACAACTGCAAGGATGGTACAGGACTGTTTCTCTATGAACAATGCTCACCACACTAGCTCTGGAATTCTCTTTGCAGGTCCTCAACTTTCGGTTCATTGTGTGGTTCTGACAAGTTTGACTGCAAGGTCCACGTGGTTCCTGGGCAGCTCACACCTTTAGACATGATTTCATCAGCAGGACCTTGCTCTTTGCATTATGATAAGGGGCTAACTCCTGTCCTTGCACTCAGATTATAGTTTCCTTTTCTTCTAGGACAGTCTACAACAGCAGGGATGTTCTAGTGTTAGAATTGTAGAATTGTTTGTGGCCTTGACGATGAACACAGCTAAAACAGTGCTGTCTCTAATAAATATATCCTGAGGCTGTGACCAGAATGTCTTTCAGACGTCCTAGTACGGTACAACTACTCACTGTCAGTATTTATACAGTTCTGAGAGCACTGGTGGGAAGCCAGAGCAACCAAAGCAGAAGCTTTGCCAAAAATTCAAACAGTTTTGCAATCAGGTGAGTGTATGTCTTCATTAACTTTCTACCTACTTTTTTCTACTATACTCTCGTCAGCTTGAGAGGTAGCCACCATCCACTATGGTTAGGGTCCACATTAGCTGTATGCCTTGGCCAGCAGAAAATGTCAGCAAAAACATGGAGCACCTACAGAGGACTCACAAATTGTTGGGCCCGTCGGTAGAAAAACACAGAACAGATCAGATAAAGGACCAGCAAAGCCAGAGCGGAACTGCTTCTCTCAATATGCAATGACTTTCAAACTTACAAGTCTCTCCCTCAGCTTAGCTCTTCCCTTCCGAGGCCTAACACGTTCCTGTGCGAGGCCTCTCTTTAGTTGTTCCACTCCATGGCTCTCTACCTTTATTTATGTACATGAAAGGTACCTTTTCTTTCTTCTTCTCTTCCATATGTAATTTCATTGTCCTTGGACTTCTTTACTTCTGACACGTCTCTGATTCCCCAGTTAGGCCTATCTGGATCCTCCAGAATGCCCCTCTCTTTACTTTTCTGTTGAGCAAGCTTTGCTCATTTACCAAGGTATAATCGTGCAATGCCTCAGTTGTTGATTACTTAGGACCTGATTTATATGTTGACAGTATGTATACTCCATCGCAATGCATATATATACAGCCAACTGAATGGTCCGCCCGCCAAATTTATATTCGGGCAGACTTCAGGTCGGCAGTGATTACACCGTCATAGCCAAACCTCATTGTCAGCCCGATGGAGTAAGGCCCTTCGGAGAAATGGCTGTATGTCCTCCCATACAATCAGAATGGGTGAACATATAGCCATTTTTTTACTGTCCGTCACTGCCAGGCAAACCCAGGTGGTGCAGGACAGTAAAATGGAAATAATGGTCCCCCTCTCCGTGGGAGATGACTCCAGTGGTGAGGGGGAGCATTCTTTTTTTATTTTCAAAAAGAAAATCGGCTTCAGGATTTTCTTTTTGAAAATTAAAAAAGAAAACTGTTTGGTGCAGGGCTGAGTCATGCTGACGCAGCCTTGTACCAAACAGCGATCTGCATTGACAGGAACTGCTGTGATGGTGGTTCCTGCCAATGCATTATAAATGACTGCCTGCTTGGCAGTCATTTATACATCCTCCATAGGGATGGAGTAATTTACTCCGTCCCCATGGCGGAACGACGGGCCGTTCATCAAAATACAAGTCAGGTCCTTATTTTCTATGCACAGTTACACGCTTCTTCCTTTTGTCCATAGGCATTTTATCTTTGCACAAAAATAACTTTTCAGGTGCTTTTTTATTAAACCAGTTTGTGTTCTTGGCTTCTGACAGGTGTGAGTAGTTCTGATTGTACATTGTTTTTATTGTTTGGCAGGTACTGGAAAGCTGGGCTTCTCATTTGTGCGAATCACAGCACTCCTCATTGCTGGAAACCGCCTATGGGTGGGCACAGGAAACGGTGTGGTCATCTCTATCCCGCTGACTGAGAGTAAGTGACAACTTTCTGGAATTGCTGTCTTGTGACCCTGTGGCACATGCTCAAATCCTGAGCTTGAAACAGGTTCAGGTCTCACACACATGCTCTTGAAATGATGTCCAGTCACAGAAGAAGGCTCAGAGAGGGACAGAGATCCCAGGAATGGACAATGATGAAACCCGATTACAGCGCAAACATTATCTCTGTGACTTTGTCATGTGAGGGAAGGAGGAATTGCCTTACATAGAATGTCTGGATTACATACCAGTAATCTTCATTACACTGAGTCATCTCTATTATTACAGTACTTTGTGATGTGTGCCGGATCTGAGACAGTGCTTTCCTTTCTTACATTTCTTCTTGATCAGCTCGGTATAGACTCTTCATCCACTAGCATCTCTTAGGTTTTCCAAAGGCATCTGCTTGAGGTTACAATAACAGAATTAACAATGATGCTTGCAGAACCAAAAATGCCAGATTATCCCATTTCTGAAATCACTAACCATTGGACAAATAAATCAGACGAACTCCATATTTAACAGCTGCAGTCCTTCTTCCAAATCACTCTGCACTGCTAGAATAAGGACAAAATCTTGTGAAGTAACTGAACCTGGACTGTACATTAATACCTCTGAGAACAATCTGAAATATGGCAGACCTAACAATCGATATTACTGCCATCAAACACATCAGTAACAGCTTTGGAGAAGACCAGAGTTTTCATTTTAAAGTTCCATAATGATCACCATTTAATCCCTTCAGTGAAAAAACGTAAATCCACGGTGGTTACGACTACTTCTTGGGCGCGTTTTGCAAAATAAATGACTTTAAGTCTAAAAAACAATGCCTCCCGACCTGCTAGTTACCTCACAGGTTCCCTGAAAGCCCTAGTCCCAACTCTTTTAGGGTTCTAGCTAACGGTCCATTTTTGAAGCTACTGAGACGGGACCTGAGAAAGGGTTTCAAGGCACAACCTGTATCCCCTTGCTGAGACATCAAGTTTGAAAAACGTATCCAGTGATGGGAATATGATTTCCTTGTCGACAGCTGACCAGAAGCCTGAACTGCTTTGAACACGTACTCAAAGAAAGAGTACTTGGTCAGTCCTAGCCTCCCAAAGTCAAACCAACAGATGCATCTAGGGCAAGAATGAGAATCTGAAAAGAAAATGGGACTCATCCCTAATCCAAGAATGCTCCACTGCCAGCTACCTGAGGAGTGTTC
This sequence comes from Calotriton arnoldi, assembly GCA_963921515.1. Lineage (NCBI taxonomy): Eukaryota > Metazoa > Chordata > Amphibia > Caudata > Salamandridae > Calotriton > Calotriton arnoldi. The sequence continues at coordinate 661,564 of CAWUFW010003586.1, forward strand.
CAAACCTAGAATGTGGCCACCAATTGTCTGAGCCTTTCCCTTCTCGACTTTTGAAATATATAGGGGATCACGGGAAACAGAAGGAGCGCTTAAAGAAGCCAGAGTGTCCACTTTATCACCGAGACTTGCACACTCATGCTGTGATATTCACAAATCTGTAAACACACAAAAAGGTCTGAGGAGATTTGCCGACCAGCAGGGGGTGACTCCCCTCTAATGTAATGTAGCAGCACTAACCAAGCCACCCTGGGTCAAAGAAAAGAAGGAGTGTGGGGGATTCCCTTTTATAGGACAAATTCCCTCACCCACACGTGGGTGGCAAGCTTCATCATTGGGAACCTCCTCTCACTGCGAACCTGGTCGCAGTGTGGGCTACAACCCCCTCACTGTGAGGGAGGAGCTCAGGGATGTTTTTAATTGTGGTTGACAAGAGGTATACTAAAACCTTCAGATGAGCCGGGTGTGGAGGGAGTGTATAGAAGTGATGGATGTGAGGTTAAAACTAACTCCCTAGTATGTTAAAGAACAATTTTAATAGAACATCCGGGGGTCAGTACTAAAATAAGTGAATAAGCCATGCCTCAAGAATTTAACCTAGCATGGTACAGTGTGGTCATAGGGTCGACATGTTTCAGCCTAAGTGCCCTCCGTGGAGGGGCAGTGGCTTTCTTCAGGACCAAATGAAAGAAAAAGTGTGTGAAATTCAACACCTGTACCAACTGCGGCCGGTGTGAAAAGGATACAGGCAACTGATGAACAGGTACATCAGTCGTAGTGGGCTGACGTTCAGCGGCATCACTATAAACAAAAAATGAGGTAATGCCAAGCATAAACAACATATCAAAAACACTCCTTAAATGCTGTGCCAGTTAGTAAGGTTTATAGAAATGTAATGGCTACAGTAATGATGGAAAAGCTGTTCCAGAGCTTACCCGACTTGTGGGGGGAGCTAGTGGCAACTCATCCTCGGCGCACTCAAGGTGGGTTCCAAAACCTGAAAGAGGTCAGAGGGGGGCAAGTGTGGCTGTGATTCACAGTCATAGGTGCATCAAAAATATCTATACAGTTGACTCTAAGTATTATGTGTAGAAAAATGGAATGTTTAACATTTATACATCCTGGTACTAATAAGCAGCTGTGAAAAGGTAAGCAGGTTATGGTCATAGTGAAAAAACCAGTGAACAATAAATGTCCAAACACAGATAGGTCCTAAATGAAACATCGCCTGCTGAGCGTCAAAGAAGCAGAGCAACAGGCACCCTGATGCCGCTGGTATCTGGGGCAAGATAAAAAGAAGACACCTAGAAGGGGCCAAACTGGAAAGTGCACACAATGATATGGGACATCAAGGTGAGACAGACGTTGCCCTCGATAGACTGGAGGGGAAGAGGGGGGCACCGGGTCGGTCGAACTGCACCTAATTAATGAATGTCACCTACTGTGGTGAGGCTACATTGAGTATGTACCGTTGTCGGGGTACTCTAGGGGAGGAGGGATGGAGACAGGATGAGTCTAATCCTTATGGGCAAAATGGCGGGAAGCGTCCTCACCGCTGCAGGCCGCTGACGCTTACCTCAGCGAGAGATCCTGTGCAGTCTCCATGTGAGGCCGGGACGAGGAAGGTGATCCTGGGAGTACGGCTTCGGAGGTCATAAGAAGACCGATGGCTCCGCCTCACCGGAAGGCATACACAATTGACGGCGGACTACGGTGAGTCCCGCCGGGGGGTTGAACATGGCGGCTATCTTGAAGGGGTGCGAATCCATCAGAACAGCCGGCAATGGAGTGCAAAGACCTCACCAACGGTGGTGACACTCAGAAATAAAGTGAAGAAACTCGCTGGGGCTGGGATGATGCCATGCCAGAGGATATCTAGGATCAGAGTTGCAACAAGAAACGGCGGGCTCAATGTAAGCCCTGCCGATGGAAGAAGCGGGGCGGCCATCTTGGAAGGGTCTGTCAGATCAAGGATCCAAGTTCCAAAATGACGACGGACACAGAGCCAGCCTTGTCGAAGGGAGAAACGGGGTGGCCATATTGGAAGGTTCAACTGTAGTTGAACAAAACAGTGGTGTAGAAGGGACCCATGGGCAGGGATGTGACCAAAGGGTATGGGACCACTGTAGGGACCCTCACTGTGGTCGAAGATAAGACCAAAGGGTACAGAACCGCTGTGAGAGACATAAATAATGCCCAAAGGTCGGTGGAGGGCACAGAGGTGGTGAGCACCCAGGATCAACCAAAGAGACAGGTTTCCTAGTTAAGGCTGGACCAGGGAATGTCATAATTTAAACCGTTGGTGTCAGTATGCAGCCTGAACACCCAATGTTGTTCTTTTCTGAAGAGGAACTGTGTCATGTTGGGAATGGGACGGGTGATGTTGGGTTTGTCCAGAACCACCCACTTAAAGTCATTGGCATCGTGTCCTGCCTCCAGGAAATGTGCAGTGAGCCTGTTGATCTGCTTCTTGCATCTTATAGTGCTCTTATGCTCAAGCATACATGTTTTTACCTTTCTCGTCGTCATACCAACGTACCTGAGGTCACAGGGCAAGTGATTAAATATATTAGGCCCTCAGAGTCGCAGTTGGTATGGTGTCTTAGTTCCCATTCACGGCCTGTGCCAATATTCAATGTGGTTGTGTGTGATGTCTGTCCACACACACTGCAATTGCCACAGGGAAAATGACCCTTGATTGGTGGAAGGTTCCAAAGTGTAATTTGTTGGGATACCTGTTTCGCTCGTGGTCTCGTATGGACTAACTGGTCCCTGAGGTTGGCGCTGCGTTTAAAAGCAAACATAGGATTAGTCAGACTGCTGCTGCCTTTCTTAAGGATATGCCAGCTCTTGTTGATACGTTTTTGAAGGAGGCTTGACCTACTGCTGAATGTGCTCACGCAGATCAGTCTGTCTGTGTTCTCCTTAACAGGATGGGGCTCTAGGAGAGCTTGCCGATGGTTGTTGCGTGCTCTTTGCAGTGATCTCTGAACCAGGGAGTGGGGGTATTGTCGGTCCAGAAGGTTGTCTGCCAGGGTGGAGGCATGTTTCTTGTAATTGGCTACTTCAGAGCAGTTTCGCTGGATCCTCAGAAATTGGCCAAACGGTAAGTTGGCCCGTAGGGATTTTGGATCGTAACTTGCATATGGAAGGAGCAAATTCTTTGCCATTGGTTTGGTGTATAGTTCTGTACATAGACCATCCTCTGTTGTGTAAATCAAAAGATCAAGAAAGGGAAGTTGATCTTTACTGCACTCGCAAGTAAATTTCAGGAATTTGTTGCAAAAGTTGAGCCACCGGTGGAAGCTCTCAATCTCATCCGCGTTGCCACCCACACCACAAAAATATCGTCAATATAACGTTTCCAGAGGCGAATATTCGCCTCGAAAGGGTTAATCGACGTCAAGATGGTGTTTTGTTCAATCGAGTGGACATACAGATTCGCCAGGCTCGGGGTGAAAGTGCTGCCCATCGAAGTGCATTAGATCTGCAGGAAAAACGTGTCCTCGAATTGGAAAAAGTTTTCTTTCATGGCCAGGGTGGCGCAGGTCATGATAAAAGGCACCGGGGTGAAGGTGTCCAAGTCGGTGTTGTTTAGTAGAGTCTCAACTGTGCGTAGTGTCTGGTCTTGTGGTATGCAGGTGTATAAAGACTCTACGTCGAAGGTGACTTGGTAGTCAGTGTTTCTGTTAAACTCTAGTCCTTCTAATATGCGAAGGACATCTTTAGTGTCTTGAAGAATCGTAGGCATGCCTTTGACAATTGGTCTGAGGAAGAAATCTAGGAATTGGGAAACTGGTTCCAAAAGGGAGCCAATCCCTGAAATGATGGGTCTTCCAGGTGGGGGGGTCTCTTTGGCTTATGGATCTTGGGAAGGATGTAGTAGTACGGAATCACTGGATTGGTATTCACCAAGAAATCAGCCTCCTTAGATCTCTCGCTGAGGTAAGCGTCAGCAGTCTGCACCGCAGTTTTTACTGCTCCACGTAGCAGCGGCGGTTTGGCTATACACTTTTAATTTATTGGGCTTGACGGTGAGGATGCTTCCTGCCATTTTTCCCTTAAGGATTAGACTCATCCTGTCTCCATTCCTCCTCCCCTAGAGTACCCCGACAACGGTACATACTCAACGTAGCCTCACCACAGGAGGTGCAACATTCATTAATTAGGTGCAGTTCCACCAACCCGGTGGCCCCCCTCTTCCCCTCCAGTCTATCGAGGGCAACGTCTGTCTCACATTGATGTCCCATATCATTGTGAGCACTTTCCAGTTTGGCCCCTTCTAGGTGTCTTCTTTTTATCTTGCCCCAGGTACCAGTGGCATCGGGGTGCCTGTTGCTCTGCTTCTTTGATGCTCAGCAGGCGATGTTTCATTTATGACCTATCTGTGTTTGGACATTTATTGTTCACTGGTTTTTTCACTATGGACCATAAACTGCTTACCTTTTCACAGCTGCTTATTAGTACCAGGATGTATAAATGTTAAACATTCCATTTTTCTACACATAATACAGAGTCAACTGTATAGATATTTTTGATGCACCTATGACTGTGAATCACAGCCACACTTGCCCCCCTCTGACCTCTTTCAGGTTTTGGAACCCACCTCGAGTGCGCCGAGGATGAGTTGCCACTAGCTCCCCCCACAAGTCGGGTAAGCTCTGGAACAGCTTTTCCATCATTACTGTAGCCATTACATTTCTATAAACCTTACTAACTGGCACAGCATTTAAGGAGTGTTTTTTGATATGTTGTTTATGCTTGGCATTAACTAATTTTTTAGGTCTCGCCTAGCGTCGCAGCGCATGCGCTGCATGCTCTGCGAGATCTATTGACGTCGGTTTTGTTTCGGAAGTGGGGTGGAAGCTCCGCCTCCGCTTTTCATTTGCGTGCGTCATACTTTATGTAAAGCGCTCGCATTTCATTTGGAGAGAGGCTTTTTGGTCCCCTCCCTGTCTCCTTTCCGGCTCGCCCACCCGGACTGGATATTGTGCTCGCGCTCATGAGAAAACGCAGGCAGCTTGTTCTAAACAGCTGCTCTTCGTTCCGTCTCAGGCTGCAGCTGCCTCCTTAGTTCACAGCGCTTGCATGCCTCAGTGCTCATGAGAAAACGCAGGATGAAGATCTGGCAACAAAATCAATGGCTCGGTTTGTATTTCTTCTAAATATCTCAACCTGCCCCTCATCCTGCCTCGTCTTTTCCACCTCTATTCCCCGCTCCTCCTGCACTTTGCCCAGTGCTTTCCCCGGGCTCCTCGTAGCCCACCATGTGCCCAACCCGCTTGAGTTGGCTGCAGAACCAAACACAAACAATGGCTCCTTGCTGGGGCCCCGACTATTGGCCCGTGAACCCGCGGCCCTGGCATGGGTGGGGGCATCTTTTTCCAGCAGTCTGCAGTGGGTTCTTAACAAAAACACATGGGCGTGGGTCTCCGCGCAGCGCATATCATGTTACAAGCATTGTGCTCACCGTGCAGCATTGTGTCTTGAAAAACCCGCTTAAAAATACACGTTGCAAACATTATGAGCCACACAGCAAACGGCACGCTCATGTTAGACTTTATTTTTTGCAGTTTTACATAGCGCGGACTCGACTTGAAGATCGCTTTACAGGAGCTCAAGTTACATTTCACAAGGTCACTTCATTTCGATGTTTCTTGAAGCTCGGGGGAATTGAGGAGAACTTGTTTTGTTTTTTATTCAGGTGTCCCCGAGGGCAACTGCACCAGAACAACAGAGAACGTTCTGTAGACTTCTATTTTGAAGCCGCTGGAGGGATAAGGTTTTGGGAGTTCTTGTTTTAGTGGCATCAATGAGAAGGTCTCCGGCGGCTGAAGCTAAGCGTGCGCCCTGATTCTGCTGCTCACCCTCGGACTCCGAACCTTTCCCGCACAACCACAGACGCAGCTGCTTCCTTCACCGTACACAGGGGCTCTCCGATCGGGACTGACTGCAGTTGAGGACGAGTGGGGCTCTTAAAAACTCTTGCCCCTCCCTCCTCATTACTCCTCTCACCGCTCTTTCCTTGATCGGCATCCCATAAGTTTACACCCCTCCCCTCTTCTCACTCACGATTGTCCCTTTTTGTAGGGCTTGCTTCTACTACAATGTAGAATTATTCCCAATTACATTATTCTAAGCACCAGGACACTGCACAACAACTTAGTTCAACTGTATTTGTATAGCGCTTTCTTACCGCTTCTGAGGGTTAAACTGTTATCTTTTTAATTTCAATAAGTATTACTAAGCTTTTGTGTAAATGCAAAACAAACGGGAAAATAAACTAACTGAACTAGACAGTATTACTGAATAAAGATCACAAGGGGGCATTATAAAAAAAGGCATTCGAGGCAATTCACCAAGACATGCTCCAATGTCTGCCCTGCCTCTCTCAACCCTCCTTCTGTATGTAATGTTCTATCTCTGTCAATGTGTCTGCCTTCATCTTCTCATCTGTCTACCAGCGCCTCCCGGTTTCCCTGTTTCTGCACATGCATGCACCAATGTATGTATCTGTCCATTAATTCGGGTGTGCGCCATTCTGTCAAATAACGTTTTCGTCTGCCTTTCTATATTGTCCGTTGGTCTGACAAGGCTGCTCTCATCCTATAAAGGGCTTCTTTTTGGTATATATGTCATACCCTCTATCTATCGCCTGCTGGAGCTCTCCTGTCTTGTATATCTGTCACACCTGCTGTCACCTGGCGGGGTTCTCCTGTCTTGTGTACCTGTCACACCTGCTGTCACCTTGTGGGGCTCTGCCGGCTTGTATACCTAATAACAACAGAAAAAAGGTGGAGGAGGAACCTGGGGAAACAATATTTAAAGACCAGCAAGGAGAGAAAGTCCCCTATTCACAAATTCATAACACGAAAACAGTCCTCGGGTCTATAGGATGAAGTATGAATAGTTACCACTGTGTAGACTCCGACACCTGTATTTTAAAGGAAAAGGGGAAAGATCCCTTTTAGGATGAAAACCCTCACTCACCTCACGGTGACATGCTTCATCATTTGGGTTTCTCCTCCTGGTGGAAAAGCATAGTTCCACCAGGGGCTACAACTCCCTCACTGTGAGGAAGGAGCTCAGGGATGTTTTAGTATGTTGAAGACTCTATATTCGCAAGGATGCTAAAATCCCGTGATGGATCAGGTAAGCAAGGAAGTGCAGCGCAATTGCAAAAAGATGTGAATTAAAACTACCTAGTGGCAACAAAATAGACAGTCTTTATTCACTTGCTGACACTGGTAAGGTTAAAAAGCAGTGCAAACAGCAGTGTGAAAATTATACTGCTGAGTTATTTACACACGGTCAACATGTTTCAGCCTCAATGACCTATCTTAGTGAAAGGAAAGGGGGGCCCCGCTCTATAAAAGAAAAGACACATGGTTTTCTTTTATAGAGCGGGCCCCTTTCCTGAGTTGTTACCAGGTAGAGGTGAGGGTTGTTTTTCAAAAATTTGGGTGAGTTTTTTCTGCCCTTTTCAGCAACTAGCTATCTACATGATATACCCCTAATCATGTTGTTCGTGTTGTATGTGACGTATCACGGTTTATAACTATGACACTCTGTATTTCCATTTTTTGTAGATCTCTCCAGTAATACTACAGGAAACATGAGATTACTGGTCTAGTATTTTTCTATTCATTTCTGTACACCTTTCCACATTTAGCAGCAGCTTTGTTTTTCTATTCTTGGTCCTGACGAAAGCCTAGACACTAAGATAGGTCATTGAGGCTGAAACATGTTGACCGTGTGTAAATAACTCAGCAGTATAATTTTCACACTGCTGTTTGCACTGCTTTTTAACCTTACCAGTGTCAGCAAGTGAATAAAGACTGTCTATTTTGTTGCCACTAGGTAGTTTTAATTCACATCTTTTTGCAATTGCGCTGCACTTCCTTGCTTACCTGATCCATCACGGGATTTTAGCATCCTTGCGAATATAGAGTCTTCAACATACTAAAACATCCCTGAGCTCCTTCCTCACAGTGAGGGAGTTGTAGCCCCTGGTGGAACTATGCTTTTCCACCAGGAGGAGAAACCCAAATGATGAAGCATGTCACCGTGAGGTGAGTGAGGGTTTTCATCCTAAAAGGGATCTTTCCCCTTTTCCTTTAAAATACGGCTTGTATACCTGCCACACCTGCTGTCACCTGGCGGGGTTCACCTGTCATACAACTTCTGTCGCCTGCTGGGGGGTTTGCTACCTGTATCTCGATCACATCTGCTGTCACCTGGTGGCGTCTTCTGTCTCCGTGAGTGTCACATCCACCGTCACCTGGTGGTTGCCCTCTGTCTACTTGCCACATACGAGCTAGAGCGGGTCTAAATCCTCCGTCTATATGTCTGTCACATCTGCTGTCACGTCATGGTTGTGTACCTTTTGTATGTCTGTCACATCTTCTGTCACCTGCAGAGGGTCGGCTCTTTTTATAACTACCGCTCTTATTGGGGGTCTTCTGTCTGCATGTCTGTCACATCTTTTGTCACATAAAGTGGGTCTCCCGTCTGTCACCTGGTGGTTGTCTCCTGTCTATCACGTCTACTGTTACTTGATGATCTTGAGACCAGTGCTGCGCGGTCAGTTGTCACTATGTAAGGTCTGTTCTTACTGGCTGCCTAATTGCAGGTTACCATGGTGAGAAGCCCTGCTGTTGCTTTCTGCAGTGCTGATAAGGTAGAATCTTGATATTTTTTGTTTCCTGAACGCTGCATTTTATATAGCCTCTACATTAGACCTACAGCCTTGCTCACTGCTTTGGCAATGCTAACCCCAAAGCAGCAGCCATGACTCCCATCCCAACGCTGCCAGCTGCAACTGCAGGCGTCACCAGCATGTTGCAGCTGCTGGTCCAGTGTTACACCAAGTAGTGGATGGACTGTGGTAGGGTGGGGCTTTTTCATCTCAAATTCTCCTTGGATAAGGTTGATCATTATATGGACTACAATTTCCACGAAGTTCACCTAGCCAGCGGGATTCTCTGCCATTGAAAACCTGTGGCTGACCTCTTAGTGTCAACATTGCACAGGCGGAGGGGCACATCCTCTGGGAAAAAGTTAGTCGCTTGCCGTGCACAGATGGGCCTGTATCTCTATTTTTCTGATTAAGTCACGTGGCAGGGGGGCAGCACTATATGCGTATGACTTTTCCCAATCCTACTGTTGGAAGGCACCGGCCTATCAGAAATCATCACATTTCCCATGAGGTCTTCTGCACGGGAGTGCTGCAGCAAACACAGGGATCTTTTCTGTGAAAGATCCACGCAGCACACCGGAAAGGTGCGGCACCCCTAAGAAACCGTAGTAATTAGAACAAGCATTTGCAATGCAATAGGTCTCGCATTTTAGAAACTTTAACCTATTGGTATTGTAAATGACAATGCCTTTTATTATTGCAGGTTTTTTAAACACATAAATAAAAGGCACTGTCATTTACAATGCCAATAGCTCAAAATATCGCAATTGCGAGACCTATTGCATTGCAAATGCTTGTTGTTTATAGGGACGACGCTGAACATCAGCCCACTATGACTGATGTACCTATTCATCAGTTGCCTGTATCCTTTTCACACTGGCCACAGTTGGTACAGGTGTCGAGTTTCACACACTTTTTCTTTCATTTGGTCCTGAAGAAAGCCACGGCACCTTCACAGAGGGTACTTAGGCTGAAACATGTCGACCCTATGACCTCACTGAACCATGCTAGGCTAAATTCTCCAGGCATGGCTCGTTCACTTATTTTAGTCCTGACCCCCGGATGTTCTATTAAAATTGTTCTTTAACATACTAGGGAGTTAGTTTTAACCTCACATCCATCACTTCTCACACTCCCTCCACACCCTGCTCATCTGAAGGTTTTAGTATACCTCTTGTCAACCACAACTAAAAACACCCCTGAGCTCCTCCCTCACAGTGAGGGGGTTGTAGCCCGCACTGCGACCAGGTTCGCAGTGCGAGGAGGTTCCCGATGATGAAGCATGCCACCCACGGGTGGGTGAGGGAATTCATCCTATAAAAGTGAATCCCCCACACTCTGCTCCTTCTTTTCTTTGACCCAGGGTGGCTTGGTTAGTGCATTCACCAATCTGTAACAGAATTAAAAGGCTACTCTATTGGACCTGGAAGCAAAAATAATCTCTTACAGGGCAGACACAGTGCCAACAAATTTTCGACAATACTTCCTTGAAGATCTCAAAATCCTGGTGTGAGGGGATGATCCGACTTTATACCAATGTTGTGACCCATATTTCACCACCAAGGAAAGCAGACCTCTCCAACCATCTCTGCAGCTACTTCCACCGTTGACCCGAGCCTTGACACACCCCTTCCCATTTGTGTAGGCTTCAATAGTATATCGCCCATTCTGACAAACACAAGTAATGGCCGAACCTCCGCTGCAAATGCACTTTTGACTCCCTCTCTTGTCAAGAAAGGGTTTGTCTCAATTTCAGGTGATCTCTTTGTAAATTCTGTAATGAGAGGGAGAGAGGTGAAGGCGGAAATGCACCAACATCTGTTGTAATAAGACCCTTAAAGTGTAGAGAAGTAGAAGTTACACAAGTAGAATGAGCTCTGTGATTCCAGAACAAGGGGGTCTGGGTGGATTTAGAATGTGGCAGGTGCAGGACATATGCCAAAAAGGGGCTGATGCCCATCGGAACTATTTGGGGTGCACAGACATCTATACACTTTAAATAGGGTGGATGGGACATCTGCCGCTGTTAGGTGGTTGTCTTGTACCTGCCTAACACTAACACAGACCTCTGTGTCCAGGAAAAGCATACTATGGGTTTGTTATATTTTTCAATGCAGATAAAAACACTGCACAGTAGCATTTCTTCAGGTCCAAACAAACTGCAAAGGCCCCAGCAGGGCTATTTCTTTAGAACTCAACATAGATTTATTGAGACTGGGAAACAACATGGGTACCTATGAGTAAGTATTTAATTCTAATAGATCAGTCCAAGCTAAACTTTTCTGGACTAGCTTGGTAAGGTGACAACTCTAGCTTGCAGCCATGCACAGTTAGCTTGCATCATATTTTAGGAGTGTTTTTCAACAATGCTTCCAAACGGTGTTGCAGGTTGTTAGCCCAGTAAGTGATAAATCTAACTCGCCCCATCATTGCTGTTCTTTTTTCTTTCCTCCCTTACACTCGCTTGCCACTTAAGTGCACTGGAGTCTGTTGCTCACCCTAGTATAGTAAGTCCAAACAATACTGCTGTTACTGAGACTGTGTTCTACTCAGTTTGATACTGCATACAATATAAATAGGCTATCCTGTTTTAGGTTTAAACCTATAGTAAATGATAAAAACCCCACGGTAAGGAAAATAGCCCCCACCAGTGTAAATATATAAACACTGATAGAAACCTCCATAACCACAAACTAAATGCCATTCAAAGAAAGGAAACGCCCAGGCAGAGTCATTTTTATTTCTTCCTGAAGGGGCCAATACAACTTAACTTTGTTATACAAGGTAGCAGCAAGAAAGACTGGGCTAACATTATTCTGCTTGAGCTTTGTTGTTTAGGAATGTCATTAAAGTATTGTTTTTTCTTCCTTTTGCTTTTTTCAGTTTTGTGGTCTTTGATCTAAAGATGCAGGGTATAAAAGCATGTTTTAGGTCTTGTTTAATTATGTTATAAACTGTAGAGAATCAGAAAATATCAAAATCATATTTTTAATTTTGGCTACGTTTGATTCTTTCACTGATAGGTAAAATGGCTGGTTTCACAAGAATCTTTCCCAATATGTACCATCACATTTACCCACAGAGAATGGGTGAAACCCTTTGATACATCAGCCCCCTTTTCTAGCAGGCCAGTATTGATAGTAGGTGAATTGCCAAACACCCTAGGCGTTAAACATTTAATGCAAGGTGTAGTGACAGGTATATGTGAAAGAGTGCTGTCACCAAGCATCTGATATAGTGTTAAAAACATGACACCAGACCTTTGGAAAACATGGAACACAGTGTCACTTGGTAGGCTGCTGCATAAAGTTCTTTCCAAGTTCAACAAAGATCGGAGAGATATTGTTTGTATTTAGTGATTCAGCTATGTATGTGAAAAAGTTGTGTGATGACCTGTCAAAATCAATACCTGAGCTGTAGTGCTTTCCTGTAAGAGATCGCTGCCACTTGCTAGATGGTATGCTAAATCATCTTTACAATCTTCAGAGTTAATGAAGAATGCTATTGACTTTGTAGTTCATTCTGGTGCACTGTTTCGTTATGCGTGGGAACTAAAATGCAAATATTTCTCATTTTGTGCTTTCTGTGGCATCAACTCACACAGTCATCCCAACTGTGTCAGTTAGTCGGGGGTTCTCAGTCCTAGAGGCAGTGAATGCTATATTATCCGTTTGGCGACCATTTACAGAATTGTTGCTTAGTGATGGTGCCAAAGGCAAGAAATGTGAGGATCTTCAGTCGCATATTGATAGTGATGTGAAAAAAAGTACCCTATTGCATTCTTAGATTTTTACAGGAAAACATGACTGCTGTAGTGGGCATAACCAAAAAACTAGAGTCTGAAAACACCCTGGTGCGAAGTGTTCACCGTAAATGGTGTGGATGTGAAACATCTCCTTGAGATTAGGCTGGGCGACACTTTTAGTGACTTTCGTACTGCAACATGTTCCATGTTAGAATGCTTGCCACTTGGTAAGCAAAGAAATATTGATGAACAATTCAAGAAATTTTATTTTGCAATGCATGAGAAATGGCTTGCAATGATGCATAGAAATGTCCCTTCACCAACCATGGCATTTGAAGTCAATAAAGCCTCACTGTGGGACTCTGTACAAGTTCTAGATACCTTCCCTAAAGGCGAATTTTTTCCAAACTTTGAAAAGTACTGCTTCATTTTTGACCGCTTCAATAACTCTGAGGGCATATGCCTCCAGTTCAACACATATGTTGCAGAACCCATCCCAGAGAATTGTAATCTTCAGGTGCACCAGTACCGACTTGGTAAGCTACGTCAGTGGCCAGAGTTAGCAAGTTGTGCACTGGCTGTTTTGGCATTGCCCGTTTCAAGTGTCAATGTTGAGAGGGCCTTGTCACAGATAAAAGTTTACATGGAAAAAAAAGAGCAGGCGTGCATGATCAAAGACCCACTGAGGAAGTATTGTATGGTGTACTACAATAAATTAGATTTGTAAAAATGTGGACCTCACATACACTGTATGTACACTGTCTATATACCATGCACTATCAGTGCAGAAAGCAAGCAATAATAGAAGCAAAACACCGGAAAAACCTCTGTTTTTGTTGTTTTTAATGGCGCTTAAATGTATAACCACTTTTTTTTAATGTATTGAATTCACTAGAAAACACTGAAAAGAAACCACCAGAATTTATCAAAAAATAGAAACTTTAAACAGGAAAGCCTAAGAATAAAAGAGGAAGTGAATATTAGGCATGCAAATCAACAAAGTGATAGGGTGCTAAGCAGGAACATTCACCCAAACCTTTTAGAACAAAGCAGCAATAAGCCATTTATACCAACTAGTGTCATCAAAATGCACTAGACTGCTAACCCTACTATTTTTAACAGACTATATTTTGAGCATTTGAAGACTAAGGTCCTCACTTAGGAAAGTGATAAACTTCAAATGCCTCCAGTTTCCCTGCTTAGAACATCTCCTTCTCTATAACTGCAGCTCGTGATCCTGCAGACATGGTGCTCAAAATTTGATATTGATGTGTGCCACTATTATCCAAATTGTTGTTTGTTTCATTCTCTCTTCATGTGCCCTTTTCCCTCTCTCTGTCTCTCCTCACCTTTGCCAGCGGTTGTCCTGCATCGGGGCCAGCTCCTCGGGCTTAGGGGTAAGTCTAGGTTCTGTGCCTGCTCTCACTCATGTCACACATCCCCATTCCTTCCATCATCTCTTCTCACCTCCACTTAATCATAGCTGATGTACTTTGAGAAAAGACCAGTGGACCATTTCCAAATGATGTGTAAATCTAGGCATTCGAGTGGAAGGCAGTAGATTGAAGTGGAAATACAAATAGTTGTTGGTGTTATTTGCTTCCCAAATCTAACTTCCAGCCATTGGGTCATCAAAAAATTTCTTCTGCTGTTTTTAACATCACTGCTGGGAAGTATGTCAGAAATTTTAGCCTTTCCTCCCAGGTCAGGAACAACGGCAGAACTTCACAATTTAAGTGAAAATAACAAACCCTGGTCTCTTCTCTGCTGTCCTTGTGCTACTCCATCATCATTCACCATGAAATTCAGGTACCTGCCTTAGCTCCTCCTGTCTTGTGAAATCATCATATTTAGTTTAATTACTTTCATGCTATGTTTTAGTTTAGAGATGTAATACACCATAAGCTAAATAGCTCATTGTTAAAATGAATGGATAGCTTTGAGTGCCACCTTCTTGTTGGAAGGCACCAGGATTCTTCTGAAACAGGAAACGACTACAGTATTTGCCATCAACAGTTATTGTACAATGACGGATGAGCTTCTTCTCTCTACATAGGTTCTTAAATCTAAATCTTTCTGACGCATCTAGTGTGGAAGGTCAAGAAATCATTTGGTGATGTTTGGGAAGATTATGATGTGACAGAACCTTACTGAAGAATGTTTGTGAACAAAGTCAGTGGCCATTAATTATCATTGCCAGAAAGGGAACATTTTCCTTTGCCGAAGAGAGACAACCACTGCTATATTAGGCACACGTCTCCATAGCTATGAAGATTTCCTGTAATTGTTATGCAACAGCATTACAGGCCAACATAAATTAAATTGCTTTAAGACAATGAGATTGTTTAAATCTTACCAGATTCTTTTCATATCATTAAGTGGTCTCCCACACACTAGTGTGAAACAGTCAATTTCCTCAATTTTTACAAACCTGCTGTTGTGTATTGAAGCACAACTTAAAATATGACAGCAGAGTTCTGCCACATCACAGTGCCCACTTGACAGCCAGCCTTCAAACACTGAATGCTGGATGCCAATCAAATTGCTTTATGTGATGCTCCACAGCCCGTACCATTTAACAGTGTTTGGGCTTTCCCTCATATTGCGAGGATCCACATTAAATAATGTCCTTGTACAGAGTCACATGGCCCGTTCATTAATTCTCAGTATACACGTTCCTCTCTGTCCTCTCTTCTTATCTCTGTAACACGCTTCTAACTTTTCTTTGCATGCTGTCCTTATCGTGCGTCTACATACAATTTCTACTTGAAACACTGTCTTCAAAATACTGGTTATGAGTTATCATTCACTTTTAAATCCCCATATATTCCTTGATTAAGCTTTTGCACAACATGTGTATTTGAGAGGCTCATCAAAAAAGGAAATACAAACAAGTGATTTATCGTATAACCAGCTTTAGCACCAACTCCTTTTGAATGGTACGATCTTGAATTTAGACATAGCTATCATTTTTAGAACTCTACTGATCTCGAAACTCTGCTCCTGTTGCTTAGAGCCAATATCCTTCCCCTGTAGAGACAGGTCCTACCAACTTAACCACAGTTATCCTAACATGCAAGTCCACCAGCAGCACACGGGAGAGGGGGAACCACATTAGAGTCTGTCCAGCTCTAACTCTGTTTTTTTCCCCTGAACATTGGAAATAAATATGAAATGTTTCATCTAAACTTCTCAATACTTTATTATCCTGAAAATAAATTAGAACAAATAATGCAAGCCTTGAAGCAAGAAATCTAACCAGATATGACCCTGACCACAGCACTGTAGACAGTCAAGCTCTGTAGACCTAAAGGAACAAGATCCAAAATTGCATGTTTTCCTGGTTTTGTCTTCTCTGCTGAAAGGCAGACAATGAATGAAACACATCCACAACATTTTCTAGATGGGGACCAAATGCCTAAACTTTCGTCCCCCAGGCACGGCCACATTATTGAGGCAACAGCACAACACTCTACGCGCTACAGGGTGGCAAAGTGAGAAATCACCCACAAATGGGAAGAATTTCGGGAGACATGCACAATTTAAATATCTTCCAGTGCTCGGAGAATATTGAAATAGCGGGGGAAAAAAAAGGTAATGTAATGTTCAACAATTCCCTTAGTTCATTTGTAATTCTCCAATCTGAGTTCAGAATGTATTAACAGTAGCCCTTTTTCTACAACTGGATCACGCTCTCCTATCTAACATCGACGGCTTGGCGGAACTGCATGATGCAACCTGCTGATGGGAGACTTGGGAAGGCATAAGATTTCCCTTTTCTTCTGCCAGTTTGATCTAACACTTCCTGAATACAGTTTGTCTCTTGGGTCAATATACAAACGCTCTTTGGAACATGGCACGCAAGATGTGCAATACCTTAATCCAGAATGTACATGATGTTCAAGATGCTGCGAAGAATGTTCTACATTGTTGATTGCTGACTCTTATTGCCTTTCTTATGGGCACAAAAATAATTATAAGACATTATGCCTGGATGTGTTTTCACTGGGTTCTCAGGGGAGGTCTCAGCTTCATTAATGGACATCCCATTTGATATCTTTGGGCTCCTAGGTGAGAAGGCTGATGCAGCCATGACTTGCTCACTGGGGTCATTTCCTGTTTGCCAGTTCCACCCACAATATAGGAAGTTCAGATGATGCTCGAGAGGTCTTGCGTATCACTAGTAACAACCTCCCAGACTGCACAGGAACCCATGCAGACTTTGTAGTTGCAGATGTAGAGGAGATTCTGTAGGACAGGCCAACTGTTGTAGCTAACATTCCTTTAGGTTCTGTTCACTAGGCACAAAACCTTTATTTCACCATCCAATCTCAGGATGGGACCAGTAGACGGCAGTATCCACAATTCTCTACATTACTGGTGTTCCATCACATTGGACCAACAGTGCCTTCAAATTAGCCAGGTTGAATATGCCTATCCCTTTTTGGAAGCATCTTCTCACAACCCACTAGCTTACTCTAAGTTATTGGTAGATCACACTGCAATTCTTTCAAAGGAAATGGTGATGTTGCTCATCAAAGGGAAAATTAAACTAGGTTTTACTCCCTGAACTTTCTGGTCTCTAAGAAGAACAAGGGACTCAGAATTATTCAAAACCTCTGACATTTGAACTTGTTACTCAAGAAAGAGAAGTTCAGAATGATGACACTTGCTCATGTTTTGCAAGCCTTGGATCCAGAGGATTGGATGGTATCCGTAGGCCTACATGGCATGTACTTTCATATGCTGGTCCTGCAGTCCCACAGGAATCCCCTTTGTGGTGAGATCAGACTACTTTCAATTTACTGTGCTGGTCTTCAGGCTTACATTGGCCTCTTAGATATTTACAAAGGCCATATCGGTGGTTGAGGGGCATCTTCACATGCCTGGGATACATGTTTTCTGGTACCTCGACAACTGGCTGCTGAAGACGGGCTCACCGCAACTAGTCTCGGAGCACTTACAGTCAACAGTATCCAACCTGTTTTCAATCCTCATGAGGTCAAACCCCATCTCCACCCAGTGCAGAAGATTCCATTTTAGTGGGTCCATTCTAGATACACTTGCTTTGAAGGCTTTCCTGGTCCCACCACAAGTCCAGGACACTCAGGCTATGATCACGATGTTTCAAGTGAAGGCTTCTGTTCCGGCCTTGAAGGTTCTGAGGATGCTTGGTTTTGGCACTCTGCTGGTGCCTCCTCCATGTGGAACCTTCCATCAAGTCTGCAACTGCAGTGGCCCAGCACCTGGAATTCCTTTTGGTCAAAATCAGACACCAATCAGATGTGAGGTAAGCCATTTTCCTTCCCTCTCCAGAGTTTTGGGTGGGGGCAGGTCACTTGGATGAGGTGGAGAGCATAGGTCTCTGGTCTCAGATGAAGCAGCAGCACCACATAAATTGTCTGACGCTGCAAACCATCCAGTTGGCCCTGTAGGCCTTTCTGCCTTCCATCAGGGGCAGGCTGATTCAGGAACTAACAGACAACACAACCTCCATGTAGACTGGAACAAGCAGGACAGCATGGGGTCTTTTGCCCTCTGGAGGCTCTGAGGCTTTGGCGATGGCTGGCACTACACAATATTTCCCTGACGGTCAGTCACTTTGTGGGATCCCTCAGCATCAAAGGAGACAAACTTAGCAGGAGTCATCACTAAAAATACTCATTTTCCAGCCTTTGCAATCTGGAATTTACTCTTCAAGGGTCTCTAGGAGATGTGTTCCATCTTCTTAAGGATTCTGACCTCCAATACATTTCCCTCTCTGCTGTTGATACCGCCGGTCATGGAGAAAGTAGGCATGGCCAAGCATAGTTGATTCTAGTGGCTCTCGATTGGGTTGAGAGGGTCTGGTACTCTGAACTGCTGACCCAAGCGTCTGCCCTCCACTTCTTTCATTTTTTTGTTTTTTTATTATTATTAAGATAACGAGACAAATGCGATGCAAAAAATACACAATATACTGAAACAGAATAAACGTATTGCCATAATACCACAATCACTTAAAGGTAAACATTCAAAAACAGAATACAGAAGACTAACTTCAAATCTTGTGGGAGGAATGTCAATGGAACCTGGACCAGACTTCTGATGCAATCTGCTTCATCTTTTTACCTTCAATGCAATATAATCTCTGTTTTGATCTCAAACGTGGGGCACATCATCTGCCACTACAATTTGTTGGTTCATTGGAGTATGATGCACAAGTTACTAACTTGTGTAACGATATATCTGTAAGAGACAGTAGTTAGTGACAGATTCCTTACCTTAGAATATCCCCAGGCGTCAGGCTGGATCCGGAAAGTTTTTGCGTAGCAGTACCCTTGCGCGTCGGTAGGCGGCGTCGTGCGGCTCCGCGTCCGTCGTCGGCGTCGTGATCGCCGGGATGACGTCGCGGGCAGTACTTAGACGCCGCCCCTGCGCGCTGACGTCATTTCTGTACATGACTTTCCGCGCCAGGAACGCAGAGCCATGCAAGAAGCTGACATAGGTGTCTGAAAAATACTAGGGCCCTGAAAGGGATGTCCTTAACCCTAGAAATCAGTTTGCAGAACGGGGAGGATGGGTGGGGCGGTAAGGAATCTGTCACTAACTACTGTCTCTTACAGATATATCGTTACACAAGTTAGTAACTTGTGCATCTGAAAGAGACACGTTAGTGACAGATTCCTTACCTTAGAATAGATACCCCAGCAATACCAACCCCGGTGGTGGGTCTGCGAACAAAGATCAGACAAGGAAGTCCCGGAGGACAGAACGGCCAAAGAAGCCGTCCCTCCGGACCTGACTGTCAAGGCAGTAATGCTTTGTAAACGTGTGCAGCGAGGCCCACGTAGCTGCCTGACAGATATCCTGCAGCGGAACACCGCGGCCCAAAGCCGTGGTAGCAGCCGTTGCCCTGGTGGAATGGGCACGCAGCCCAACAGGAGGTTCCTTTTTAGCCAAAGAATAGCAGGCTTTGATACACAAGGTTACCCAGCGGGAGATGGTTCTCTTGTGCACCGCCCGACCTTTTTTGGCACCCACGTAGCCAACAAAGAGCTGGTCATCCACCCGGAAGTGTTGTGTGCGGTTGAGGTAAAAGGAAAGCGCACGTTTTGGGTCCAGACGGTGGAGCCTCTCTTCCTCTCTGGAAGGATGCGGAGGCGGAAAGAAGGTGGGCAAAGTGATGGTCTGCCCAATGTGGAAGGCAGTAACCACCTTTGGCAAGAAGGACGGACGAGTCCGAAGAACAACCTTGTCTGGATGAACAGACAGAAAGGGAGGTTTGCATGAAAAAGCCTGGAGCTCACTCACCCGCCGAGCGGAGGTGATGGCCACCAGAAAGGCTGTCTTCAGAGTCAGAAGACGAAGAGGACAGTTGTGCAGAGGCTCAAAGGGAGCGCACATAAGAAAGGTAAGAACCAAGTTCAAGTCCCACTGAGGCATCACAAACGGAACAGGAGGGAAGAGGTGTGTAATGCCTTTTAGAAACCTGTTAACAACAGGGGACTTGAAAAGGGAGGGCTGATCAGGAAGCCTGAGGAAGGCCGAGATAGCACAAAGATAGCCCTTGATGGTACCCAGGGCAGAACCCTGTTGGGCCAGGGAAAGAAGGAACAGAAGAACCTCAGAAAGAGGGGCAGAAAGGGGATTCACAGCCTTTGCTGTGCACCATGCCACAAACTTGTTCCACCTGCAGGCGTATACCACCTTAGTGGAGGGACGCCTGGCTGCCAGAATTACATCACAAACTTCGGGAGGCAAGTCGAAAGGAATCAACTGCCGCCGCTCAATCTCCACGCAAGCAGGTGGAGGCTGGACAGGTTCGGGTGGAGGACCGTCCCCTGCTGCTGCGACAGAAGGTCCTCCCGAAGAGGCAGACGGATCGGGGGATCTACGCTCATACTGAGTAGCTCGGGATACCAAACTCTTCGAGCCCAGTCCGGAGCCACAAGAATGACTTGGGCCCGGTCGTGCCGAATCTTCTTCAACACTCTGGGTAGAAGTGGTATAGGCGGAAAGGCGTACAACAGACCGCAACTCCACTCGCGACGAAAAGCGTCGCCGAGCGAGTGCCGCCTTGGAAATTCCAACGCGCAGAACTGATGACATTGCGCGTTCTCTTCGGTGGCGAATAGATCTAACCAAGGCTCTCCCCACTGAAGAAAGAGTCCTTGCGCCACTTCCGAGTGAAGACGCCATTCGTGATCCATCATGCACCTGCGGCTGAGTTCGTCCGCCCTGGCGTTCAGGGAACCTGCCAGGTGTTGAACCATCAGGAACATGCCCTGATGTTCCAGCCATGTCCAGAGGCGCAGAGCCTCCTGACAGAGGGTCCACGACCCCGCCTTGTTTGTTGCAGTACCACATGGCGGTGGTGTTGTCTGTGAACACCTGCACTACCTTCCCTTTGACAGAGGGAAGGAATGCCTTGAGTGCAAGTCGGATCGCCCGGCGCTCCAGAAGGTTGATATGGAGCCGGGACTCCGCCGGAGACCAGAGGCCTCTGATCTCCGCCTCTCCCATGTGACCGCCCCATCCCAGAAGGGACGCGTCCGTCACAACTGTGTGCTCTGGCTGGGGAAGGGAGAGGGATCTGCCCATGACCACTGTTCCCAATAAGCTGCGCGCATGCGCGCCCGCGCACCTCTGTTGCCATGAGCGCGCAGTGCCGTGTGTGGAGCGCGCACACAGCACATGATCCCGCAAGAGCTTTCGCGCCGCTGCTTTTAATAAAGCGAGCGGCGCGAAAACGAGTATTTCCTGGGCGGAATAGACTAATTTGAAAAGACGACGAGGGAGCGGCAGGTAAGTCTTGCGGCAGCCTGGGGGATTATGGAGGGCACTTGCTTTATTCTTTTGTACCTAGAGTCCTCTACGGGGCATATTGTGTGCTTTTGTTTAAGTATTCATGTTAATTGCAGCGCCCATCACGAGCTGCGATTAACATGAATACGTTAAACAAAAGCTCACAATCTGCCCACAGCAGCGCTTTGTAACAAAAGAAATTCTCAAGTCTACAAACACAGCGTGTAAAGCTCACGCAGTGTTTGTAGACTTGCTGAATTTCTCCTCTTAACAGAGCTGGGCTGCGGGGTGATAGTGTGACTTTGTTAAAGTTTTCTTGTTAATTGCAGCTCCTGACGGGCGCTGCAATTAACCTGAAAACTTTAGCTAAGTCACACAATCACCCCGCTGCCCAGCTCTATTAAGAAAGATATGCAGCAACTCTACAAACACGGCGTGTGAAGCACACCCCTGTTTGTAGACTTGCTGAATTTCTCCTCTTAACAGAGTTGGGCTGCGGGCAGTGCTTAATTTGTAAAAAATTAAGTCCCGGTGCTCACCTATTTCTTAGGAGGCAGCAGCCACTTCTTCCAGTTGTCCGCCCAACTATATTCCTGCCACCACTCAATTGTACCATTGTCGTGACCACTGTTTAAATGGACAATGCGAAAGTGTTCAAAATCTGTCCTGTGCTTTCACAGCGTACCTCGCTCAATTCAATAAGGAGCCAGCCGCCTGATGCAATTATTTAACGGGGCGCAGACACGCTGTCTAAAGCAGGCCAGGTGATAAATTAGAGAGCAGGGCACAATTATTTAGTGATTGCACAGGGCTGTGACATTAAGGCATGATAACATCACTAGGATGATGAACAATACACATTCATCATGCTTAAACCAGGGTGGGCCAGTCAGTGGAAGCATGCCACGCAGTCACCCAGCTAGATATATTTATTTTGACCCAGACAGAGGCATCGGATGATATCCGGAACGGATTTGTAAAGATGTGTGCACAACTCCCATCCACACAGGAGTCAGCAGAAGAGTAACAGTGGGTGCTGTGATACATGCTGGCTCAATCTGATACTGGTGTGATACATGCAGTGCAAGAACACCCAGGGCACATAACATTTGTGTCCCCTACGCACATTCAACTCTATTTACATAGATAGGTGCAAAAACGGGCACAAATGTGAAAACGGTATTCATGGCGTCCTTTTATTTTGCATTTTATGTTTGCTGGGCGTTTTCACTACCACCTAAGAGCTAAAAGGTGCAGTATGTAAGCACACACAATTTGCACTCAGCTCACAAGCACTACCAATGCTGTTTTGCGCCTATTTGTATTTGATTACCAGAGGCAGGCGACCGGAATGTAAATTTGTTAACTTCGGCAAGTGAATCATGTGAAATACGAATGCACACTTGTGAAAACCGGGGTGGACGTCGTTGAACCATACCTTCACTATGATGTCATGCCAAACATGGCCACTGACTGAAGCGACAAGACAGCAAGAACATGTAGTTTCACACAGTTTGAATATTGGGCATTTTCTCCTAGCGGGCACGTGGGAGGAATCACTTCTTTACACCACGGACTGGAGGGCGCTTCACATCGTATAGGTAAAACTGAGACCTGTAAAGACTGCCCAGGGCAAGAAGTAGTGTCACACACAGGACCGAGAAACTGCATTCACAGCAGTACCCGCAAAAGCGTGACAAGCAGCCGGCCAGCGCTGGGTGGTGCCAGGCTGGAAGGGAAAGGGGCACACATGGGATGCATGAGGGGGCCAGGTGCTTGTGCTTACATACAGCCAGGCCTCTTGGTGCCAGCAGGCAGTCGGACAGCCAGGTGCAGGCACAGGTCCAGCTCTGGCGGGAATTCCCCACCTGCGCATGGTAACCTCCAGCAGACGGGGAGCCAGTATTGAGACACACACAGCAGCTGGCATCGGGGTTATGATGAACCCGCTGGAGTGCCAATACTGGGGCACAGGCAGCTTCTGGTACCAGGGTGATGGTGAGCTTGCTGTAGTGAGAAGGAAGCATGCATCGTCCCGGCCCTGTGAATTACGTGCCGGTGCTGAGCACCGGAAACCACCGGCACAAATTAAGCACTGGCTGCGGGGTGATTGTGTGACTTTGTTAAAGTTTTCTTGTTAATTGCAGCTCCTGACGGGCGCTGCGATTAACCTGAAAACTTTAGCTAAGTCACACAATCACCCCGCTGCCCAGCTCTATTAAGAAAAGATATGTAGCAACTCTATAAACTTGGCATGTAAAGCACACCCCTGTTTGTAGACTTGCTGAATTTCTCTTCTTAATAGAGCGCAGCTTGGGGGTGATTGTGTGACTGTTATTAAACTTTTCTGTGCTGGGCATAGTATGCCACTTGACTTGTATTTTGCTGTTTCTGTCATTGCATCCAGATTTATGATACAACAAGTAACATCATACCTACAACAAGTTGGACTATTGGCTTTGTCAGTGGTTGGTTAGTTGCATAAGATAAATAAGCAGCAACTATGGCTTGTATATAATATTGAAAAAGCTTCCACTTAAAGCCCTGGTGACACCACGACAATGTTGCTGCTCCTGAGTTTCAAAAGAGAAGGGAAATCCAGAGAGAAAAAGACTCTTTGAAGGATTTCCTTCCCCTACAACGCTCACCTGGCATGACGTCATGCCGTAACTTCTCCACTAGTGAGAAGTGAGCAGTGTGAGCACGCTCACTGCTGTCACTGCAGTCCGGAAAAAACGGACCGTCTGTGCCAGGGCACAAAACAGAGCCCGATAGAGACCCGTTTCGAAGCCCCCTTTAAAAAACTGCAGGTGCTCAGCACCGGTGTGACCCGGCCCACTTAGAGCCCTGAACGTAGTGTCCATCATAAGTCAACCACTGTCAGCTAGGAACATCACACAATCAGAATGTGAGAAAGGGCACGTTAGGTGCTGATTAACTAAGAGTCTAAATCTGCCAGTAAGCACATGAGACCTGGCACTACATGTGAGATTTGGAGACTACCAGGAGGAAATGTCACGAACAAGGGAGCTTTCTCGGTGGAAGCCAAAAGCTGCGGGAAGCGTTGGGTCTTCCATGCAGGGGGTCACTCTGGATATCCTCCATGCCAGTGCAAGACTAGTCCATTCATAGCACCCGGAGCCCGAGCTCGTGCCTGCAGGAAGTGGTTTGGAGAGTGTTGTAGGAAATGAGCAAGTGTTAGTGAAGAGAATACTCCCGACAGATGTATCAGTCATTTACACACTTGCAGCTGCCATCTGCTCAGACATGCATTTTGGAAAGATTCAAAATCTTGGCAAGGCCTAACCAGCCTTCCACCCTTCTTAGTTCATTCAAGTGAGCACGGTTACATAGAGCGAGCGTTTAGAAATGACAAGATGGCGAAAAAGTCTCCTTTAGAACCCCAACGTCGAAATGCAGAGATGCTACTTCTGAAGCCTTGCCATATCACACTTGCTGTCTTCTCTGACATATCTTTTGTCCTTTTTTCTTCCACTCCTCAGCTGCTCTCGCTGTTTCCTTCTCATCTTTTTCCTTTTCCTCATATCTGTCCCACTCCACATTTACCCACTTTCCCCTTCTCCCCCATCCCATTCTTGTCTCCATTTCCGTCTCGCTGCCTGTTCTTTGCTTTCTCTCTTACCGGTTTTCCATTCTCTGTTCTCCCTCCCAGTTCTCCAGACCCTCTGGCTGCCCTTCTCGTTCCGTCCCTCTCTTACCAATTTCTCCATTACCCCCTTCTCCATTTCTCATCTTTGCGCCATGACTTTTTTTCTCCTTTGTTCCTCTCTCCCCCTTTCTCCGCCACTAAATCCTATTTCTCACTAGTATCCTCTCGTTTCCTTCTGGCTGCTATGTTACAATTTTGAAAACATATATTACTATCCCTGAATATTAGATGGAAGCACATTTAGAATTTGGACCAGCGTGCCTCTGCAGTGTCGGTGACCTGGCCAAAAAGGACATGAAAAAGCTGAAATTGGATCATAAATCAAAAGCTGTTCTGATCAGGGGCCCCAGAAATAAGTTTGGACCAGGGCCCTCAAAATCCTTAAGATATCCCTGTGCCTTTAGTTAAAGTTTTCATGTTAATCGCAGCACCCATCATGAGCTGCAATTAACACGAAAACCTTAACAAATGCACACAATCACCCCACAGCCCAGCCCTATTAAGAAAAGAAATGCAGCAACATAGCTGCCAAGGTTTCAAATTGCAAGGTGGGACGTTTTCATAATTTCACTGTAATTATTAGTGCCAATTGAACAGGGCAGGCTTTAGTGCTGGTGGCGCCTGGTGTGACAATGTTTGTTGGCGCCCCAATGACCACCTCCGCCATGGATACTCTCATTACCAACCTTAAACAGTGCCCCTCAAGTCTCCATAACCCCACTCTCTTTCATATTTATTTTGTTATTAGCGCCACTCATACCAGTGAAAGGTGTTAAGCACTTTACATTGCATACACGTTACACAGACACTGAATCAATGTATAGGAAATGTTACATCAGACAGAGGAATACCATTTCTCTTCTTAACAGAGCTGGGCTGCGGGGTGATTGGTTTTTCAAGCAAAAGTTTGGAGTAATATTTGGCGCTGCACACACACGCGGTCTGGTTCCTGGCGCACATAGCCATGGCTGCAGCGCACAGAGACCCTACACTGCCGCACACAGAGGAAAAAAATTAGAGGGAACATTGCCCATGACCCATTGCCGGTTCGAGAGCCACCACTGCAACTGTTTTGCAGTCCCCTCCGAGATCTGGACGTGATCGGACTGGTTGCCCTGGTGCTGCGCCCACTGGAACTTCAGGTCCCACTGCAGAGCCCGCATATGCCATCTGGCATGATCGACTAGCAGGATGCAGGAGGCCATGAGGCCCACAGCCTCAGGGTCATCCGTACCGAAACCCAGGATAAAGGCCGAAAGATCGGAATCATAGCCTGAATATCCCGGACTCGCCGTTCGGGAGGATAGGCCCGAAACTGCGTCGTGTCCAGAACTGCTCTGATGAAAAGGAGCTGTGGAGAAGGAATCAGATGCGACTTCGGCACATTGATGGAGAACCCCAGCGAGTGCAGGAGTTCGGCCGTAGTCTGGAGGTGGGAGACGACTGCCTGGGACGAGCCCGCCTTCAGCAGCCAGTCGTCGAGGTAGGGGAAGACTGAAACCCCTGCCCGGCGCAGATGAGCTGCGACCACCGCCATCACTTTGGTGAACACCCGAGGGGCACTGGTAAGGCCAAAGGGGAGCACGGTGAACTGAAAATGCTCGAGGCCTACCGTGAACCGCAGGTAACGCCGGTTTGGATGGCAGGACGGGGATGTGGAAAAAAGCGTCCTGCAAGTCCAACGCTACCAACCAGTCTCCAGGGTCGAGGGCAGTCAAGACCTGAGCTAGGGTGAGCATCTTGAACTTCTCCTTCCGGAGGAAGCGATTGACGTTCCGGAGGTCCAAGATAGGACGCATGTCCTCCTTGTCCTTTTTGGGCACCAGAAAGTAGTGGGAGTAGCAACCACGCCCTACTTCTGGGGTCGGAACACGCTCGATGGTCCTCTTGGCCAAGAGGGCCATGACTTCCTTCTGCAGAAGCATCAAGTGATCCCCTGACATGCGGTGGAATTGAGGTGGCATGGCTGGGGGGGGCGGTCTCGAAGGGGAGGGAGTAGCCCCTTCGGACAATGTCCAAGACCCACTTGTCCGAGGTGATGGGACGCCAGTGGTGAAGGTGATGGCGGACCCTGCCCCCTACTGGCGTGCTGTGCACCTGAAAGGAGGGACTAGGAGGGCTTGGAGGCCACGGACGGGTTGGAGGTGGTGGCCTGACCCGCACGCTGGTTGCCCGAACCGCCACGGCGGTATCCACGTCCTCGGCCACGCGAAGGCGCTTGCTGCGCGGGCCGGTGGCTGGGCTGCTGACGTGACTGGGCGCCCCTTCCGTGACCACGAAAGGGGCGAAAAGCAGAGGTTAGCGGAGGGCGCACAACAGAAAGGCCCAGGGACTTGGCAGTAGCCCGTGAGTCCTTAAAACGCTCCAGCGCATGGTCTGCTTTGGAACCAAAAAGACCGACTCCATCAAAGGGCATGTCCATGAGTGTATTCTGGACATCACCCGAGAAACCAGTGGTCCTCAGCCAGGCGTGGCGACGCAGCGCCACCGTCGTTACAAGCGATCTGCCCAGCGAGTCGGCGGTATCAAGGCCACAACGTATGGTGTACTTTGCCGCATCCCTACCTTCCGCAATGGCGCGGGTAAGCAGTGTCTGGACCTCCTCAGAACACTGGGGCAAAACAGTCGCCACCGAATCCCACAGGGAGTGGGTATATCGGCCCAAAAGGCAAGCGGTGTTCACCGACCGCAAGCCAGCACTGGAGGAAGAAAAGGCCTTCTTCCCAAATTGGTCCAGGCGTTTGGATTCCCTATCCGGAGGGCGGTAGGGAAGGCGGTTTGGGAGGCAGAAGCTTGAACAACCAAGCTCTCGGGGTGGGATGTTGGGAGAGAAACACGGGGTCGCCCGGAGCAGGGCGATGGCGTCGGGCCACGTTCCTATCCACAGGAGCCCCTGTGGTGGGCTTGGACCAGGTGCCCAAAGAACGTCAATCAGTGCATCATTAAACGGCAGCACAGTCTCCGCAGAGGAGGCTGCCGGCTGAAGCACTTCCGTCAAGAGATTAGTCTTGACAGCCAGAGTAGGCAATTGGAGGTGCAAGGCTCCAGCTGCTCTACGCAACACCGTTGCGAAATTTGCTCCCTCCTCCGTAGCCACGGGAGGAGACAGCATGCCAGTGTCAGGGGAAGTATCTAGACCACTGGCATCCCCAAGTTCCTCTGCCCAGTCCTGATCATACTCACACTGCCGTGTGAGAGGGTCTTCTGACCCCTCCCAGCTCTCCTGGTCCTCCTCTAGTGAAAAATATGGAGGAGGAGGGACATTTGGGACCAAAGGTCTCGTCGGCGCCTGATCCGGCGTCGGGCGACGCCGGTCCGGCTCCATGTCCGGACCCGGAAAGAGCTGGGGAACGACGCCGTCCGGAGCCCCGGACGGCGTCGGAAACGGCACCGGGGACATCGGCGTGGGCGGAGGCGTGGTTAGGTCAACCGGCGTCGATGGGGGTTGCGGCACCACCGGGGCCGGGATCGAGGCCGGGGCCGGGATCAAGGCTGGCGGGACAGGCGACGCCGGGACCGGAGTCGTCGGTGACGCTGGAGCAACCCCATCAGGGCCCGCGGGGCCCGAAGGCGCACCGGAGGGACCTTGAGGCCCGAAGAGGCGGGCCATAGCCGACAGGAATTCCTGTACTTGGGCCGGAGTCGCCCCCGAACCCAGAAAGGATGGGTAATGCGGGGGCGGCTCGACAAGCACGTCCGGGGCCGCGGGGGCGGGGACGGTGCCGACAGGGGCCTCAGCCGAGTCGTGAGACCGGCGAGGCGAAGTCTTAGAGCGATGATGCCTCTTAGACTTTTTGTGCTTCGACTTACCCGAGGAGCGCGAAGTCTTGGACTCTGACGACCGGCGGGGACTCCGCAACCGGCCCCTCGACCTCTCCCGGGACCGGGGCTTGGTGTGGCGCGGAGCCGACTGCCGGACCTCGAGTAGCTTTCGAGACTGCTCCGGCAAAGCCTTCGGGTGAAGTTTCCGGCAGTCAGGGCACGACTCGTGTCGTGGTCTCGGCCGAGACAAAAGAGACACTCTAAGTGCGGGTCTGTGATCGACATCATTCGACCACAGACGTCGCATGGCTTGAAGCCGGGCATCCCTATCGACACCTAGGAGTCGACGACTCGAAAAGAAAACAGTGAAAAATCACTCAAAAATGTAGTCAAAAATTGACTAGGGCACTGCTCTTCCCGGATCTGCGCTTACTGGCGCGGAAAAAGAAGAACTGACGTCAGCGCGCAGGGGCGGCGTCTAAGTACTGCCCGCGACGTCATCCCGGCGATCACGATGCCGACGACGGACGCGGAGCCGCACGACGCCGCCTACCGACGCGCGAAGGGTACTGCTACGCAAAAACTTTCCCGGATCCAGCCTGACGCCTGGGGATATTCTAAGGTAAGGAATCTGTCACTAACGTGTCTCTTTCAGATATATAATTTCCCAATAAAATAAAGAGTGGAGTAAGAATTATTTCTATACTCAATCTCACAGATAACATAGGATATGCTTCACAAAAATTCATGCAACCTGCTATAGGTAGCAATGGTGGAGTAACTAAACTTGAGGGGGCCTCCCTGCAAAGTAATGGAGCCCCCCCCAGACCCAGTCAGGAGCTCTCAGGCCAGGGGCCGGCCACCCGTGCACAGTGCCGGATGGGGCCCCCTGAAGCTTGAGGCCCCCCCAATGCGCGGGGGCTTTGGGGTCTAATGTTATGCCACTGGGTAGCAAACATATACACATTCATCTGAGTTTTCAGTCCAACATCTCGGATATTCAAATCTGACCCACATTTCCAAGCATGTAACCTGCTAGAAGTATAATATCAATCAATCAATCAGGGATTTGTGAAGCGCACTACTCACCCGTGAGGGTCTCAAGGCGCTGGGGGGTATGGGGGATTTCGGGCAGCTCCGTCTCATCCGAAGAGCCAGGTCTTGAGGCTCTTCCTGAATGCTTGCAGTGTGGGGGTTCATCTGATGCTGAGGGGGAGTTCGTTCCAGGTCTTGGCCGCGTTGTAGGAGAAGGATCTTCCTCCCATTCTGGCTCTGCGGATGCGTGGAATTTCAGCCAGGGCAAGGTCGGCAGAGCGGAGGTTCCTCTTGGGGGCGTAGAAGGAGATTCTTTCGTTGAGGTATTGGGGTCCGGTGTTGTAGAGGGTTTTGTAGGCGTGTGTGAGCAGCTTGAAAGTCACTCTCTTTTTGATGGGGAGCCAGTGAAGGTCTCGTTGGTGTTGAGTGATGTGGTCTTGTCGTGGGATGCTGGGGATGAGTCTGGCTGCGGCGTTCTGGACGGTCTGGAGTTTGTGGAGTAGAGATTTTTTGATTCCTGCGTAGAGGGCGTTCCCGTAGTCAAGTCTGCTGGGTATGAGTGCGTGGGTGACAGTCTTTCTGGACTCGGGGGGGATCCATTTGAATGTCTTGCGCAGTATGCGGAGGGTGTTGACGCACGTGAACTATACAGCGTTGATCTGTCGGTTCATGGTGAGGGAGGAGTCGAGTATGATGCCAAGGTTGTGGGCGTGGTCCGTGGGTGTGGGAGGGTTGCCAAGGGCCACCATGTGTCACCCCACGCAGAGGGGGTGTAGTCGAGGACGAGGACTTCCATTTTCTCTGAGTTGAGCTTTAGGCAGCTGCTGCTCATCCAAGATGTGACGTCCTTCATTCCTTCCTGGAAACTGTGTCTGGTGATGTCGGGTTCCTTGGTGAGGGAGAGGAAGAGCTGGGTGTCGTTGGTGTAGGATACAATGCGAGTCTGTGTTTTCAGACGATGGTTGCGAGTGGGGCCATGTAGATGTTGAAGAGCGTGGGGCTGATGGAGGATCCTTGGGGCACTCCACATCTGATCTCTGTGGGTTCGGATAGGAAAGACGGGAGTCTGATTCTTTGAGTTTGGCCGGCGAGGAAGGAGCGGATCCAGTCTAGGGCAGTTCTCTGTATGCCGGCGTTGTGGAGTCTGGCGGCTAGTGTGCGGTGGGAGACGGTGTTGAATGCTGTTGAGAGGTCTAGTAGAATGAGGGCTGCCATGTGGCCCTGGTCGAGGAGGACGTAGATGTCGTCTGTGGCGGCTAGGAGGGAAGTCTCTGTGCTGTGGTTGCTGCGGAATCCAGATTGAGAAGTGTCGAGGATCGAGTTGGATTCAATGAAGTTTGTGAGCTGGTTGTTGACGATCTTCTCAGTGACTTTGGCGGCTAAAGGGAGTAGATTCTTCTGTAGTTCTTCAGGTCCGTCGGGTCTGCAGAGGGCTTCTTGAGGAGGGGTTGGACTTCTGCTCGTTTCCATTCGTCGGGGAAAGTTCCTGTTTCGAGGGTGCAGTTGATTGTACGTCGTAGGTTCAGGTGCTGTGGCGGAGGCAGACCTGTGGAAGATGTGCGACGGGCAGGGGTCGGTAGGAGCTCTGGAGTGTATACTCATCATGGTCTTTGCGGTGTCTTCTGTGGTGACAGGGGTCCAGGCGGTGATGGTCGGCTGGGTTGCGTCGCTGGTGGGACGGTGTTGTGTCGGTGCCTTGGTTCTGTTCGTCGAAGTTGTCGTAGAGAACCCTGGTCTTGTGATGGAAGAAGGAGCCGAGTTTGTTGCAGAAGTCCTGGGAGGGAGAGACATCGGAGGTTTCGCTGGAGGGTTTGGTGAATTCTTGTATGATTCTGAAGAGTTCCTTGGAGTTGCGGGAGTTGGAGAGGATTCTGTCCTGGATGAAGTTCCTCTTTGTGGATCTGATGAGTTGGTGGTGTTCTGTCATGGCGGTCCTGTAGGCGGTGCATGCTTCCAAGGTTTTGCTGTTCCTCCATTCTTTCTCGAGTCGTCGGCATGTGTGCTTGGATTCTCGGAGGTCCGTAGTGAACGAGGTAGCTGTTGTGTTGCGTTATCTATCGGAGTTCTGGAGGGGGGCGAGAGTGTTAGCGCAGTCGGCGATCTATCTGTGGAGTTCGTTGGCTGCAGAGTTGGCGCCGGTTGTGGGGGGTGGAGGAGTGCGGCTGAAGGCGGAGTTGAGGTGCTTTTCGGTGATCTTGCTCCAGTTTCTGTACGGGGGCAAGGTGTATGCTTGTGTGCGGTGGGTTTCGAGAACGAGAAGTGGACGCAGTGGCGTCCAGAGGGGCTGAGTGGTGTGACTGAAGCCAAAGTTGTTTCCTCCTGCGAAGATGGGGTCGAGGGTGTGTCCTGCCTTGTGGGTGGGGGTGGTGACGAGCTACTTCAGTCCGATGTTGGTGAGGTTGTCCACGAGGGCAGTGGAGTTGGGGTCGCTGAGGTTGTTGAGGTGGAAGTTCAGGTCTCCGAGCAGTGCGTACTCCGTGGAGGCGAGGGTGTGGGGCGCGATGAGGTCTGCAATGGTGTTAGTGAATGGGGAGCTGGGTCCGGGAGGTCTGTAGGTGAGAGTTCCGCGTAGAGTCTTTCTGGGATTGATCTGGAAGTGGAGGTGTTCCATGGGGGGGCGAGTAGTCATTCGAGATGGTGGTTTTGAGTCGGAGGGAGTTTTTGTGTGCGATGGCGAGGCAGCCTCCAGGGTGGTTGGGGCGGTCTTTCCTCTGGATCTTGTACCCGTCGGGGATGGCGGTTGCGATGTCGGGTGTAGAGCTGGCGTTGGTCCAGGTCTCTGTGAGGAAGGCGATGTCGGGCGAGGGGATGTTGAGGAGGTCCTGGATTTCTACTGCGTGTCTGTGTAGGGAGTGTACGTTGAGGAGGATGCAGCTCAGGGGTTTGGGCGCGCTGGCGTCCGGAAGGTTGGCGGTAGCTGTAGGGGTCTGGAGGTGGGTGAAGGTGCGGCAGCAGAGTCGGCAGGAGAACTGGCCTTGGGTGGTGTTCGGCATCGACAGCTGGCAGTTGTTGTTTCTTCCGGGGTTGAGTGCGTGGAGGGTTGCTGAGTCGTAGCGGTGGGGGGTCGGAGGACCAGGGTCCCTGGCGCTGGTCGCAGTCGGGTCGCGGATGGGCGCAGATGGACTTGCCTTTGGCGCGCCAGCGGATCGGCCGCATAGCGGCCGACATTAAGGAGGGGTCGGGGGAGGGAGAGCAGCTGGGTGGGGGGAGCGGTAACATGCAGGGGGGAGGGGCCGCGGGGGTAGCAGTGGCGGGGAAGGGATCGAAATGGTAAACATGGGAAAAAACAGTGAAAAGAGGCACAAAAAGAGACAAAAAGGCACAATAAAGGCACAAAGGGATAAAGAGGCACAAAAAAGGTACAAAGAGAAAAAGCACAAGAAAGGCACAAACGAGGCACAGACAGACAAAGGCAAAATAACTACATAAGGCTGGCAGAGGGGCCAGCAGAAGAGCAAGGCTCTCCCACTGGACCACCAGGGATGAGGTGCAGGCAGTAGCCTGCGGGTGGGGGAGGGCCTCGATCACCTACCTGGAACCAGAGAGGTGCTGGAACAGCGGCGCAACAACGGAACTGTGCGAGGTGAGAGCAGTTCCCTGACCAGGAGGTCAGAGGTCTTGCTCACCCTGTCGCGCAGCGGCCGCAATTAAGTAGGGGTCGGGGTGAGGGAGAGCAGCTGGGAGGCGGGAGCAGGAACACGCAGGTTGGGAGGGGCCGCTGGGGCAGCAGCGGTGTGGAAGGGAGCAAAACGGTAAACAGGGCAAAAACTGTGAAAAAAAGGCACAATAAAGGCACAAAGGGACAAAGAGGCACAAAAAGGCAGAGAGAGACAGAGAGGCACAAAAAAGTCACAAAGAGAAAAAGCACAAGAAAGGCACAAACGAGGCACAGACAGACAAAGGCAAAAAACTACAGAAGGCTGGCAGAGCAAACCAGCAGAAGAGCAAGGCTCTCCAACTGGACCACCAGGGATGAGGATGAGGCACAGGCAGGAGCCTGCGGGTGGAGGAGGGCCTCGAACACCTACCTGGAACCAAAGAGGTGCTGGGGGCAGCGGCGCACGACGGAGCTGCGCAAGGGGAGAGCAGTTTCCCTGACCAGGGGCAAGCATATGCTTAGTCTTATAGTGTTGGGCTAATAAGCTAGCCATCAATGGATATCTACAATTAAGTGCAAAGCTATTAATTATAATGTTACTAGTCACTGAAATGCCCAAAGCCTTGGTCCTCGCCTCTGCCAATATCACTTTGCTGTTTGATAAATAATTAGCTAAAAACGTTATATATGTTTTTAATGTTGACTGTTGTAGGTTTACTAAGTATGTCCAACAGGTCAATTTTATCAAGTGTTATGTTGGATTGGAACAAATATTTTCTGAACTTAAGGTATTTAAAAGCCACCTCTAGAAAGTTGCCACTCATCCACTAAATCTTCATAAAACCTGATTGTTTGGGTTTGGATAGCATTTCGAGATGCGTACCACCTGAAATGTACCCATTTAATAGCCATAGAATTGTAAAAAAATTCTAGTCATTTTTAATACCCACTCTAAGATATCTATGAATCACTGGAATACTAAGAGGCTTGCTATATTAATCTCAAAGTCTTTGCCATCCTCAACCACCTTAAAGGTGACTCTCTTGTAATAATATGGATCAAACTCCCTTGACTTTGTTTTAATATGCTGATAGGAGGTTAATTGGATATATAATTAACTTTAGCCATCCCTTTTCCCTTTACTGCCCAATAATATAACTTAAAGATGGGTAAAGCCCAGCCACTTGGATTTTGAGGTATTTTAAGATATTTCGCTGCATGGCGTACTTTTTTATAGCCCTATATAAAGGTGGAAATAGCTCCTTGAAGTTGCTTGAAAGATATCAGGTTAATGTACACAGGAATAGAGAGAAATTAAAATGAGAACTTGGGCAAGATACTATTATTGTATTAGGTAATTATTCCATCGCCTCATGAGAGCGACTGAGCTTTTTCAAAGTGGTTTATACTTCAAATCAAAAACATATGGGTTTGAGGCAATGAATGCACTCAAGTGTTTAACAACTGACTTACTTTTACAAATTGTCTGATTGACATTGTAATTAGCTATAAACTTTGGTTTGGTAGTATTTAATGAGATCCAAGAAAAGCTATTGAATTGTAAGGCAATCTCCTTGATTACCACTATAGCTTCAATAACATCTTGTGAAAATATTGCTACATCATACGCATAAGCAGCAATTTTAAGTTCAAATGAATTTAAACACACTGCAGTGATCTGTTGCACTGGGCAGGGCTAGGAAGGCTCAAAATATAGAGCGAATAATAATGGTGACAATGGACAGCCTTGATGCATACCTCTCTGAATTATGATATTTACTGATCGTTGCCCCATCATTATAGTGCTAGCTGTTGGTTTCTTATCCAATTATTGTATCAGTGATAAATTTATTACCAAATTGCATCTATTGCATGACCAGCCATAGATACGCCCAGGCCACCTGATCAAATGCCTTTTCTTCATGGAGTAGATTAATACCAGCCTGTTGTGTCCTACTATTGGCTGCGTCAAACATAGCTATTGCCATAATGATATGTGCTGCAGTATCGTGCCCAGATATAAACCCATGTTGTTCATTGGATACTAACCCCTTACTCACAGACCCCCAATTGCATTGCTAAAATTTTGGAATACATTTTGGCATCTATGTTAATTAGTGAAATAGACCGGTATGGTACTCTTTTTTCTGCTGGTTTCCCTTTCTTTAGAAAAACTGAAATCAAGATATACTCCCATGATGGTGGGACTGGATTTAGTTCATAAATGCTACTTAAAACATCCATAAATAGTGGGAATATTGCATCTAAGAGGATCTTATAAAAATTGACTGGCATAGCATCCTTACCAGCAGCGTTACCACTGGCTAAGGTCTTTGTAGCCAGTGTGACTTCATCCCTAGTGAAAGGGGAATCTAATGATGAGGAATCTTGATGAGCTACATCAGGGGTCTCCAACCTTTTCTGAAATAAGAGCTACTTATGTTAAATGAATATCATCCCAAACTGCTGCTAATATTTTTGTAATAGTGAACATACCATATAAGATTACATTAGTAGCAAGATTACCAGCACTGATCACCACAGGGTTGACAACAGAAATGTAAAAAAGGACTCCGCAATTAGGAATGCCTCTACATTGGTAAGACATAATATGAGTAATAGGTCTCCAGACTTCCCATATTTTAACACTCAAATATTGAATTTAAATACAAAGTCAATTATTTTTCTGCAAACATCATCATATGAGTTCTGAAAATACACACATTTTCATCTCGAATACGTTTTTCAATTTTGGTATACATATATTAATTCAGCATACTAAAAACTTCTAATTTAGTAGGCTGGGTTGCACAGAAGGTGAGTTAATTACAGGTAGCTGGAGATCTATCAGTAGTTCACAAGCTCTCATTGGAGAAGCCTAAACTACATGCTTGAGTGGTATAGGTTCTCTCAGTGTTTCCCAAACTGTGGGTCGCGGCCCTTTGGTGGGTTGCGAAAGTTAGATCAATAAATAAAGATGCCTTTAAATTCTGCGTTTAACTTGTCACATTTGAAGGTTATTCAAAGGCAGAGGTCAGGTTGCCTTATTCTTTGAACACATGGATTGGTGTTTACTTTTCTTTCTCTGACTTCAGAGTGAGAGAAGATTTTCAAAGCAATTATGTGACAATGTAGGATGCTATTTTCTGCGATGTACCACAAATTATAAATACCTGTAAATGAACTGTATGCATCCAGCAGTTAGGAAAGCAAAAATCAAGCCCTTTTTTGTAACTCTGAAGTGTGCTGAAAACAGAGATGTTAATAGGATCAAAACAAATTAAGACTCTTACTTGGTAGTGCACAAATGATAAATATTCACACAAACGAGATTTCCACACATTATTTGTGTGCTATATAGTTTTATCAGTAAAACCGTATGTCTGTGCAAGTTTAATGGCCATTTCAATGGAAAATGTGTGGTCTGTAAATAACAACTACCACACTATTCTTACGTTACATTAAAGAATCGCCCTGCCTCATGTCCATTAAATGTAGGTGGGCCGTGAAAGTTTGTTTTTCTAGAAAGTTTGTTTTTCTAAAAAGTGAGTTGTGGTTCTGAAAGATTTGGGAACACCTGCTCTAAATAATGGATGACAGTCTTCTCTGTACAGTTTCCTTTATGTGTGTACAATTTCTGATCACATTTAGCTGCAATATGTTTTCCCTCTAACATCAGAATCTTTTGATTTAACTTTAGTATTTTGTTGTTAATACCCTTTCTTTTGACAATACTGTAGCTTGTTATTGCCTCACACATAGTAGCTTTAAATGCAACCCAAACTAGCACAGGGCTATTTGATTGCTGATTAAAATGAGTAAATTCAGATATCATATCACCAATAGACAATCTGATCTCATTGTCAAACAGGAGGTTTCAGGGAAAAGTCCACCTATGAGGCCAGGATTACTGTAATGCAAGCCAATTCTAATCTTCTTTTGTATACTGCATCGAGTAGTAATGTCAGCCGATACAGAAACATAAGTCCATAAATTCTTGAGTATTGTGCATGTGGGTGATAATACAAGGCATCAATAGCCTCATTAGAATGGTTAGCCAGCCAGACGTCAATCAATCCCAAAATCATAACCAAATTTCTAAATGTATCCCTAACTTTAGGTAATCTGTCTGACTTAGTTGGATTGGTAACATTATACTGCTTGACCAAAGGGCAATCAAAATCACCCCACACAATACATGCTTTTTGCCAGTTCAAGGATAAAAAAGTGAAATAATAAGAGATCGTCATTATTTGTACCATAAACTGAACAAATAGTGTAAGAACCGTCGGCAATTACTAAAGATGCAATACCCATTTGCCAAAATGATCTGCTAGGATTCTATTAACACATATGTTCTTGGAATATTTATGGATATAGCAATAGCAATCCCTTTTACATTAATTGTTTGAGAAGTGCCAGTAACGAAGGTCAACCCCAGTTGTCGGGGCAATGCTTGTTCTGCAAATGGTATGTGTGTTTCCTGCCTGCAGCAAACATTATTTGCAAATGTATCCAGTTCACACTTAGGGCCTGATTTAGATCTAGGCGGACGGCCTGCCGTTCCACCATGGGGATGGAGTAAATTACTCCATAACAGAGGGGGACATGTCTAATTTATAAATGACCACCAAGAAAGCAGTCATTTGTAGAAGCATTAGCAGGAACCGCTGTCACAGCAGTTCCTGTCAATGCATTTTACTCTGTGCTATGGGGCCGCATCAGCAGGACAAAGCCTTGCAGCACAGAGTATTTATTTTTTCTTTATGAAAAGAAAATTCTGTTTACAAAAAGAAAATCCTGAAACAGAATTTTCTTTTTGTAAAGAAAAAACATAGTGCTCCCCCCGCCATGGGAGTCTTCTCCCATGGCGGGGGGGGGGCATTGTTACAGTTTTACTGTACCTTATCTTCAGATTATGCCTGTCGGTAAGGAACAGTAAAAAATGGCTACATATACGCCCATCTAAATTGGACAGGTAGGCATGTAGCCATTTCTCAGACGGCCCTTACTTCCCAGGGTCATCGAAAAAGTTTGGCTACGGTAGAGATGGAGTAGTCTCTGCCGTGGCCAAACTTAAGGTCTGCCTGACATTAAATTAGGTGGGGTGACCACTATGTTGGCAGGGAGGGGAACTCTGTTGCGACGGAGTGCCCTTCCCTCCAACATATAAATCAGGCCCTTAATCTATTGTTCCAACTAAGAATTTTATTGACTCCATTTCACAGGTTTCCAAAATACCTCATCAAAGAAAACAAACATAACATTACTGTGATTATGAGTGTATGGTCTGTCATAGTCAATTGTTCTCATCCTACTATTATGCCTAGCAATAATTATTTCAACTTTTCTCATTTTCCCCTACCACCTGCACCTAACCCAAATACCCAACCCTGTCTCCACAACCACCCTCCTCCCTGCTACATCCGGCCCGGGCCCTGTTTCCTCACATTTAAGCCCTTGAATGTCTCTCCCCGTGTAGGGGTAAGCACCCAATCCCTATCCCCTGCAGATGCATTGATCTGCATACGATAAGGCTGTAAGGTGCGTGTGTTTAGGCACTCAGTAAGGTACCCTGACTATAAGGTTACCTATCCTATTTTTGCCCCTTCTTCATTTAGGCATCAGAAGCCTGAGCTCCCTCCACTTCCTGTATCACCCTTTCCACAAACCTTTCAGATTTGCTGAAGGAATAATCTGTGCCTGCCTACCTATTGACCTGATCTCGGGAATCAAAGCAAGCATATGATGCCCTCGTAGCACTTTATCAAAAGACATATACTGATATATGAAAAAATTAAATACTGCTGCAGCTTTGAAATTCCATTTACTACCAGCGATATTAAGTATCTTTTTTTTCATCAAATAGTCAGAAAAGCAAGGGTTCACCTGAAAGGGAACACAATATGCTCTTATAATGGACAGTTCTCATGTAAGAGAACAAGCTTATTGATCATTGTTTTTACAATTATAGGGGAGTATTTGCTTCTATGCCTTCTGGCATCCCCATTACCCGTAAATTATGACGACATGACCTGTTCTCCAATTCCTCATTTTTCATTTGGAGTTTGTCAATTGCTGCCATAGTCTCATCATATCTAGATTTACAAACTGTCATGTCGTCCTTGAAATTCCCTTCTAGTTGCTCCAATCGATCAAGAAAAAATATAATTTTTGATCCAATTTGCTGCGCATGTAATGCACTTCAGTGGCCAATGCGGCCTAACCCTACTTACTGTCTAGTATTGCTTTCAATATCAAGCACAAAAGGTCATTTTACCACTGTGAGTTTGAGGAACACACATTATCTTTGATTTCTGCAACCTCAGTCACAATCTCATGGGAGGCATGTCCAGCATAGTGAGATGAGTTCCCCTTCCTTTATGTTGTTTAGTATGCTGCTCCACTCTGTCCTGCTCCCCCCTCCTTGCTACACCACCTTTGACATAATAATGGCAGGAGCTGGCACTAGTTGGCTGTCCATCAAGAATGTGTGTGATAACTACTCATTTCTACTTGTATTGACATCCGTAGGAATTCCTGAGGTAGCCCCCTCTGTGCCAGAGAGGTCTGGGGGGGGGAACCCTGTTGAGATGGGTTGGTATAGAGGCTACAGGTGATGCTGGTGTTGCAGAATTGACCTGAGATTGATTTGTATTTGTGATTTAGAGAAGCCGTCCTTGCATTGTGACTTCTATGTGGCCACCTCGATCACACTGCACTGGAGAGCATAGTGTGCACTGAGCCATTTGTTTCTTCCCCCTTGTTGACCTTCACTCCACTCACATATCACATCATGTCTAGGGTCAGTGCTACTAATAGTTCTACTAAATTCTGAGGAGGAAATTCACCTTAATAAGTCTCAGCATTAGGTTCACTCACAGCCCAACCTTCATTAGGTTGTGCCTTATATTTTGCTCGTTTGATTGGACTGTTAATACAATTTTACCCACCGGAGATACCTGCAGGCCCACCAACAATTGCTGTTCCCAAACTGAAGGCGCATCCCCTGACCCTCCCCTGCTTAGAACATCGTTTTTTGCTAGCATAAGCTCAGTGGTCTGTGCTGTCTCCGCCTTTGGACTCTTAGATGTTCCAGGCAAGGCAGTCTTGCCAGACGCTTGTGACTTAGGGTTAAAGTTTACTTTAGATTAGCATGGTTTGCCGCGCAACCTACTCCAGCGTTTTAACACCTTTTTAAGCCCAGTACAAAACTTTATTTCAACTCTTATGTTGTGTATGGTATCAAGTTTCTTGGTACAGGAGATGGAACGAGGCTTACCAATAGCTTTGCTCGCATTTGAAATGTTTCCTTGCTGCTCAACTTGACAACTGTCTTTTCTGGCTCGCTGCCTCACCAGCATGGCACCATTTATTCCAGCAAAGAGTGGGGCATGATCAGTCATGGTTGATCTGTAATGCAGGTTATGCTAACTGGTCTAATCTCTGGTGCTCCACTGTGCAAGAAAGGAAACCAGTGCTGTCTCTTCCTCCGTTGCTGTCCGGAGCCTATCGAGTCTCCTCCTGAC
This sequence comes from Calotriton arnoldi, assembly GCA_963921515.1. Taxonomy (NCBI): domain Eukaryota; kingdom Metazoa; phylum Chordata; class Amphibia; order Caudata; family Salamandridae; genus Calotriton; species Calotriton arnoldi. The sequence continues at coordinate 702,385 of CAWUFW010003586.1, forward strand.
TCATTGTGAAGTCTCCAACAACAATGTAGAGGTTCCACGTTGGTCACCAGCTAGACACAGACTGTATACGGAGCAACTTTGTTGCTAAATAAGTGGGTCTCACTAGACGATGAAGAGGCTGTGTCAGACGAGCAGAAGCAAGTCTATATTGACAGGTAACTTGCAGGGACTAACCAACAGCAGCAGGCCAACAACCTTGCTGTGGCCCTGCACACCATTCAGCCGGAACAATTCACTGGTGCATCATGTCTGCAGAGACTGCCTGAACCGCCCAGAGGCATACATGTATCTGGATATGGAGGTATATGTATCACATAGTAACTGCCATGATTGGCATACAAAAGGGCCTTCTGAGTTCATGTCACAGGAACCTCATCGCTGTTCTGCCTCCCACTAACCGTCCTGTCTGCAATCTTGCATCTGCTATCCACTTTGAATTCCTCTTTGGGAGGACTTGCTGTCCCAGCAGCAAGGCAGGATGCTACACCCAAACCTCCACAATTTACAACTTCATGTTAGGAGAGTGAGTAGAATCAGCTGAAGTGCTTCCATCTACTGTCTAAGGTGCCATTTTAGCTGTTTACAGACCTTCCACCAAATCAGCTTAGTCAGACCACTGGTCCAAGGTTCAACCAGTGTCAAGTTGGGCCGCTACAAGCTAGATTGACCGATATGCATTTCTTTGTGTTCTCTTTACCCCAGGCAGACTTCTGTGAGCAGTCTCAAGGCTTATTCGCCCTATTGGCCTTACTTCATTTGCTTGATTAGCCTTCATTAGTCAAATCTTCTATAAGGATGCGTTTTCTAAAAGGAATTTCATCAATGTTTTCCCCTGCTTCCTTCCAGTGAGATCTCAATTTAATTCTAATGTTTTTGATGTATGCTTATTTCCAGCCTCTTCACAATTGTACTCTGAGGCTCTTGAATCTGAAGACTGTGTTTTTCATTGACATCTGCACTTTGTGTCAGTGGGCTACAGCCTTGTCAGTTCAGCCTACATATACTAACTTTTTACTGCAAACTGATACTTGGGACACTTATGTCCTTACTCCCAAAAGTAGTGTCACTTTCCATGTGGGGCAATCCACTATGCTTTCTATGTTCTTTTTTCTGCCACATCCAGCTAATAGGAGGAAGGCTATAGTAATTGGATCCACAACATGGCCTTGGTTTCTATAATTACAGAACTAAGGAGTACCAGGTGAATGATCAGCTGTTTCTTGGGTTCGCTGATATGAAGAAAGGGAAGACTGCCCTTCTCCCAGCGGACTGTCTTCTGCGTCTAACTGTGATATTCCCTGACCAAAAAGGATCCTCCATTGTGCCTTCTTATTTATTCCACTGGAGCATAGGCCATTAATACTACTTTGGCTCAGGTCGTTCTGGTTTCAGACATCTGCCAGGCAGTGACATGAGCATATGTCCATATTTTTACTAAGAACTATTGCACCAGCTTCCAAATCCACAGAGATGGTCTTTTTGTTTGACCAGTCCTGCAAGATTTTCTGCTGTAATGTCCTCTCCTCAGTCCCATCTCCTTTAAAGGGACGCTGCTTTAGTATCAATTCAGGAAGTGAGGAATCTGTGGGTAAAGGTATCCATCAGAAGAATACTTTACTTACCTTTGAAAAAGCTCTCTCTGGTGCATTCCTCATTTAACTGCTATTTCCGCACCACATGTCCACCTTCCCAATCTGTGGAGTGAAGTTTCAGGTATTAAAATGATCCCAAGTGAGCTTTTGCACATTGCGGTTGAAAGATCACTTCTGTTAGCTATACTCCACATTCTTGGGTGTGGAATGTCTATTGATTAAATGTATGCCAGTGCACATGGGTGGCACCTTTTTGCAGCTCTGTATCATCATGTCTGGAGGCAGGACGGAGTCACAATGAAGGTCGATAGTGTTACAAGAGTTTTAAGATCCAGTCTAGATCCTGAGGAGATTCACAAGGTGAGGAAAGTGTGGGTAAACAAAGTTTTCACCAAAAAGAGCATTATGGAAGGTAAGTTAGTTATTTGTAGGGTATTCTGGCAAATCTCCTCCGGATGAATGTAAAGGCAGATGTGTGTCAGGAAAATTGCTATCCAGTTTCATATTGCTGATTGTGCATTGACAGGTTGTCTTGTGTTTTGTTCTGTTTTTGCCATCCTTGTTCTTAGCCAATAAGACCTCCCCAACATCTGGTGAGGGAACTCGCCCTGGTGGCGTGATCCATGTGTACAGTGAAGACATCACCGACAAGGGAGCCGGCAGCTTCATTCCATACTGCTCTATGGCACAGGCACAGCTCTGCTTCCATGGACACCGAGACGCTGTCAAGTTCTTTGTTTCTGTGCCTGGTAAGAATATCGCATGCAAAATCTACTTATTGCATTAACAAGGCATCCATGTCATCCAGCACAAATAAAGGGACTTTCACCTTAGTAAATCTGCTGTGGCTTTAGATAAGGCTGCAATAAATGGCTTTGTGTGCCATGTGTAACAGTGGTGGTGTGCTTAAAATTATGACTACCACTGTTTGGAGCATGGGCAATGGACAAAAACACCACTGTATGCATCTCATCATTGAAATACTGGATAAGTGATTGGTACTGAGTTATTATTGTAGCATTGTGTTTACATGGGTAACAAGTGTATATTGAATACACTCTCTAAGGGTACACTGGTGTGTACCCTTAGACATGAGTGACCGATGATGAGGATTTGACAATGTATTGAACACTGCACATTTTGGCCACATTGACCATGTTGGCCAAGCATTCAAGTAATGAGTAGCAGTGGGTATTGCTGGTTTCTTCCTGTGTATGATCGCAGGAAAATCACTTCATGCATATGTGCCGAGTTCCTTGACAGGGAAAAGACGTGGAAGTAAAACAGTTAACAATTGAAAACAACCAATGTCCTGAGGTCAGCGAAGCACTGAAAAGAAATAATATGCAAGGGGGTGTTGCATACTGTGTAATTTCCCACACTCACCATTACATACATTGAAAGTAAGTATGTTTGGACCTTTTTAGGTCTCGCCTGGCGAAAGCAGCGCATGCGCTGCTCTCGCTATTGCGAGTACCTTTTGGAATCGATTCTGCCGAGGGCTTTCATGCACGCGTCTGCATGGACAAACATGGCTGCTCTTGCCATTTGTCCATAGCAAACAGCATGCGCGTGTCCGTACGGACTGTGGACAGTCCGACGCCATCTTGCAAAGCTTTTGTTGCCATAGCAACAAATGCCGCTTCCTGTACGCAGCTTGTTAGGTCTCGCCTGGCGTTAGCAGCGCGCATGCGCTGCTCTCGCCATGCGAGTGCCTTTTGCGATCGATTCTTCCAAAGCTTTCCATGCACGCGTACGGATGGACAAAGATGGCTGCTCTCGCCATTCAGCCAAAGCTAGCTAACATGCACGCGTACGTACGGACAGTGGACAGTCCGACGCCATCTTGTGCCAAATAGCTTTGTATTGTCATGGCAACACACACGGAGGGACAAAAAAATGCACGCGCATGTGGACAGCCCGCATGGCAGCGTGCTTTCGCTTTCCCTCCCTCGCGCACGCATGGTGGCGTGCTTTCGCTTTCCCTCCCTCAAACACATAGCACGTCAGCTTAACTTTTAAATATACCCCGGCCTCCCCTCCATTCAATGCACAGACGCTGCACCAAGCAGGCGCTGTAAATAACAGGCAGAACGTGAATCTTGTGGACACCTAACAACCCCGAGGCCCCGGTGCCACTACACCAGCTGCACTAGGAATAGCTTGCGTGTTACGTCACTGCTCCTCATACGGCCGGGAATAAACTGCAGAGTTTGGGGTCAATACAAACACGCACACCCTCTCCGTGTCCTGCTCTTCAAGGAACGTCACCGCCAGACACCCGAAAGCGGGCTCCGTCTCTACACACAGAACCCCACCCACTCGACTCTGCCAGAGCGACCAGTTCTCCTCTAAGCTCGAGACTCCCAACACATGCAGGTTAGGGTGCCATTTCTATTTGTTAACAGACATTTATAGCGCTGCATTGACAAAGCAGTGGCCTCGCGGCGCTGTCAGTTTGTTCAGTAAGTCGCCCTTGTGTGTTTCATACCCAGACCAAACTCCGCCAACATCTGGCCCTCTACAGCTTTTTTTTTAAATGCGCCTTAAATAACAACTCACGCGGCAAAATACGGTGCAAGCCTTTAGCTTCCCCATATCGGTAGAGGCGGACCACCCATTCATATCTTTACATACAACACATTTCACATTCTTAATGGCTGTGCCTTGTTCGGAAACTCAGGTGCTTTTTAAATCAATTTAGTGAGACTGGTGGCGATTGTTTTCATTGAGATCCCGGCATACATTGTTCTGCGCACATTGCAGCACCTATACCCTCAGCAGTTGCGCTTCTGCTCTGTCAAAGCTCCTCTTCCAAGGACTCTCCTTCTCCCAGTTTCCATCAGGTTGTGGCTTAAACCCCCTGAACAGATGTGCGTGCAGCTGTGTGTCCATTTATTTAATGCAGTTTTATATAGCGCGAACTTTACCCGAAGGTGTCAGCGCGCTTTACAAGAAAATGCGAGGCAGCTGTTCAAACACAACCGAACCCTCCACGTGCTCCCATTCCAGGTACAACCCGGCGTGATTTAGAAAATACCAGGCCCCCTCCATAAAGCCCACGCACATCTGCACAGTGTAAATACAGGCAACCCGAGCAGTGCACACAAACCGAACAAGCATTAAAAATGCAATAGGTCTCACCTTTTATTAAGTTAAAGCCATTTGCTTTGCTATACAATACCATTAGCAAAGCAAATGGCTTTAACTTAGTCAAAGGCGAGACATATTGCATTTTCAATGCTTGTTTAATAGGTCAGCAGAATTCCGTTAGTGCAGAAGTTTGTACATTGAATATTCCCGAAAATAGAATAAGCCCCACACAGTGGGATTGCTGAGAGGAGGTCAGAGGCCACGCCCCTTTCTCTACCACCCTGCAAACGCACCTCTCGGCACACTACTGGTGGGGGGAGGACGTCCCCTTACCTCTTGAGGGCCTCAGTACTAAAGGGGACTTCTTCCCCCAAGCAGCAGTGAGCCTGGAGGTGCGTTTGCAGAGTGGTGGAGAAAGGGGTAGTGGCCTCTGACCACCTCTCAACAATCCAGCTGTGTGTGCCTTATTGGAGGTAAAAGGAGGGCTAGTTGCCCCCCAAGGACCCACAAGAGCCAAGGGGACTTAATCCCCCAAATAGTAGTGCGCCAGGAGGCACGTTTGCAGAGTGGAGGAGAAAAAGAGCATGGCCACTGAAAACCTCTCAGCAAACCCACTGTGTGGGACTTGCGGGAGGTTGGCCCCAAGGACCCTCAATAGCCAAGGGGACTTCATCCCCCTATTAGTAGTGCGTCAGGAGGTGCGTTTGCAGAGTGGTGGACAAAGGGGGCGTGGTCTGCTATCAGATCCCAGCAATCCTGCTGTATGGGACTTAATGGAGGTAACAGGAGGGGTAGTTGCCCCCCAAGGACGTCCGTGGGGGACAACTACCCCTCCTGTTACCTCCAGTAAGTCCCACACAGCAGGATTGCTGAGAAGTTGTCAGAGGACATGCCCTCTTTCTCCACCACTCTGCAAATGTGCCTCCCGTTGCACTACTAGTTGGGGGATAAAGTCCCCTTGGCTCCAAAGGGGCTTTGGGGGCCAAAAAGCCCTCCTGGTACCTGCTGTAAGTCCTACACAGTTGTGCCCAGCCCCCTCTCTCCACCACTCTGCAAACGTGACTGCTAGTTAAAAAACCTTAGAAAAACAAAGGTTACAGGGACAGATTTTACTCATACAAGACCAGAGAAATTCAGTTGTTATAGTTACCTGAGTTAACTATGACTTGCGCCCCTGCAATGCACTGCTTATGAGCTCACATATTACATCACTCATGACATGGTCATCAGTGATATCACTGATGACATCTAAAATTACATCAGTGATGACATCATCCGCAGCATCTCTGACGCGCTCACTCACACCCCTATAGAATCTTTTATACACCCACTGCCACTCCCACACAACCATTCACAAACCCATTCACAGAGCCATACCAGTACTTACACACCCACTCACTGATTCATAGATCTACACACACACACATCCACTCGTTTACCCATACTGCCACTCATACACCCACTCACTCACTAATACAGCTATTGACATATCCACTCATACACCCATACAGGCAATCACACACAGAGTGAGTCAGCCATAGAACTACTCACCCATCTAGACACTCACCCATACAGTCAATTACACAGCCGCTTACTCACCCAAAGTGTTACACACACACACATACAAATAGTAACATATACTCACTCACCTATACAGTTAATGATAAAAGCACGCCCTCATCCATATAGCCACTCTCATATTCACTCACTCACGCATACAGTCACTCATATACCCTGTCACTCACATATACTGCCTTTCACATACCCAGTTACTCACCCATGCACTCAATCACCGACACAGCCATACAGACACTCACTCACCCATGCAGCTTCTCAGAAATGCACACAGTACCCCATACAGCCACTGACTCACCCACTCACTCATCCATACAGGCAGTCACACACCTCCTCACCCACACACACAGACACCCAGACAACCATAAAGGTAGTCAGACAACCAATCAATCAGCTATATAGCCATTCATGTACCCATGTACACACTCATACACCCACTTAGACATCAACTGACAGATACACTAATTTACACAACCAGTCACTCACCTATATATTCACTGAGACACCTAAGCACTCACTTATACAGTCAGTCATGCACCCACTGAGTCATCCATACAGACACTCATACACCCACTGATTCATCAATACACCTTGCTGTATATATATTTAACACTCAAACTTTTAAAAGACACTCACAGTCACTAGACGATGTCATCAGTGATGTCATTTGAGATGTCATCAGTGATGTCACTGACCATGTCATGAGTGATGTAATATGTGAGGTCATAAGCAGTGCATTGCGGAGGCGTGAGTTATAGTTAGCTCACCTAGCTTATCTCAAATGACATCACTGAAGAGATCACTGATGACATCATCAAGTGATTGTGAGTGTTTTTGAAAAGTTTGAGTGTTAAACACATATATTAAGGTATCACAAAAGATAAATTAGTTTACTTTGTGTGCTACTAATAAGTGATTCTATTTTAAAACATAGATTAAGTGAGTGTCTGTGTAACTCTGTGTGTGATTGGGTGTGTGCATGGCTGTATGTGTGGATAAGTGGGTATGTGAGTAGCTGTATGGGTGAGTAAGTGACCGTGTGAGTGAGTGGTTGTGTGAGTTTTTGTATGGGTGAGTGAGTGGCTGTGTCAGTGGATGTATGAGTGAGTGGCTGTATGGATGAGTGAGTTGGTTTGCAAGTGGCTGTAAATGGTGAATGAGAGAGTGCACGAGTAGCTGTATGGGTGAGTGAGCAGGTGCATGAGTGTCTGTATGGGTGAGTGCGAGGGCACATGAGTGGCTGTAAGGGTGCGTGAATGGGAGTGTGAGGGCTGTAAATGGTGAATGAGAGAGTGCACGAGTAGCTGTATGGGTGAGTGAGCAGGTGCTTGAGTGTCTGTATGGGTGAGTGCGAGGGCACATGAGTGGCTGTATGGGTGCTAGAATGGGAGTGCAAGTGGGTGTATGGGTGGGTGTGTGAGTGGCTGTATGGATGAGTGAGTACCTGTATTGGTGAGTTAGTGAGTGTGAGAGAGGCTCTATGGGAGACTGTGTTTGTCTCCATGACTGTTTAGGTGACTGAATACACGTTAGTATCTGGATGAATAAGCTTGTTGGCGTGTGAGTATCTGTATGGGTGAGTGACTGGTTGTGTGAGTGCCTGTATGAGTGAGTGAGTGGGTGTGTGGGTGGCTCTATGCATGAGTGAGTGGGTGCATTAGTATTTGTATGGGTTTGTGAATGGGTATGTGAGTGGTTGTGTAGGTGTGTGAGTGAGTGTATGAGATGTTGCATGGGGTGTCTGGGTTTGTGAGTAGTTCTGTGGATGAAGTCATCAGTGATGTCATTTGAGATGTCATCAGTGATGTCACTGACCATGTCATGAGTGATGTAACGTGAGGTCATATGCATTGCATTGTGGGGGCATAAGTTATAGTTAGCTCAGTTAACTATAACTGCTTAATTTCAATGGTTTTGTACAAGAGAAATCTGAGTTTAACTATAACTTACCTGTAACCTTTCAGAGTGAGTGTGTGAGTGAGTGCATGATTGTCAGTGGATGTGAGAATGAGTGTGTGAGTGCCTCACTGAGTGGGTGTGTGAGTGTCTGAGTGGTCCTGTGAGTGGTTGCGTGAGTGTCTTAGTGAGTGCATGCGTGGGTTCTGCTCATTTTCTGCTGGTTTTCTGCTCACTTATGACGTTTATTTTGCCTCTTTCTACTCTTTGCTGACCTTTACTTTTCGTCTTTCTGCTTGTTTCTGACCTTTATTTTGCCTCTTTCTGCTTATTTCTGATCTCTATTTTGCTTCTTTCTGCGCATTGCTAACGTTTGGTTTCCCACTTTCCGCTCGTTTGTGACCTTTATTTTGCTTCTTCCTGCTTGTTTCTGATCTCTATTTTGCCTCTTTCTGCTTGTTGGTGACTTTTATTTTGCCTCTTTCTGCTCATTTCTGATCTCTTTTTTGCCTCTTTCTGCTTGTTTCCGACCTTTATTTTGCCTCTTTATGCTCGTTTCTGATCTCTATTTTGCTTCTTTCTGCTGACCTTTAGTTTGCCTCTTTATCCTAGTTTCTCACCTTTATTCTGCCTCTTTCTGTTCATTTCTCACCCTTATTGTGCCTCTTTCTGCTCGTTTTTGATCTCTATTTTGCCTTTCTGCTTGTTTCTGACCTTTATTTTGCAACTTTCTGCTCATTTCTGATCCTTATTTTGCCTTTTTCTGCTTGATGCTGACCTTTAGTTTGCTTGTTTCTGCTCATTTCTGACCTTTATTTTGACTCTTTCTGCACGTTTTTGATCTCTGTTTTGCCTCTTTCTGCTCATTTCTGATCTTTATTTGCCTCTTTCTGCTCGTTTCTCACCTTTATTTTGCCTCTTTCTGCTCGTTTCTGACCTTTATCTTACCTCTTTCTGCTCGTTGCTGACCTTTATTCTGCCTCTCTCTGCCTGTTTCTGACCTTTATTCTGCCTTTTTCTGACCTTTATTCTGCCTCTTTCTGCTCGTTTCTCACCTTTATTTTGCCTCTTGCTGCTCGTATCTCACCTTTATTCTTCCTCTTTCAGCTCATTGCTGACCCATATTCTGCCTCTTTCGGCATGTTTCTCACCATTATTTTGCTGCTCTTTTCCCCTAGGACCGCGGGGAGCCTCAAGGCCACCGCTATCCCTGCTGGCTCCATGCCTCCTGCAGGAGCCGGCATTGCTGGGGCACGGAGTGGGCTGCTGAAAGGCAGCTCCTTCCAGGCAGGAGCAATCCTTTCATCTGTTTCCCTGCCTGGTTGACAGCAGGTAGGGAAACAGACAAAACCTCAATTTCCAGCAAACAAGAGCATTTTGTCAGCTCTCACTTGCTGGAAGCGGAGTGTTTGCTGTGACTTGGCGGGAGCTGTTAAAGCTCCCTCCAAATCACAGCAAACAGCTATGTCTCGGGGTGGGCACGCCGGAACATAGCACGATCTGGCCCTGGGGAGTGGTGGTCCCCAGGGCCATTATTGGCTCCAGGATCTGCTTGGGCCAGCCCCGGGGAGGTGGTAGTCCCCGGGCTGTATATGGCCCGTGAGGCCCCCCTCCCTGTCTCAATTATATTATAGGCTCCGGGTAGGTGGTGGTCCCCAGAGCAGTCCACTGCGGCCCTCTTATTGCTTTTAATTTAGCCCCGGGGAGGTGGTGGTCCCAGAGGCTCGAACCCGCCCCAGGAGAGGGGTCTGTACAGACCCCTCCAAATTTAGAATAAAGCCCCGAGGAGGTGGTTGTCCCTGGGGCTTAATAGAGCCTCAGGAAGGGGGCTCTATGCGCCCCTTCCAATTTTTTTATTCTGCATGCCCCCGGAACCTGGCCCACCCAGGGGCTAAACAGTAGAGAAGCACTTATTTATTTATTTTTTTGGTGGGAGCCACAGACCAAGGACACTTCACACTGAAAATCTTTAAAAAATGCTTTTTTGCCCTTGGCGGGGTCCCTATGGGACACCCCCAAGAGGCCTAGCAGGTCAGGGTATTCCTACCCTGCCCCCTTCTCTTTTTGTTTTAATGTTTTTTGTGGGTAATGGCATAGTCAGATAAAACAGCTGGCTTAAATATGTATTTCTGCATTTGCAGGAAATGTTCTAGCTACCTTGAATGGAAGTGTCCTAGACAGCCCCTCTGAAACCCCCAGTACAACTGCAGCAGAAACAGAGGAGCAGAAGTTGAGGAATGTCCTAGTCCTGAGTGGTGGCGAAGGTTACATTGACTTCCGTATCGGTAAGTTCTTTATTTTCCTCTCTTGATAATTAAACTTTTCACTATTAACTGACGCTGATTCATTAACCACATCTGGTATCTTTATTAGTTGGGATACAGAGCTAGTTATTTTAAATAGTAGTTGTAAGTTATGGTTCTAAAAGGTACTGTGTTTGTATGTATGTCTTAAGCATTGCTCGCTGTTTCTTACATTGAGATGTACACAGAAAATCTTTCAAGAGTGTCTGTTTTTGCAAGGTAGATTAAAATAGCAACATTTATGTTTTTTCACAAGGGCACACACAGGCGTATTTTTCTCTGCCCATTGTTGATGAACATTTCCTCTGTTGACGAAATGTCCTTGTTATGTTTATATCATAGTATGCTACTCTTATTGGGATACTTACGTAAACCAAACTGAAGTGCTTTACTGACACTTTACCCCTATAACATTTTGACCTTAGAAGTAAATCAAGAAATCAAGGTATGATCACAAAATAATTGCAATTGTCGGTGTACAGCACAGGTTGACACCAAAGATACATCATTCCATCTTAGACTATTCTCTTTCAGATCCATTTCCAAGCACTAAAATTTCATTCATATGCTAACGACTTCCAGCTTTATTTTGGGGTAACATACCCAAAGACTCATTTGCTGAAATTCATTCAATAGCCTGACTAAGATAGCATACTGGTTAGAAGAAAACTGTCTCAAGGTTAAGGAAGGGAAAGCTGGGGTGAATTTCCATGGCCCCAAGTATCTGCAATCTTCTTGGACTCGTTGTCCCAGACCATCTATTTTACTAGGTCTTCCATCTACATTATCAGAAACTGCAAAGAAAATCTGGGAATCTTCTAAAGCACTGACTTGACCATGAAGATTCTCACAGTAAAGGGGTTAAGGATTGCTAAGCATCCTTTCACTTCCTTCTAGGCGACTCATATTCAGTAGGCATTGGAGCCTTAATCAACTAATTTGGGTTATGGGAATGTCATTCTTGGATATCTCCTTGACTACTAATTGTCATGGCTTCAGCACACCCAAAATGTCGGTTTCCTGCTTTTGGTCTTAATAAATAAAACAGAGCGTTCCCTCTGCACAAGCTTCCTGCTAAAACAACAGTGGGCTTTAAAACTCACACCCTCATTCATAATTACCTATATGACTGCATCCAAATACTTAGCCTGACAGATTTGCCATCATTGTCCTGTTTGTCTACTATGCCACAGGAATTTATTTCTTTATTTAGGACCACATGTCAGAGGGACTCCAGTTTGTCAGTTGTAGGTCCTCAGCTGTGCAAGCATTTCCTGCACCAGGTGAGAGAAAAATCCCTCTTCAGGCATATTTAGGAATGCATTAAAATGCTGCTTTGTTTGCTAACCTCTCAGTCTTCCACTGGTACTTTTGAGAATTTCATTCTGTCTAGATGTAGTCTGGTCCTTGAACTGCATTTTACAAATGTAAATACATTTATAAAAGTATACATACTACACAGTGCCACAGACGCCTCCAAAGGGGGCATGCTATCTTTACTTTGGTTGCCTTGCATCAGGACTTATTACATTGCAGTCATTACATCAGAAGTCAGTACATTTCATGTAAGTTTTCTCGCATTCACATTGGAAGTCCTTTACTTCGCAGTTAAGTATTTAATTAGTAAAATATATGAAATCATATATATATATATATATATATATATATATATATATATTACCTACTGGCGGTCGCCAGTAGGTAGTTATAGTTAGGACCTAGTTTCCATAGGAAAAGCATTTTTTGTTTTCCCAATAACTTTGGCGCTGGTTGACGAATCTTCGCGAAATTTTCAAAACTAGTGGGGCGCTCCGGTCAGCTCCGGTCTTGAAAGTTTCGGGGTGATTCGTCAAGCGGGGGCCGAGAAAAAAGGGGGGTCCCAAAACGCGTTTTCCCAATGTTATTTTCCATAGGAAACTTTAGACAAAGCTACAGCCTGAACTGCTGAACGGAATTACACCAAATTTGGCAAAAAGGTAGGTCTTGGTTCAGAAAGATCCCTTTTTGTTAAATGGTGTAAATCGGTTCAGTAGTTGCTGAGAAATTAAAGAAAGAAAAAGTTTCGATATCTGTGGCCGAGGAGGGTTCGCGAACCCTCCCGACCACGAGCTTCATTCTAATTGGCTGCCAACACTCCAAACCAGGAAGTGTTGGCAGCCATCTTGTGACTCGGTAGAACTGACGGGTACTGGTGGTAACTGACTCTGACTAACCAGGCCTAGAGCCAGTACTATGCTAAAAGACACTTAGAATACAGTGAAAACACCTACATACACTAGGGTACACTATGGGTTGGGGTATCCCTGTGATTGGCATGACCTCCCCTGTAAGGCCCTAGTATATAATAGGACAGGGGGATTAAAACTACCTCTAAGTCAGACGTGCAGAAACATGCTACTTTAACTAGTAGTCGCGTTTGCAGAGTGGTAGAGAAAGGGTGCTGGGCCTCCGACCAGCGCTCAAGAATTCCGCTGCATAGGACTTACAGGAGGTACCAGGAGGGCTTCTTGGCCCCCAAAGTCCCTCAGGAGTAAAGTGGACTTCATCCCCCATCCCGTAGTCTGCCAGGAGGCGCGTTTGCAGAGTGGTGGAGAAAGGGGGCATGGCCTCCGAAGACGTCTTAGCAATCCTACTGTGTGGGACTTACTGGAGGTAACAAGAGGGGTACTTGGCCCCCAAGGACATCCTTGGGGGCTAACTACCCCTCCTATTACCTCCAGTAAGTACCACACAGCAGGATTGCTAAGTTCTCATAACCGGCCACGCCCCCTTTGCCCACTACTCTGCAAACGCGCTCCCTGGCGCACTCTTCGATGGGGATTGAAGTCCCCTTCACTGCTGGGGGTCCTTAGGGGCCAACTAGCCTACCTCTTACCTCCAGTAAGCCCCACACAGTGAGATTGCTGAGAGGTGGACACAGGCCATGCCCCTTTTCTCCACCACTCTGCAAACGCACCTCCTGGCACGCTCTTGGTTGGGGGATGAAGTCCCCTTTCCTCATGAGGGTCCCTGGGGGCCAACTAGCCCACCAGGGACCTCCAGTAAGCCCCACACAGCTGGATTGCTGAGAGTGGTCCGAGGCCACGCCCCTTTTTTACACTACTCTGCAAACGCGGCTCCTGGCGCACTGCTGCTCGGGGGATGAGGTCCTCTTGTGTCCTGAGGTCCTCAGGACACAAGAGGACCTCATCGCCCCACCGCCCAAACGGCTATGTCCCGGGTGTGGGCACCCCGGGACATTGCAGGAGCCGGCCCTGGGGGGTGGTGGTCCCCAGGGACATCAAGGGCTCCAGGAGGGGGGCCGCGTGGCCCCCCTCCCAAGGTGAAGTTAGCCCCGGGGAGGTGGTGGTCCCTGGGGCCCGGGGGTCTGCAACGGACCCCCGTATTTAAATAAACAGTGCCCCGGGGAGGTGGTGGTCTCCGGGGCAGTGTGGGGGGGCTTGAGCCCCCCCACACTAATTATTTCCAAAGCCCTGGGGAGGTGGCGGTCCCCGGGCCTCGGGGGGGCCCGCAAGGCCCCCCGCCCTTATTTTCATTATGCCCCGGGGAGGTGGCAGTCGCCGGGGCTGCGGGGGACGCGTGCCCCCTGCACATTATGTATAAAGCCCCGGGGAGGTGGCAGTTCCCGGGGCTGCGCGGGCCCCCGCGGGCCCCCGCTATATAATTCCGCATTGCCCCGGGACCTGGCCCACCTGGGGGCTTAACATTAACGAGGCGCGGGAGACCGCGCTTCGGTTTTTTTTGTTTTCTCGGCCGGATTCACGCACCCAGTGCAAATTCGGCCGATTTTTTTTTTGATTTTTTTTAATGCTTTTTTTGGCCCTGGGGGTCCTTGTGGGACCCCCTGAGCAGGCCCAGGGAGTCAGAGTGTTTCTACCCTGCCCCCTTTTCTTGTTTTTTATCTTTTTTTTCTGTTTTCTGGTTTGGAGTGTTGGCAGCCAATCAGAAGTCAGCTCATGCTCGGGAGGGTTCGCGAATCCTCCTCGGTGCTCAGATATCAATATTTTTATTTTTTTAATTTCTCAGCAACTACTGAACGGATTTACACCATTTAAAAAAATAGGTCGCTTTCTGAACCAAGAGCTACCTTTTTGCCAAATTTGGTGTAATTTCTTTCAGCAGTTCGGGCTGTAGCCTGTTCCAAAATTTCCTATGGAAATTAACATGGAAAAATGCGTTTTGGGACCCCCCTTTTTTCTCGCCCCCCCGATTGACGAATCACCCCCAAACTTTCAAGACAGGAGGTGACCGGAGCGGGCCATTAGTTTTGAAAATTTCGCGAAGATTCGTCAACCGGCGCCAAAGATATTGGCAAATCAAAAAACGTTTTTCCTATGGATAATAGGTCCTAACTATAACAACCTACTGGCGACCGCCAGTAGGTAATATATATATGTGTATATATATTATCTACTGGCGGTCGCCAGTAGATAGTTATAGTTAGGACCTATTTTCCATAGGAAATTCACACCATTCTATTTCCAATAAGTTTGGCGCCGGTTGACGAATCTTCGCGAAATTTTCAAAACTTATGGCTTGCTCCGGTCCGCTCCTATCCTGAAAGTTTCGGGGTGATTCGGCAAGTGGGGGCCGAGAAAAAGAGGGGTCCCAAAACGTGTTTTCCCCATGCAATTTTCCATAGGAAACTTTAGACACGGCTACAGCCCGAACTGCTGAACGGAATTACACCAAATTTGGCATATAGGTAGTTCTTGGTTCAGAAAGAACCCTTTTGTTAAATGGTGTAAATCCGTTCAGTAGTTGCTGAGAAAATCAAAAGTAAAATCACATATATATCTGGGCGGAGCCTAACCACACATGTCATCGTGAGATCTGATTGGCTGTCAGCACTTCATCCTGGAATTGCTGGCAGCCATCTTGGGACCAATATAAATGATAGTACCCCATTGAAATGCATTGTAGTGAATCAAAGATTTTGAGGGTTACCAAAAGGAGAACTATAAAGGGTGATAACAGACTTTAGTTACATTAGAATTCATTTGTTGATGGTACCATACTAATTTCAGGAATTGTGGTGTGTTCTAAGGTGATTTTATCCTGTGAAAAAACTTCTGCTGGGATATCATGAATCATGTTTGAGAGAAAACTATTTTCACATGCTTGTCCCATAGAGTTTTGGAAGGTGCTCCAGAAGCTAAAATGAGAGCATATTTTCTGTAAATTCACATTATCTTTCTCAGTCATGTGAGAATGAAGTCTGACATTCTCAGTAAAACATGTACATCCAACAAGGGCAGAGACTGTCAGTTGATTCCTTTGTGTTCTACTGCAGCTTCCCAGAGTGTTCTAAAGAACAACTAGAGTGCTAACAGCCTTACTTATGACAAAAGTATGGCACACCTGAAGCCATCTTGATTGGAATAAACTGGTAACACTTAAAACATTTAATTTAAAAAGGAACACAATGATGGGGTTCATTTTGTCATAGAAATTATGGGTAGTGCTGCAGAAAGAAAAATGAGGGCATGTTTTAAGTGAGATCTCAAATCCTCTTCTATTTCATTAGAAAATTCTGACATGCAGACTGAAACAATCACTTTCAATACCAGCAGCAGACTTCCAGTTAACTCCCTGGTGAGCAGTAGCTTTACTACAGTGATCTAATGAGCAACTAGAGTGCTAACATTCTGAATTTATGGCAAATGTGAGACACATCTGAATGCCTTCTTGATGGAATCAAAGTAAAAACTGAAAGCATTTCCTACTGAGGAGACTGCAGTAAATGAGGAAATTAGGAAACTTCATAACAAAGAAGTCTTCCAAGATGGCCACCAGAGAAAAAAGAGCCCAAATGTAGCACAAATATTACCCAGATGTAGTCCACATATAGCCCAATGACAAAAGTGTGCAAAACACTTTTTATTTTTAGTTTTTTTGCAGTTTTATGTAGTGCAGACTGGTCAGGTATTGGAGCGTTGCATCTTAAAACATGACCCCCTACACTACAAAAACACGACAGCACTACCCTAAACCCTAAAACACTACCCCCAGCATGACCCCCTACACTACACAAGCACCACTGCACTATCCTAAACCCTAAAACACTACCCCCAGCATGACCCCCTACACTACACAAACACCACTGCACTACCCTAAACCCTAAAACACTACCGCCAGCATGACCCCCTACACTACCCAAACACCACTGCACTAACCTAAATCCTAAAACACTACCCCCAGCACGACCCCCTACACTACCCAAACACCACTGCACTACCCTAAACCCTAAAACACTACCCCCAGCACGATCCCCTACACTACCCAAACACCACTGCACTACCCTAAACCCTAAAACACTACCCCCAGCATGACCCCCTACACTACACAAACACCACTGCACTAACCTAAATCCTAAAACACTACCCCCAGCACGACCCCCTACACTACCCAAACACCACTGCACTACCCTAAACCCTAAAACACTACCCTAAAACATGACCCCCTACACTACACAAACACCACTGCACTACCCTAAACCCTAAAACACTACCCCCAGCACGACCCCCTACACTACACAAGCACCACTGCACTACCCTAAACCCTAAAACACTACCCCCAGCATGACCCCCTACACTACACAAACACCACTGCACTACCCTAAACCCTAAAACACTACCCCCAGCACGATCCCCTACACTACCCAAACACCACTGCACTAACCTAAATCCTAAAACAATACCCCCAGCACGACCCCCTACACTACCCAAACATCACTGCACTACCCTAAAACATGACCCCCTACACTACACAAACACCACTGCACTACCCTAAACCCTAAAACACTACCTCCAGCACGACCCCTACACTACACAAGCACCACTGCACTACCCTAAACCCTAAAACACTACCCCCAGCACGACCCCCTACACTGCCTGAACACCACTGCACTGCCCTAAACCTTGAAACACCAGCCCCTGCACGACCCCCTACACTGTTCGAACACCACTGCACTGAACCCTGAAACACCACCCCAGAATGACCCCCTACACTGCCCGAACACCACTGCACTGCCCTAAACCCTGAAACACCACCCCCTTCACGACCCCTACACTGCCCGAACACCACTGCACTGCCCTAAACCCTGAAACACCACCCCCAGCATGACCCCCTACACTGCCCGAACACCACTGCACTGCCCTAAACCCTGAAACACCACCCCTTCACGACCCCCTACACTGCCCGAACACCACTGCACTGCCCTAAACCATGAAACACTACCCCCAGCAAGTCCCCCTACACTGCCCGAACACCACTCCACTGCCCTAAACCCTGAAACATCACCCCCAGCAAGACCCCCTACACTGCCCGAACACCACTGCCCTAAACCCTGAAACACCACCCCCAGCACGACCCCCTACACTGCCCGAACACCACTGCACTGCCCTAAACCCTGAAACACCAGCCCCAGCACAACCCCCTACACTGCCCGAACACCACTGCACTGCCCTAAACCCTGAAACACCACCCCGTGCACGACCCCCTACACTGCCCGAACACCACTGCACTGCCCTAAACCCTGAAACACCACCGCCTGCACGACCCCCTACACTGCACGAACACCACTGCACTGCCCTAAACCCTGAAATACCACCGCCTGCACGACCCCCTACACTGCCCGAACACCACTGCACTGCCCTAAACCCTGAAACACCACCCCGTGCACGACCCCCTACACTGCCCGAACACCACTACACTGCCCTAAACCCTGAAACACCAGCCCCAGCACAACCCCCTACACTGCCCGAACACCACTGCACTGCCCTAAACCCTGAAACACCACCCCGTGCACGACCCCCTACACTGCCCGAACACCACTGCACTGCCCTAAACCCTGAAACACCACCGCCTGCACGACCCCCTACACTGCACGAACACCACTGCACTGCCCTAAACCCTGAAATACCACCGCCTGCACGACCCCCTACACTGCCTGAACACTACTGCACTGCCCTAAACCCTGAAACACCATCCCCAGCATGACCCCCTACACTGCACGAACACCACTGCACTGCCCTAAACCCTGAAACACTACCCCTAGCTAGACCCCCTACACTGCCCGAACACCACTGCACTGCCCTAAACCCTGAAACATCACCCCCAGCAAGACCCCCTACACTGCCTGAACACCACTGCCCTAAACCCTGAAACACCACCCCCAGCAAGACCCCCTATACTGCCCGAACACCACTGCACTGCCCTAAACCCTGAAACACCAGCCCCAGCACGACCCACTACACTACCCGAACACCACTGCACTGCCCTAAACCCTGAAACACCACTCCCTGCACGACCCCCTACACTGCCCAAACACTACTGCACTGCCCAAAACCCTGAAACACCACCCCCAGCATGACCCCCTACACTGCACGAACGCCACTGCACTGCCCTAAACCCTGAAACACTACCCCCAGCAAGACCCCCTACACTGCCTGAACACCACTGCACTGCCCTAAACCCTGAAACACTACCCCCAGCAAGACCCCCTACACTGCCCGAACACCACTGCAGTGCCCTAAACCGTGAAACATTACCCCCAGCAAGACCCCCTACACTGCCCGAACACCACTGCCCTGAAACACCACCCCCAGCAAGACCCCCTACACTGCCCGAACAACACTGCACTGCCCTAAACCCTGAAACACCACCCCCAGCACGACCCCCTACACTGCCCGAACACCACTGTTCTGCCCAAAACCCTGAAACACCAGCCCGACCCCCTACACTGCCAGAACACCACTGCACTGCCCTAAACCCTGAAACACCACCCCCAGCACGACCCCCTACACTACACAAGCACCACTGCACTACCCTAAACCCTAAAACACTACCCCCAGCATGACCCCCTACACTACACAAACACCACTGCACTACCCTAAACCCTAAAACACTACCCCCAGCACGATCCCCTACACTACCCAAACACCACTGCACTAACCTAAATCCTAAAACAATACCCCCAGCACGACCCCCGTATACTACCCAAACACCACTGCACTACCCTAAAACATGACCCCCTACACTACACAAACACCACTGCACTACCCTAAACCCTAAAACACT
Organism: Calotriton arnoldi; assembly: GCA_963921515.1. NCBI lineage: Eukaryota > Metazoa > Chordata > Amphibia > Caudata > Salamandridae > Calotriton > Calotriton arnoldi. The sequence continues at coordinate 721,925 of CAWUFW010003586.1, forward strand.
ACCTCCAGCACGACCCCCTACACTACACAAGCACCACTGCACTACCCTAAACCCTAAAACACTACACCCAGCACGACCCCCTACACTGCCCGAACACCACTGCACTGCCCTAAACCTTGAAACACCAGCCCCTGCACGACCCCCTACACTGTTCGAACACCACTGCACTGCCCTAAACCCTGAAACACCACCCCCAGCATGACCCCCGACACTGCCCGAACACCACTGCACTGCCCTAAACCCTGAAACACCACCCCCTTCACGACCCCCTACACTGCCCGAACACCACTGCACTGCCCTAAACCCTGAAACACCACCCCCAGCATGACCCCCTACACTGCCCGAACACCACAGGACTGCCCTAAACCCTGAAACACCACCCCCTTCACGACCCCCTACACTGCCCGAACACCACTGCACTGCCCTAAACCCTGAAACACTACCCCAGCAAGTCCCCCTACACTGCCCGAACACCACTCCACTGCCCTAAACCCTGAAACATCACCCCCAGCAAGACCCCCTACACTGCCCGAACACCACTGGTCTAAACCCTGAAACACCACCCCCAGCACGACCCCCTACACTGCCCGAACACCACTGCACTGCCCTAAACCCTGAAACACTACCCCCAGCAAGACCCCCTACACTGCCCGAACACCACTCCACTGCCCTAAACCCTGAAACATCACCCCCAGCAAGACCCCCTACACTGCCCGAACACCACTGCCCTAAACCCTGAAACACCACCCCCAGCACGACCCCCTACACTGCCCGAACACCACTGCACTGCCCTAAACCCTGAAACACCACCCCCAGCACGACCCCCTATACTGCCCGAACACCACTGCTCTGCCCAAAACCCTGAAACACCAGCCCCAGCACGACCCCGTACACTGCCCGAACACCACTGCACGGCCCTAAACTCTGAAACAACAGCCCCAGCACGACCCCCTACACTGCCCGAACACCACTGCACTGCCCTAAACCCAGAAACACCATCCCCAGCACGACCCCCTACACTGCCCGAACACCACTGCACTGCCCTAAACCCTGAAACACCATCCCCAGCACGACCCCCTACACTGCACGAACACCACTGCACTGCCCTAAACCCTGAAACACTACCCCCAGCAAGACCCCCTACACTGCCTGAACACCACTGCCCTAAACCCTGAAACACCACCCCCAGCAAGACCCCCTACACTGCCCGAACACCACTGCACTGCCCTAAACCCTGAAACACCAGCCCCAGCACAACCCCCTACATTGCCCGAACACCACTGCACTGCCCTAAACCCTGAAACACCACCCCCTGCACGACCCACTACACTGCCCGAACACCACTGCACTGCCCTAAACCCTGATACACCACCCCCAGCACGACCCCCTACACTGCCCGAACACCACTGCACTGCCCTAAACCCTGAAACACCACCCCCTGCACGACCCCCAACACTGCCCGAACACTACTGCACTGCCCTAAACCCTGAAACACCACCCCCAGCATGACCCCCTACACTGCACGAACACCAATGCACTGACCTAAACCTTGAAACACTACCCCCGGCAAGATCCCCTACACTGCCCGAACACCACTGCACTGCCCTAAACCCTGAAACACCACCCCCAGCACGACCCCCTACACTGCCCGAACACCACTGCTCTGCCCAAAACCCTGAAACACCAGCCCCAGCACGACCCCCTACCCTGCCCGAACACCACTGCACTGCCCTAAACCCTGAAACACCACCCCCAGCACGACCCCTACACTGCCCGAACACCACTGCACTGACCCCGAAACACCACCCCCAGCACAACCGCCTACACTGCCTGAAAACCACTGCACTGCCCTAAACCCTGAAACACCAGCCCCAGCACGAGCCCCTACACTGCCCGAACGCCACTGCACTGCCCTAAACCCTGAAGCACCACCCCCAGCACGTCACCTACACTGCCCGAACACCACTGCACTGCCCTAAACCCTGAAACACCACCCCCTGCACGACCCCTTACACTGCCCGAACACTACTGCACTGCCCTAAACCCTGAAACACCACCCCCAGCATGACCCCCTACATTGCACGAACACCACTGCACAGCCCTAAACCCTGAAACACTATCCCCAGCAAGACCCCCTACACTGCCCGAACACCACTGCACTGCCCTAAACCCTGAAACATCACCCCCAGCAAGACCCCCTACACTGCCCGAACACCACTGCCCTGAAACACCACCCCCAGCAAGACCCCCTACACTACCCGAACAACACTGCACTGCCCTAAACCCTGAAACACCACCCCCAGCACGACCCCCTACACTGCCCGAACACCACTGCTCTGCCCAAAACCCTGAAACACCAGCCCCAGCACGACCCCCTACACTGCCCGAACACCACTGCACTGCCCTAAACCCTGAAACACCACCCCCAGCACGACCCCCTACACTGCCCGAACACCACTGCACTGCCCTAAACCCTGAAACACTGCCCCCAGCACGACCGCCTACACTGCCTGAAAACCACTGCACTGCCCTAAACCACCAGCCCCAGCACGACCCCCTACACTGCCCGAACACCACTGCACTGCCCTAAACCCTGAAGCACCAGCCCCAGCAAGACCCCCTACACTGCCCGAACACCACTGCACTGCCCTAAACGCTGAAACACCAGCCCCAGCAAGACCCCCTACACTGCGCGAACACCATTGCACTGCCCTAAACCCTGAAACACCACCCCCAGCAAGACCCCCTACAATGCCCGAACACCACTGCACTGCCCTAAACCCTGAAACACCACCCCCAGCATGACCCCCTACACTGCCTGAACACCATTGCTCTGCCCTAAACCCTGAAACACTGCCCCCAGCAAGACCCCCTACACTGCCCGAACACCACTGCACTGCCCTAAACCCTGAAACATCACCCCCAGCAAGACTCCCTACACTGCCCGAAAACCACTGCCCTAAACCCTGAAACACCGCCCCCAGCACGACCCCCTACACTGCCCGAACACCACTGCACTGCCCTAAACCCTGAAACACCACCCCCAGCATGACCCCCTACACTGCCCGAACACCACTGCACTGCCCTAAACCCTGAAACACCACCCCCAGCACGACCCCCTACACTGCCCGAACACCACTGCACTGCCCTAAACCCTGAAACACCATCCCCAGCACGACCCCCTACACTGCACGAACACCACTGCACTGCCCTAAACCCTGAAACACCATCCCCAGCAAGACCCCCTACACTGCCCGAACACCACTGCACTGCCCTAAACCCTGAAACACCAGCCCCAGCACAACCCCCTACATTGCCCGAACACCACTGCACTGCATTAAACCCTGAAACACCACCCCCTGCACGACCCACTACACTGCCCGAACACCACTGCACTGCCCTAAACCCTGATACACCACCCCCAGCACGACCCCCTACACTGCCCGAACACCACTGCACTGCCCTAAACCCTGAAACACCACCCCCTGCACGACCCCCAACACTGCCCGAACACTACTGCACTGCCCTAAACCCTGAAACACCACCCCCAGCATGACCCCCTACACTGCACGAACACCAATGCACTGACCTAAACCTTGAAACACTACCCCCGGCAAGATCCCCTACACTGCCCGAACACCACTGCACTGCCCTAAACCCTGAAACACCACCCCCAGCACGACCCCCTACACTGCCCGAACACCACTGCTCTGCCCAAAACCCTGAAACACCAGCCCCAGCACGACCCCCTACACTGCCCGAACACCACTGCACTGCCCTAAACCCTGAAACACCACCCCCAGCACGACCCCCTACACTGCCCGAACACCACTGCACTGACCCCGAAACACCACCCCCAGCACAACCGCCTACACTGCCTGAAAACCACTGCACTGCCCTAAACCCTGAAACACCAGCCCCAGCACGAGCCCCTACACTGCCCAAACGCCACTGCACTGCCCTAAACCCTGAAGCACCACCCCCAGCACGATCACCTACACTGCCCGAACACCACTGCACTGCCCTAAACCCTGAAACACCACCCCCTGCACGACCCCCTACACTGCCCGAACACTACTGCACTGCCCTAAACCCTGAAACACCACCCCCAGCATGACCCCCTACACTGCACGAACACCACTGCACAGCCCTAAACCCTGAAACACTATCCCCAGCAAGACCCCCTACACTGCCCGAACACCACTGCACTGCCCTAAACCCTGAAACATCACCCCCAGCAAGACCCCCTACACTGCCCGAACAACACTGCACTGCCCTAAACCCTGAAACACCACCCCCAGCAAGACCCCTACACTACCCGAACAACACTGCACTGCCCTAAACCCTGAAACACCACCCCCAGCACGACCCCCTACACTGCCCGAACACCACTGCTCTGCCCAAAACCCTGAAACACCAGCCCCAGCACGACCCCCTACACTGCCCGAACACCACTGCACTGCCCTAAACCCTGAAACACCACCCCCAGCACGACCCCCTACACTGCCCGAACACCACTGCACTGCCCTAAACCCTGAAACACTGCCCCCAGCACGACCGCCTACACTGCCTGAAAACCACTGCACTGCCCTAAACCACCAGCCCCAGCACGACCCCCTACACTGCCCGAACACCACTGCACTGCCCTAAACCCTGAAGCACCAGCCCCAGCAAGACCCCCTACACTGCCCGAACACCACTGCACTGCCCTAAACGCTGAAACACCAGCCCCAGCAAGACCCCCTACACTGCGCGAACACCATTGCACTGCCCTAAACCCTGAAACACCACCCCCAGCAAGACCCCCTACAATGCCCGAACACCACTGCACTAAACCCTGAAACACCACCCCCAGCAAGACCCCCTACACTGCCCGAACACCACTGCACTGCCCTAAACCCTGAAACACCACCTCCAGCACAACCCCCTACACTGCCTGAACACCATTGCTCTGCCCTAAACCCTGAAACACTGCCCCCAGCAAGACCCCCTACACTGCCCGAACACCACTGCACTGCCCTAAACCCTGAAACATCACCCCCAGCAAGACCCCCTACACTGCCCGAAAACCACTGCCCTAAACCCTGAAACACCGCCCCAGCACGACCCCCTACACTGCCCGAACACCACTGCACTGCCCTAAACCCTGAAACACCACCCCCAGCATGACCCCCTACACTGCCCGAACACCACTGCACTGCCCTAAACCCTGAAACACCAGCCCCAGCACGACCCCCTACACTGCCCGAACACCACTGCACTACCCTAAACCCAGAAACACCACCCCCAGCACGACCCCCTACACTGCCCGAGCACCACTGCACTGCCCTAAACCCTGAAACACCAGCCCCAGCACGACCCCCTACACTGCCCGAGCACCACTGCACTGCCCTAAACCCTGAAACACCAGCCCCAGCACGACCCCCTACACAGCCTGAACACTACTGCACTGCCCTAAACCATGAAACACCATCCCCAGCACGACCCCCTACACTGCACAAACACCACTGCACTGCCCTAAACCCTGAAAAACTACCCCCAGCAAGACCCCCTACACTGCCCGAACACCACTGCACTGCCCTAAACCCTGAAACATCACCCCCAGCAACACCCCCCGAACACCACTGCCCTAAACCCTGAAACACCACCCCCAGCAAGACCCCCTACACTGCCCGAACACCACTGCACTGCCCTAAACCCTGAAACACCAGCCCCAGCACGACCCCCTACACTTCCCAAACACCACTGCACTGCCCTAAACCCTGAAACACCACCCCGTGCACGACCCCCTACACTGCCCAAACACCACTGCACTGCCCTAAACCCTGAAACACCACCCCCAGCACGACCCCCTATATTGCCCGAATACCACTGCACTGCCCTAAACCCTAAAACACTCCCCCCAGCATGACCCACTACACTACCCAAACACCACTGCACTGCCCTAAACCCTGAAACACTACCCCCCGCATGACCCCCTACACTACCCGAACACCACTGCCCTAAACCCTGAAACACCACCCCCAGCAAGACCCCTACACTGCCCGAACACCACTGCACTGCCCTAAACCCTGAAACACCACCCCCAGCACGACCCCTACACTGCCCGAACACCACTGCACTACCCTAAACCCTAAAACACGACCTCCTACACTACACAAACACCACTGCACTACCCTAAACCCTAAAGCACTACCCCCAGCACGACCCCCTACACTACACAAACACCACTGCACTACCCTAAACCCTAAAACACTACCCCCTACACTACACAAACACCACTGCACTACCCTAAACAACTACCCCCAGCACGAACCCCTACACTACCCAAACACCACTGCACTACCCTAAACCCTAAAACAATACCCCCAGCAGTACCCCTACACTACCCAAACACCATTGCACTACCCTAAACCCTAAAACTCTACCCCCAGCAGTACCCCCTACACTACCCAAACACCACTGCACTACCCTAAACCCTAAACCACTACCCCCAGCATGACCCCCTACACTACCCAAACACCACTGCACTACCCTAAACCCTAAAACACTACCCCCAGCACAACCCCCTACACTACCCAAACACCACTGCACTACCCTAAAACACTCCCCCAGCACGACTCCCTACACTATCCAAACACCACTGCACTACCCTAAACCCTAAAACACTACCCCCAACACGACCCCCTTCACTACCTAAACACAACTGCACAATTTGTTACAGGCGTTGCAACGCAGGCCTGTGGTGCTTACTGGAAGTACCTGGTGGGCTAGTTGGGCCCCAGGGACCCTCAGGATTCAAGGTGACCTAATCCCCCAACTTAAAACGCGCCACAGGGCGCGTTTGCACAGTGGTGAAGGGAGGGGGCGGGGCCTCAGGTGACATGTGCGCAAACACGCCCTGTGGTGCGTTTTAAGTTGGGGAATTAATTCCCCTTGAAACCTGAGGGACCCTGGGGGGCAACTAGCCCACCAGGTACCTTCAGTAAGCACAGCAGAGTTGCATTGCAGAGAGGTGAAAAATGGTGCGTGGCCTCGGAATGCCTCTCTGCAACTCAGCTCTGTGGTCCTAACTGTAGGTACCTGGGGGGCTAGTTGGGCCCCAGGGACCCTCAGGATTCAAGGGGACTTAATCCCGCAACTTAAAACGCGCCACGGGGCGCGTTTGCACACATGTCACCTCAGGACCCCCTCCCTTCACCACTGTGCAAAAGCGCCCTGTAGCGCGTTTTAAGAGGTAGTTTTAATCTCCCTGCCCTATTATGTACTAGGGACTTACAGAGGAGGTCATGCTAATCACAGGGGTACCCCAACGCATAGTATTCCCTAGTGTATGTAGGTGTTTTCACTGTATTCTAAGTGTCTTTTAGCATAGCACTGGCTCTGATTAGTCAGTCAGTTACCACCAGTACCCGTCTGAAAAAGTTGTGGGCACAGGATGATTTTGCAACAAGGCCTCTTTCTGCTCCTCTGTTGGTTCTTTCTGCACATCTTTTGCTTCTTCCTGCACTTTTCTTCGTCTTTGTGGACTTCTGTTGCTTCTTTCTGCATTTCTTTTGCTTCTTTCTGTGCGTTTTTTCTTCTTTCTTCACATGTCCTACCTCTGTAGGCATAGTTAGAAACTAGCATTTAAAAACCTTTGAAATTCACTTAAAAATCATAGGTTTCAGGCACGTTATAGTTAGAAATTAGCATTTAAAAACCTTTGAAATTCACTGAAAAAACCATAGCTTTTAGGGACAGTTATAGTTAGTTGGACATTTCACTCGTACAAAACCATAGAAATTCCCCCGTTATAGTTAGTTCAGCTAACTATAACTCGCGCCCGCAATGCACTGCTGATGACGTCACATATTACATCACTCATGACATGGTCAGTGACATCACTGATGACATCTCAAATGACATCACTGATGACATCACTGATGACATCATCCATGTGATAATTTCATGCATCTTCTCACACCCTAATATAACTTTTGATACACCCACTCTAAATTACAGACTGCCATTCTCAAAACCATACACACTCCAATACCAATAACTACATACCCACTCACTGATTCTTAGGTCTACACACACACATCTACTCACTCACCCGTACAGTCACTCATACTTACAGTCACTCAGTACAGGACTATCATATGCACTCATACACCTATATAAACACTCACACACCGCCACTCATCCATAGAGGTACTCACACACCTAGTCAGTCATGCAAAAATTAATCACACACCCATTTACTCACCTATACAGTTATACACACACCAGCTCACTTACTCATACAAATACTAGCACATTCTTACGCTCTTATACAATAACTGATACAAGCACACACGCATCCATACAGCCACTCTCACAATCACACACTCTCACTTATAGCCATTTAAATACTCTAACACACATATATACTGCCTTTTACATATGTAGTTACTCGCACATGTACCACTGAGATATACATTCACTCACTAACACACCCATACACACACTCACCCACCCAAGCAGTCCATCACAGATGCACTCTTGAAATCATGCACCCAGTGAATCACCCACTCACACATCTATGTACAGAGTCACACACACTCCACCCACACAAACACTCAGGCAGTCATACAGATACTCAGAGAACCAATCAATAACCCATATAGACACTCATGTAGCTATTCGCAAATCCATGCATCCACTTACACACCAACAAACAGACGGATACAGACATTCACACAGTTTAGTCACTAACCCATGCATTCAGTAAGATACGTTTAATCACTCACTTGTAGAGTCAGTCACGCACGTACTAAATCATCCATTCAGACACTTATACACCCACTCATTCTTCAATACGCCTTTCCCTATATATATTAAACATATTTAAACTTTACAGAAACACACAGTCACTGGATGATGTCATCAGTGATGTCATCAGTGATGTCATCAGTGATGTCACTGACCATGTCATGAGTGATGTAATATGTGACGTCATCAGCAGTGCATTGCGGGGCGCGAGTTATAGTTAGCTGAACTAACTATAACGGGGAATTTCTATGGTTTTGTACGAGTGAAATGTCCAACTAACTATAACTGTCCCTAAAAGCTATGGTTTTTTCAGTGAATTTCAAAGGTTTTTAAATGCTAATTTCTAACTATAACGTGTCTGAAACCTATGGTTTTTTCAGTGAATATATATATATATATTCACTGAAAAAACCATAGGTTTCAGACACGTTATAGTTAGAAATTAGCATTTAAAAAACCTTTGAAATTCACTGAAAAAACCATAGGTTTTAGGGACAGTTATAGTTAGTTGGATATTTCACTCGTACAAAACCCGTGAAATTCCCCTGTTATAGTTAGTTCAGCTAACTATAACTCGCGCCCCGCAATGCACTGCTGATGACGTCACATATTACATCACTCATGACATGGTCAGTGACATCACTGATGACATCACTGATGACATCTCAAATGACATCACTGATGACATCATCCAGTGACTGTGTGTTTCTGTAAAGTTTAAATATCTTTAATATATATAGGAAAAGACGTATTGAAGAATGAGTGGGTGTCTAAGTGTCTGTATGGATGATTTAGTAGGTGCGTGACTGACTCTATAAGTGAGTGATTTAACGTATCTTACTGAATGCATGGGTTAGTGACTAAACTGGGTGAATGTCTGTATCCGTCTGTCTATTGCTGTGTAAGTGGCTGCATGTGTTTGTGAATAGCTACATGAGTGTCTATATGAGTTATTGAATGGTTCTCTGAGTATCTGTATGGGTGCCTCAGTGTTTGTGTGGGAGGGGTGTGTGCGACTCTGTGCATAGATGTGTGAGTGGGTGATTCACTGGGTGGATGGTTTCAAGAGTGCATCTGTGATAGACTGTATGGGTGGGTAAGTGTGTGTAAGAGTGTGTTAGTGAGTGAATATATGTCCCAGTGGTACATGTGTGAGTAACTACATATGTGAAAGGCAGTATATATGTGTGTTGGAGTATATAAATAGCTATAAGCGAGAGTGAGTGATTGTGATAGTGGCTGTATGGATGAGTGTGTGCTTGTATCAGTGATTGTATAAGAGCGTAACAATGTGGTAGTATTTGTATGATTAAGTGAGCTGGTGTGTGTATAACTGTATAGGTGAGTAAATGGCAGTGTGTTTAATTATTTGCATGACTGACTAGGTGTGTGAGTACCTCTATGGATGAGTGGCGGTGTTTGAGTGTCTATATAGGAGTAAGAGTGCATATGATAGTCCTGTACTGAGTGACCATAAGTATGAGTGACTGTACGGGTGAGTGAGTGGATGTGTGTGTAGACCTAAGAATCAGTGAGTGGGTATGTAGTTATTGGTGTTGGAGTGTCTATGGTTTTGCGAATGGCAGTCTGTAATTTAGATTGGGTATATCAAAGGTTATATTAGGGTGTGAGGAGGTGCATCAGATTATCACGTGGATGATGTCATCAGTGATGTCATTTGAGATGTCATCAGTGATGTCACTGACCATGTCATGAGTGATGTAATATGTGACGTCATCAGCAGTGCATTGTGGGGCGCGAGTTTTAGTTAGCTGAACTAACTATAACAGGGGAATTTCACGGGTTTTGTACGAGTGAAATGTCCAACTAACTATAACTGTCCCTAAAACCTATGGTTTTTTCAGTGAATTTCAAAGGTTTTTTAAATGCTAATTTCTAACTATAACGTGTCTGAAACCTATGGTTTTTTCAGTGAATTTCAAAGGTTTTTTAAATGCTAATTTCTAACTATAACGCCCCTAAAACCTATGGTTTTTTCAGTGAATTTCAAAGGTTTTGTAAATGACAATTTTTAAATGTATTAATTGTTATATTTATTTTTTTGATACTGATTTACTACATTTTTTAAAACTATTTATTTTTATATATTTAACTTATTAAATTACATTGTAATTACATTATACATTACATTACAAAATATACTTTCTCAGAATGAATTACTTTAGTTTAAATAGTTTGCAAATAGGCAATAGAGTTTTAAGTACAGTAGTTACAGTTGTTGCAATGGGCAACACAATTTCAAACACAATGCAACATTGAGCTCAATGTGAATTTCTAGTTAAATGCAATTAGTTACTTTATGGATTACTTTTCTAACCACAGGACTGGATCCTAGATTCAGTCCTGGGACATCTCCTGTAAACAGTTGAGTAAAAGCGTTTTGGTTACAGTAGTGATTTTTAAGGAATATTATTGTATTTTAAAAGTTGACACTTAGAAACTTTTTCACATAGAATCACCAATGTTATCCTATGGGAGGAAATTCACTTAGCAGGTAAGTAGTGTTATCGTTACTTTTTCTTACTCAGTGTTGGATCCTGGATCCAGCACTGGTGCATCTCCTGTAAACAGTTGAAAGAATGTGTTTAAGTCATACAGGCGATTTTTAAGGAATATTTGTAATTTGTGAAAATCGACACTTTGAAACTTTTCTGCTGAAAACCAGACAATGGATTCCTATGGAAGGAAATGTAAGTTACTGGTAAGTACGGTTAGAATTACTTTTCAGGGTCAGTGCTGGGCTAAAAGATGCAGCACTGGGTTCTCTCCTGATAACAGGTGAGTAAATTGGAATTCGTACTTTGGTTGATTTTAGAGGAATATTATAAAGTTCCAAAACTCCACACTTAGAAGAATTTCCAAGTGAAACCAGTCAATGTTAGCCTATGAAGGAAATTCAAGTTACCGGCAAGTACGGTTAAAATTACTTTTCAGGACCAGTACTGGGCTGAAAGATGCAGCACTGAGGTCTCTCCTGATAACAGGTGAGTAAATCAGAATTCGGATTTCGTCTGATTTTAGAGGAATATTTGTATGTTTCAAAAATCAACACTTAGAAACTTTTTCAGCAAAAAGCAGGCAATGATATCCTATGGAAGGAAATTCAAGTTACTGGTAAGTACGGTTAAAATTACTTTTGAGGATCAGTACTGGGCTGAAAGATGCAGCCCTGAGGTCTCTCCTGATAACAGGTGAGTAAATCGGAATTCGTATTTCGGCTGATTTTAGAGGAATATTTTAAAGTTCCAAAACTCCACACACAGAAGAATTTCCAAGTGAAACCAGTCAATGTTAGCCTATGGAAGGAAATTCAAGTTACTGGTAAGTACGGTTAAAATTACTTTTGAGGATCAGTACTGGGCTGAAAGATGCAGCACTGAGGTCTCTCCTGATAACAGGTGAGTAAATCGGAATTCGTATTTCGGCTGATTTTAGAGGAATATTTTAAAGTTCCAAAACTCCACACTTAGAAGAATTTCCAAGTGAAACCAGTCAATGTTAGCCTATGGAAGGAAATTCAAGTTACTGGTAAGTACGGTTAAAATTACTTTTCAGGACCAGTACTGGGCTGAAAGATACAGCACTGAGGTCTCTCCTTATAACAGGTGAGTAAATCGGAATTCGTATTTCGGCTGATTTTAGAGGAATATTTGTATGTTTCAAAAATCAACACTTAGAAACTTTTTCAGCAAAAAGCAGTCAATGATATCCAATGGAAGGAAATTCAAGTTACTGGTAAGTACGGTTAAAATTACTTTTGAGGATCAGTACTGGACTGAAAGATGCAGCACTGAGGTCTCTCCTGATAACAGGTGAGTAAATCGGAATTCGTATTTCGGCTGATTTTAGAGGAATATTTTAAAGTTCCAAAACTCCACACTTAGAAGAATTTCCAAGTGAAACCAGTCAATGTTAGCCTATGGAAGGAAATTCAAGTTACTGGTAAGTACGGTTAAAATTACTTTTCAGGACCAGTACTGGGCTGAAAGATACAGCACTGAGGTCTCTCCTTATAACAGGTGAGTAAATCGGAATTCGTATTTCGGCTGATTTTAGAGGAATATTTGCATGTTTCAAAAATCAACACTTAGAAACTTTTTCAGCAAAAAGCAGGCAATGATATCCTATGGAAGGAAATTCAAGTTACTGGTAAGTACGGTTAAAATTACTTTTGAGGATCAGTACTGGGCTGAAAGATGCAGCACTGAGGTCTCTCCTGATAACAGGTGAGTAAATCGGAATTCGTATTTCGGCTGATTTTAGAGGAATATTTTAAAGTTCCAAAACTCCACACTTAGAAGAATTTCCAAGTGAAACCAGTCAATGTTAGCCTATGGAAGGAAATTCAAGTTACTGGTAAGTACGGTTAAAATTACTTTTCAGGACCAGTACTGGGCTGAAAGATACAGCACTGAGGTCTCTCCTGATAACAGGTGAGTAAATCGGAATTCGTATTTCGGCTGATTTTAGAGGAATATTTGCACAATGGTGAAGGGAGGGGCGGGGCCTGAGGTGACATCTGTAGCAAACGCGCCCGTGGCGCGTTTTAAGTTGGGGGATTAAGTCCCCTTGAATCATGAGGGTCCCTAGGGGCCAACTAGCCCACCAGGAACCTCCAGTATGCGCCAGGGGCTGCGTTGCAGAGACGTGTAGAGAGGCCACACCCCTTTACACCTCTCTGCAACGCAGCTCTGTGGCGCTTTCTGAATGTACCTGTTGGGCTAGTTGGCCCCCAGGGACCCTCAGGATTGAAGGGGATTTAATTCCCCATCTTAAAACGCGCCACGGGGCCTGTTTGCACACGTCACCTGAAGCCCCGCCCCCTCCCTTCACCACTGTGCAAACGCTCCCCTTGGTGCGTTTTAAGTCGGGGGATTAACTCCCTTGAATCCTGAGGGTCCCTGGGGTGCAACTAGCCCACCAGCTACCTCCATTAAGCGCCACAGAGCTGCGTTGCAGAGAGGTGTAAAAGGGGCGTGGCCTCTGTACACCTCTCTGCAAGGCAGCCCCTGGCGCATACTGGAGGTTCCTGGTGGGCTAGTTGGCCCCCAGGGACCCCCAGTATTGAAGGGGAATTACTTCCCCATCTGCAAACGCGCCAGGGGGCGCGTTTGCAGAGTGGTGAAGGAAGGGGGCGGGGCCTGCGGGCCCGATCGTTTTTTTTGTTTTTTTTTTTTTTGTTTGTTTTTCCCTGAAGGGGGGCTGTGTGGCCCCCCTTCCTTTTTCCTATTTTTGGGTCCTGGGGACCCCATCCCCCAGGGCCTTACCCCCTTTTTGTTTTTTTTTGTTTAATTAAACGGGAAGGGGGCCGCGTGGCCCCCCTCCCGTGGCCAAATCCTGCCCCGGGGACCCCATCCCCCGGGCAGGCCTTTTTTTTTTTTTTTTAATTATTTCTGAGGAGGGGGCCGCGTGGCCCCCTCCCGGGCCACTTATGGCCCCAGGGACCCCATCCCCGGGGCCTGGCCTCTTGTTGGGGACTGTGGGGGTCCCCAAACCCCCACAGTCCCGCCGGCTCCCCGTGTCCTAAGGGAGCCGGCATTGCTTTTCCACACGGGGAGCAGCTAACAAGCTGCTCCCCATGTGGAAAAGCAATTGTCTTTGGATATTGGAAGTGAGAGCAGGTTTCCTGCTCTCTCTTCCAATATCCAAAGCAGTTTGCAATGACAGGACGGGAGCCGCGAGGCTCCCGTCCTGTCATTGCAAACAGCAGTGTCCCGGGTGTAGGCACCCGGGACACTGCAGGAGCCGGCCCTGGGGGTGGCGGTCCCCAGGGCCACCACAGGCTCCAGGAGGGGGCCGCGCGGCCCCCCTCCCCACATCAGCAAAGCCCAGGGAGGTGGTGGTCCCCGGGCTTCGGGGGTCCAAAACGGACCCCCATTTTAAATGTGTTAGTGCCCCAGGGAGGTGGCGGTCCTCGGGCGTGTGGGGGGCTCGAGCCCCCCACACAGGAAATTTTAAAAAAGAAGCCCCGGGAGGTGGTGGTCCCGGGGCTGCGGGAGGGCCGAGTGCCCTCCCGCACCATTTTAAAATGAATGCCCCGGGGGTGGCGGTCCCCGGGGCTTGGGGGCCCTTGAGGCCCCCCATACATAAATTTAACCCCTCCACCATGCCCCCGGGACTTGGGCCACCCGGGGCAAATACAATCGAAGCGCGGGAGACCGCGCTTCGATTTTTTTTTTTTCCGGCAGGATCCGCGCACCCTGAGCGCATCCTGCCGATTTAAAAAAAAAAAATTTTGCCCAGGGGTTCCTTGTGGGACCCCCTGAGCAGACCTAGGGGGTCAGGGTGTTGCTACCCTTCCCCTTTTGTGCGCTTTGCGCACTTGTTTCTGTCCCTCGGTTCTACCGAGGGACAAAATGGCTGCCAACACTTCCTGATTTGGAGTGTTGACAGCCAATTAGCATGCAGCTCGTGATCGGGAGGGTAGCGCGGATCCTCCGCGCCCATAGATATATATGTACTTTTACTTTTGATTTTCTCAGCAACTACTGAACGGATTTACACCATTTAACAAAAGGGTTCTTTCTGAACCAAGAACTACCTCTTTGCCAAATTTGGTGTAATTCCGTTCAGCAGTTCGGGCTGTAGCTGTGTCTAAAGTTTCCTATGGGAAAATGAATGGGGAAAACACGTTTTGGGACCCCCCTTTTTTCTCGGCCCCCGCTTGACGAATCACCCCGAGACTTTCAGGGTAGGAGCGGACCGTAGCGGGCCATAAAGTTTGAAAATTTCGCGAAGATTCGTCAACCGGCAAGAGAGTTATTTCAAATAGAATGTCGCGGATTTCCTATGGAAAATAGGTCCTAACTATAACTATCTACTGGCGACCGCCAGTAGATAATATAATCCAATTGTTGAGAGAACACGAAGCAACATATATATATATATATACCCACAGTTTATCCTTGTTTGAAGGCGCACTCGACTGCTGACAAACTCTCAGAATTCTTTTATTTCAAGCAAAACTGGCAACTTCCATCCAGATAACATTTTCTGCCTAACGCGTTTCGGAGCAGGCAGCTCCTTGTTCACAGGCTTGCCAGAGTTTTTGCAGAAATGCCGATAAACCAATTTGTCTGCATCCCAATTAGATATTTATGGCCCTCTAGTGGGCCTCTCAGGTGAGTGTTATCTTCTGTGCATGCTGGGACTCGTAGTGTTTCTCAGCGAATTCTTTCCCTCTCATGTATTACAGAGTGATGGTAGCCACTCTGTAGTTATAGTTAAGGTTACTAGAGATAGGAATTGTTCGGTTTTCTCTCCCTTAATAACCTTGCACCCATTTGATGAATCTTTGCAATACTTTGCAGACCTATTGCACCCGGTACATTGGTGAACGATTGAAAGGTTGGCGCCTTTTTGTCATGGGGTTGCAAAGAAAAAGGGGGGTTGTCCCAAAACAGGCTTGCACTCCAATACATTTTACATAGACTTTTTTATTTCACATAACAGCAAAATGGCTGAACCTCACTGACCTCGCTAGGAACCTAGGCATCATTCTGGACAACAAGATAACCATGACAACTCAGGTCAACTCTGTCTCCTCCTCCTACTTCTTATATCCTCTGCATGCTTCATAGGATATTCAAATGGCTACTCCAAAGCTTAAGACGCACCCTCACTTAGGCCCTCATCTCCAGCCGACTGGACTATGGCAATGCTCTCTACGCAGGGATCACAGCTCACCTCCTCCAGCAACTACAGACCATACAGAACGCCACAGCCAGACTCATCCTGGATCTCCCTGGATGAGCCCACATAACCCCCTACCTCAGGGAACTCTACTGGCTCCCTGTACATAAAAGATGCCAGCCTGACCCATGCATACAAGACCCTACACAACTGCGGACCTGCCTACTTAAACCACCGCCTGAACTTTCATCTGTCCATCAGACACCTCCGCTTTGAATCCCTTTCTCTAACCCTTCATCCCCTCGCATCCAATGTAGCAGATGCGGAGGTTGCTCCTTCTCTTACCTAGCAGCGAAGACATGGAATGAGCTACCCTTTCATCTATGAGCCTCCCCATCTCTTATAGAGTTTCAAAAGTCCCTGAAGAACTGGCTGTTTGGCTAATCATCAGGACCCTGACATTGCCTGGATACCATCACTGGTGGACAAGTAGCGCTCTACAAATCTACTGATTGATTTGCTGTTTTCTGTTACTCTTTACACCATAATCTACACTGTTGGTAAATTTCACAGACATCCTTAAAGCATGCCACTCTACTATACACTGTTCCACTCAACGCCACTCCACTCTATGCCTCTCAACTCGACGAGACTCCACTCTACACCACTCCATTCTAGACTATTACACTGTATGCAACTCCACTCTACGCTCTTACACTGTACGCACCTACACTTTACGCCACTCCAGTCTACGCTACTCCACTGGACTCTACTCCACTATACGCTATTCCACTCTATGACATTCCACTGTAAACCACTCCACTCTATGCTATTCCACTATATGCCACTCCACTGTATGCTACTCCACTCTTCGCTACTCCACCAGTGTATCGCATTCCACTCTCCGCCACTTCATTTTACGCTATTCCATTGGATGCCACTCCATTGTATGCTATTACATGCCACCCCACTCCACTGTACGCCACTCCAGATGACACCACTCCACTGTACACCACTCCACTATACGCTATTACACTTAACATCACTCCACTGTACAACTCTACGCTATTACACTGTTTATCAGCTTCACTCTCTGCCACTCCACTCTACACTCTATTTCACCATTCGTCACTTCATTGTACGTCACTCTACTGTATGCCAATTCGCTACACACTACTCCAGTATATGCTATTCTACCCTATGCCACTCCACTCTATGCTATTCCACTGTATGCCACTCCACTGTTTATTTCACTGTATGTCACTACACTGTATGCTACTCCGCTCTACACCACTCCAGTGTATGTCACTTCACTCTACGCTACTCCATTGGACAGCCCTCTACTGCACGCCACTCCACTGTATGCCATTAAACTCTACCTCACTCCAGTGTTCGCCACTCCAGGCTACACCACTTCACTGTGCGCCACTGCACTGTAGACTATGCCACTCCACGCCACTCTATGCTATTCCACTGTATGCCACTCGACTGTATGCTACTCCGCTCCACTCTATGCTATTTCACCCTACGCTATTCCACTCTACGCTATTCTACTCTATGCCACTCCACTGTACTCCACCCTATGCTATTCCACTGTACACCACTCCACTCTAAGCTATTGCACTGTAAGTAACTTTATTCTTTGCGTCTCTAATGTATGATATTCCACTCTCCCCCACTCCACTGTATGCTATTACACTCTAGCCCACCCACAATCCACCACTCCAGTCAACACCACTTCACTGTATGCCACCACTCCACTGTACACTACTCCACTATGTGCTATTCTACTCTACACCACTCTATGCTATTTCACTGTATGCCACTCCACTGTACGCTACTCCACTGTACGCTACTCCATTCTACGCCACTCCAGTGTACTCTCCTCCACCCTACAAAACTCTACTACATTCTATGCCACTCTACTAGACTCTATGCCACTCAGTCCCTGTACACTTCACTGTCCAAACTTGTACTCAACTCTGTACCTGTACACTCTATTGTACAACACTCTACTCCATTCTACAACAGTTTCCAACACTGTACTACACAGCACTCCACTGTACTGTTTGAGATGCAACTCCAGTTTATTATAACAGTTTCCTCAACTCTACGCTACAGCACTTCAATGTATGCCACCTCACTCTACGCTACTCTACTGTACCCTACTCCATTCTATGCCACTCCACTGTACACCACTCCACTCTACGCTAATTCACTCTATGCCACTCCACACTTCTACACTACAGTGTACGCTATTCCACTGTATGCTACTTCACTTTACAGTAATCCATTCTATGCCACTCCACTCTACGCTGCACCACTGTATGACACTCTCCTCGACTCTATATAACTTCACTCTAAACGTCTACTGCACTTTATGACACTCTACAACATTCTACTCCACTATATCCCCATACACTCCACTGTCCAACTATATAGTCCACTCTATGCCTGTACACTCCATTGTACAATACTCTATTCCACTATACAACACTTTTCTATACTCTACGACACAGCAGTCCACTCTACTGTACAATACCTCACTTCAGTTTATAATAGTTTACTACCTATGCTACACCACTACACTACACTCCATGCCACTCTACTCTACGGCACGCCAATACACTCCATTATACTTTACTCCACACTACGTTATGCCACTCCACTCGACTCTACTCCAATGTATGAGACTTTTCCTAAGTCTATGCTACTGTAGAACAAACCACTATACGCACTATACTCACTCTATGGTACTATACAATAATCCACTCTCCACAGCTCTACTGTGTGACACACTACTGTACTTTGTGCAACTCCACTACACTTGGAACAGGTGTTCACATGGAACTCATTTGTGATCAAATTATGAGTGTCACAAATCTTTCTGTATGTAATTAATCAAAATAAACTAATATTAACTAAACAAAACACTTTGTAAGAGCAATAATTGCACAGCCACTATTTTTGTACGCAACTGCGGTTCAGCCAAACTGAGTTTTACTACACCAGAATTCATTTAACACACAGCATTATGAGTGTCTTTCAGGACACTCAGGAAAGAAAATAGAATAAGACCCCAGTCAGACCAAAGTCAAAAAGGAGAGGTGAAGTGAAACATCAACATTGAAGTATATTGGTTGATATATAGAAGAGACAGCAGTTTCTATTCAGAACAGTCTTGTATACACAGAATAAATAATTTTGTCACACACTCGGAAACGTTGTCTGTCTCTATAATTGTGTTGACCGCGTTTCAACCCAGTAAGGATAATAGAGTCTCCTCTATGTATCAACCAATATACCTTCAATGTTGATGTTTCACTTTACTTCACCTTTCCTTTTTGACTTTATTTTGGTTTTGATTACACACCTGGGGTCTTCTTATTCTATTTTCTTTCCTGAATGTCCTGAAAGACACTCATAATACTGTATGTTAAAAGAATTCTTGTCTAATAGAACTCGGTTCGGCTGAACCGCAGTTGCGTACAAAAATACTGTCTGTGCAATTATTGCTCTTACCAAATGTTTGTTTAGTTTATATAGGTTTATTTTGATTAATTCCACACAGAAAGATCTGTGACACTCATAATTTTCTCACAGATGAGTTCCTAGTGAACTACAGTGGGCCCTATAGGGGACTCATGACACACTCCCTTTGGTCGGGGCAGTAATACAACTAACTTAATACTAAAAGATGAAAGGTATCAGATAAACAAATACAAAACACTGCTTAAAAAAATCATATATAAATGTAATAAGATTAAAGTAAGGTTAAGGAAATCACTTAGCAAGTCAATTTATAAAAAGTTGCCAAATATATAGTGTGCTAGAGGTATCCATGATGTTACTCGCAAATTCAAAGGCGGGTGGATCCAGAATGGATTCTATCCCCGCAGATAATGATAGGTTCACAGCTCAGTTTACAAGTTCCAGAGAACAAACATGATCCTCAGTCTAAGCCAATGCTGAGAAAGCAGCCGGGTGACCCACATCCGTGTTATTAGAGCCAGTATTTAGTATTCCATGTGCCTTCGCACTTATCTCCTCCAGAAGGAGTGGCTCATAGCTAGAATTCTGAAGACGCCGTAGGCCAAAGGGACAACTTTGAAAATAGTTTGCTAAGGGACTCATCAACAGGTCTTTGTCAACAGAAGCCGGCGTCGACAGAGCCAGACAACTATCCAGTCCCCATTCGAAGGGGCACCAGAGGCAGTGACAACGGGTCGCACGCAGGTAAACCAGGCAGACTAGAATGACAATGACCAATCAAGGTCCAGCTCCTGGAGCATGTGGATTCTTAAGAATTGAAGAATGCCCTCGCGGCACAGATAGTGTGGTGGTAGGTCCAGTAGACTTGCAAATGGAATATCCATTGCAGAGGAAGAAAAATAAAACAAAAATGCAGCAAATGAGGAATGACAGCAGCAGGAAACCCCTGAACACACTGGAGAAAAGCGAATGGATAACATCCGGTATTATTCCAAAGATGGTTTGGAATGAACTGACCAAGCCACCACCGACAATTTTTAAAAAATGGGCAAGGCTGGAGGTGTTAGGTGCAATAAAAATACAGTGTACCAATTCACCAAAATGTAATGGGAGGTTTGTATTCAACAAGGACTGTATCTCACTGGATGTTCTTGCAACTTGTAATTCAAAAGTTTCTCAAGCAGATGTTAGTGCTTCTTCTTTTTGAAACAATAGTGCTTTGAGTCTGCTTGGCTTGTTGAAATCTGCCTTCAAAGTAGTAATGGAAGACCACAGCGAGCTATCTATGACTCCTTGTGTATGGGGGGGAACAGGACATTATTGCAACAGGTGACAAGCTGGGAAATGGATAAAATATAGGTGATCCCAGCTCGCATTCCTTAGCAGTCCTGATCACTAAACATTAAATAACTTCCATTTGGGATAACTGTAACAAGTGGGAGTATTGTGGGGGCTGGTAGTCCTTTTAGATAGCAGTCAGTCATTCATCTTTTTATTCAATCCATTTAAAATACAGATCATAAAAGTACAAAACACATTAAGAATAATCACTTTAGGTCAAAATTCATGGATAAGCTTCATAACCATAACACGGTTAGAAATGAAATAAAAACAAAACTGGTGATGAATCCAACAAACTTTAAAATAGTAATGATTTTTCCCTTTAAAAACATAGATTAAAAAGAAAATAATACAAAAACATGGGACCCCCGCATTATAACTTCAATATGAAACAGTCCATGATATCCAGCGTGTTTACTTCCTAATCACCCTGCAAAACGCTAAGGCCACAAGATTTACTCCTCCTTAAACAGGCCCATAAAAAGGAACTATCGAAAACCATATAAAAGGATCACAAAGTTTCTTTAGAATGTGTAGTGCGGGTCGGCATTGACTAAAATTGAATCGTCTTAAAATTGGGAAAATAAATTTTCCTTGCTCTTCCCTATAAAAACCACAAAATAAAAATATGTGAAGGTCAGACTGCTTTGAAATATTATCACATGGGCAAAGTGTCAAATTGGTACGACTAAATTCTTCGCGGGAAAGCCCAGCATCAGTGGATCAGGTTCATACGGAACCTCAGCAAGATGTATCTATGCTGGGGTATTATGATGCTCTCTAAATATGAATACTCCCCCTCTAATATTGGCGGTGTCAGTTGATATAACATTACTGTTTGCTATGCGCAATTGATTTCCTCGAGATCATAGGCAGCCTTTAATTCTTGCTTCGAGATCTTCAGGCACGCACTGGGATCAGTGAATAATTCCACTAACCCCAGTGCGGTCAGAGTTGACTTAACATACTCGAGCCAAGTGATTCTATGTAATTTATCCAGTTTTAGGCAGTTTATTATGATGGTCTGTGTTAGGTTAACCGTGTCCTTGCGCCATGTAGAATGCCATACCAAAATTGGCGCTACCAGTCTGACACATAGGTTAATCCGAATTCTAAATGGCAGATGTAATTTGAGCAAGAGGTGGGGAGGGAAACCAGTCTCTTGAAAAATCTATGCTCAAGATTTTGAAGATGAGTCATAGGCGCCATACACCACACTCCTGCCCCATAAGTTGCAGCAGATACTGTCTTTGCTTGGTATATCTTTTTTATTGGCTCAAGAGGTTTTGAGCCCAGCTTCTTAGTGAAGCACAGGATAGCTGCCATGCTCCTCTCCATCACTAGGGACCTGTTGTCAACCATTTTTGACCAGGACTGATTTTTATCAAACTGGACACCTAAGTACGGAAAGGTATCTACCACCTCTAATCTCCCTGTGCCCAAATGAAAGTATGGTTTTCTTTTGGATGGGGGAGCACCTGTTATAAGGACAAAAGATTTAGCTTCGTTGACCCTCAGGTCTTGCGAGGACGTAAAGGCTGCATATGCCGTTATTAAGCGTTGAAGGGCCACCCCCGTTCTAGCAATTAAAACCGCATCATCGGCATAAGCCAATATAGGTATGCTAAGAGTTAAAAAAACGGGAAGGTCTGGTGTTGACCCTTTGAGAACGGCCTTGACCCAGTTTGTATAAATCAAGAATAAAAACGGGGCGAGGACACACCCTTGTCTAACTCCCCTGGTGATATTAAATGGACAGGTGCATTCCCCATTTTTACCGTAGCGGATGCGTGCGGTAGAATCGGAATATAGTTGGTGGATAAAATTAATTATTGCTGCCTCAATCCCCATCATCTCCATTATGTTCCACAGTTTGGGATGGCTCACACAGTCAAATGCTGCTGTTAAGTCCATAAAAGCAATAAAGGTCAGGGCGCCCTTAGCTCTGGTGTATTTATCTATGGTCAGACTTAGGTTGAGACATGGGTCTATTGTGCCTCTGCCTCTTTGGAAACCGTACTGCACCTGCATCAGTACGTTCTTCTCCCTTGCCCACCCTTCCACCCTGTAAAACAATAATTGGCCCATGAGCTTCGTAGTATTATCCAGCAGGGGGATCGGTCTATAGTTCTGTGGGTTCTCTTTATCGCCCTTTTTAATAATCTGTACAATTATGCTGGTTTTCCACGAAGCTAAGGGGCCGGATATAGCTAACGCATTGAATACATTTTTTAGTAATGGGGCCCACAAGTCTTGATGTTGTAAAAAGAAATCGATAGGGACCCCATCCGGACCCAGGGCCCTTCCGCTACTGCATTTACCCAACCCAGTTCTTATTTCCTCGAAAGAAAATATTAAATGCTCCTTCGGAGCTAAGTCTAGAGTGGGGGGGTTGTTCAAAGAGATATCATTAGAGCCAAAACCCCGCTCAAAATGAGCCACCCATGCGTCTTCACTAACATGGGAATCCAGCGTGGGATCCGTAGGGTTTTTGAAAAAGGGTGAATTAATCACCTTCCAAAAATCTCTGTTTTTGGTACTAGCTGCCTGTTTCCCAGGCCTCCTCCCTCAGAGCCCTTTCACTTACCTTTCTTACTGCTGAATAATCCTTTCGGAGGGTCTTTATCAAGGAACTATCTCTAGGTTGTGCTTTGAGGGCTCTGTGCAGATCTTTTAGGGATTTTGAGCAAGTATGGTCAAACCAGCTGGGGCTTCGCTTGTCGGCTGAGAGCGAGTCAGAGCCAATTTCACTTCCTCAAGCAATTCCACAAAGTGTAAAGGCAGTAAGTCGGAAGGGCTCGATTTGACTCCATTTTAATTGATAGCCATTTTTCTTTGCCAGAGTTGGCTTCTGGATTTTTATTATTGGCATAGTATTTCGGGGATCCACTGTCATCGTAAGAAAAAGGATTGCGTGGTCACTAAAGCTTGAGAACTGGGTGTCAACTTAAGCAAACTTTACCTGGAGGGAAACGGATGCCAATGCAAAATCAAGTGTGGATTCATACTCATTAAGAGTAAAGGTCTTAAAGAGATCGCCCGTTACTGCATCTATTTTGTTTATATTTTCCAGGTTTCTAGCAAATTGCAGCCTGTTTAAACTATTTCCATATTTGTGGTGAGTAAAATGGTAAATAGGGTCACCCAATGTATCTTCTAAGCCACAGACCTTCTTCAGTTTAAATATACATGGCTGGACATTAAAGTCACCTACGCAGATGATATTAAGACCTTTTTTTCTGGTGGCTCTATTCATTTTATTGATTTCTCTTTCAAACGGGCCGACCACTGTCTGCATATCGCCCCCGAAATTATTATTGTAAACATTTATTAGGAGCCAATCCTGATCGCTATCCCCCTCAACCAACAGAAGATGAAAATTGGGACTCGGGCTCTCAAATTTCTTTATTTTTATTGATAAGGTATTCGATATTAGGGTTAATAAACCCCCTCTTCTTCCTCTTTCTTCCTGAAAGATATGGGATTGCTTCCGTTGGAAATGAGCGATATCCATCTATAAATATAAGGTCAGTGGCCAATTTCTCCTGTAGGCATAAGTTATCCTGATTCTGCCAGTACGCTAGCCAATGGGGATTGCCCAACTTCGACCCAATGCCCGCCACATTCCAGGAGGCTAGCTTTATACTTTCCTTTTGCTCAGTTTTCTGTCGGTCTGGAGTTAATAAACCCCCTTGGTTAATGGTTTTAGATCCCTTCTCCCCAGGTTGGTTTATAGCGACCGTGGGTAGTCAATCACAGGCCTTTAGATCTATCAGAGGGTCAAATCTATTTTCGACTCTCAGCTCATGACTACCCATGTTACCTATTTTTTCATTGCCAACCATCCTTGTGCTCAGATCTATTCTAAGGGCATTGCTAGAGAATAAAATATGGCTATAAAAGTGCTCCAATGGTAAGACAGAGATCTGGGTCCTAGATAAGCCAGCTTCATCAAGCCTGCCTAAGACAAATCTAACTACATATTATTGAAATTTACTACTATGCAGTCCCCTTGCATCACTTTTCTTGAAGAGCCCACCCACCCCACTCTTCTGGCCATAATAATGTGTCTGGCCATATCCTCACCCCTTCCCCCAGTTTTCAAGGTGGGTGGTTAGCCAGTGGAGTGTTTTGTCCATGAGTTGTGCAGTTGATTCCCTTTGCCCCTCTCTTAACATTGGGACATTTACCAAGACCAGGACGAGCGGCGAGGCTGCAGGGGGATGATCCAGGGACTGATATGGTAGGTTTTTGACGCCTACCTGGCCCTCATCTAGCCTCCCATCCTCGCCTATTTTTCGCCCCCGAGGTCATTTGGGCTCTGAGAAAGATTCACTTTACTTAAATCAGTTTTTTTCCCCTCCCATGTGTTTCTTCTGCTGTATGGGGGTTGAGAGACTGCGGGGCCTGATCATGAGAGATAGCGACTAGTGGGGGGTCCATGAGGTTGGAAGGATGTGCAGTATTTAAATATGATTCCCCATCTGTGGCTCTCCCTTGTGGTTGCCGAGCACCCCCTGGGCGAAGAATAAGCAAAGAATCCAAACCACTTGGACCATTTTTGTCAAGGAGGACTAGACTTTCCTCGATCTTCATTAGTCTGCGCAGTAATGGCATGAGTAAGAAGGTGATCGTATTTTCTAATCTTTGCCATACAACCTCGTCTTTCATCAAATAAGAAAATGTCTCAGGCGATGGTTGGTCCATACTCTTTTCAGCTTCTGTGGGTGCTGCTGCTCTCGTCGCTCTAGTAGTTCTCATAACTTTTTGTTTTGAGTTCCTTCCACTTCTTTTCCTCTTTGACACTGGCTGGTTTACTGATTCAGATAAGGGAGGGGACTCAGCAGATGGTAAAATCACTGGGGAACTGGTTAAAGGAGCAGAGGGAGGTTCATTCCCACTCCTTATAGATGTTTTGAGGAGCACATCAGGTATGGGTAATATTAGATCACTGTTCCGTCTACCCTCTACCAGGGAGAGTTGACGCTCAGTGAGCTCTATTTCTTGAGAAAGAACTTTTGCGGCCCTTGATAGAAAAGCATCTAATGTATTCACTATTGCCCCCCGCGTGATCGTTTGGTGTCTTTCGCTTACCCATTTCTTCGGCAGGCGGCTTTCAGCGCAAAGAGCGGAAGGTCCTTTTCATGGTCCACTTATCAGAGGGGGGGCCAGCCCAGCCTCCTTCGGACTCCAACGGGTTTAGCCTGGGCACGGTCTGGGCGCGCCCCCGTGCGCGTCTCGTGCCGCAGGGCTGCGTTGCTCCTTTGAGCGCGTCCAATGTCCCAGGAGGCTCACTGGATTTGAAGTCCCCGGTGCAGTGTGGCGAGCAACAGCACAGCTCTCACCCCCTGGTATGCTGGCTTGCTGGCGGCTACAAGGCTGCGGGGTTGCGTCGCGCCTCTGAGCGCGTCCACGGTCCCTGGAGGCTCACGGGATTTGAAGTCCCCGGTGCAGTGCAGCGAGGAACAGCACGGCTCTCACCCCCTGGTCGGCTGGCTTGCTGGCGGCTCCACGGCCGCGGGGCTGCGTCACGCCTTTGAGCGCGTCCACGGTCCCTGGAGGCTCACGGGATTTGAAGTCCCCGGTGCGGTGCGGCGAGGAACAGCACAGCTCTTACCCCCTGGTCTGCTGGCTTGCTGGCGGCTATAGCAGTCATAATTCGCTACTGAATAGTCATGTGTTTGCAAACGAGTGAATGTCCAACAGAAGAGTCTCATTCCTCCCCAGTATGAAAGACCTCCTTATTGGCACGTTCAAAACGATATGAAAATGGGAGTGACCATAATTCATGAATGAAGCTGCCTCCTAGGTGTTCATATCTACCGACTGGGAAATGTTTCATGCAGGATGTGAATGGAAAAGTTGATATTGGTAAAGTAATTATGCCGTGTATTAACCAGACAGCGGAAGGTGTTTCGGCTATAAATGGGAGCTGTTCTAACTTCTCTAGGTTCAACATTGTGTACATGGCATCCTTTTTTGCAATTAGTTGTTGTTTGTATGTCAAATTAAAGGGCAAAAACAGGTGACTGGAATTTAGGTAACGCCAGGTTACGTGCCCATTTTTGAGGGTTTGTAGTGTCCAACTGAGCTGCGTAATAGATCTAAGCTGACTTTGCCCATCATACATTGTTGACATGTCACTTTGCATATCAATAACAGATGACACAATGTTATTCAAATTGCAAATACGAGAAGAGAGGATATTAATACTATTATCAACAACAGCAAGCACTTTACCAAAATTATCTTGATCAATTTGTCTTAAACTTGCAGCAGCTGCCATTTGTGACAGTTTCCAAATTTCATAATATGTATCATAAATAAACCTTTTAGAACTTGAGGACTTATGGCCTAATAAAAACATCTGACAATTCCATATCTTCGGACAGGAGAGAAAGCTGTTGTTTAACTGCAGACAGTGTGAAATGCCCCAACAATTGTTGAAACAATCTACCCGCTGAATATGTGGTAACAATAACCAAATGTTGGGAGTGGGAGTACTGGGGTTGGGTCTGCTTACCTTAAACCCCTGTGTGGGATTCAAAAAACGAGGTTGACAGCCATTTGTGTCTACTGGACACAATAACCACCCGTGAGGATTTGTAAGTGTGGAATTAAAGGTCCCATTCTGCAACATACTATTCAGTTGTTCTTCAGTGTAAGTTGTCATATTTTGCCAATTTTCAAAGCAGGTAATAGAGGGAATATTTGGGGTATTCATGTTTTTAAATTTAGCCAGTCCTAGACAGGTAGTCTGCTGGACCATGTTGTTCAGGAAGATCATTTGTGTTGGAAATAAACATGCATGAAACAATGTTTCCGTCTCCTGAACTTGCCAAGGTTTTTGGTAGCCCCAAATCGATTTCATGTCTATTGTGTCTTTCCAATAATCATAGCCCTTGACAGCTAACTGCGTGACAAATGAAGAAGTATATATGAGCTTGGCTTGTGTAAGCATATATTTTTTGGAGGAGTAGGAACCAATTTAAAGTAATATGATGTTGCGTCTGATGTATCATATCCTGAAAAATAGGTGACTTTGTCCTTATGTGTTTTAAAACTCCCTTGCGGGGAGTGAGGCAATGTTCCCATTGAGTGAAATTAAAAAATGGTGAACTGGACAGTAGCGCGATACAGAAAATAATGTCTGAAATTATGATAACAAAACATTTCTCCATAATTTGCAGGATTCATGTACAAATCCTCTGACTCAAAAACAGTATAATATTCCAGCTCTGAGCATGGCGTTTACAGTTTCAACATCCCAATCATCTGAATGTAATCCAGGTACTATTACATCACCCATATAAACCCTAAATAAATATGGTATCTGCAAGATCTCCGTAGGACCGAATATATCGAAAGGAACTTTATCCCAAACTATTCCATCAGTCACTGGAACAGCTGAAATGTTCGAGGGACAAGTCTCTTTATAGGTTATTTGAAGCTGAATGTGTGGCCAACACCCCATCGACCAGTTCTGTAGCAGAGCGTTCTGGTAGATACTGGCTATTAATTAATAAGTAAAAAACAATCACTAATCCAAACTAATAAAATAAAAACACAGATTCTTAACGGAGGAGTGTCAAAAACAGAAGAACTGTCAGAAGAGAAATAATCTCGATCTATAATACCCATAATCCGTTAGTTGAAAACTGGTGGCTCAGGTTCCTGCAACCGGACTAGAAGAATCCAGAAGAGGTGAATCCAAAGAAGGTGGATCTGTAGACACAACATCTGCTGTAGAAGATGCAGTAGTAACAGCAGTACTCACTTCAGTTGCGTTGCTGGATGCGGATGAAGGGATTAATTGTAGCACATCCCCCCCACTACCAAGGACTCCTCAGGCCTACTATTGAGGATCGGTCATATGGTGTAGTTTGACATGATCAATAGAGACAAATCGTTTGTCTTTAGAACCAGGACGGCGGCAAGATAACAGTTCTGGAACCGTGAATGGCAAGGACTGGCACCAGTGCTGGGTATAAAGGACCGCTACCTTCTCTCGCACAAGATCACCAATTTTTGGAATCCAACCAGTACCATATTGTTAACAATTGCCTTACTGTGTGTATTTTGTATTGCGAAAGTGCGTGTATGACTTTTTAAATGTTTATAGTCTAAGACAATACGATCTGAATAATCCGGATTTAAAACAGGAAAAAGAGGATTATTCAGAACCTCCACAAGGTTTACCTTTCTGCGGTTGTTTAGATTTATCCCATTGTTTTTCAACAAACTCACGGGTCTGCTTGACTTCCTTGTCTGGACCAGGCTTGCCTAGTGGCAGTTTAGTAGACCTGATTCCCAAATTATTGCGTCCTAAGGATGTGTAAACATCAGCAATAACAATAGGCAGCTCACGTTCATGGTCGGGGTGCGCAACTGCTCTGAGCCGCTGGCGTATAGCCAGAGATGCCGCTTCGCCTTTAATGTTCGAGAGAATCATTGCAGATACTAAGGGAAAATTTCCCAATAGTTTCATCCCCAAATCCAGGGCTGCAGCTGCCCCATGTTTGTTCTGTATTTGTTTTAAAACGTCTGGCAAGACTGACATCAAGGGTGTGCCATGACTGATTGTATAGATAGCTGCGAACACTGTCCCCCAGGTGTTGCAGTCTCCTATGGCGGAAACCATCCCATGGGGTAAGCACATAGTCAGGATATGGTGCTTATCTTGTGGTCCTATAAGGGAAAACACAGCTTCAAGTTGGTCTACTTTTTGGGCGATCCAAAATGGAATTTCTCCATGATTTGTGGGCATTTTGCCCATAACTGAATGAACAATTACAGGACTAATTGTAGGTACTGCGGGCACCTGGGCTTGCCCTGGCTGAGCCAACAAGGTGCGTGGAATGAATTGAGTTAAGCACCTATATAGTTTTACTAGAGCAAGGTACGATGCTCGTGTTTGGACAAGATTTTGATTACTTATATCGGGATATGGTGTGTATCCAGCTAAGGCCGGCCAAGTTGCCCTATTATTACTGAGGGCATTAATGAGTACAGGTGTAGCTACGTTTAGGAGGGCACCAAGGAACCAAGTATGGTGTTCCCAATAGGACAGAGGTATCTCCATAAGTGTATACGGTCTGTATAGATTTGGCGCTGGAGGTGTGGTGTATGTATGGAATATGCTAGTATTCCCATCCACAGCTGGAAAATCGTCCCAAGAATAAAATACTTCAAAGTAGTAAGCAGCATTCCCTTCCACTACAAAGATAAAAGCACCACCTACATTAGTAAGTCCATGTTGCGTTACGTGGGCATGGACTGCATGTCTGCAATTTACAGGAATAGTGACAGGCTGTACCGCCATAGTATAGCAGTATGGAAAACAAAGTGCAAACACAAAAATGGGTATGGTCCTTTTAAACTTTCAAGCTTGAAAAACCAACGGAATTAGGTATTTCCTAAAGACTGTGGAGGATTAATCCCAAACACCACGGACATCTCCGGTAAACGTTGTAAGGGTATTGTGGACATGCACAAGCACTACTCAGGAGACCCGTGAATAAGTACCAGACCAAACGTTGGTGGCACCATGTTCCAGGGATTATGCTGAGAAGCAGAACTATGCCTGGGATCACGGGACGTCAACATGTAGAGACTCAGTCACCTTACCACATCACTACCTATGGGCCAAAATCCAGACTAACTCATGGTGCTGAGCCTACCGTCCTAACCTTCCAGAGAGACAGGTAACTCAGCACCCCAGAACACAACACTCTAAACTCTCTCAGAAGCCACGGTAACAGGTCATCACCTTTCTTTCTCTCAATCACACGTTTCCACAATAACAGGAAAGAGTCAAGATGAAAGCTTACAATTTTTATCGAAGCTAACGTGCTCTATTATGCAGAAACTGTGCTGCAATTAGGTGACATATACAAGTCAATAATCTGATTAGCAGAATTAATAAACTATACGCAATAAAAAGCCCTGTCATGGTGCATAACAAATCAGCCTAAGACTACGCTTACTATATGAATACAGTATTATGTTAAAGAACTCTGGGATTAGTGCTGGACCCCATACCTGAGAGTCTTAATCAGTTGGTCTACATCTCAGGCGCGTAGCTCGTTCGTCTCAGGACCTTTTCTCTCCAAACCTCGTTTTGCTCTGTTTTTAGAACGGCAAGTCTCGGCTTATATGATAAGACTTGCTCTGTTCAAAAAACAGCAGCTGAATCTCTTTATGTCTAGGTGTTTGTGCCCAACCACAGAGAAAAACAGGGCACAATGTTGTTTGGGCTTGTACGATGTACAGGCTGAATCCCAGCAGAAAAGCAGAATAATAAAACATGTGCATCGTATTTTGAAAATAACAGTGTGGCACAAAAACAAGTGTGTTACTGTGTAAATTGTGCAAAGCAAAAGTGTGTGTAGTTAGGATAACATAAGGAAAAACTACAGTGAGCCCTATAGGGGACTCACGACAAGCGGAAACTATTGGTTTTGCAAATGCTTGTTAAACATGTATATCATATACATATATATATATATTCACTGAAAAAAAGATAGGTTTCAGGCACGTTATAGTTAGAAATTAGCATTTAAAAAAACCTTAGAAATTCACTGAAAAAACCATAGGTTTCAGGGGCGTTATAGTTAGTTGGACATTTCACTCGTACAAAACCATAGAAATTCCCCGTTATAGTTAGTTCAGCTAACTATAACTCGTAGCACTCGCAATGCACTGCTGATGACGTCACATATTACATCACTCATGACATGGTCAGTGACATCACTCATGACATCTCAAATGACATCACTGATGACATCACTGATGACATCATCCTTGTGATAGAGTGGCAGACCTCCTCTCACCCTAATATAACCTTTGATACACACACTCAAAAATACAAACTAACATTTTCAAAACAATGGACATACCAATACCAGTTACAACACACCTATTCAGTAATTCCAAGATCTACACACACATCCACTCATTCACCAACAGTCCCTATACAGTCACTCATACATGTACTCACTCATCATATGTACTCATACACCTATACATCCTGTTACACACCGCCACTCATCCATAGAGTTACTCACACACATAGTCACACATGCAAACAAAGTATCAAACATCCATTTACTTGCATATACAGTTATACACACACTACCACACTTACTTCTACAGAAACTTACACATACTTACTCTCTTAAACAATCACTTACAGAAACACCTACTTATTTGTACAGGAACTCTTCCAATCTCTCACTCTCACATATACTCACTTATATACACCAATACTCACATATACTAGTTTAAAACATATGTAGTTACTCATAAAGACACTATTGAGACAGTCATTCACTCACTAACACACCCATACACATACTCATCCACCTATACAGTCCTGCACACATGCTGTCTTCAACACATACAAACAGTGAGTCACTAATTCATGCATCTATGCACTAAGTGATACCCCCACCGAACCATACAGACACTCATACTGATACTCCAAAAACCAACTAATAACCCATATAGACACTCATGTAGCTACTCACCAACCCATGCAGCCACTTATACACAAAGTGAGAGACTGATACAGATATTTTCATATTTAAACATTACTCACTAACCCATGTATTCACTAAGATACACTTAGTCAGTTATACAATCAATTTTACAAAAACAAATCATCCATTTAGACACTTATATACCCATTTATTCTTCCATCGACCTTGAGATATACATATATATAACACATTTAATTTTCAGAAAAACACATTCACTGGATGATGTCATCAGTGATGTCATCAGTGATGTCATTTGAGATGTCATGAGTGATGTCACTGACCATGTCATGAGTGATGTAATATGTGACGTCATCAGCAGTGCATTGCGGAGCGCATGAGTTATAGTTAGCTGAACTAACTATAACGGGGGAATTTCTATGGTTTTGTACGAGTGAAATGTCCAACTAACTATAACGCCCCTGAAACCTATGGTTTTTTCAGTGAATTTCTAAGGTTTTTTTAAATGCTAATTTCTAACTATAACGTGCCTGAAACATATGGTTTTTTCAGTGAATTTCTAAGGTTTTTTAAATGCTAATTTCTAACTATAACGTGCCTGAAACCTCTTATGGCTCCGATGACGTCATACGGTGTCGCGAGCGGAGCCGTGCTCGTTGACGTGGGAGAGCTAGGAAAGAATTTCCGTGGAATGCTGGTGCAGGGGATATTCACCTAAGGCTAGTCCTTTGGGAGCAACTGTTTATGTTGCCACTCCAGAAACCGAAACCAGTGATCCGAGGGCAGAGGCCCTGCAGATGGCACACGAGGTGGGGTGCCCAGTCGTGTGCACCGGCGGGGCAGCGAAGTGACAAGCACCACAACCCACAAAAAAGGTAACGAGGGCACTGAATAACACAGGATCTTCTCTTTGTATCTGGCAGGAACAACGAAGTTAAAATGCCCTAGTACCAAAATGTAGAATTAGTGCTACCACGGTCTTCAAGAGGACCTGCGATGCCGCTTCTGCCTCCCGTACCCTGGAGGCGGCACATGGGTCACGCGGTACGGTCATACTGCGGTGGGACGCACACTTGTTGACCTCTCATGGCACTGCTCCACACTTCAGGGAGGACGCTTTCCATTAGCTATGTTTTCTGATGACATGTCGCGCCGGCCCCGTCCAACCACAGAACTCCTTTAGATCCAAACAGACTCTTCCACTCTCTCACCGGAAGTGAAACCAGGCCACGCGGACACTTTCGCAATACAACAGCCGGGAATGCACTTTTCGGTAAAAAAAACTCATTCCTTCCTCCTAATTAATCAAATAAACGTCTCACTGAAGAACAGGGGCCAGCTTCGATCGGTAAACAGCCGTTACAATGACTTTTTACTTTGCGATACCATTACAACGCATGCATTACCACGCATGCGTTGTACATCACAAAGTCATTACTACGCATTTTTAGAACGCATGGTCATTTACCACGCAAGCCTTTACAACGAATTTTGTTGTAAAGGTATGTATGGTAAATGACCATGCGTTCTAAAAACATGTAGACGATCCATGTCGTTGTAAGGAAAAAGAGGCTGTTCCGTTTCCTCACAACGACGTGCACCGCCCCTCAGAGATGACGTGAAGCAGGAACCATGAGGAGAGAGGAACCATGAGGAGTGAGAGGTAAGGGGATTGGGCATGGGGTGGGGGTTTCTTTTCTAGGGTTTAGGGTAGCGCAGTGGTGTTTGGGTGGTGTAGGGGGTCGTGCTGGGGGTAGTGTTTTAGGGTTTAGGGTAGTGCAGTGGTGTTAGGGTAGTGTAGGGGGTCGTGCTGGGGGTAGTGTTTTAGGGTTTAGGGTAGTGCAATAGTGTAGGGGGTCGTGCTGGGGGTAGTGTTTTAGGGTTTAGGGTAGTGCAGTGGTGTATGGGTAGTGTAGGGGGTCGTGCTGGGGTAGTGTTTTAGGGTTTAGGGTAGTGCAGTGGTGTTTGAGTAGTGTAGGGGGTCATGCTGGTGGTAGTGTTTTAGGGTTTAAAGTAGTGCAGTGGTGTTTGTGTAGTGTAGGGGGTCATGCTGGGGGTAGTGTTTTATGGTTTAGGGTAGTGCAGTGGTGTTTGGGTAGTGTAGGGGGTCGTGCTGGGGGTAGATTTAGGGTTTAGGGTAGTGCAGTGGTGTTTGGGTAGTGTAGGGAGTTGTGCTGGGGTAGTGTATTAGGGTTTAGGGTAGTGCAGTGGTGTTTGTGTAGTGTAGGGGGTTGTGCTGGGGGTAGTGTTTTAGGGTTTAGGGTAGTGCAGTCGTGTTTGTGTAGTGTAGGGGTTCGTGTTTTAGAGTATAGGG
Source organism: Calotriton arnoldi (assembly GCA_963921515.1). NCBI lineage: Eukaryota > Metazoa > Chordata > Amphibia > Caudata > Salamandridae > Calotriton > Calotriton arnoldi. The sequence goes on from CAWUFW010003586.1 coordinate 757,019, forward strand.
TAGTGCAGTGGTGTTTGGGTAGTGTAGGGGGTCATGCTGGGGTTAGTGTTTTAGGGTTTAGGGTAGTGCAGTGGTGCTTGGGTAGTGTAGGGGGTCATGCTGGGGGTAGTGTTTTAGGGTTTAGGGTAGTGCAGTGGTGTTTGTGTAGTGTGGGAGGTCATGCTGGGGGTATATTTAGGGTTTAGTGCAGTGGTATTTGGGTAGTGTAGGGAGTCGTGCTGGATGTAGTGTTTTAGGGTTTAGGGTAGTGCAGTGGTGTTTGGGTAGTGTAGGGTGTCGTGCTGGGGGTAGTGTTTTAGGGTTTAGGGTAGTGCAGTGGTGTTTGGGTAGTGGAGGGGTAGTGTTTTAGGGTTTAGGGTAGTGCGCCCAACCAGCCACAATATCCGTGGACAAAGGGGATCCTGACTCTTTGGAACGCTCCGTCAATTGAATAATTTGGGTCAAGGGTCCTACCACGTCCAAGACCTATCAATTCCTTTCTTGGGATCCCTCATATACTTGGAGAAAAAGGTACATAGTTTCTCATCAATTTCAGGCGTGTGTGCCACCTTCCCCTTCAGTGAGGGCCTGGGGCATTCTCCCCTCATCCTATTCCTGACCTCCCTTTCAAGGGGTTGATGGATTTTCCCCACCACATACTCTGCCACTTTGGCGTCAGGTGTCCACTCTGCCGACCTAGGATGGTAAATTTGGGTAGGCTCGAACATGTCCGAATGGACCCCGTCCCCAACCGGGGACTGAGAGGAGTGGGACTCTGGACGCCAGGGACGCCCCGAGTCCTTATCCTCATCGGAGGAGAAATCGTCCTCCGATACACCCTCTCCCTCTAAGCGAAACCCGCCGTCGGGGTCTACAATAGTGGTGACAATGTCGCAATTTTCTCCGGGCCCCTCCTCCTCCCGGCAGGGTTCATGTTTTAGCGTTCGCGCACTCTTGAGGAAGGTCTCCGTAAGTTTATCAAATCCTTCCAAGTGCCCCGCGTTATGCTTAACGGCCCTTTTATTCCCCATCTGGGAGCTACTTGGACCCGCCACCACCAGATCTGGGTCACTGAACACCCCAGGGATGCTTTTCGCCAGCTTATCAACCTGATCCCTAAGAGGAGACAGCGCCCTACAAATAGCCAGAGAGAGGGCTTGGTCCACTGCTGGAGGGAGAAGTTGGGGGGCCATTCCTCCTCCACTTCCTGGTAGGAGGAGTAAAAATGGTCTTCTGGAGAAGACATGATAGCAGAGGGTGTGAGCACTGAACAAATGCCCTTAAAATCCTTAAGACAGCCCCCTCGCCGGTGCTCCAACAGCTGGGCTTTCCCCGAAGCTGTTATAAGAATAGACTGAGGCGCAATACCAATTACCACCACCAGGTGGCGGTGGTCACTAACGTGGCCGTGTGGGGAAATCACCACGTAGCGGTGTCAAAATTAGGCGAGGGTTGGTCGTGAATCAAGCGGACACTAAAGGAGTGACCGGATTCCCAAACGCGCGTAAAGACCAGCGGGAGCGCTCGACGGAGCTGCCTCGCTCGGACCAGACGCGCCTGACAGGATCTCACCGCGCGCAGAGCACACAGCGGGAGAAACTGCGAGGGGGAGAACGCGCTCGGGCAAGAGCCTGCTGCGCAGGGAATATGAAACAATACCAAGGCAATAATGCTAATAACGTGCACAAGAAACCGCTATACAAACAGCAACAACGTCAGATTAAGCCAAGAATGTAAGGAATGCACTTAACTGACGAGCAGTGAAGAAAGAGGAAGCGGAAGGGACGTCACGATATTATATACGATGGACTGTGATATGATTGGACTATAGTTGCCTTGGAGACTACCCCCTAATGGTTCATGAGTTGTGTAGTCTTTTGTTTAATGATTGTTGTGTTACGTTTTCTTTGAACTGCTATGCAAATAAAGTGAGGAAAGATATGCATAATCCTCGCCTCCGTCCTGCCATAGAATTCATTAAACTTTATTTGATCTGATTTAGAAACATAGATCATAAAAGTGTACATAAAAACAGTAAATCCTCTTTCCTAATACAGTACAGTGAGAATTAATTAAAACCAGTAGGTAAAAACGGGTGTTACAAAGCCCGGTTCAGAGCAACTTCAGGTTAACAGAATCGTAAAGTTCAATGTTTCGCAAGATCAATCTCATGTACTTCAGTGCAAAATATGCAATAAGGGGTCCAAGTAAGATGTAACGCTCCAATACCTGACCAGTTTGCACTATATAAAACTGCAGAAAAACTAAAAATAAAAAGTGTTTTGCACACTTCTGTCATTGGGCTATATGTGGGCTACATCTGGGTGATATTTGTGCTACATTTGGGCTCTTTTTTCTCTGGTGGCCATCTTGGGAGACTTATTTGTTATGAAGTTTCCTAATTTCGTCATTTACTGCAGTCTCCTCAGTAGGAAATGCTTTCAGTTTTTTACTTTGATTCCATCAAGAAGGCATTCAGATGTGTCACACATTTGCCATAAATTCAGAATGTTAGCACTCTAGTTGTTCATTAGATCACTGTAGTAAAGCTACTGCTCACCAGGGAGTTAACTGGAAGTCTACTGCTGGTATTGAAAGTGATTGTTTCAGACTGCATGTCAGAATTTTCTAATGAAATAGAAGAGGATTTGAGATCTCACTTAAAACATGCCCTAAATTTTCTTTCTGCAGCACTAACCATAATTTCTATGGCAAAATGAACCCCCTCATTTTGTTCCTTTTTAAATTAAATATTTTAAGTGTTACCAGTTTATTCCAATCAAGATGGCTTCAGGTGTGCCATACTTTTGTCATAAGTAAGACTGTTAGCGCTCTAGTTGTTCTTTAGAACACTCTGGGAAGCTGCAGTAGAACATAAAGGCATCAACTGACAGGCTGCTCCTGTTGAAATATAACAGGAAGATATTTGAGATCTCACTTAAAACATGTACACATTTTTCTTTCTACAGCACTAACCATAATTTCTATGACAAAATGAACCCCATCATTTTGTTCCTTTTTAAATTAAATGTTTTAAGTGTTACCTGTTTATTCCAATCAAGATGGCTTCAGGTGTGCCATACTTTTGTCATAAGTAAGGCTGTTAGCGCTCTAGTTGTTCTTTAGAACACTCTGGGAAGCTGCAGTAGAACACAAAGGCATCAACTGACAGGCTGCTCCTGTTGAAATATAACAGGAAGATATTTGAGATCACACTTGAAACGTCCTAATTTTTCTTTCTACAGCACTAACCATAATTTCTATGACAAAATGAACCCCATCATTTTGTTCCTTTTTAAATTAAATGTTTTAAGTGTTACCAGTTTATTCCAATCAAGATGGCTTCAGGTGTGCCATACTTTTGTCATAAGTAAGGCTGTTGGCACTCTAGTTGTTCTTTAGAACACTCTGGGAAGCTGCAGTAGAACACAAAGGAATCAACTGACAGTCTCTGCCCTTGTTGGATGTACATGTTTTACTGAGAATGTCAGACTTCATTCTCACATGACTGAGAAAGATAATGTGAATTTACAGAAAATATGCTCTCATTTTAGCTTCTGGAGCACCTTCCAAAACTGTATGGGACAAGCATGTGAAAATAGTTTTCTCTCAAACATGATTCATGATATCCCAGCAGAAGGTTTTTCACAGGGTAAAATCACCTTAGAACACACACAATTCCTGAAATTAGTATGGTACCATCAACAAATGAATTCTAATGTAACTAAAGTCTGTTATCACCCTTTATAGTTCTCCTTTTGGTAACCCTCAAAATCTTCGATTCACTACAATGCATTTCAATGGGGTACTATCACTTATATTGGTCCCAAGATGGCTGCCAGCAATTCCAGGATGAAGTGCTGACAGCCAATCAGATCTCACGATGACATGTGTGGTTAGGCTCCGCCCAGATATATATGTGTTTTCTTTTTCAAATTTCTCAGGAACTACTGAACGGATTTACATCATTTAACCAAAAAGCACGACTCTGAACCAAGGGCTACCTTTTTGCCAAATTTGGTGTAATTCCGTTCAGCAGTTCGGGCTGTAGCTGCGATGAAAGGTTCCTATGGAAAATTGCATGGGGAAAACACGTTTTGGGACCCCCCTTTTTTCTCGGCCCCCGCTTGCCGAATCACCCCAAAACTTTCAGGATAGGAGCGGACCGGAGCGGGCCATAAGTTTTGAAAATTTCGCGAAGATTCGTCAACCGGCGCCAAAGTTATTTCAAATAGAATGTTGTGGATTTCCTATGGAAAATAGGTCCTAACTATAACTATCTACTGCCACCGCCAGTAGATAATATACACATATATATATATATATATATATATATATATACATACACACATATGGTAGAGTGGCGATTTACAGTTTACAGTTAGTGTTGTCTGGTTAGCAAGCTAAAAAGAGTGTGTAACGAGGTACGCTACTTATAATAATTTGAAGGTGTTGGGTAAATTGTAAATGAAAGTTATAACTTTAGAATTTTTAAAGTTTGTGTAGTTTAAGCTTGGATTGTATAGGGAAAAGGTTTTCCTTACTATAACTAAGCTCTAACCTTTGTTTTTTTCATTGAACGTATGTATGTGTGTGTGTGTGTGTGTATATATATATATATATATATATATATGTTTAACAAGCATTAGCAAAGCCAATAGGTTTTGCCTATGCTCACTTAGGAGCTACATTATTCTCATTGTCACTGGAATTATGTGGCAGGAGAAGGCCAGATTATACAGCAGGGTTGAGTAAATTTTGCAGCGAGAAAAGGCAAATTATGTGGCCTAATGCGGCACATTTTGTAATAGTATTAATTCATTATTTCGTCACTTTTAAACTTGGTAATACTGTCTGGGCACTGGTTGCACTTCATTAGTACCAGTTTAATACCTAAATATAGCAATAAGCAACAGAAAGGGGACCAGTCCAGCTTTGCAAAGTACTTTCCACTGCGTGGCAACACGTCACTGCATTTTTTGTAACTTTTGAACCATGTGGGCTAGAAACAACATTTCTTTTGGCTAAAATATGCATAGTATGCGGCAGATGATGGATTACGTGGAAAGTGTGGCAAATCTATAATTATGCAAAAATTGCCATGGCTGCACAATTGCATAATTCCAGTGGCCAATACCGTATTCTCTTGTCAACATCACATAGAGAGAGGTACAGCAACTCCACTCCATGGCCATGTATGAGTGCAGGCATACTGAATTGCCGCACTCTGGGTAAACTGCGCAAGACTGTCTCAAAAGCATTAATCAGTTTGCTAAAATATACCGAGACTATGGCACCCCAAACACTCTCATATAGAACACTGATATGTCCACAAAGTACTCAGTTAGCTATCCACTAGAAAGAGCATTACCGGAAGTAAGTAACTTGTTCTGCTGATAGATACTTCTAACCATGATTCCTCTCTTTAGAATAGATACCAAAGCTGTACCTCCGCAACATGGAGAGTCTGTAGAGTGGGCTCAGACCAGAAAGTTTTAAATGACTGAGCAGGCGCAGTGTCCTTCCTGATGGACCTGGCTCTTAATCATGAGTGCTTTATGAACGTACGCACCAACACCCATGTAACAACCTGGCAGATAGCAGGGGCAGGCATACCTTGCAACAAAGCAGTGGTAGAAACTTTGAACCTGATGGTAATGGTTCCCCTGGACCTTCCAGGAACTGCTGTTTGGCCAGTGTGTAGCATATGAGGATTAGCCACCTCAACATGGTCCTCTGCCACACATCCTTCCCTTTCTTTGCACTGGAGAACCCAACAAAAAGCTGATGCTTCACTTGATGATCCTTGGTATGATATGAGTACAAGCTTAAAGCTCTTCTGGGTGCAAACAGTAGAGACTTTGCCCCTCACTCTGCCACCTAACAGCGCTCTCACTCCTCTTTCGTAACTTTTTGGTAAAAAAATCGACTGATTTCAGCCCAGTCCTCAGCACCTAATTGCCTGAAAAACACTCACTGTAAGACAGATATTCCAACATTGTCTAGAATTCACTCACTTGACGAGCTGACACAATCGCAATGAGGAAGACAGTCTTCAAGGTCAATTGATCAAACAAACAATTATGCATACGATAGAATGGCGTACACACAAGGAATGTCAAAATCAAGTTAAGGTCCCACTGTGACATCACCAACCTCATGGTAGGAAACGTATACATTCACAACAGATGATTTGAACAAAGACGGTTGGTCCAGCAAATGCTGAAAGGGCCAACAAATAACCTTTTACAGTGCCCACTGCAAGTCCTTGCTGGGTTAAAGACAAAAAATGAAAAAATATCCGACAGCTTTGCTTGTAAGGAGTCAGTGTCTCGGCCGCCACACCAAGCTACAAATTTATTCCAGCAACCGGCATAAATGAATTTCATGGAATGGTGTCTGGCAGTGAGGATGACATCCACCACTTCAGGCAACAAATCAAATGCAGTCAATTCCCATAGCTCAATCTTCACGAATGGAAGTGTAGATTGCGTAGATTCAGCTGGACGACCGAGTCCTGTTGCTGAGACAGGAGGTCCTCGTGAAGTGGTAGATTAATCGGAGGGCAGATGCTCATGCAAAGGAGTTCTGGGTACCCCACTTTCCTGGCCCAATCCCAGGAGTTAGGATGACTTGGGTCTGGTTGTGCTTGATCTACTTAAGAGCGCGGGATAGGAGAGGAAGTGGAGGGAAGGGGTACAGGAGTAACTTGTTAGGGGATGCATGCCGGCCGGAAGGGAACAAGTGTTCTTTTGGAAACTCTAGCATGCAGAATTGTTGACACTGTGTGTTTTCTATGGTGGCAAAAAGATCCAGCCAAGGTTTCTCCACTGGATTCAGATGCCACTCTTGATCTTCCAGATCACATCTGCTCAGATCATCCGCTCTGGTGTTCAAGGTTCCACTAGAAGACTGCCGCTCCAACTACCTCCATAGCACAAAGCCTCTGAGCACAGGACCCAGGACACCACTCTGCTCTGCTGTCTGCATTACCCCATGGTGGTGGGGTTGTCCATGAGAACCAGCCTTCCCATGATTGATGGCAGGAATGCTTTCATGGCCAGATGAATGGCCTGCAGCTCCAGCAAATTGGAGCTGATCCTCCACTGGGGAACAGAGTGCTCTGATCTCCACTTCCACTAGTGACTCCCTCGCCCTCATCCAGCAGTGATGCATCCATCACTGCTGTCAGCACTGGGTGGGGAAGAGAGAGTGGTCTGATGCAAGACAAATGTGGTCGGTCAGCTACCACTGAAATTCTTGACCTGTCTCCTCCAAGACCTGGATGGTGTCGGAAAGGCTGCCTTGATGCTAGGCTCACAGGGATTTCAGGTTCCAGTGCAGGGCTTGCATGTGCCACCTGGCTTAGTTGCTAAGGAAATGGAAGAGGATAAGAGGCCAAGAGGCTTCAGAGCCACCCTCACTTTGAGACAGGATTGGATCTGAAACATCAGGTTCACATCTCAGATGTGCTGGACTTGTTGCTGCGAGAAAAAGCCTTGAACTCCACCATCTCTAAGAATGCCCCAATGAATGGAAGCTGCTGCAATGGGATCAGGTGGGACTTTGGCTTGTTTCTAGTGAAACACAATGATGTCAAAAGATCCACCATCATCCAAACGTGGCCCATGACTGATTGTGGAGAGTCTGCCTTCAGCAGCCAGTCGTCTAGGTTCAGGAAGACAGGATGTCTGACCTTCGAAGAAGGGTAGCAACAACCGCCATCACTTTTGTGAACACCCAAGGGTGCTAGTGAGTTCGAAGGGGAGCGCAGCCATCTGAAAAGGCTCCAGGCCCATCTTGAACCGCAATTATCTCCTGTGGGACAGAACAGCTGGTATGTGGAAATATCTGTCCTGCAAGGCCAGGGACACAAGGTCCAAAGCCAATAAAATCTGGGCCAAAGTGAGCATTTTGTAGCCTTTAAGGTATCTGTGAGGTCATCATTAAATGGAAGTAAGGGCTCAGATGTTTTCTGTCAAAACATGTTAGTGTCAGATGAGGGCTGCGGTAAATCTAATACTTCGGCTGCCTTCCGAACCACCGCTGAAAATGGGGTACTTTGGTGACCCATGTGGCGAGTCAAGTTCTGCCTAAGTGAAGGTTTCATGCATTTTGTAAATCAAGGTATAAGGCATCATCAGTGTAATGAGAGAGTAGCAAGCCATCCGCCTCACCATCATCATCAATATGCTGGGGTGCATCCTGCTCTATCATCGGATAAGGGGGCTCTGTTGATAGTTGCTCTGTGGTAGAGGCCTAAGGTCAGAGTCAGGATACTTAAAAATTGGTTGAGCCTTTGTAATCTCATAGCATGACATTGGTCAAGCTGTAGTCGCTTGGAGGTCCAACATAGGCATCCATGCTGGATCATACCCTGGCGCCAGTAGCATCTGCACCTGCGTGGGAGCAAATGGAACCGGAGTGGTTCATGAGGCTGGAGTGAACGTTTGTACTGGAGATGTTATGGGCCACGTAACAGGTCACAAGGGGACAGGCGGCACTGCGGAAGGACCTGCCAGCTGTAACCCAATTGGGTTCCGTGTGGCGCGAAGGCACGCCCTAAGGAGCAGTTTACAGCATGGCCTCTTTGAAAGCCTCAATATGCTGCAGCGCAGACTGCGGCCTGAGAAACTCTGGGTGCATGGGACCAACTGGGGAATTGAGACCTCAATGGAGTGCGACTTTCAACATGACACCCTTGCGCCATCTCTTTAGAGTCAGAGTGGCAGGATGTGGTCGAGTCCCTCTTCACTTATGTTTGCGCTTTGACGTGGACTTACTGGAGGACTTTGAGCACGATGTGGAGCAGACACAGGAGTGGCCCCATGATCTAGACCGTACGAACGACTTGCAGCTGGATGTGTAGTGTTCAGCAAAATACAACTTCACCTCCTGGTCTCCAGTTGCGCTGGGTATGTTAGAACACACTTGTCACATGACACTGAGAGGTACCCAGGCACACCTTCTGAGGGAAAGTGAAGGACATCTGTTTACTACAGTCGAGGCACGGCTTGAAGCATGTCATTTTTGGTGGGGACATCATTCCCTAGCACGCACTGAAAAAGTTTTAGGAGTTGTTGGACGACCAACAAAGTTGGGAGTGGAGCTCCAGATCCATGTTGAAAGGCGTGGAAACAAATTGATGTTGGAGTTAACAGATAGCGCTTATATGCAGCTCCGCTCTGTCACTTCCAGGGCAGTATGGAGCCAGTATGGAACTGCACAACTGAGCCCATGTGCATTGCTTCAAAATTCTCCGGATCTAGCCTGGCGCATGTGAGATATTGTAAGGTGAGGAATCTGTTGTTAGAAGTATTGTTCAGAAATTTATATGTTATAATTCTAGGGGCTTTTAAGCCAGTTCACATAATCTATTGGTCTTCTTTAGTGTTGGTCACATCTTCTTTCCACCCATCAAAGCATACAGAATGGGGCATTGGGTAAGCCCACTGCAGTCACTGGTTTCCATCTATATGAACGATTGCTTTCTGCCCAAGCACCTGGTTGTCACCCACACAGAAAATAGCCCCATTTACTGGTGTGCCAATGTTTTTTCTTTTTTTAAATATTGTCCTATTTTGTATTTTCTTTTTCGCAGCCGCTATCATTTCAGAATGGCTTTAAAGCCATTCACTGAGAGTACAGCACTATTTACAGGCTCAGATGTGAGTTACATTGGAGAAACATCCCAGCACTTACGTCTTTTTTCACAGCGATACAGCTGTAGGAAATACCTTCTTACTTCTTCCCATGCTACAGTGATCTGAATGAGAAAACAAATGAGCCAGAGAGCCCCGCTTTTTTACAGGGTGTAGTTAGCTAAGACCTTTTGATTTTAGTAAAACTATATGTATAATATTCTTAAATATAGCCTTACTTTCTTGGCCAGACCTCCAAATATCATACATTTTTAGACTTCTTAAAAGGTTTAGATTTATCTAACTGTATATCTACTGATCTTTTCATATCTAGAAGATGTAATAATTCTTCTTCCGTAGACAAAGGAGAAGGGAAAAATACTGGAGGTATCATTTCCTGATCTCTCTGCACTGCAGAAGCTACTTTTAGGAATGAAAGTTGGGTCAGGTTTCAAATAATACTTTCTTACAAAATTCTAAAGAAAGAAGGTCTGGACAACAGCGCCCCATCTCATTAATCCTTCTTGCAGATGTGATTGGCACTAGAAATAAAACATAGTTACAAATTCAAATTCTTCTGTATTCAAAGGCTCAAATGGACAATCCTGAAGACATATGAATGAATGAATAAAAGAATTTATAGAGTGCGACAGCTGCCCCGGCACCACAGAACAAAGGGTACAATAGCAACTGGCTAAGTTAGAGAGTAGTAAACAACCAGGTTTTCAGATGTTTCCTACAATGTGTCTCCGTGGTGGCATTGAAGAGAAGTACTAGCCACAAATTCCATGTTGGTAAAGGACACACTAAGGGTCTCACTGTTCCCAATGCACTCCAAAGTTCACAAAAAGTTCTAATCTAGGACCACTGAGCCTAAAGTGTAACAACTGCTAAATTCTTTCCAAACTCTTCATACAAAAATTGAAGAACGGAAGAAATGTTACATTCAGTTATCGCATGTAGTAGATGCCTGACATGCAGTCTCAAAATGTTGTATCCTCCCTTCAGCTGGCCGCTCTATGCCACTTCCAGCACAAGCAGGAGCACTGTGCTTTTACTGGTTATTGTGGTTTCTTCTTCAGGTCTCAATGGTTTTAATAATTCTTGTTCCATTGTCTCCAGGAGAATGAAGATTGCTAGTGATGCAACAACCTTCTCGATACCTGACAAAATTAGGTTTAAGAGAATGTATAGACAAATTAAAATGCAGGAAGGTTATCGAAGTGAAGAGAGACAATATAGTTTTTCTTCTAATCGGATTCAAACAGCTAGGTTCATTCAAAAAGCAATTGCAGCTTTCCATTTTTTTTTGGCAGAGTATGTGTGCTTGTCCTGCAAGAATAAATTCCTACTGGCTGCTACGATAGTACCTTCTGCCAGGTCCTACATGTCAAAAGAGATTACAGATAGCAACCCTACCTTTTTAGGTCGAGCCTAGCGCAGCGCGCATGCGCTGCTCTGCTTCTTGTAATTACTCTGTGTGGGTCTAACTCCTCCCACGCATTGGGTTGGCTTTTGCGTGCGTCTTTTTGGAATCAAAGCCTGCAAATGGCTAAAGGTGGGTGCATGTCCCACCTCTTCTAAAAGGTTCACTCCCACGGCGTTTTGCCTGCGGGAGCGAGCAGCGGCGCGCAGGGCGGCAGCTGCAGTGCCTCCTTGTCTCACCTGCACCGCTCCCCCTTGTCTCCCTGTGCCCGCCCCCACCACTCCTCTTGATCAAACTGTAAATTCCAGGATGACATAGCCATTAGTCGAAGCGCTGGCCGATAGCAGGCTTGTAGCGTGGGCTGGTCGAGTGCCACTCCTCCCTCTCCGTCCTTCCAGAGGCAGCAGCTCGCCGCTCAGCTGCTCCAGGGTTAAAGAGGGGAGGGCTAATGCTCAGAGGAATGTGATGTCAGGACAGCAGATCTCAGCCCTAGATAATGATTCTTTCTGATGTACGTGTCTGCACCTCTGTCTTAGTTGTACATGGCGAACATGTTCGAGCTCTGAGAGCTATATCTATGTTCCCGTGTGTTCAGCCACTCATTTACAGGTGTTAGTGTGTGCACTGGTGGCTAATGATTTACGTATTGGTGTGTAACAAGGCACTGATTGCTCGGTGTGGCCACTTGCATGTATGCTGACCCCTCTCTCCATTACTTTCCAACCTCTGTGAGTTATACCACTATGTCACTCCTCCAGGCTGTACCACTTGCCCCTGTCCTTCCACTACAGAACACCCCAGCGGATCTCACCCCACCACCCCTCCCCGAACCATTGCCTCATAAAACCAAGCTGAGCGCCCTCCAGAACACCCTCCCTTAACCCCCAGCATTTGTGATCCCTTGGGCCAGACAGGGTGTCTCATTGCTTTAACCCCGCGCTTAAAACATCGGGTTTGGTGCTTTAAGGCCTTACCTAACCAGGTCCAGAGCTGCCAACGTTCAAGGGGGTAAAGCACCAGAGAAATAAAGGCCCAGGTTTTGGATGTTTTTAATGTCTGGGGCAGTGGAAAATTTCATCCAGAAATCCGTGTAAACTTATTTTTTCCCCCCAACATTTATGGGCACTCTGTGAGAATAATTTTGGCTTTCAGATCTGAGCCGTCCTAGAAGTTCAGAACACCTAAGAAGATTTTTCCAGTTTAATTTCTTTACATAAATAAGTTTAAAACTACCAGACTTATTTCGAAGTTGCTTCACTGACTTTTACAAGAAAATGTCTGTCGCACTTTTTCGTTTGCTGCAATCCTGTGAAAGGCAGATGTTAAAAGAGACTAAAATATATATAAAGCCCATTTTTAAAGCACATACTACAAACTGAATCGTGCTTCTGTATTAAATATTAACCATAATTATTCATTAACGCCGTAGTACTCAAAGGCAACATCAGCCCTGCTGGGACTTGATCTCCTGACTTCTTGTTTCCATAAAGATCTTGAGAGGCAGCACTCTTCTCACTGAGCCAGTTTAACTTTTTAATTTAGAGTTACAGTGTGTGATTTCTTCTACTCACACTGTTGTCTAGGTAAGGAGTCTCTAGAATTCTCTTTTGCCATCTCCTCCTGACTGCACCCAGGGAATTTGTAGATTCCCCTTTAAAACAGGTTTTGGTTTAAAGAGATCATTTAAACGTGAACATCTTCCGGCTGTCCATCACTTGATTTAATTTGTAGTGTACATTTTTACTTGTCTCATATTGCTTATACATCAGGTGTCATTTACTATCCGACTCAATGGTATTCATTTGAGTTTGGAAGGATGATATGCTTATTTAGGCCCATGTGGTCGAGAATCTGTAACCTGCTGGTGATGCACAGCTTCCTCCATGAGAACTCGGCCCTCCAAACTACCTCAGAATCTTCGAGACACTGTGTAGGAAGGAAGCTCTTATACTGTTATTGACTCAACAGCATCATGACACTGAGCGCCCAAAATAGTGTCTTTCAAAAACACTGATTAATCAGCATTTAGCATGCATATCTCTCAGTTAACGTCAACATTGGTGCTGCACTACTGAAATCTCACAAGGAACCTTCCCAGGTATAGCAGGCACAAAGTGTTTTCTTCTGACATATTGGGTTTTAAATATCGTTCTGCCAGACTATCGTATCCAAAATATCGGCTATTGCATTATCGTGATGGTAATAATATATAGGTTAGCCTGTACTATTCTTAACTCCACACCTAAATACCTACAAGACATATATCGCCATCATTGAGGAAAGTATAGTAAATCTACATTGTCCTTCAATATTGCGACATATATATGGCCCAAAGGTTAGTCATGTAAGGTTCTTTTGAATTGCAAATATGATCTGTCCTTTAACTCATTATAGGCTACAAAAACCCTTCAATGTACAGTCCAAAATAACATAACGCCACAAACCCATGCCTTTTGAAGATGGGGGTGGACTAAGTTACATGGAAATGGGTTTATTGTCTACAGTCCAGTGTCTTCTCAAACCTGGCCGCCCCTACAATTTTACAGGGTTTGGTGCTTTAAGCCACTCTGTCATGGAATACATCACAGCTTCCCCCGTAGTTGCCTCCTCGTCACTGTTGCATGCAGTCGCCTCCATTCATTACTGTTTGCGACCCCTTGTGCACCCTGTTGATTCTTTTTGTTTCATTTGCATGATGCACGTTATCATAGCGCCTTATTCTGGTGTCTGCGGCACCGTGAAGGCACTAATCCTTTCCCGAGTTAAAGTTTACTTCAACACTCTCTGCTTGCACATGCAGTAGACATGGGGATTGATGCTATTTTTTAAATTTTCATGCCACATAACAAAATCATAGCGCATAGTCCTTGTGTCATCAATCTCTCGTTTGTGTTCTGCTCCGATCTCTATCTTTGCTGTCTCTCGTTTCCTCCGCTTTCACCTCTTTTCACTCACTCTTCAGTTGCTCTCACCCCTGTAATCCTAATTATTATTTTTTTATTTACTTCTAAACCAAAAAAATGCTTTTGCGCTACGTTACTAGTCTATTTCGGATCGTGAATAGGAAAAGGGCACCCACTTCATTGAAATGCATGCACGCAAATGATGCCTTTTTATTGTTATTCGGTATGCTGTACAGAATGAACTAAAGGCGCTGGCAGAGGCAATAGGCCACAAAGGTGAGTGCTATTGACTTTGCCAATGCATGATGTCCAACTCTGCAGAGGAAGCAGACTTCACTCAGTCGAAGCTCTCTGCACAAGTGGTTGGTCTGAGCTGGTTGACTATCAGCTGCAGCTGAGTCCTTTCTGTTCTCAGATAATTGGTTGAGCTATGTGGAAACACGGGGGACAATTTATATTATTTTTGTTCTGTGCCTCCTTAGGCGAGACCTATTGGCTTTGCCAATGCTTGTTCTCCATAGCTTCCAATAACTGAACATTCCAAACCCTCGTGGATTGCTTTAAACAGTTCATTGAAATCTGATATTATGGACTGACTTGCATAAGCCCCATAGATACCTGCTTTCTTGGATAAGTTTGTACACATGTAGCTTTTCTTAAGGGCTGAGTCGATTTTCTTTTTAGTCTGATCTTTAAGGATATTCTATTCTGTCATGGTGGTTCATCCTGTGAGGTAGGCTAATAAAGAGTCTACTGTGACTGACTCAGGAAAATGATTATGCTCGTCTTCCAAAGGATAGGATTCAGACAGAAATATGGGGACCTGTCTGGGCCCTTCCACTCTCTTTTATTCACATCCAAACCATACTTATATAGACGGAGAACCAAAGATGGAACGCACTGAAGTTATCTTAATACAGAAGATAAGGCATCATGTCTTACTATATAGAAAAACACTGTGCCTCGGCACTCATTAATGTCCTTATTTTAGTCTTAGCCAGTAAACATAATCCTCAAAGTATCCATAAAGCCGCTCACAAAAAATATATCAATCTTAGTAGTTCATTCCAAGATAGTTTTAATTATCCAACGTCAATGCTCCACTTAGCAATAAGAAATCATGTCTCAATGATTTATGTAAATCAGTCCAGCATAGTAACATAAACGATATTGAATAGATGGAGGTCGTGTTCCTGAGGCCTCCTCGGTGTCAAAGGATGATGGCAGCCGACACGTGTTTCGTTACTTACTGTAACTTCTTCAAGGCTTCAGTCCTTAAGGACTCTCGCTATCCTAAGTAAAGAACAGCATACCAAATTATAGTGATAAATTCAAGAGACCCTTATGTTAAAAGATACCGGGATTTCAAGAAGTCATTTAAAAGATCCACGTGAGAACAGGGTTGGTCCCTGGAGGGTTCCGGTAAAAGTATGTCCAGATCCCAAAATTCAATCTGTATAAGTAGATCACTGTTGTAAAATAGTTGTCAAGCCTTACGTGGTAGAGAAGTGTCTGTGTTCAGACAACAAAGTTAGTCGAACAACACCTTTAATTTGCACTATTTAAGAGTAGAGTGCACAAGGGCTGTGATATGCCCCTAATCCACGGCGATCCCGCCGTATGTTACTCCGTCCAGCCCGGTCCCGCAAGGAAGGTATCGATACCACGTAAGGCTTGACAACTATTTTACAACAGTGATCTACTTATACAGATTGAATTTTGGGATCTGGACATACTTTTACCGGAACCCTCCAGGGACCAACCCTGACTCACATGGATCTTTTAAATGACTTCTTGAAATCCCGGTATCTTTTAACATAAGGGTCTCTTGAATTTATCACTATAATTTGGTATGCTGTTCTTTACTTAGGATAGCGGGAGTCCTTAAGGACTGAAGCCTTGAAGAAGTTACAGTAAGTAACGAAACACGTGTCGGCTGCCATCATCCTTTGACACCGAGGAGGCCTCAGGAACACGACCTCCATCTATTCAATATCGTTTATGTTACTATGCTGGACTGATTTACATAAATCATGAAGACATGATTTCTTATTGCTAAGTGGAGCATTGACGTTGGATAATTAAAACTATCTTGGAATGAACTACTAAGATTGATATATTTTTTGTGAGCGGCTTTATGGATACTTTGAGGATTATGTTTACTGGCTAAGACTAAAATAAGGACATTGAGTGCCGAGGCACAGTGTTTTTCTGTATTAGGACACGGAAGTTCGGACGAATTACCGTGTAGCGACATCTTTGGTAGTGGGATGTTTTTGTGACCTTGAGGGGCACCACTACTGGGTATTTCTTACTAGTTAAAATATCGATTCAGGTTTTCTATAGGACTGATGTGTTGCTGTTGTTGCCACCACTGCCCCCTTGTTTTGTTTGTATAATGTCTTAATATATAACCGTCTTTGATCCAAGGAGATAAACTCGACATCCTTCTCATCATCTTCTGAAGAGAGCATATCATCCTTCAAATTCATGCCCCTAGCCGAATGAGCAGGAATATTAATGGAGGACATGGATTCAAGAACAAATCTTTATATTCGGTCTCAAAACTGTCTTCCGAGTAGTCTACCTGTCTCCTAGATCTCTTTTTAGGAGGAGGGAATTGATGTACTAAAATATGTGTTGAAAAGGGACAAAATGAAGCTCGGCAATGGTTGGAAGCTATTCCACCTCGCTCCCTGCGTATGTGCGTTACTGCTTATTTATTGTGAACAGCAAGGTGGAAAGCACTTGATCCAATCCAAGTGCTTTCCACCTTGCTGCTTGCTGGACCCGGTAAATGGTTACCTCAGGCAGTGATGAGCGCTATACCTTAACCTTTTTGGTCCTCACCAGACACACAGCTGTCCTCTAGGAATACTCAAATATATCAAGGATCACTACCTATCTGATCACGTCACACACTGCTTAGCCTTCTCCAGAGCAGTTCTCAGTTGTGCGACGAGGACTCAACTTGGCAGTGATCCAAACTTCCAGTCTTCATCCTAACCATAAGACAGGAGGAAGAACAAAAGTTGTAATGGGTATACTATGGTTTTATAGTACCCTCATGGGTAGTCGGAGTTTGCGCCTTCACATTCCGTTCTTTCTCCTGTCCAGGTATTACTTTTGAGATTACCTCAAAAGTAATGCCTGGGACAAGAACGTAAGGATAATGAAATATTTCTGCCTATACCCTCTTTTTCTTTCTTTCAGGTCTAGTATAATTTTATCAGTTTCCAGTGTAATATATCCTTAATCGTATTTTGCCAAACAATTACACTGCACAACTTGTCATACCAAACAATTCAACACCATAACATTGATTTTTATCTGTTTTTTTAAAAAACAGTCACCCAGACGGTTGTGAATCTGTCATTGCAGGCATTCGTATACCCCTCCCCAACTCACCCATTTTTTTCTAGCAGTTTCCTAGTTGAATGTGTGACCACATTGCTGTTTATTGAAGTTATATTCTACATGACACTCTCCACCATTTGGATTTTAGGACTTGTGGTTATGTTTCCTTCTAGCTGTAAGTGACGTGGTTCCCAGCATGTAAAGTATTGATAACTTAAAAAGCATGAACTGTCTGAAGGATTCATACATTGTACTGTAGTTGCACTGCATGACGCCACATCGCAACAAAATGTTGAGATCCCCATAAAGTCAATTAGCACCTGAGAACACCACTTCAGAACATCATTCTATTTTTCAGACTTCAAAAATATTCAGTTTAAGGGGGATGTCTTCCTCCTAAGCAGTGATTGTTTCATGCATGTCTTCCAGCAGTGACAGGGGCTGGCTAAATCTTATCTTGTTATCAGCTGCAAAAACTTACTGACAACTTGGGATCTGAGTTACAAGGAGAACATTTTGGGGTAGCTGTGAGAATGAACAGACCGTGAATTATGATACGGGACATACTTTGAAGTTGGCATTTGTGCGATTGATGGATACTTAGTAATTTCTAAAACACAAATTGTGCAGATCACCTAGCTGCCAAGTGGCCTTACTCAATTTGTGAGGCCATCAGCCAATCTTGAGAAACAGCAGAGTTCTCTTTATAAAGGTGAAGAAGCGAAGGCCTACGGTATAAAACCTGGCTTCATACAGAGTGGCTGAGAAGTGGCACTATGCACTAATTTATGAGAGTCATGAACTCGATCTACATTTGTGATGCGGGTGTCACAGCCAGGAGCATCAAACGTAACTGGCAGGAAATGTTACCGCACATAAGAATTGGATGAAAGTGAGGGAATTATTTTGATAAAAAACACAAGAAAGTAATTCCTCTAACCTAAAGGATGAGAAGGCACCATTGTTGTGAGTTTCTTTCACTTATCATCACTTGTTACTTTCCTGACAAATGCACTGTCTAGTAAAAATGTATAACAGGTATTATACATCCCCATTTTGGAAGGGTGTGCTGCAATGCTAACACAAGGAGATAATGGACGGAGTGCTGAAACTTTTCAAACACTCACCCCCAGTCACAGATCTGGGTTGAATCCATCATCAGTCTTTAGCTCACTTTGCCACCCCAGTTCAGACACAGCTATATGCAAATCAGTCTTGACCCTGTGCCTCATGGGAACAGTCCAGCCCGAACTGCCAAGCCATGTCTTCCCTGGAGCGGAAACAAGCAACCTGGGACCGGTTTCGGGCTAACAGCCCTCTTCAGCCAGGCGAGCTTGAATCCAGTGGCAAAGTGAGCAAGGGACCCACATCTGGGCATACCCTGCCAACTTAGGGCGAACAAAGCAAACACAAGGAGATAATGGACGGAGTGCTGAAACTTTTCAAACACGCACCCCCAGTCACAGATCTGGGTTGAATCCTTCTTCATTCTTTAGTTCACTTTGCCACCCCAGTTCAGATACAGCTATATGCAAATCAGTCTTGACCCTGTGCCTCATGGGAACAGTCCAGCCCGAACTGCCAAGCCATGTCTTCAGCGCTCCGTCCATCATCTCCTTGTGTTTGCTTTGTTCGCCCTAAGTTAGCAGGGTATGCCCAGATGTGGGTCCCTTGCTCACTTTGCCACTGGATTCAAGCTAGCCTGGCTGATGAGGGCTGTTAGCCCGAAACCGGTCCCAGGATGCTTGTTTCCGGTTCAGGGAGGACCTGGCTTGGCAGTTCGGGCTGGACTGTTCCCATGAGGCACAGGGTCAAGACTGATTTGCATATAGCTGGGTCTGAACTGAGGTGGCGAAGTGAGCTAAAGAATGATGATGGATTCAACCCAGATCTGTGACTGGGGGTGAGTGTCTGAAAAGTTTCAGCGCTCCGTCCATCATCTCCTTGTGTTTGCTTTGTTTGCCCTAAGTTGGTAGGGTATGCCCAGACGTGGGTCCCTTGCTCACTTTGCCACTGGATTCAAGCTAGTCTGGCTGATGAGGGCTTATAGCCCAAAGCCGATCCCAGGATGCTTGTTTCCGGTTCAGGGAGGACCTGGCTTGGCAGTTCGTGCTGGACTGTTCCCATGAGGCACAGGGTCAAGACTGATTTGCATATGGCTGGGTCTGAACTGAGGTGGCGAAGTGAGCTAAAGAATGACGATGGATTCAACCCAGATCTGTGACTGGGGTGAGTGTCTGAAAAGTTTCAGCGCTCCGTCCATCATCTCCTTCTGTTTGCTTTGTGCTGCAATGCTCCCCTTTACAGTGTCCCTCGCCTTATGTTCAATCTCTGGTTTCCACCCATGGTATGAAACCACTCCCTCTACTAAATCCCTTTTTAGGTCTTACCCACAGACAGCTTTAGCTGTTTGGTGATAGCTACTATCATCACATACATATACAGAAGAACAAGTTACCTTCGGTAACGCCTTTTCTGGTAGAGACTAATTACCTGTCTAACCACAGATTCCTCACCTTGGGAATATTCTCAGGCATGAGACTAAATCCGGATACTTTTGAAGACATTTCCTCTTGCGTCAGTAGTTGCCGTTGTGTGGCTCTGCGACTGATCGGTCCCTCCCCGGATCTGGCATTGCGTTCCTTTTATATGCGTCACCCCTGCGCAGTGATGTCAGTTGCTTTCTGAACTCTGTCCGCCCCAACAACGCGAAGCCCATAGAATTTGACATGTGACAGTTTGCAGATGTTTTCAATAGATGAAGATCCAGAAAAGGCATTACTGAAAGTAAGTAACTTGTTCTTCTGACTTTCAACTGTAGATTCCTCACTTTGTGAACAGATATCAAGGCATTACACCTCCCCAGGTTGGTGGGTCTGTGGAATGGCTCAGACCAGAAAATCCTGCATGACAGAGTGGGCAAAATGGCCATTACATAGCAGATCTTGGTGCAGAGTACAATCCATCGGAAGATGCTTCTCTTCCTTTATTAGCTTCAGAGAAACTAATGAAAAGTTGGTCCTCTTGTCAGTATTCCCATGAACGCTCAATGTTGAAGCAAAGGGCTATTTTGGGGTGAAGAGGGTGGAGCCGTTCTTCCTCCTTGGAGGGATGAGGCGGTGGCCAGCTGGGTCATAAATTGTCCTGTGTGAAAGCGTGTGACTACCTTAGGCAGGAATATTGCTTTTGTCTGGAGGATTAGTTTGGGAAAAACGAACTGTACGGCGAAATCGCTGACAATGCCTGCAGTTCACTCACTTGCCTGGCCGATAATATGGTGATGAGGAAAAGTGTCTTGATGGTCAACAGACAAAGAGGGCAACCGTGCATGGGCTCGAAGCGAGTGGACATAAGATAGGTGGAACCGTTCTTCCTCCTTGGAGGGATGAGGCGGTGCACAGAAGCCAGCTGGGTCATACCTTTCCCTGTGTGAAAGCGTGTGACTACCTTAGGCAGGAATATTGCTTTTGTCCGGAGGATTAGTTTGGGAAAAACGAACTGTACAGAGGAATCGCTGACAATGCCTGCAGTTCACTCACTTGCCTGGCCGATAATAGGGTGATGAGGAAAACTGTCTTGATGGTCAGCAGACAAAGAGGGCAACCGTGCATGGGCTCGAAGGGAGTGGACATAAGATAGGTGAGGACCATGGTACAACTGCAGCATAAGAAATTGTGTTGGCGCGAACATTCGGCTCAACCCTTTAAAAAAAAAAGCGCATAACACATGATTTGAAGAAAGAAGGCTAATCCAGTAAATGTAGGAAGGCCTAAATAGCTGATAAATAACCCTTAACTGTGGTCACATCAAGGCCTTGCTGGGCCAGTGAAAAACAAAACAAAAGAATGTAAGATAAACTTTACTTGCAAGGATTGAACATGAAGGAAGGAACACCATGCAACAAACCTCTCCAAGCATACAGCAGACACAATTCTGGTAGATGGATGCCTGGCTGCCAGAATAAAACCAACAACTTCAGGAGGAAGATCGAAAGCCATCAACTGTCGCCGCTCACACACCACGCATAGATGTTTAGGTTGTGTAAGCTCAGGTGCAGTAACCAGCCTTGCTGCTACAACAGGTGGTTCTCCTGAAGAGGCAGCTGGATCGGAGGACAAATGCTCATGGCCAAAAGTTCCGAATACTGCACTTACACTTACATTGCCATAAAGTCCCAGGGCCACTAGGATGACTTGGCCCGATCTTTCCTGAACTTTTTCAGTACTGTGGGCAGGATATGGAGGGGCAGAAAGGCATATAGAAATCCCAAGCCCCAGTGCAGGTGAAAGGAGTCTCCTAGAGAGGACTGACTTGGGAACTCCAATGTGCAAAAGCTTGGCCCCTATGCGTCCTGGCATTTAAAGATCCTGCCAAGTGTTGTGTGATCAGGGATATGCCCTCAGTGGTCAGCGGCTTCCAGAGATGCAGAGCCACCTGGCACAGAACCCACCACCCCACACCAACCTGTTTGGTTGCAATACCACATGGCAGTCTGTGAGCACCAAGTTGTTGGAAGGAACACTTTTAGTGGCAAGCGAATCGCTCACAACTTCAGCAAGTTGATGTGGAGGTGAACTTCAGGCCGAAGACCACAGTCCCCTCCAACTTTCCTAAATTACCTCACCAACCATGATGCATCTGTCACAACAGTTAGTTCTGGGTGAGGTAGGGAGAGGGGTCTGCCGCTGGTCCAATTGTGGTTGAACAACCACCACTACAGGTCTTTTGCAGTCTCCTTCTACTCCTGGATGGAATTGGACAGGTTGCCTTGATGCTTAGACTTCAAATCCCACTACAGAGCCTGCATGTCTCACCTGTCGTGGTACACAAGCAGGATGCAGGAGGCCAAAAAGCCTCGGAGCCGATCTCACCGAGACCAGGGTGCAAGTTAAAACATCAGGATCATAGCCCGAATGTCTTGGACTTGTTGAGGTGGAGGGATGGCTCAGAAAATCACTGTATCCAAGATGGCTCAGATAATAAGGAGCCCCTGTGAAGGTTTTAGATGTGACCTCGGCACATTGATGGAAAAACCCAACAATGTCAATGGGTTGGCCGTCATCTGGAGGTGTGTTATGACTGAGAAGATTGGTACTCCTAACCTCCGTACATGAGCTGCGACCACCACCATCACTTTTGTGAACACCCAAGGTTCACTGGTCTGGCCAAAAGGGAGCACCAAGAACTGGAAATGCTCATAGCCTACTGATACCACAGATAGCATCTGTGCAGGCAGGATGAGGAGGGGCAGAAAGACCAGATGGGGATGTGAAAATAAGCGTCCTGCAAGTGGAGTGCCATCATCCAGTCTCCTGGATTCAGAGCAGACAGAACCTGGGACAGGGTGAGCATTTTGAACGTGTCCTTCCAAAGAAAGAAATTCAAAGTGCGAAGATCTAGGATGATACGAAGGCCTGTGTCCTATTCTGGCCCCTGAAATTAACAGGATTATCAACCAGCACCCTATTGTACCTTTGACCAAGACAGTCAGAACTTGTCCTTGGACAATGGGTTCTCCGGGAGGTGTGGTGTAGATGGCATGTCCTGTGGGGAAGACAAGAAGGGTTGGGAATAGCCATGTTCTATGATCTGGAGCATCCAGTGGTCCGACGTGATGCTCTAACCGGAAAGGTGACTGACCTTCTACCGCACGATTGTGTGCTGCAGATGGCAAATTAAAGCTTTTCTGCTATGGAGAGGAGGGGTGTGGTTCTTAGGGACATAGACACTGCAGCCTGCTCCCCTGCCTCTACCTCGAAATAATCGGGAGGGTTGTGGCTACTGAGGTCCATATTGGCGCCTCTGCTGGTAACCTGTTGGAAGCCTCGAAAAGGGCGAGAGGTGTATGGAAACTGGTGTGCGGAAGGAGCTAGACCTAAAGAGTGAGCTATTGCCTTTCTTTCTTTGAAATGTTCTAAGGCCAAGTGTATTTTCGCTCCAAACAGGAGAGAATAATTGAATAGCATATCCATAAGAGACTGCTGGACATTTGAAGAAAAGCTTGCTGAGCGTATCCAGGCGTAACGCCTTAGCACCACACTAGTGCCAACTGCCCTACCTAGACAGTCGGTCGTGTCCAGGCCAGACCGTCCAAGATTAGTTGTTGCAATGTTACTTGGAGGTTATCTGAGACTACTGGCAAAATCTCTGCCACTTGCATGTGAATACCTGCCCATGAGACAAGATGAATTCACTAATCGCAGAGCAAGGCTGGTGGATGAAAACATAAAATTCCTCCAACTTCACGATCAGGCATTGAAAACTGCGGTCCAGTAGGAGAACTTACGTTCTGCATTCTTTCAAATGGAAATTTAAAAAAGATCACAGTTGTAAAAGGACTTATGCTTTCATTTAGAGAACACACGCTGAATTAACATAACTTATTTTAAAAATTAATTTATTTTTTATTTTTATTTCACACATAGTACAGTCAAAAGTGAAACAGGTGAGGCTATTTATTAATTACACCTATCAAATAGGCCGCCTACCTGAAGTAACAACGAGTAAAAGATCCTAAGGACCTTGTTGGACTAAATTGTGAGTCTTGGCCCTTTTTGAACCAAACATTATTTAATCTTGCTAAATCATACTAGATTAGGGGTGTAACTTCTTTGAGTTTTATTTGACATTTTAGGACTTCATAACGCAAAATTGAGCTCATCTTGACGCACATGTTTTTTGGATCATACAGTCAAATATGCATCGCCTGAATTATGTTTTACACTATGGCACTTTTACATTGTAATTCAATTTTTTTTATCTGATATTTGCGAGAAAATTGTTATGTTTTAATTAACGAAACAATAAAATTACTTACTTGGTGGATGAAAACGTGTTTTGAATGTTTCCATTTGCTTTGACTATCGGGGAGTTGCTGGGAAGGCATTTGGGTTAGTCGGCTTCTCAATGCCTACACTACTAAACTCTCTCGGGTGGGATATTGAAGTAAGAAATGTGGGTCTCTGGAAGCAGGTCTGTGCCGCCTTGCAACTTGTCTACTGACTAGGGGAAGGATCCTGGCTTTGTCGAGGTGCCTACCAGCACGGCTGTCAAAGCCTCATTGAAGGGCAGGAGGGGCTCACAGTTCGTATGAAAAGCATTCACAACTTCAGTGAGCACATTAGTTTTGACCTCTGTGGTTGCCAAGATGAGGTCTAGGACTTCCCCCTACCTCATGATCACAGTGGAAAATCATGCAGAGTCCTCTGTTGGTAGAGCCAAGATAGATGAGAACAGATGTCTAGGAACAATGTCTAGGAAGGTATCTAGACCACTGGCACCCTGTAGGCCTCCAAAAATGTCTCCATCATCGTGATAAGCTCCAGCTTGATCATCTTCAGCGGCATAGTCCGGTTTTGAGTGAGCATAATGTCAGGGTCTAGGTGGATTCATTCACTCAGATCTATGTCCGGCATCAGTGACATTGAGCCTGGCGTCAGTAGTGACCAGTGGCTGCAGCCTTGATGTCGTAGATGGAGCCAGGCGTGGTGCCGACCTTGGACCCAGTGGAGTTGGCACCGAAGGCAGGGTTGGAGCCATTGGTGAGAGTGGATCCGAATGAGGGAACTGGCATTGGGTCGAGGTCCAATGGTGTAGTCAACACTGGGGAAGAATCCACCAGCAGGAACCCAATAGTCATCCACCTCAGATCCATAGGGCCTGAAGGCGCTCCAGAGGGACCTGGAGAGGCACCAAAACATTTGCTCATAGCCAAGCGAAGCTCATGGAGCTGTATGGCGTTGCCTTCATTTGTGTATTGGGTCAAGTGGAGGTGTCGGTTCAGGCTGCGGAAACTAACTTTGTGGCCTGGAGTTGCTTGTAGCGTCATACAACCCCCAAATGATGGGAATGGCCCAATGTATGGATTTTTTACGTTTTTCTGAGATTTCCTCAACTTACCTGAGCTTTTTGACTTTGCCGACGACCAGTCACCGAACGACTCCGGAAGCGGTTGTGACTTTGACCAAGACCTGTTCTTCGACTGCCTGAGTTCGGCAACAGCAAGTTTGGCCTCTCGATCATGAACATCCTTCCAATTTTGGCACAGCAGTAGCATGACTTCGAGTCATGTTTAGCACCATGACCGTCGACATGGGTGTCAATAACTGGCACTTGTTAATTACAGGCACAACATAATTTGAAACTTGTTGTTTTCGGGGTTGTTGTGCTGCACACCATAATATTTGTGAGGGAAACGATCCTGTAAGGTAAGACAGGATTTGGAAGCTCTAGACCCCATAGGCAGGCACGAAAGGAAAGGAACGACATCAGCGTGCGGAGGTTGCGTATATATAGGAGACGTCTAGGAATATTCACAATGTGGGGAATCTGCAGTGAAAGTTTCAATCAGAAAGGAATTTTAGGACAGCCTTTTTCACCCATCGAGTACTGTTGTTGCACTGGCTGTGGACATTTTGCTAACAGGGTTGCCTATCAGCATGTCATTTTTTTAATGTATACACTTTAAAATGTAGTGCCTCATCTCATTCTCGTACTCACACATTAGTATTTGATTAATTCTGAGAGACTCTTACCACTGCACTCTCTCTCTTTGTACTCAACTCCCCAACCTGCTTGTCCTTTGCACCCCGATGCTTCCCTGCCTATTCCCGTCATGCTCAGTTTTTGTTTAGGCAAACGATTATATCAGTCTAGGAGAAATACAAATGTGCTAAAAGCACATCTGAAAGCAGTCAACGCATACTGCTTCAAAAATAATGAAGATGAAAAAAGATTATGATCTTTAAGAAGGCAAGCTAAACTAGGCCATGTTGCGCACTCCTCTTTGCTGTAGGGCAGTGGGAACAGTTTGAAACCATGCTGCCATTAACCAAAGATGGATCTGCAGATTTAAAATGTGGCTAAAAAAGCAAAACCAGCTACAGTAGTAATTGCAAGATTTCTAAGAAAGACTACCCGCCAGATTGCCACAATCATTTGGTTAAAGCAGTGAGGATTCTGCCCCGTGAAGCCGAATTCTAGAGTATGGATCTATCTTCTAGACGGTTAACTAGTATCTTCAAAAGGAAGAGTTGGCAATACCTGCCACTTCTTTCACAACGTTTAAAAACAGTGGTATAATTTGGCTATATTACAGGAGCTATATCGCATGACAAAAACAATGCATCCACTACCTCAGTCTATCCAGTACATTGCATGGTAATTTTAGGTACGTAGATTTAAGAATAGTAATTTATACTTACCAAAACAAAATAATGGTGTAATATTTTTGATAGTTTTGCTTTCAATATAGTCTTACAACAAGAACTAATATAGGGTCATATGTACTAGAACCTGGAGGAGCGCGGCGTTACGCCAAAATTGTTAACGCCGTGCACTATCAGTTTCCTTGTGTGCCATGCCCACCAACACTGCCTTTGACATGAGTAAGTCACCCTTCTAAGCTGGTCTTACAGCCCTAATGGCAGGGTGCACCATCCCACAGGTGAGGGCACAGATGCATGAGCAACATGCCCCTACAGTGCCTGTGCCATTCAGAGACATTGTTAGTGCAGTGGAGCCATTTAGAGTAGATGAGCTGGCAGTTTGTCAACACGAACTCCACAGCTCCATGATGGCTTTGCTGAAGTTTGGTATCAAACTTCCCAGCCCATTAAACCCACACTGATGCCAGTGCTGGATTTAATGGAAAATGCACACAGAGGCCAGATGTCCCCTGAAAAATGGCCAACTCTGGTGTGGTTCTTGACTGGCATCCAGCCCTCTGCCACCACCAGACAGGTTTCTGGACCCCTGGGTACGGAGCCCCCCGTTCTCTGGGTCTGGAAACAAAGCACACTCTGGGCAGAGGTGTCATGCCTCCTCCCCCTGGATGGGCAGGGTCCCCGAAGAGGGAGCTTCACAGGGCTGCCGCCTTTATTAGCTACCCCCAGCCCTTTGCTGCTATCAGCAACTGGCTCCCACCGGTTCTGGTCTCCATTTTTGTCATGAGAACCATGGGAAAACGTAGGTAGGAAAGGAGATGTGCCCACCTTTGCCAACCCCACCCCTCAGGGGTGGGAGGCGAGGTGAAGCCCACATTTCAGTCCCTGCCATCTTGTAGATGGGGGGACCCCTCCTATCAGGAAGAGGCTTATGCCCCCCTCCCACTGGAGGGTGGCATACTAGGGGGGGTAGACACTGCAGGGAAGGGACCCATTGGTCCCAACCTGTACACCCTTGTAACACCCCTAAATCTAGTATTTAAGGGCACCCCTGAACCTTGCTTCTTCAGATTTGACGTGACAAGAAGAAGAGGGACCAAAGAGCCGTGCTGCAGAAGAGGAGGACGACAACTGCTTTGGTCCCAGCCCAACCGGCCTGTCTCTTGCTCCAGACCCCTACAAGCTGAACACAGCATGTTCTGCAGCCAGTAGCCTCCAAGAACCCCAGAGACCTGTCCTGCCATCCCAAAGAACTCAGATCTACAGTGCACACTGGATTTGTCCAACACCAACCCAAGCCAGGACTCCAGATCCAGCCGGGTCTGCGAGTCCCCACCACTCTGCACCGAATGCCCATGGCCCGAGTTGCCCAACACCCCAACACACAAGGTCCCCGTGGCACTTTTGACCTGCGACCCAGCATTGTACGACCTACACTGACCTCAACGGCTACAACCTCATCCTGAAGGGCCCCCCCCCCCCCAACATGACCGGAACCGGTGAGATGAACCTGATAAAAATGGACACCCCTGCACCAGCGGCCCCTGAGTCCTGAGGTGCCCGACTGACGGGGTCCAGCAACTCTTCAGTTTCATCCTTCAGTCATTGGTTCCCTTCATCCAGTCTTCTGGCTCCAGCCTGCAGTGTTTTTCCGCAACCGACATCCTCCATAGAGAAGCAATGGGCTCACGACACCTCCTGAGCACCCTGCACCTGGCCACCCTTGCGCCGCTGGTGGTGTGGACTTGGTGCCAGTCTGGGACCCCCGTTGCCCTTACCTTGACCCTAGGAGCTTGGCTCCAGAGACCTAGTGGCCTGCCTGTGATCAATCCCCAACCGAGGTGCCCCCTAGCCCAATTGGCTAACATTGGCACTCTTCACCTGGCCGCCCTAGTGCCACTGGTGATGCACCTTGAGTGTCACCCTGAACCTTGGTTCAACTCCCCAAAACTTCAATCCTAAAACTGTTTACTTACCTGTAAGCTTAACCCTTCGTTTTTCTCCATAGGACTGAATGGCGGGTTTTGTATTGAACTGTCTTATACTGCAACAAAAGTAACGTAGTGCCTTTGCAAGAGTTAACCTGTTTATCAATTTTCTGTGTTGCTTAAACTTTGTTAGGAGTGTGTTTCATGCTAAACTAGAAA
Source organism: Calotriton arnoldi (assembly GCA_963921515.1). Taxonomy (NCBI): domain Eukaryota; kingdom Metazoa; phylum Chordata; class Amphibia; order Caudata; family Salamandridae; genus Calotriton; species Calotriton arnoldi. Next base: position 785,636 of record CAWUFW010003586.1, read on the forward strand.
AGTAATCACGAAGTAATCCAAAAGTAATCTAAAAGTAATTTCAAGTGTTTTTGAACAGTCTGCAAATCATTTTCTCAACTGCAAAAGTAATCTCAATGCTCCTGCAAAACCAGTGTTCACTGTATTTGAAGAAGTAACATTGTATGAAAAGTTTTAACTTACCTGCTACTAAGTAAATCTTGGTTCTAGAAATAAAACAACAAAATAACTTTTCATACAAAACAGTTGGTCTGGATTCAGTCTTTGAGTGCATGACGACATTTTTTGCCTGAGTGTGTACAACAAATGCTTAACACTGCCCTCTGATAAGCCTGACTGCTCAACCACATTTACACAAAAGAGAGTAAGGCATTATTTACTTTAGCCTCTGCTATACCTCTGGGGATCCACTGGACTCTGTGCACACTATACCTTATTTTAGTATAGTATAACCAGAGCCAGCTTCCTACAACAGGGCACTGACAATAACAGTTAATGGGGAGTTTTTACAGAAGTGGTGATATAGAGTGTCTGATGCACATTGCAATATCCTAGATTTACGCCTGAGGGAGAATGTGCTGAGAAAACTTCCCAAAGCAGACACATTGATACAGGTAACATGTTCTCCTTTTATACATCTCAATCAGGTATGGTGATAGCATCACCACTGTTACGTTCTTTTTTTCCTTCATCTTGGTTGTCACCTGCAATATTTCTGCAACTGTATTGTTTGATTTTTTCTTTGAGTCTCTTTTCAATAATTCTTCAGCAAAGTTGTGTAAAGTAACTAACATCAAGAACTTCTGAACCTTTCACCATCTCTCTGCAGGTGATGGAGAAGACGATGAGACAGAAGAAAGTGCAGGAGATGCAGCCACTCAAGTCAAGCCTGTTCTGTCCAAGGCTGAGCGGAGTCATATCATCGTCTGGCAGGTCTCCTACATCCCAGAGTAAGATTCTACTCCTCTTCAGTGAAACTTCCTCAACCCAAATCTCCTGAATGCCAAGACCTACTTATCTGACCTCCTGCATTAATCCTACAAAAGGAAATCCACCCTGGTGGGGTAAAGAACGCGCACCAACTCCTGCATCAGACTGATCTCCTGTGACTTTACAGCTTTCATCTTGGGCTTTCGCATAGCTCTCAATCCTGATGCCGACACCCAGACATGGACCTTCAATTCACTATGCGCTTCATTTGGTGATGCTACAGAAAGGGGCCTCTTGGCTGAGCACTATGCGTTTCATCCAAAAGCCCTTGAGGATGGTGCCCACAGAATGATCTTAACAGCATTCTTTCCCCTGAAGAGCTGTGGGTACATCTCAGAGACTGAGATGAGGGGTCATTGTTCATTAATCCACTCTGTCCACTGGCATTGTGATACCAGTGCTACAAAGACAGATTGCTGCAGAAAGAAGGATAGACTTCAACACCCTTTCAGGATTTCTAATAGGAAGTGAAAGAATGCAAGACTCTGTATATGGTGGTCAGGGGGCAGGAGTGTGACCGGACAGAGGGTTGGACTGACCTTTGAAAGCTATTCAGTTTGGTGTTGCTGTACAAATGTGGCCTGTTGAGAAAGCAACTGTCTAACTTCTTGAGAGCTGCAGAGCGGTGCAGTACAGCCTAAACGTTCTCAATGATTTGCTTGTGGTCTGGAGGCGAGAGGGGTAGCCCGCTGTGGAGTTGTAGCTCCGATGGTATTGATTTGAATGCTGTGAAACTACAGCTTATACACAAACCCTGTTGCTGCTCCCTATTTGCATGCCACTTAATCTCTCTCTAGTTTACCCGATACTCAGAGCTCAGTTAGGGTTATTTCAGAACACTGGATGTTGTCATCGATGTCTGCAGGATGTTTGTACTGTGATTTGTGCCCATTCTCAGAGAAGGAGACACCTATTCTCAAGTGAAGTGGGGCAATATAGTTATTTCCCACAGTGGTGCTCTATGCACCAAAACTGGGAATAATAACTGCAGTTTTATCCCACTGTCTCCTATCAAAGTAATATAGACAAGCAGAAAAAACACCTCCTAAAAAAGGGATATTTATTAAACAACAAATCTTCGGGCCATGACTGCAAGACACTGGTTGCCAGTGGGTGGAGGATAGCGTATCCACATTCTGTACACTATAAGAAGCACAGAGAAGCAGACCTTTGAGAGGGATTAGTGCAGCAATTAACTGCATCCATTCATGCCAGAAGTGTATTATTTTAATCACCTAAGAACAGCAGCTATAGCAGGAAAAAACATCGCTTTTTCAAGGAAGAAGTACTGGCTATCAGTGCTGGGGTGCTTGACCCTCAAGGGTTCTTAGCTGCCCAAAAAAACAAACCAAAAGCAAACTGTACAAACACGTAGGAAAGCACTCTTTGTTAAAGACAAAATCATATCGTCATCACAAATAGTCCATTCTATTTAGGGAAGATTCATTCTATGGCATTATATCTTCAAAGTCAAGAAGGACTTCATAAATCTTCATTTGTAGCAAAGCAATTTTCTTTATTCAGATTGATAAAATTTCTCTAAAAGAACATCTCAGCCAGTCAACGTGTTTCGTTCCTGTGCGGAGCTTCATCAGGGCTGAAAAGACGATACACCTACTTTAAAAATAAATATCTACAATAGCTACATTTAAAAAAATAAACAGATTGATCCAAATTTTGTTCCAAAAATTATTACTAATCACAAGATAGTCACATGACATCTTTCCTAAAAACTATTAGTTGTTATAGTTTAATACAGATTGCTGCAGATACTTATATCATATTGGCAGAGGTCTTCAGAACCCACTATTCTTATAGTATACATCCCTGATATTACCCTGATAATTACCTATGTGAAGGGTATGCTTTTGAAAGTAGCGAGATGCAAACAAAAAAACAGTACCTCAATCAATTGCTTTCACAATCATTAATTTGGAGTCTGTGATTCAATATTGCAATGACTAGCCAATGTATACCATCAATTATAACCCAGTATTCATATAGTCTCTGTATGATGCAATAATTATGAAAGAGGAAAAAGGGATAGAAACAGATGTATTCAGTGGTCTCAGAAAAAATTCTCAAACAAACATAGTATGTTTCACATCATCCATTAATTCAGTACTCACTAATCTAGTTGGGTCAATAGTATATTACTTGGGGAATATGAAACAAATCAACATTGTGAAATCAGACATACATACATGCACAAACATTATTATGGCAAAATTATGAGATGGAATTTGCGTGTGCAAATATCCACAAAGACTAGATACATTTAGAAGATTAGAACGCCTTTTGTTATTCTATTTTTTTTGTCATAACAGTTCCAAGATGGCACTGAGTGGGTGGAACAACCATGCATAACTTGTGGGTTGTGAATGGAAGACAAAAAAAATGGTTATGCTCACACACATGAGTTTTAGATCTCTGCAGTCTAGAATTAATCTTTTGTAATTGGATATTGAGGGTAGTTGTTGACCAGGGTGCAAATCCAATGACACTACAAATTAATGATTTTGAAAGCAACTGATTGAGGTAATGTTTTTGTTTGCAACTAACTACTTTCGAAAGCATACTTTTTACATGGACAAATACCTGGGTAATATCAGGACATGTACACTATAAGAATAGTGGGTTCTGAATACCTCTGCTAACATGATAGAGGTATCTGCAGCAATCTGTATAAAACTAGATCAGTTTTTAGGAAAGAAGTTATATGACTATTCTATGATATGTAACAATTTTAGTAACTAAAGATGGTTTAACCTCGTTTTTTTTAAATTGTAACTATTGTATATATATGTTTTTAAAGTATATATATATATATCACCTTTTCAGCCCTGATGTTCTGCACAGAAACGAAATGCTTTGGATGGATGATCAGAGACGTTCTTTTAAAGAAGTTTTGTCAATTTGAATAAAGAAAATTATTTTGCTGGCAATGAAGATTTATGACCTTCTTTACTTCGTATTTATTTCTTAGAAATGCTGTACAGCGAGATCCAGACCCACTAAGGTACCAGAGCACTTTACATAGGAGCATAAGGTTCCCTAAGATACAGTTTAAATTGGACAAGCTGTACAATAAAGAGCCTAATAAAGTTGCAAAATAGATTGAAAATATATGCTATACGGGTAGGTGTTCCTAAATACTTAGAATGGAAACTCAGGCTTGCTGGGATCCAAACTATAATGAATCGGAAGTTTAAGTTTCAAAACCAGTAGCACCACTAACACCATCTTGAGGTCAGCCAAGACATGAATCGATAATTCAGTATAAAATAGCTTTTAGTCCGCCTGTCTTGTCTGTTATCACACAGGGACCACATGCAGCTGGAATTTATTTTTCACCCTTGTTTACATGGAATTAGAGTTCATACCATCCAAAACCCTTTTAATGAGAAAAGGCACCCCACAGACTAAATTCTAGGCGCAAGAAGAGCCCTATGCACTTTTTGCAATGAAGATTTGTAAGGCTGCTTCCTGTACGCTACTGTAAAGATATTGTAAACTTTTGTAAAGAATGTTATGTCCTAGGGCTCTACAAGATGGTACTACCGTGGTCCCTTTATCAATTCTACATAATTCTGTTTTTAAGGCACTGGTTATGATTCCTTCTCATCCATTAAAAAGTCACTTACACCACAAACAAATCACCTAATCAGATCAACCACAATATGAAACAACAATAAGGGAAGGTGCATTCCTATGTTAGCGAAGGGCAAATTATTGTGATATTGTTGGCTACTCAACAGATCAGTAATAGAGGTAAGATGGTGGGCATCCTGGGAACTTTCACGGAGCCACTAGGGTCTGTTGTATGTAGTGCCTTTTAATAATGCTGGAAGGGTCAAATCTCACATGTGAAGTATGCAAGTACATAAATCTGGAGGACTAATGTAATTTGGAAACAAAAAGTGTTCCTTGCTATTCTGACAGTTCTATTTGCCATTTCCAAAAATAAAGCCACACTTCAACCACTGATCACCTTAGATGGTGCCCTCAAGCACATCAAAGTATCTGCCATTAGGTATGCCGAGACGTCCACTACGATCAGAGCTCCTCAGTTATTCTATGCTTTCTACGCCTCTTCCTGTTTATCCGATACTTGTTGTCACCACTAAACTGCAGTCTGGAATAATATTTGTTAAGTCACATCTAGGAGCCCTGGGGTCTTATAGAGAGTACAAGACTATCAGGATAAAAAGTGGATTTATCTTCCTAGAAATACCTTCATGTATATACATTATTTTTTATTTAAAGTTCTTTGAAAATGAAAAAAAAATACTATGAAACTAGGCATCCTTTGTCACTTTACTCCTGTACTCTCAGTGGGACCCCCAAGCACAGCCATAAAGTTCAGAGGCTCATACGGGAGAGAGCAGTCACAGTGCTGAGCAGCTCTTGCGAACAGGACCCACACAAACTATTCTGCCATCAACAAATATCCACTTTTGATCCACACAACTAGGAAAATTATGTTTTCTTAATTAACACAAATGAAAAATATATTTAAAAAATGAAAAATATTTACAAAAAGATTATAGTTTGACAAAACAATAATCAAAAAAACATTAAAAACACTGAAAAACAACATTAATTAAAAGTGACACTTTCACCTCAAGCTATTGTTTACATCCTCTTAAGACTTTTGTTTCAAAACACTGGAAATAAACTATCTTTAGCTATGCGCTTTCTTAGTCAGGGAAAGTGGGCTAACATAGCGTTTAGTGTGTCTATGCAGTAGAGGCCCACACATGCGCAATCAATGTGCTGCCGTGGAGTGACATCGAAAGGTAAGATGTCATCTTGGAAAACTCTACTCTGAGCAGTTTAGTTTATCAGTATGCTCATCTAAAGTTGTGTGATAAGGTAAGCCTCTTTCAAGGGTATTTTAAGTCCTCTCTTTTAAAAAAAAAATCCAGTATAAAATGAGCAGGATATTTTTCGGAGCTACTTTAGCTTCAAAGCCCTGCAGAGTACACCATGCTTCAAGGTGCCAATGGTCAAAGCAAACAAAAGAAATAAGTTCTCAAAACAAATCTTTAACTAACTTGGTGACATCTGTATTATGTTCTAGCCATCCAGGTCATACTAACCCAGTGCTTAATTTGAGCCTGTGGTTTCCAGTGCTCGCCGCCGGCACTAATTGGTTTCCGGTGCTCGCCACTGGTGTTTAATTGTCATCACCACACTTATGATACTCTGCCACATGGTGTCCTGCTCATCTAATATAGAGATGAGCAGAACAACGGTTATTTATTAATACAATATACATTAAAAAAAATACTAATACCTGCCTCCCCAGCCATTCCTTTAGCTTTGGAGACATGGAATAATCTGAACTGTCGCACTTGCAGGCGACAGAGGTGGTTAGTAGTTGTTTTGGTACTGTCATTCGCAGCGATGACAGGGCAATGGGTGGTGCAAGCTGCAGGGCCTGCTGGCCAGGGCCCTGGCACTTATTTGACAAATTAAGCACTGTCCTAACCCAGTGGCATATCTTGATTTTGTCCGTTTAGAATGAGAAGTTTTTGTTAGTAAAAAGGTTGAGAGCTGCAATTCTGCATACACGATAATGTTTTTAAAACCTAATTCCAAAAATACCATGAAACATATCTTGTAGAACTATTTATGAACATGGTGGTGTAGGAAAAATTAATTCATGTTGAAACACAAAGAAAACCTAATAAGCAATTGTTTGTGCAACAGGTTTGTCTTTATCCAAGCACGTATAGATATGTATAAAGAAATTTAAAAAGGCAACATAATCACCTAAACACAGTTGTGAAGTTGGAGACAATCATGATCTCCCTTACTTCTAAAAGCTTTTTTCCTCAGTCCCATGAACCATGTTTAATTGTACCTGTGTTTTGGTGTGTTACAATAGGAAATCAGTATGAACAAAAGCTTTGAAAGAGAAGGTGAATTTGAGAGAGGAAGATAACGCACACCTTACGGTAGGTGGTACATATGAGAAGGCATTTTATCAAGTTTGGCACCTTAGATCCAAGACAGATGATCTTAGACAAATCGGTGTTAAGACAAGAAAGAATAAGATAGCAAACCAGCACAACTGATGTACAAACCAGAAAAGAATACTTGGTTTGCAGTTAATGACACAATGAAATAACACTACTGTTAGATGGGTGAAATAACCAGAACAGGAACATATTGCAAAAAAGCAGGTATGAGGTTATTGGGATGTGGGACTCGATATTTTACAGCCTTGGCTTCCCCGTGGTTGTGTTTGTCCCTAGAGAAAGCTTAGCAAAGTATTGTATGGTTCTGGATTGAAAAGAAGGCAGCAGCACGACTTCCAAGACCAACTCCTTGGCCAAAACCTATAACTCTGCCTTCAGCTGAATGTGGAACAGCTTGGAAAAACTGTGCCCCTCCCTGTGGCTGACAATATATCATTACCTCCATGGGCAAAAAAAGGGAAAATGATTGGTGCAATTCACAGCATTTGGACGGGAAAGTCTGAGCTTTTCCTGCATCATCCTCCAAGCTTACAGACAGGATACTTTTCCTAGCCAAAGATAGCTTTGAGAGAGCAGTTAGTAACATTTACCAGCATGCGGAGGAAAACGTACTGCAAACTACAAGATGAGTGATGGCGGGCAAGCATGTAAATGGGGGGGAATGATGAACAGTAGAGTGGGCACTGTTGCTTCTTCGAATAGGTCTGGTCGTTGTAAACTGTACTGATCTACACCTGTCAAGACTAGACTTTACCCAGCTGTGCACCTAAGGGTTAGAAAGCCTCCTACATGATAGTTATAGTTTAATGACTGAAACCTGAGGCCAGGGTGTTACAGTCAGGTAGAACACCAGAGCCTGCCCCCGACAGGCAGAATTGATAGCATCACCTTGCCTCCAAGACATCAGTGCCTTGCCTCCTATCATGAACCATTCTGGGGCTTTGGAGTCCTGTAAATGGTATTTATTTAAAAATGACGACATGCTCCAAATAACTTCTAAAGTATTGTACGGTGCTTGACTACCCAATGTGAATCCAGCACTTTGGTTCCATGGAGGCTCAAGTAATCAAAATGCACTGGTTGTTAAATGAGGCAGGTAGGGTGTGTTACTTGGTCTTTCCTCCACCGGCCCAACTCTGCCTTGACGACTCAACTCTTGAACACCATCTGAGGCAACAGTAATTCTGAAAGAATTCTTCAAGACTGAGTTTGTTTTTTTGTTCACCGGTGCTCTTAGTGACAGTGCTCCAAGAATCTCCGGGTCTAAGCCTACGTAACCATCTTACAGCAACCATTCTTCAATTTAACAAGCACATTCCCACCAGTCCTCTGTCCTGTTATGCATTGCCAGCAAGATGAAAGCTGGTCGGCTTACTTCCTCCTGCCCCCAAAACTGTGATGTATGTAAGTACATTGTATGTTAAAACACGATTCTTCAAAGCGTCTTTTCAAGGCCTGTAAACTGCGCTCTGTGTTTAAATTTGAAGATGGCATATGTAAAGAGACTGCTATGTGAATACTCTCTTGCTTTTACCGCTCCATGCTATGTAATACAGGAAATCATGCAACTGTTCTGTATGTAATAAACGCATCAACATTCTGAGCAGAGTGTGTGTGTCTTGGATGTGCATGCAGGTTTGCAGGGCATGATTTCTATGAGGGGGTGGTTGATACCTTTGCAATCTGTAGACACCACTCTCCATCTGTGCAGTGTAAGCAGCCTGGTCTCACCAGATGTGGAAAATTAGTCCATGGGGATTCAGGTGGGTGCACGTTTTTAAATACATGCAATAAAAGTTTGCATAAAACTCGATAAGTTCTAGAAATGACATAACTTTAAATATGTCTTGTGGTTGGGGTGTATTCAAAATGGACGTCAATAATGTTTCCTTACGGTTGATTCTCTCACTGTGTATTTCGTGCCACAAATAATCTGCTGCCTATCTTCTGAACTTGCGTTTGTCTAATTTGAGTATCAATCATTTATCCCTCAACATCTTTGAAACCTTCCTTAACTTGCAGCCATCTTCTTGCATACCTTCTATCCTATCAACGCATTGTCCTGGAACACCCAATAGCAGCCGATGCATGATTCCCAGGAATACTGACGCTGTTGACACTAGGGCCCTGCTTACAAGTTGGGTGGTTAATACTGCCCTGTTTACGCACGGGACAGAATTACAAGTTTGGTTTTATTTAACGCATCAGATAATTACCAGTTGCGTTAAATAACCAACATAAATTTTGGCAGGTCAAACCCTGTCGAAATGTGACCGTGGAAATATGTACGATACTTACCGCACACCCTGTGGATTTTGGTGTGTTAAAAACCAAAATCTGAATGTTATTACCCAATAATTCATAATAGGCGCAATTTATCGCACCCAATAAATAACGAACCCCAGGGTACTGTTATTTACCAAGTGCGATAAATAGCACCTTTACTTGGAATCAGGCCCTGAGTGAGCAGAATTCTGCTGCGCCGATCGAGAGCTCCCAGAGTCACCTGAACCAAGCTGACAGTTGTACAGCTGTTGAGCAGACTCAGAATAGTGTTGTAACTTCAACAGACTGTGAGGAAGTCGACCCTCGAGGCAGGGCTCAAGTCCTAAAAAAAGAAGGGGTGGGGGCTCACCAAGTCAGGCATGGGTGTGACATCACGCATTACATTACAGGAAAAGACATTACTGTGTGTGACATCACAGGAAGTGACACCACGGTACGTGACACTGCATGTGGCATCACAACCCATGACCTCACAGGAAGTGACATCAGATCTTAAGACCTCACATATAGGGCTATCATGAGTACTTTTGAGTGTATTACAATATTTAACAAATTAGATTTTGCATTGAAGTTGAGCCAAAATATTGACACAGCCCAGATGCAAAATCTATGTAACACGCAGGTGACAGATTTTTATTTTATTGAAATGGGTAAGTGGGTTACTGCTGTTAAAGCAGAGATCCTTTTGTTACTTGCAGTTCACAAATTGTAATCCTTTGATATAGCACAGAGAAGTATGAAGGACATGTGGCTACCACACCTTGTAACCCTCACGGTCCTATGTAACACATCCCTTAAATTGATGTATACACATGATTTAATGTCAATGTATAATCTGTACGAGTGATGTAAAGTGCCCTGACAACCTGCATTGGGATGAGTAGTGGCCAATGAAGGGTGTCAGAGCACTTTACATTACGCTTTACATTAAAGGTACATAAATAACAATTTAAATACCACTATTTTGTTTTTTGTTTTTAGAGCACTTTAGAACTATAGTAGTGCTAAAGCGCTATAAAAGAAATAAAACAAAAAAGTGGTATTTAAATAGTTATTTGTGTAAATACTGGGGAGACCAACACATTTGGCATTCTTAAAGTGCATGCATATATATCTCTAATATACAGTGACTGAACAAAGTCAAAAGCATTTCTCTCTTAAGTACCTGTGAAGTGATAAGATGTTACTCTTTGTTTCCCCTCCATTGCATCTAGGTGCGAGGCTCCCCATAGATCCCAGCCAGGAAACTCCAACAAAAAGAGGCCTAATGGCCAGTTAACTTCAGCTTTTGTTATGGGCCCAGCTTGAATCGGATAAGCCCCTTCCCGTTGCTGCTCGGAACAAAGGCAGTCAACGTGCAGGCGCTGTCAGAAAATGACACCAGGACAAGTTCAGCCTATTTCTGTGAATTCCGGGAGAAGTAGGAAAGGAACATGGCACTCCCCTGGCAGCAGCCAGCTTTGCAGCAGGGTAGACGGCGTCTACCCTCTGACCATAGTGGGTAGTCGGCGTCTCCCCTCGACTCGAGCTCTGCTTCGAGGTAATTAAGTTCGTCGTTGCCAGCGTGTAAAATAATATTCAAGTGGGTACGCGTATTTATTCAATTCCAGTCGAATATGAAAGACCCCATCTGAAACACGGGTCCCCGTCTTCCACTGCCCCATTGCATTCCAACATTAAAGCCGATGCTTTCTCTGGAATGGTGAGGTGGCCGAGAACTACACGAGGAGAGGAAGGCATCACACCATCCTGGCCCACCAGGCTAGTGCTACTGCATGTGATTCGGCTTTGTATAGTGCTGTATTGCCTGGCACGCCTGTGAGGATTGTATACCTTCTTACGCTTGTATCGAGGATTCCAATACAGACTACTAACTGTTTAGGTGGACCAACAGTACTGCTGTCACGGTTACTACTTCAATCACGGGACCACTACTCTGGGGCTCACCGTAGATGAGAAAAAAAAGTGACAAAATATGTTGTGTATCATTTTTTCATTGCTTTTTACTGTGTTTAAAACTTTTTAAAAGTTGGTGTATTTTGCCATGCTCCCAATCTTAAGACTCAGTTACCCTGGTGATGGGAGATTGTGGGTCTGCCTGCACTGGCTGTCGCCCCCACTCTTTTGCTTGTGGGTCTAGGAGCCTGGCTCCCTTTCCAGCTTGCTGTGGTGCAGTAATACTGGCACTTTATTCTTCAGCCAATACCCTACTATGCATCACGCATAAAACTGTTAAGGTGAGTTACTGCTGCTGTTTGTTGTGGTTACCAGCAGAAAGGAATCAACCATTTTGTATAGTTCTTTGAAACTGATCTTTGGCCCACCGACTGACCTTGGCTGGGACTGGGAGTATGTCTTTTAAATGGCAAACATGTTCACAATGCATTTGAGTGACGCGCCAAGCAAACTCTCTCCCCTTTTGAAGACTTCACCCCACCTGCTGTGAGACTTCACCCCACCTGCTGTGTGCAGTTCTTCAGCCTCCCACCCTGAGGCTCCATGGGAGTGGCTCCCCTACCTGAAGGGCTCCAAGAGGGAAGAGCAGAAACAGTCCTAGGAGGTGAGGCCACCTCATGTTTACCTTTATTAAGCATGACTTGTCGATGGATCATCTTAATGGAAGTACAGGAAGTTCGGACTCGTACGGTGTCTATTTCGTTTTTTAGCAGTCAGTGGGAATCGAACAAACTATGGTTAGAGGCAAATCCAAGCATTCTTTCTGTGGGTTGCCTGCAAGGAAGCAGCTAGCTGGTTGCATATTCCCTCTTCACTGCTTCCTTCCAAAGATCTCAAGAAGTTTCAACTCTGGTATAACATGTTTTCCAGCTCTGGCTTTATAGGCCAAATCGCTTCGTGTTTTGGTACATATAGTTTTATGTTTTTCAGAATGTAGGACCAAAACTTTCAGAAGATAAATGAAGTGTGCTAAAATGCCAGATCCGGTTAGCATCTCGCATGTGACGTGGGGCCACAGTGTCTCCCAAAGGTAATGTTTTGGGGTCCAAAGAAAGAGATCCTACCATATGACATACTTGTAAAAAAGTGACACAAACGGTAGGTGAGAGCAGTCTATTCTCAAATCAAAAACGTCATATTTTTGATCATGGTTCCAAGAACTGACTGCTATTATGACATAATAGCCAGTTACTTCCATATACTCAATTTCTGCAAGTGCACAATAGAGAAAGTTAAATCTCTCTAGATTTTCCAACCAATATGAGTGGTCACTGTCCTGCTAAAATGTGCATAAATGACTAGCACTATCCCACACCTTAGTTTGTCCATTCGAATGTACTTTTTTGCCAGACAGTAATAATAATGGAGTCCTGCAGACCTTGAGTCAATAGTCATCATTAGATAAAACTGTGTGAACGTGATTGATATTGAAGTTCCCGATCATGTACTAAGTGTAGAAAAAGAACTATAGACCATGCCTGAGGTGCTGGTGTATGCCCCGTCTTCGTCAACTACCTATGTTCATCTTTGCGCCTGCACTTGTAAAAAAGCGAGCTCTTCTCTTCGATAAGATCACCATCTGTGTTTCTCAGCACCACACCCCTGCTGCTTCCCTTCCTGATGCCTATCCAAAGGATACCCTGTACTGACAAGCACAGAGGCCAAGTAGAATAAGGAATTACAACTCATTTTTGTTTCTATGCACTTTTTTTTTTATTACAAAGCAGATTGACAGAACTATAAAAGATACGCGTGAGCTGCACTGTAAACAATCACTCCTGAGTAACAGCAGATTTTACGTTTCCCAATTGTAAAAAGTGTATCAATTGCTCTGCTTCTGTAACCACTTCTACGCTCTAGAGAAAGACCCTGCAGTGGAGCTACCACTTAGCAGCAGTCCAAGATGGACGGAGGCACACAGCGCAGTGACACTACCCGGCCTTGGAGTCCCATGGAGAGGTCAGGCGGTAAAGAGGCATCATTCATGTCTGTGGAGTCTGGAAACCTTCAGCTCGTTTCCGCTGGTTGGAAGAGGACAAATATATCCCATTGAAATGACAAATCAAGTATTATTTACTACATACATCATCCCCCAGACTCCTATGGGTGGAACTTTCTTTTCAGGTCTACCCTGCAGACATAGCATGCGGTACAGTGTAACTAAGAAGGAAAATGATGGTCTTAGTAGTCTTACTGCGCATGATATCAGAGGACTCCTTGTTGCTTATGTGAAGCACAAGGAGGCCAGGGTTGGATTTTACATTCAACGATATGCAATAAAAAAAAATATTCCTCATGATCATACACAAAAAATACAACCCCATGATGCAGTCCTTAGTCAAAGGATTTCATCTTGGAATCCAGGCATGAAAAGAAACAGAGATCGCAAATATCGAATGGCTAAGGCTCAAATTGTTTGCATTATTTTGTAGTCTAGTTTTTTTTTTAACAAATGCAGCTAACACTCTATTTCATGTCCTCCTGCCAAAGAGATCCTCATAAAGCAGTGCCTCTCAGCGCCGTACAGCAACCTACACCTACGTAATGCAGGCACTAGATGATTACTCTCCACTTGAGTACCCCCTTGTCGCTCAGTGTCGCTGCCACCACTCCAATCACTCGGCCTATTCATAGATCCACTGCTGGGCACAATCTTCCCAACAGACCAGCTCTTCCGGCTTGAACCACAGACTGATTTCCTTTCTTGCACTTTCTGTTGAGTCGCTCCCATGAATCACGTTCCTGCAAGATGAAATGAGGAAGGAGGTAAGGAACGAGGCACTTTGGTAGATTTTTAAACAGCAGTGTGTTCTGAAATCCGGGGATTGCATTGCTGTATGCTATCTTTCAGTTCCAAATCATTGCAACGTGTGTGGTTATGCAGATTAGCTCATCTACGTCTGCATTTGTAGCCAAGCCCATCAATCGCTGCGTCCATTCTCATACCCATGATCTCTGCACTCATCCCCAAATCGATCAACCTCTGCACACTTGCTAAAGCCCACCAACCTGCACACCTGCATTCAAGCCCATCAACCTCTGCACATGCATTCAAGCCCATCAATCTCTACCAGGATGATGGGCTTATATATCAGTGCGGGCCGTGCTCAGGCCCATCAATCTCTGCACGCCCCATTAACATCTGCACCCCTACCCAAATGAACCAATATCTGCCCCACGGCGAAGGCTACTGATCTCTGTACCTCACCCATACCTAAGGCTCGATCTCTGCAACCCAGTATCTGCTGCACCTGCCTTGGCGACCTCTCCCTAGTCAGTCAACGTCTGCACCTGATCCAGAGTCTTTCAACGTCTGCGCCTGCCAACAGGTACATCAACTCTGAACTCATTTCCTAGTAAATCATCTCTGCCCCTTTTCTATTGATCATAAACCTCTGTGCCTATCACTGTGTCCATTAATCTAAATGGAACCCATTTAACAGGAGATGGTATTCCAATTGATACTTCTAACCACAGATTCCTCACCCTTTGAATTCCTCCAGTTGACGTACTGGATTCAAACACATTTCCAGCAATCGCTCCTGTACACCGAAATATAAAGGCATTGGATACCGAGGCGACTCTTCCTCGCCTCCAGAGGTGATGGTGGGGAGTTGCTTACAGATACCACTTTTGCGTGCTGATGTCTGGTACTTTACTTTGTGCCTTTCAATGCAAATCAAGAACTCTGCTCTTAAATGTCTGTCTGTGTATTGGAGGCCTCCAAAATAATTTTGTTAGTGATATGTGCCCTGAAAACTACAGGTTTTAAGCTGTGCTGCACCTGCGGGATACAGAAGTCATATTGCTAGTTTGGACTCTTTTGCAGCTTTTCGAAAGCAATTGAAAACATGGCTCTTCGGATCCGTAATGGCAGGTTCTCTTTTTTCTTGAATTTAGCGGATGCTTCTTTCTGTTGCTTCCTAGCGCTTTGACACCTTGGCATAATGCGCTTTATAAGTTTCTTTCCAAGTCTATGATCAGGGAGCAGGAGGCGAAGTTTTACGTCACTTAGCATAACAAACTGAGCCGATCATGCTCTAAATCGTGGGTTGCTCCCCTCTAATTCCTGGTCTTGGTACAAGTATCAGTCCTCAGGTAAGTCTTAAGAAGGAGTCTTCCCACCACGCTTCTACTCCAGGGAGGGTTTGCATACCTGGCACTCAAAGGCCACAACTCCTTGCCAGTTATCCGATTCTGACTCCATTATAGAGCTGGAACAAGTGCTCACCAGCTATCCACAGCTCAGCAGAAGATAGAGGCCTTCATTGAGGCAATGCTGTAGTTCTTTCAGGCGATTCAGTGTCTCTTAAAGTGCCTTCGAACCTCACAGAACCATCCCAGACCCCAGCTGGACTTCCACCTGTGTGGACTTTCCCAGCACCAACTGACCCTGTTCAGCATTTGGCCATGCCTCCACTTCTTTTCTGGAGGCCATGTCTATTATGATCAGGCCAACACTGGCTCTGGCTTCAGAAATCCTAGTCTCAGAGCTGAAGCACAGTATGGACACGTCGGCCAATGTCTCACTATGAGATCACTAAGGCACAGCCAGTGGTATGGGAAGGTTCTCCAGCAGTTTCTCTACAACAGTGTAGGTACCTTCAGCATCTAGATACCTTGTTAGGCTCATACTCAGATGTCTTGGAAATTCATGATGCTTCACATAAAGTAGAGGCGATGAAGAGGCAGACGATTTGCCCACTCATTATAACAATGATGGATTTTGTCTAAACCTCCCAAAAGTAGGTGGTCTTTAGCACTCACCAGAAATGCAATTGGCCTCCACATTCGGAGACCCCATCCCCCCCCAAACAAGGAAAGAGGGCAGCTGAGTATAACTGCCTACTGTTGAAACTAAAGCTAATTAGACAACTGAACGAATAGCAGTCGTTACATCGCATAGAAATACCACGCATGCCTTTACAACGCGGTTATTACTACGCGATGTCAATTACAACGAGTACCATTACAACGCAAAATTTTACCACGACTATACCTTTACCACGCATGCCATTTCAACGCCAAGGCATGCGTGGTAAAGGTATACTCGTGGTAAACGTTTGCAAGGTAAGTGACTCCAACCTACCCTAATCCCTAATGTAGTTCCACTGCACGAGCCTCTCCCTACAATAACACTACACTACCCTGCACAACCCCCGACACTACACTAATTCCCCGACCCTCCCCCGGTCCTCTCCCTACAATAACACTACACTACCCTGCACAAACCCCCAACACTACACTAATTCCTAAAACACTACACAAACACCACAACACTACCCTAAACCCTAAAACTCTACCCCCTGCACGACCCTCCCACTACCCCATGTCCGGTCCCTACACTCTAACACTACACTGCACAACTCCCCTACACTACCCTAAACCCTAAATCACTACCCTACACTACACAAACACAACACTACCCTAAACACTAAAATACTACCCCCCGCACGACCCTCCCCCTACCCCCAGTCCGTTCCTACACTCAAACACTACCCTGCACGACCCCCGACACTACCCTAAATCCTAAACCACTACCCTACACAAACACCACAACACTACCCTAAACCCTAAAACACTGCACTACACAAACACCACAACACTACCCTAAACCACTACCCCCGCACGACCCCCAGTCCGGCCCCTACACTCTAACACTACCCTGCACGGAGGTGCACCAGGGTATCAGAGCTGACACAAAAGTCTTCTGGGTTCGGTGCAATCGGGAGTGGTGATATGGGAAGCGTATAAAACAGTTCTAAGAGATAGGGCCCAGAACCGGATAGCCTGGGAAAAGAGGAAGGCTCAGGAAGAACTCACCACACTGGAGGCGCAGATTCTTACCCTAGAAAGACGGAACCTCACGCAGAGAGACCCTCAAGTCCCACGACAGCTAGCGGACGTACAGCATCAATATAGGGCTCTGGCCACGCAGGCAGCTAAGGCACAGGCCCAGGCGACCCTGCATAGGCTGTATGATGTGGGAGGCAAGTCGGGCAGGCTCCTGGCATGGCTTAGTCGTAGGGAGGTGGAGGCCCGGTGGGTGGCGAGTGTCGTGGACCCCCAGGGGATAACACAGACGTGTGATAAGCAGATAGTGCAGACGTTTGCATCCTACTATCAAAACTTTTATGAAGCCCGGAACCTGAGTGCGCTCCCGGCCATAACAGAATACCTGGCGGACATTCATACCCCGCTACTAGACGAGGGTGATAGAGAGGGGCTGGATTCAGATATAACGGTGGACGAAATTAAACTGGCTATAACCCGACTGCGTCCCGGGAAGACCCCGGGTCCCAACGGACTACCTGCGGAACTTTATAAGAAGTGCGCAGATCTCTTTGGCCCCCACCTGCTGAATCTTTTTCAAGATGCTTCTCAAGAGGGAATCCTGCCCCTAGACCTGCGCATGGCCACGATTGTCCCTATTCATAAGCAGGGGAAGCCCCCTACTGAATGTGCATCATATCGCCCAATATCCCTTCTTAATATTGAGGTGAAAATACTGGCTACTATCCTTGCCATGAGGCTCCGCCAAGTAATCACTACTCTAGTACATCAGGATCAGACGGGTTTCCTGCCCGGTCGGGCGACCCGACTGAATCTGCGAAGGACCCATAACTGGCTAATGGCGGTTCAGGACCACGACACCCCACATCTGCTCCTGTCCTTGGACGTGAAAAAGGCGTTTGACGCGGTCCACTGGCCCTTCCTGGAGGCCACCTTGGTCAAATTTGGTATAGGTCCCAAGTTCCGGCACTGGGTGGGACTCCTGTATAGGGATCCCCGGGCAAGGGTTAAGGTCAATGGTCAGATCTCCGGAGACTTCCCTATCAGAAGAGGCACCCGCCAGGGTTGTCCTCTCTCCCCATTGCTCTTTGCTCTCACGATTGAGACAGTGGCTTGTGTGATCAGGCAGTGCCCAGAGATCCGGGGGTTCCGAATTAAACCGATGGACACATGGGAAGAAAAATCTCGCTATACGCGGACGACATCCTGCTTTATATTACTCATCCGACCACCACGATTCCCACCCTGTTCGCCACCATGGACGTATATGGGACTTACTCAGGATACACCATTAACTGGCACAAGTCGGTAATCTATAGTCTAGGTACCGTGTCCGCTTGGCCTACCCTCCCTGGGGCCCTCCAGATAGCTCATACTGGGTTCACCTACTTAGGGATTTACCTCACAACAGATAAGAGCCTCTCCTACCAGAGAAACATCCAACGGGTAATAACCAATTTTGCAGAAGACGCACAAAGATGGAAATCCCTTCCTCTCACAATTCTAGGCCGGGCTGCCATGTTTAAAATGATCACCTTGCCCCGCTTTCTTTATGCCCTACAGAACGCGTACTTCCCCCTTTCAAGACTGACTTTTCGAGCTATCGAAGCGGAATTACGCTCCCTCCTATGGCTTGGGAAACAACCGAGGATTGCTTTGACTACGTTGCACCGTAATCAATACAATGGGGGGATCTCTCTGCCAGATATAGAGGCCTACTACTGGGCGGAACACCTAACCCCGGTGAATGACTGGATACACGCCACGGCAGACCATCCCACCTACAGGCTGGAGAGGGAAACCATGGCGCGTCGTACCTGCCTGCATTATCTCTATGGGGGACGGGGTAAGGGGCGACTTCTCCCGGCCACCCAAGCCACGATAGAAGCATGGGAAAGAGCAACGAGGGCAATGGGGTGGGATCGCAAACCTACTAAGCAGACGCCTCTTTGGCACTGTCCCTGGCTAAAAGAAATCCAAAAACTGAGGGGCTTCGAGGGATGGGACACCATAGGTATCTCTACCATAGGCGACATCATAGCCAAGGGTAAACTCAAAAGTTTCCGCTCTCTTCAGACAGATTTTGCGTTGCACAACTCCCAGTTTTTCAAGTATGCGCAACTTCGGCATGCCTGGCAGGCAGAGACCTCACTCTCCTCCTCACTACCAGACTATTCACCATTGGAGGGGCGCCTGCTACAGGAGCATGTGCTTACTAAGGCAGTATCACTTACATACCGGACCTTGAATAATAATGCACCAAACAGGCTGGGCAGGCTGAGGGAGACCTGGGAACTGAACTTAGGCGCACTTGAAAACATAGACTGGGAAGCAGCTTTGATGCACAATCGGGAGGTGGCTATTAAATCCCGTCTCCGCCTCATCCAATATAAAATATTCCATAGAGTCTATTATGATAGGCCTCGACTTCACCGAATGGGCCGAGCCAGCGACCCTAGTTGTCAGAGATGCGGCTATGAGCAGGGAGACTTCTATCATACTATCTGGGACTGCACCGAAATACAGACCTACTGGGAGAAGATATTGGGGGAATTGAGCAAGGTTCTAGAAACAACAATACCACTGGACCCTAAATTCATATTGTTGGGATGTAGATCTGGGCCGACCACAGCTCATTTTCGCTATGTTAGCCCTGGTGGTGGCGAAATGGGACGTAGCACGAGCTTGGGGGGCTGCAACCGCTCCCCACCTCCGAGTGTGGAAGGCAGGAATGGATATGTACATGGCGGCAGAAAGGGTCACCTATAAGGCAAGAGGGTGCCCGAGGAAATTCCGCAAGGTGTGGGGCAAATGGAGGGCATATTATGGCCTAGATGGGGTTCTGGGTGATGGTTAGCGGGCCTTTGAGGGGTCCCTCCTTTAACCCTAAACATAAGTCTCGGCTCCCTAGTTTTCACGCATTCCAGAAGGGGAGGAAACATGGGACACTACAATGGAGAAATGTGAATGGGTGGGACTTGAAGGTTCAAGACGCCCGAAGGGGTTGCAATGCGGGATTGTATGATGCATGGTCTGTATATGTATGTCTCTGCACGACTGTAACCGAATTTGTTATGGTTTCTTTTGTTTTTGGTCTTTGGCAAAATATAAATAAAAACATTTAAAAAAAAAAAAAAAACGCTACCCTGCACGACCCCCTCGACACTACCCTAAACCCAAAAACACTTCCCTACACTACACAAACACCACAACACTACCCTAAACCCTAAAACACTACCCCAGCACGACCCTCCCCCTACACAAACATTACAACACTACTTCGACACTACCCTAAACCCTTAAAAAGTAACCCTCACCCCAAGCACAATCCCCCTTACCTCTCTCTCCTCGTGGTTCCTCTCTCCTGGTTCCAGCGTCGACAGAGGGGCGGTGCACGTCGTTGTGAGGAAACGGAACAGCCCAGTTTTCTCACAACCATGTGGATAACCATTACATCGCATGCGTTTTAAAAGCGCATGCGATATAATGGTTTGCGTTGTAATGGTAGTCGTTGTTACATCGCATGCGTTGTTACGCATGCGATGTAACAACTTGCGTGGTAACAGCCTCGTTGTAATGGCTGTTTACCCAACTGAACTCTTACTATTATATACCAATGGGGTAACCCAAGATACGCCATAGGACCTGGGTAACATTTGGTGCAAACAACAATGTGGTCCGTTGGCAACAGTTCTTTAACAAAAGTAAGTATGCAGTAATATTTTTAGTAAGGTTTTTTGGCATGTGAAACAATAAAAGAAAATATACACAAATTCTTCAAATGCAGTTCAATTTATATTTTCAATATTCAAGATACATGTATATTCAAGAGAAAGGTTGCTCCAAATAGTGCGTAGAAGAGAGTGATCCAAGAAGTGCTCATGTGCAACGTGATGAAGAGGAAAATCAAAGTATTCTCATTAGACGCAATTCATTCTCTTTAATGAAAGACAATGGCTACCATCTTCTTCCGGAGCCACTGTGGCCAGGCCATTCAAAAACACGTATTGATTAAGAAAATAGAGTCCATCAGTGAGGAACGATGGTGTCTGAATCACGTCACACCGCTCGTGTGGGTCAACGTTTTGAATCAAGGCTGTAAAGGAGTTGTCAACGTTTCGGCCCGACTACTGCATAAGGTGAATTAATATCCAATATCAATAAGTGTTTTTGAATGGGATAGCCACAGTGGCTCAACAAGAAGATGGTAGCCATTGTCTTTTATTAAAGAGAATGAATTACGTCTAATGAGAATACTTTGATTTTCCTCTTCATCACGTTGCACATGAGCATTCTTTTGATCACTCTCCTAAGCATTTTTTGGAGCAACCTTTCTCTTGAAAAAAAAAATATTTAAATATATATATATATATATAAAATGGAAATATAAATTGAACTGCATTTGAAGAATTTGTGTATTATTTCTTTCATTGTTTCACACGCCAAAAAACCTTACTAAAATATTACAGCATACCTACTGTTGTTAAAGAATTGTTGCCAACGGACCACATTGTTGTTTGCACCAGACTGAAATCTTACAGCTGGGCCCTTTATCTTCAGAGTGTTTATTTCCCTTCAATGTAGCCCTAATAGACACACAGGATGTGGCATAGGCGAAGCCTTACTTTGTGCTCCCGGCAAGTCCTGCATATCTAGGTGTCTCGGGCCAGCTCAGGGTGGCTCAGCCTTTTTGACTCTACCCCTTCACCAAAAAGCCTTGTAGTGCAGGCTTCGGTCCGCAACGTGAATCAAAAGCCTTTGCCACTTGGAGAATCTAAATGCATTGATGTGCTAGGCAGTGAGCTTGGCTTTACTCCTTTTTAATGCAATCTGCCTACTAGGCCAATGGGACATGGCGAGCAAGATCATGCCCGTCCTCTCAAAGGAGTTTCTATATACTTTTCCCTAGTCAGTATGCAAAGGTTACGCCCTGGACTGAACAGCACAAAACGTGTAGGACACACTGTGGCACTAGTATGATTATTCATCATCTGTGGGATCTCTAAAAATGCACAAGCATCTCTACCTACCTGCCATTGATGGGTCAAGGCGGATTCAGCTCTCGAGCCATCCGTACTCTACAGTTTAAGCTTCAAGGCTGCCTACCAGATGCACTGCATCTTCCGTGGGACTTCTGAGCATTTGTACTGCACTCCACCCACCTCTGCAGGAGGACTTGCTGTCCTAGCAGGAGGGCCGGGATCTTCAAACAAACCGACATTTCCATGCACAGAGATTGAGTGGTGCAAGTTGAATAGATTTGATCTGCCCATAGAGGTAGTGGATATCATCTAGATGGCGCGCCATCAGTCCACATATTCCATCTCTTCTGGACTTTGGGTCAAGTTCGTGGCCTGGTGTAAAGAACATTGTAGGCTAAAGTTTCTGAAATACTTTCATTTGTACTGTCTATGGCCCAATCTGGCCTTGCAGTGGGCACTGTTTAAAGTTATTTGTCCTTCTCAACCTCGCTTAGTTTCCCTGTTTAAGTCACCAGTGGCGATGCGTTTCCTCTTGCACCTTTTGTTATCCCGCAGTGGAACTTTAACTTGGTTCTAACATTCATTTCAAGCCTATGCACAGCGGTTCATTTAGACTTATGATCCTCAAACTGTCTTCCTCACTGTGATTACTTCCAGGCACCATGTATGTAAACTGCAGGCGCTGTCAGTACAACCGCCATATACTACCTTCTTTCCGGACATGTTGGTGCTTTGGACCTTTTGGCATCCTTTCAACTAAATGTTGTGGCACAGTTTATCACACTACCTGCCTTTTTCTTTCCGTGACATCCCTCCAAGGAGGATGGGAGCCTTCCTTGTTTGGACCCCAAGAAAGCCCTTAGGGTTTGAACTTAGAACATTTAATGGATGACAATTCCTTGTGGTGGTTTTCTGGTTCGAATAAGGGGAAAGCTGTTTACAAATGGACCTTATTGAGAAGGACTGTCCCCTGCATAAAAATGTGCAATGCTTTGGCTAAGGAGCCGCGTCCTGAGGGCCTTGAATCTCATTCTTCTTTACCTAAGGCTGCCCCTACAGCCTTAGCGCACAAGTTACTAACTTGTGTAACGATATATCTGTAAGAGACAGTAGTTAGTGACAGATTCCTTACCTTAGAATATCCCCAGGCGTCAGGCTGGATCCGGAAAGTTTTTGCGTAGCAGTACCCTTGCGCGTCGGTAGGCGGCGTCGTGCGGCTCCGCGTCCGTCGTTGGCATCGTGATCGCCGGGATGACGTCGCGGGCAGTACTTAGACGCCGCCCCTGCGCGCTGACGTCAGTTCTGTACACGACTTTCCGCGCCAGGAACGCAGAGCCATGCAAGAAGCTGACATAGGTGTCTGAAAAATACTAGGGCCCTGAAAGGGATGTCCTTAACCCTAGAAATCAGTTCGCAGAACGGGGAGGATGGGTGGGCGGTAGGAATCTGTCACTAACTACTGTCTCTTACAGATATATCGTTACACAAGTTAGTAACTTGTGCATCTGAAAGAGACACGTTAGTGACAGATTCCTTACCTTAGAATAGATACCCCAGCAATACCAACCCCGGTGGTGGGTCTGCGAACAAAGATCAGACAAGGAAGTCCTGGAGGACAGAACGGCCAAAGAAGCCGTCCCTCCGGACCTGACTGTCAAGGCAGTAATGCTTTGTAAACGTGTGCAGCGAGGCCCACGTAGCTGCCTGACAGATAACCGGCAGCGGAACACCGCGGCCCAAGGCCGTGGTAGCAGCCGTTGCCCTGGTGGAATGGGCACGCAGCCCAACAGGAGGCTCCTTCTTAGCCAAAGAATAGCAGGTCTTGATGCACAAGGTAACCCAGCGGGAGATGGTTCTCTTGTGCACCGCCCGACCTTTTTTGGCGCCCACGTAGCCAACAAAGAGCTGGTCATCCACCCGGAAGAGTTTTGTGCGGTCGATATAGAAGGAGAGCGCACGTTTTGGGTCCAGACGGTGGAGCCTCTCTTCCTCTCTGGAAGGATGCGGAAAGAAGGTAGGCAAAGTGATGGTCTGCCCAATGTGGAAGGCAGTAACCACCTTTGGCAAGAAGGACGGACGCGTCCGAAGAACAACCTTGTCTGGATAAACAGACAGAAAGGGAGGTTTGCAAGATAGAGCCTGGAGCTCACTCACCCG
This sequence comes from Calotriton arnoldi, assembly GCA_963921515.1. NCBI lineage: Eukaryota > Metazoa > Chordata > Amphibia > Caudata > Salamandridae > Calotriton > Calotriton arnoldi. Next base: position 809,766 of record CAWUFW010003586.1, read on the forward strand.
CCGAGCGGAGGTGATGGCCACCAGAAAGGCTGTCTTCAGAGTCAGAAGACGAAGAGGACAGTTATGTAGAGGCTCAAAGGGAGCGCACATTAAAAAGGTAAGAACCAAGTTCAAGTCCCACTGAGGCATCACAAACGGAACAGGAGGGAAGAGGTGTGTAATGCCTTTTAAGAACCTGTTAACAACAGGGGACTTGAAAAGAGAGGGCTGATCAGGGAGCCTGAGGAAGGCCGAGATTGCACAAAAATAGCCCTTGATGGTACCCAGGGAAGAACCCTGTTGGGCCAGAGAAAGAAGGAACAGAAGAACCTCAGAAAGAGGGGCAGAGAGGGGATTCACAGCCTTTGCTGTGCACCATGCCACAAACTTGTTCCACCTGCAGGCGTATACCACCTTAGTGGAGGGACGCCTGGCTGCCAGAATCACATCACAAACTTCGGGAGGCAAGTCGAAAGGAATCAACTGCCGCCGCTCAATCTCCACGCAAGCAGGTGGAGACTGGACAGGTTCGGGTGGAGGAGCGTCCCCTGCTGCTGCGACAGAAGATCCTCCCGAAGAGGCAGACGGATCGGGGGATCTACGCTCATACTGAGTAGCTCGGGATACCAAACTCGTCGAGCCCAGTCCGGAGCCACAAGAATGACTTGGGCCCGGTCGTGCCGAATCTTCTTCAACACTCTGGGTAGAAGCGGTATAGGCGGAAAGGCGTACAATAGACCGCAACTCCACTCGTGACGAAAAGCGTCGCCGAGCGAGTGCCGCCTTGAAAATTCCAACGCGCAGAACTGATGACATTGCGCGTTCTCTTCGGTGGCGAATAGATCTAACCAAGGCTCTCCCCACTGTAGAAAGAGTCCTTGCGCCACTTCCGAGTGAAGACGCCATTCGTGATCCATCATGCACCTGCGGCTGAGTTCGTCCGCCCTGGCGTTCAGGGAACCTGCCAGGTGTTGAACCATCAGGAACATGCCCTGATGTTCCAGCCATGTCCAGAGGCGCAGAGCCTCCTGACAAAGGGTCCAAGACCCCACCCCGCCTTGTTTGTTGCAGTACCACATGGCGGTGGTGTTGTCTGTGAACACCTGCACTACCTTCCCTTTGACAGAGGGAAGGAATGCCTTGAGTGCAAGTCGGATCGCCCGGAGCTCCAGAAGGTTGATATGGAGCCGGGACTCCGCCGAAGACCAGAGGCCTCTGATCTCCGCCTCTCCCATGTGACCGCCCCATCCCAGAAGGGACGCGTCCGTCACAACTGTGTGCTCTGGCTGGGGAAGGGAGAGGGATCTGCCCATGACCCATTGCCGGTTCGAGAGCCACCACTGCAACTGTTTTGCAGTCCCCTCCGAGATCTGGACGTGATCGGACAGGTTGCCCTGGTGCTGCGCCCACTGGAACTTCAGGTCCCACTGCAGAGCCCGCATATGCCATCTGGCATGATTGACCAGCAGGATGCAGGAGGCCATGAGGCCCAGCAGCCTCAGGGTCATCCGTACCGAAACCCAGGATAAAGGCTGAAAGATCGGAATCATAGCCTGAATATCCCGGACTCGCCGTTCGGGAGGATAGGCCCGAAACTGCGTCGTGTCCAGAATTGCTCCGATGAAAAGGAGCTGTGGAGAAGGAAGCAGATGCGACTTCGGCACATTGATGGAGAACCCCAGCGAGTGCAGGAGTTCGGCCGTAGTCTGGAGGTGGGAGACGACTGCCTGGGACGAGCCCGCCTTCAGCAGCCAGTCGTCGAGGTAGGGGAAGACTGAAACCCCTGCCCGGCGCAGATGAGCTGCGACCACCGCCATCACTTTCGTGAACACCCGAGGGGCACTGGTAAGGCCAAAGGGGAGCACGGTGAACTGAAAATGCTCGAGGCCTACCGTGAACCGTAGGTAACGCCGGTGGGCCGGCAGGACGGGGATGTGGAAATAAGCGTCCTGCAAGTCCAACGCTACCAACCAGTCTCCAGGGTCGAGGGCAGTCAAGACCTGAGCTAGGGTGAGCATCTTGAACTTCTCCTTCCGGAGGAAGCGATTGACGTTCCGGAGGTCCAAGATAGGACGCATGTCCTCCTTGTCCTTTTTGGGCACCAGGAAGTAGTGGGAGTAGCAACCACGTCCTACTTCTGGGGTCGGAACATGCTCGATGGCCCTCTTGGCCAAGAGGGCCGTGACTTCCTTCTGCAGAAGTACCAAGTGATCCCCTGACATGCGGTGGAATTGAGGTGGCATGGCTGGGGGTGGTCTCGAAGGGGAGGGAGTAGCCCCTTCGGACAATGTCCAAGACCCACCTGTCCGAGGTGATGGGACGCCAGTGGTGAAGGTGATGGCGGACCCTGCCCCTACTGGCGTGCTGTGCACCTGAAAGGGAGGGACTAGGAGGGCTTGGAGGCCGCGGACGGGTTGGAGGTGGTGGCCTGACCCGCACGCTGGTTGCCCGAACCGCCACGGCGGTATCCACGTCCTCGGCCACGCGAAGACGCCTGCTGCGCGGGCCGGTGGCTGGGCTGCTGACGTGACTGGGCGCCCCTTCCGTGGCCACGATAGGGGCGAAAAGCAGAAGTTAGCGGAGGGCGTGTAGCAGAAAGGCCCAGGGACTTGGCAGTAGCCCGTGAGTCCTTAAAGCGCTCCAACGCATGGTCTGCTTTGGACCCAAAAAGACCGACTCCATCAAAGGGCATGTCCATGAGAGTATTCTGGACATACCCTGAAAAACCAGTGGTTCTCAGCCAGGCGTGGCGACGCAGCGCCACCGTCGTTGCAATAGACCTGCCCAGCGAGTCGGCGGTATCAAGGCCACATCGTATTGTGTATTTGGCCGCATCCCTTCCTTCCGCAATGGCGCGGGGAAAGCAGTGTCTGGACCTCCTCAGAATACTGGGGCAAAACAGTCGCCACCGAATCCCACAAGGAGTGGGTATATCGGCCCAAAAGACAAGCGGTGTTGATGGACCGCAAGCCAGCACTGGAGGAAGAAAAACCCTTCTTCCCAAATTGATCCAGGCGTTTGGATTCCCTATCCGGAGGGGCGGTAGGGAAGGCGGTTTGGGAAGCGGAGGCTTGGACAACCAAGCTCTCAGGAGTGGGGTGGACAGAGAGAAATAGGGGGTCGCCCGGAGCTGGGCGATGGCGTCGGGACACGTTCCTATCCACAGGAGCCCCTGTGTTGGGCTTGGACCAGGCGCCCAAAAGAACGTCAGTGAGGGCATCGTTAAACGGCAGCACAGTCTCCGTAGAGGAGGCTGCCGGCTGAAGCACCTCTGTCAAGAGATTAGTTTTGACCGCCACAGTAGGGAGTTGGAGATGTAAGGCTCCAGCCGCCCTACGCAACACTGTTGCAAAATTGGCTCCCTCCTCCGTAGCCATGGGAGGAGACAGCATGCCAGTGTCAGGGGAAGTATCTAGACCACTGGCATCCCCTAGGCCCTCTGTCCAGTCCTCATCATACTGACACTGTTGTGCCAGAGGGTCATCAGACCCCTCCCAGTCCTCCTGGTCCTCCTCTGGTTCAAAATAAGGAGGAGGAGGAGGGACATTTGGGACCCAAGGTCTCATCGGCGCCGGAACCGGCGTCGAGCGACGTCGGTCCGGGTCCATGTCCGGAGCCGGAAGGAACTGGGGGACGACGCCGCCCGGAGCCCCAGGCGGCGTCGAGAACGGCACCGGAGACATCGGCGTCGGCAGAGGCGTGGTCAGGTCGACCGGCGTCGATGGGCGTTGCGGAGCCGGGATCGAGGCCGGAGCCGGGATCGAGGCTGGAGGCACGGGCGACGCCGGGGCCGGGAGCTGCCGGCGGCGCCGGGGCAACCCCATCAGGGCCCGCGGCGCCCGAAGTCGCACAGGAGGGACCTTGAGGCCCGAAGGGCGGGCCATGGCCGACAGGAATTCCTGTATTTGGGCCGGATCCGCCCCGAACCCGGGAAGGACGGGTATTGCGGGGGCGACTCCACAGGCATGTCCGGGGCCGCGGGGACAATGCCGGGAGGGGCCTCAGCCGAGTCGCGAGACCGGCGAGGCGAAGTCCTAGAGCGACGATGCTTTTTGGACTTTTGTGCTTAGGACTTACCGGACGACGAAGACTTTGATCCCGACAACCGGTGAGGACTCCGCGACCGACCCCTCGACCTATCACGCGACCGGGGCTTGGTGTGGCGCGGAGCCGAATGCCGGGCCTCGAGGAGCTTTCGAGACCGCTCTCGCAAAGCTTTCGGGTTGAGGGCCCGGCAGTCGGAACACGACTCCGTGTCGTGGCCTCGGCCGAGGCAGAAGAGACACTTCTGATGCGGGTCTGTAATGGACATCATCCGAGCACAGGCGCCGCAACGTTTAAAACCGGGCATCCCTACGACACCTTGGAGTCGATTCGAAGAAAGAGTGAAAAAATTCACCAAAAAAGTTAGTCAAAAAATGACTAGGGCACTGCTCTTCCCGGATCTGCGCTTGCTGGCGCGGAAAAAGAAGAACTGACGTCAGCGCGCAGGGGCGGCGTCTAAGTACTGCCCGCGACGTCATCCCGGCAATCACGACGCCAACGACGGACGCGGAGCCGCACGACGCCGCCTACCGACGCGCAAGGGTACTGCTACGCAAAAACTTTCCGGATCCAGCCTGACGCCTGGGGATATTCTAAGGTGTCTCTTTCAGATAGGTGTGTTCCAGTGCTGCACATCTGGCAGGCGGCTACATGGGCATCCGTTCACACCTTAATCAGGCATTATTGCCTTGATTCGCAGGTTTGCAAAGGGCATTTTGTTTGCTCAGTCCTGCAGGATTTCCTGGTGTAACGTCCCCTTTCCAGACCGTCCATCTTATGGGAAGTTCCGCTTTAGTATCTATTTAAAGGGTGAGGAATCTGTGTTTGGAAGTATATATTCAGAAGGAAAAGGTCTTATCTTCTGTAACACTCTTTCAGGTGGATACTTTACCTACAGATTGCTCAAACCCTGCCCTCTCCCTGGTCTGTGGAGTGGCTATCTAGAATTTAATGAGGCACCTTGCTAGATTCTGCATGATTTGCAGTCTGACAGAATTTTTTTTATGGTAAACGGGGGGTGGACCTCTATACGGATCCTTGCCGTCACTTCTAGAGGGAGGGCGAGGTCACCATTGAGTCTTATGGCTATCGGGAGCAGAAGCAATTGCTGAAACAAATTCTGGATCCAGTCTGGCACTTGAGACGTAGGGGAATCCATAGGGGAGTTACTTGCGAGGATCCCATCCCTTTTCTTACCCAGAATGCTTTGAAAAGCTCAACCTTTAGCTAAAACCACACATTTTCCTTACATTTCTGTGAGGTTAAGTTCCAGAATCAGTGGAGATCCACAAACTTCTTATCACTAAGCATTCCCATAATTCTCTCAATAAAAACGGCACCCCACTAACGTGGCTGGGCTATCACCCAGAAAAGAACAGATGAGATCTGAGACCATATGAAGTCAATGTACTATCGCTGTGGTCTTTGCATGGGCCATAGGTTAAATCATTGTTGTCTTAGTGCTGTCCTCACCCCATTTTAAAAGATCCTTCCCTAGTATAAAGGGGGCAGAAAGATTGTCATGCCCTATGGATGGGTCGGGGCACAGCCCAATGCCGAGATGGGCTGCATTCACCCACTTTTATTAAAAAAATATCCTCCCAGGTGTATGGAGGGCTTTCTGCTTCTTCAGAGGCGCAAATCTGGTGTAAAGACCTCAAATCACCCACACAGGCAGGCACAAAGACTGTTGTGCCCTTGTTTTGCGGGAGAGGAGGCCACTCACAACCATTTTAAAAACACAGAATGACCTTTCTCTAGTGGCCTTTCTGCTCCTGGCGGGACTGACTGGTAACACCGCCAATCAGGCCAGTGGGTGAAGGCGGGGTAAAGGGGCAAGAAGACTGTCATACCTTTTGGGGGAGGCGGGGAGCACAGCCTAATGTCGGGGTAGGCCTCGCCCACGCCATTTTAAATAAAAACTATCCTTCCCTTATGTCTAATAGGCTTTTGGTGTCTAGTGGTGTGTCAGCCCTCCCTGTGAAGTAGAAACATCTGTTCTACACTTTTTGCAGTGGGGACAGGGCACGACGCTGGAGTGGGTCCCCCTCCACCCCATTCATTTGTTTAAAAAACAATGACGGGACCTTCCCTATTATCTAGTGGGCCTTCTGCCTCCCCACCCCCATGGAAATCCCCAAGCAGGGATCCACTAGAGAGAGGTACCACTGGAAAGGGGAAATTGTCCCCTTTCTAGTGATAACTCTCATGCACTGATCGGTGCCTGGAAGGCATTTTCTTCTTTAGTGTGGGGGACAAACTGTTCATGTCTAATGCACTACAGATGTAATGTGGTGAACGTGAATGGTTTATCAAACGCGTTAAAGTGGTTAAATGTGCCCTTGAACACATGGGGTGAAGCTTGTAAGAAGCACAAATACAGCTCCTGTCACTCTCTTGAGATTATCAATTCCACCTCTACATAGCTCCCTAGATTTTCAAAATCCAACAACCAATACCAATTTAGTAACAACTGATCATTACTTTTGTTCTGCTGTAGCCCACGCCTCAGCAGCAGGACACACCAACAATAATAACAGTGATCTAGCCAGCACTCTCTCAAATAAACTACTGAACAAGTCTGCCAAATATATAAAACACCCATGGACCCTCACATATAACACATAACCTACACAAAGCCCTCCTCATTTGTTTGCACACAAGCCCCTATTACAGCACACAATATTCATACTTTATCCCTATAGAACCTTCACCCACTCAAGAATCTATCTCTCAAATGGAACCGCTTCCCCCTTTCTTATACAGCTATCACCTCATCTTACCAGACCGCCATCCCACCCACTACATTCTCTTTATCCAACTCTTCCACACTCCCCATGCCACACCATTCACTCTCAACTGGAACTCTCCAAATGTCCACATCAACATCCTTCAATCCTCACTCTTCCTCAACGTCCTCTCAACCACTACGGATGAGCAGTCATCCTCATCTACTTAGTCTCATACACTCTCTTCACATCTCCCATCCAGAGCCATAATTCCCTCACCTGCCTGCTCTGTTCCTCCTCCGATCTGTACGCTTAATCCTTATCATGGCTTTTCAAAGACAAAAAAACACACTACCAACCCAACGTGCAACACACAACAAAGACTCTTCCGACTCTAGTCTCCACATGCCATTCTCATGGTCCCAAACAGCCATTGTCACACACTCTTCTGATCGATACAGATCCTCCACCCACCACGAGAGCAGGCTCACAAACTCTCATGCTTATTACAGAAGAATCTTACCATCTTTCAACCTCCTGTCAATCACCAAATAACACAACACCTGCACACCCTACACCACACACACCCCAACACCACCAACCACTACTGGCCCAAACTACTCAATGCAAGACAACTATCTTTCTACAATACTGGAATCTCCTGTGTCTCCCTCAGATCAACAGTCTTTATCACCACCCTTGCTAACTCCATCTAACAAAATAGAGTCTAACACAGGACTAACATCAATTGCTGCTTTCGAAGCTCTCAAAGCAGACTGGAACCTTCTCCCACCACCACCAACAGACACGCTTTTCACATACCTGATACAGAAAAGTAATTTAAATATCTCACAGTCCTCAAATGAGTCTATTCATCACCCATGTCTACCTCTTCACCTTTGCTTAGCCATAGCAGAAAACTACACAAACACACATACATACACACTTCAGGCAAAACACCCCTCTATCCATGACATACAATAACCAGACTCAACATACTCTAATGGTCGGATTAAGCCTATTAAATCACCACGGAGTCTATTTGAACAATAAAGTGTAAAATCAGATCACACTGCATATACCACAACAATATTCTATACTAACTCTAGAGACATTACTCTTCCCCAGACACTCCACACCCTTCAACTCCCTGTAATACAATCGATCAATGAATAATTCTTTATTCCGTTTAAAACAAGTAAGCCATAAAAGAAAAACAGTACAGTACAATAAAAATCCAACTAGATGAGTTAAAAATCGAGTGCATGATTTACTACATTTTGGAACAATCCAAGCATCAGTTAAAAACAATCAAGATGTTAATACAACACGGAATCCATTACATCATTCTAAAATCATTGAGTTTCTCATTCTAATAGCACCATTTAAGAAACTTGCAACATAAAAACAAGATATTAAAAGAATCAACATAGTTGCGGGTACATAATTAATGAAAAAGTGGTACAGACATGAAAATAAAGTTAGTAATACAATCAGACAAGAAGCACCTCATACCTTTTCTTTATTACCAATGCCCTACTAATAAAATTTAAAACCGCATGAGAAATCTCTATAGTAGACAGATTTTGCAAAAACAACAAACCTTCCTGGTGTTGTCTCAGTTTTGATCTGCGGAGAACGGGGATCACAAGAGTGCCTAGGCTTTGCATATAGAGAGCAAAACATTATAAAGTGACGTGCTATTATTTATAACATTATTACAATGACATGGGGGTAGATCATGTGACAAAGCACATTGCAAAAGGAATGCTGCCTTAAAATGAATGATACTCAATCTAAAAATGTAAGATAGCAGCAGTAGGTGGGGTTTGTAATCCAGCATAAGTAAGGTTCCAAATTCCTTGTAGTTAAAACCAGAGCATATCTTGTTACTAACACCAAGGCCTGGACCCTCTGCAACCTCAGATCCCTGCGATAATTAAGAAAACGTTGCCTGACTTCCTCTTTGCATTTTGGAGTTATCGCTTGAGGGTTTTCAAACAAATCTTTCCGGTCTATAGCCTCAAAGGTTTTCTTTAGCTATGAAAACCAGGGAATCTAGTCAACCCCATCCAAAGACAGACTATAAGAGATGCAGGTTTTAACCAAGGCAGCCTCCGGATTCCCCAGGACTTGATCCACCAAATATGAGAGGCCTAATTCCACGTGACAAATAAAAGTGGCCGACCCCTTGGGGACTGCCAGAAGCCTGCGAGTCAAGCCATTTTCTACACGTTGAAGGATTCCCGCATTGGTATAGCCCCACAAACCCACTCCATATAACCCAACTGATATACATTTGCTTTTGTATAGGCTAGCCATCTCATAATAGGTTTTTGACCTAGTCTGTTGGCAAATCTAGAAATTGCCTCGATATTTCTACTAAACTGTTGCGAACATACAGTTAGGAGAGACTTCCAATTAAAAGAAGCCCTAAAAAAAATCCCCAGAAAATTAAAATCCTTCACCTTCTTCGTGTTTCCCCCATGACAAATTGTTTTGACCTTGTATTTGATTGCCGTAAGTCATAATAAGTGATTTAGAATGATTCATTTTTAAATCCAGATCTTCTATATAAGAGGAGAAGGAGTCCAGTGAGACCTGCAGGCAATTTGCTGTACGGGCAATCAACACGGCATTATCCGAGTACAGCAGAATTAATATAGATTGCCTTCCCATTATGGGGGGAGCAGTGTCCTTTCCTATCTCGGAGAGATGTTTGTCAATGCCATTTATATAAAGGAGGAAGAGGAAGGGAGCTAGAATACACCCCTGTCACGCACCCCGAGTAGTTCTAATTTGTGAGGCAGTTTCCCCCTGGATGCCATTAACGAACCCTGACTGTTAGGTCCTGGTGTAGCTTTTAATGAGATCAGATTCTACCCCCATGCTTTCCATCAGAGCCCAAAGTTTGGATCAGTTTACCAGATCAAAAGCACTAGATAAATCAATGAAGAGCAAGTGAAGGGCACCCTTTTTGGTAATTACATATTTCCCCGCTATCATATAAAGGTTACACATTGGTCTATGGTCCCAATACCTGGTCTGAAACCAAATTTAACATTGGACAGAATCTTATTTTATTCACGCCACGTTTCCAAGCCTGACCGAAGCACTCTTCCTAAGAATTTCACTCTATGATCAAGCAGAGAAATAGGTCTGTAGCATGCTGGTAAATCCCCATCTGCTTTTTTAAATAGATCAGAACGATTATAGCTGTCCTCCAAGAGTCAGGGATTGGACCCGTCGCAGTGCTCCTGAACAAATTAGTTAACAAGAGTGCCCATAGGGCAGTATTAAATTTAAACATGTCTGCTGGGATGCTATCTGGGCCTGAGCACATTCCAAAGGCCGCATTTGCGGATAGCAGCGGCTACTTCATTGTTCTCTATTACAATTTGGTGGGCATGTGCTTCTTTTCCGTGCATCTAGGTTTCATTTTCTGCAGTTATGGCTTATGGGTAATAACTGCCCCTCACCTGAATGAAAGATTTCAGAAAAGTGGGACGCCCATACATCTGCTAGAATCAGTGATTCTACCTTCGGGGCATCTTGAACTGTAAAGAAACGGTGATTAACTATCTGCCATAACAGATCATCATCTCTTATCCTAGCAGCTACTGAGATATCCTCCCAAGCTTTATCCCGGATCTCCTTCTTCCTTTCCTCTAAGATACCTTTAAATGACTTTCTTGCTGCTCTACCATCAGCTATAGACTGTGGATCAGTCTTCAGAATTGCCTTTAGCTGCTTATGCGCAGAAGTGCAAGTGGTATTAAACCATCTGTGTGGCGGCCTTTCAGTCGCAAGTTTGACTGAAGTTAACTTGTCGGAAACAGACTTACAAATATTACCAAAACCCGCTAAAATGGAGTAACGGGGGCATGGCCAGGAAACATGGCAGAAAGGAAGTGAGCTCCCATTCCAGCCACAAGAAACTATCCTGTAATTCCTGATCCGAGGACATCTGACATTCACCTTTCCCCACTGGGGTAGCAGTGGCTGGCCCACAGCACTCTCCGGTGGCCGTAGAGACCCCATGGTGCGAACTATGCGGCCCAGAGACGGGACAGCGGAGGCGCGGCCCAAGCCCATTGAAGCCGATCACACAGAGACATGCCTCGGCCTGTAACTGTATCCTGCTGCACGTCAACGAGCCTCTGAACGCTGCACGTCCCGGCACACTCAGCCGCTGCTCCTGACACCCAGACCCCCTGAGCCCCAGCATGTCTAGGGGTAAACAAGTCCCAACGGCAACACCACCGCTGACCGGCCCTTCGAGATATATGCCCCAACCCCGAGCTTGGAGTGCGGTGGGCTCTGGTGTCATCAGAGCTGGTGAGGACACCGCAGAGTGATTGGGGGCCTTAATTGCAGAAGTCCGTTTTTTGTGTGCCAACTGCAAGTACACAAGGCGAAAGGGCCTAGGTGGGGTCCCCCTACAAGGAGCGGTTTACCAGAGGCATACCGGCAACCCTACCTCCAAGATGGCGGCACCAGCACGGTGCCTGCAATTAGCGGCCGCTTGCTGCGGGTCTGTGGTGCTGTCTCCTCTACAGAACAGCGCTTCTGCGTGACACGACTGACGGGCAATAAAGACCCCACATGACGGCTCCCTTTGCTGGGCTGACCGTGTATTTCAGGTCCTGCCTGCGCCTTTTCTCACGTGGCGCAGCTGGGGTGCTGCAGACTGGGCCACTGTGATACCCCGGGCGGCAGCACCAACAACTACACTCCACGAAAGTGAGCTCTCTCACATGGTGTGGGCGGGTGCCACAGGGATCCATCGCTGGGATGCGTAGTGCAGAAGGAGGGATGCGTAGTGTATACCAGGAGAGGAGGCCCTGAGATGTGGGAGGTGTTGGTGGCTACCTGACCCTAGAGTGACTGGAGTTTACTGCAGCTGGGCTCCATCACTGATGATCCTGTGGGACGTTCCAGGGCAAGCCTGAAGGGACTTCACTACTCCTCCTTGCCTCCACTGACAAAGAATCATTCTCCCATGTGGCGCATACATCACTATGGGTAAGGACACACCTGTCCGTGCTCATATGACAAACACCATAACACAATATACCACCCCACGCCAACCCACCCAGAGGATAACGAAGCAAACAGGCGCACCCGACACTGAGGATCTGCCAGGTGAAGATGTAGAGCCATCTATATCTGGCTTGCTGGCAGCCATACAGGGGTCCCATACAGCACTCAAACATAAAATCAAAGCTATCTCAGTTGACGTAATCATCCCCTGGCTGACTTGAGAAAAGTCTCCGACAAAGTCAAACCAGTGTGGAGCAACATAAAAAAACTGCAAGAGGAGGTCGCAGTCCTCAAACGCCAGATGGCTCAGATAACCACATTGAGGCTAGACAGGCGGGCTAAAGATGCAGAGGGTCGCTCTCGTCAAAATAATATCAGGGTTCTGGGATTCCCTGAAAGAGCGGAGGGGTCATTCACAGAACAATTTCTGGAAAATTTGGTGCAGAATGAACTCAAGCCACAGGGCTTGTTCAAACTCTTTGTGGTTGAAAGGGCTAATCGGGTGCGGTGCCGGTCTTGCGACCTGGTGCTCCCCCCTCGTGCCATCATGGAAAAGATCTTTACCTACCGCGACAGAGACTGCATCCTTCCTGCTACCCGGAAGCACCTGGTCCCTTTGCCAATACCAAGATTGCAATTCACCCAGACTACACGAAAAGTGCAGGATATGTCAAACAGAAACTGAAGGCGCTCGATTTTAGGTACATGCTCTTATACCCTGCAAGGCTCAAAGTCCTTCATCAAGGGAAAGCCCATGGGGGCGTGGCTAGCAGCCGATCATGGCGGCCGCACCTTAGTGGAGCTCCCGGCCGGGACCCGATAGTTCCTGCTTGCTGTGGCGGAACCTGGGGGAATCATTCACACAATCCCCCCTGAGACTATAGAGGAGGCGATGGGGGCCAATTAATTGTGCCAGCGGCAGGGAGGGACCCCACGACTGCTGAGTGCTGCGGCTAAGATCTGGCTTCGGGGAGAGGTGTGGCGCCGCGGCCAGGGCGACTGACGCTGGACGCTGGGGATCACGGTTCGATCCCTGGCTCCGACAGCAGGGGTCTGCCCAGCACCATGCGACTCTGGGCAATAGCTCGCTTAATCTTCCCAATGGCCCCCAGCGCCGAGATACCCCTTCGGGGGTGATTCGTGCGCTATACAAGTACTGGATTTACTGCCACACACTACCGGACTGCCCTGTGGTGTACGGCTCTGCTTCCTGGCGTTTGGGGGTGAGCTCGGGTGCGATCTGGGGTCCCGGACACTGGGGTGTAGCGGCGGGAACTTGATAACGCACTTTCCCTGCCTACAAATGCGACGGTCCTACTGAGGATCCCGCGCCGGCAGGAATCATCCCAGGAGCATGGACTGCCACTAATCCTGCCCTGGGAGGACTGGCGATTCCTTCTGCCTGCCCCAGGCACCGGGGGACCACCGCTGATCGGACACGGCCTGACAGCGACACTGGGCCCTGCGGCGTGGACGATCCCAGAGTTGCGGCCCATACTCCACAATTGTGCCTGCATCACCAGTGCACTGCCGGGAATTTCCCCCCAGCCTGGGGACTCGACTGGACACTTGCGCTGCACCGGTCCGCCTTGAACAGTCCTATTGAAGTTCCGGTGTCGAGGTGAGGAGGAGGGGGGCCATAAAACCTTACTGACCACACCGGTCTGCCGGTAGCCAATCATCTCCCCCTTCCCCAGCCTTAATAGTGGTGGCAGCTGAGATCAGGAGGGTCCCTACCTCTGCTGAGGACCTACTGGGACACACACGAGGGTCACACGGCGCTCTCACTATATATTGCCGAGTGTTGCACGTGTGGCCGAAAGCCTCAGCAGGCGTTGAGGGTGGTGCGGAGGGGCCGTCTCACGTGGATGCTTCTGCCTCTTTGTATGCTGCGGACTCTGCCGCGGACCGCCGCCTAGCAGATCAACACCGGCCCTGTTCCCCGGCTGAGGTCGATTCGCCGTCACTCTACGTCACAAGGGAGCAGTCTCGGTGGCGTGGTACCGCGTACATCAAGTGGGCAACTGTGGAATACTTAAATGCAGCATTACCCCTTCTGCTCGGCGCTGGGCTGTGGCTGCAGAGGCTGTCCCCCCCTTGCTTTGCCTTGCTTGTATCCTTGATTGGAGTGCCTTTCCCGCCCTGGCTCTGTGGTTGCTGTCTGCACTTTCGACAACCCTGCACCTTGACTGCCGAGACACCCTACGTGACCTGCATAACACTCATTTTGCCTAGGAACCACCGCACAAGTGCAGCTTATTGACTGGGGATCTGTGGAACTCTCGTCGTGGGCCTTGCGCCTCCCTGCTGTAGGGCGACACGAATGCAGGCACTTTGGTAATTCTCCTGTGGAACTGGTGGCAGTGACCCCGAGACAGTCCTTTCTACAGTGGAAGCGGTGTCATTCACTACTTGAATTCAGCAAGTCCTACCCTCTAGTCCGGGGCTGATGGCTCACCTAAACAGACGTCTTTTCCCTTGCTCCGGTGCTCTGTTCACGCTGGCTGGCTGACACACAACTCCTACATCGCTCGGCCACGGTGCCGCTCTGCTTGATACCAAGGTACTGAGCTAGTTCGGACACCCGATTCCACTCGTGTCATTCCCTTGAGACTATATTACCCCTTCAGCCCGGCTGCTTGTTGCTCTCCCTGGACCGGCCTTCGAGCCTGTCGTCACAATTTGGGTGGCTCTCCTTATTTCCAACACCGCCGTACGGGCTTCATAATAGGGCGCACGAAGGGGAAACCAACTGGAATGCCTTATACTGATGCGCCGCCTCCAGGGGACACTGACTCTGCTTCCCAAGCATCTTCAATCAGTTGCGTTCCGCCAACGGCCCTGACACCCCCTCCAGATAAACTGGATCAAATCCTTCTGGAAATCAGAGACTCTCGCCAAGCTATTGAACATCAGATTGGCACCCTCACCACTGGCCTTATCCTTCTGCGTGCAGACCATAGTAAGCTCTCAGACACTGTAAAAGACCATGAGCAAACTCTGGTAGATCTTGTACCACAACAAAAAGAACACTCTGATCAACTGTCACAAATGCAAAAACAACTGGCTTCCTTGCTTGAAAGAGCTGAAGACGCAGAAGGAAGAGCCCGACGCAATAACGTCCGAATTATTGGAATGTCGGAGCGTTCCGAAGGTCCCAATGCGACTCAGTTCGTTGAGACATGGCTGAGGGAACATGTAGCCCCAGAGGGTCTTTCCGCCTTCTTTTCTGTGGAATGGGCACACCGAATACCTACGGGCAGACCGACGGCAGGAATGCCGCCCAGACCACTCATAGCCCGAATCTTAAATTACAGGGATCGTGACCACTTACTGCAAAAGGCTCGTGAAAATGCTCCTATACAGTATGAGAATACCCGGATCTCTCTTTATCCAGACTACACGGTGCAGGTGCAGCGCCAAAGAGCTTCCTACCAGCCACTCAAACGGAAACTCCAGGCCCTTAACCTGAAATATGCGTTACTGTTCCCAGCGCGTTTAAAAATTATCCATGGTCAGAAGGCCCATTTCTTTGAATGCCCTACTACAGCAAATGACTGGCTTGAGAACACTTTACCCTCTCGATCACTGGATGGGATAGACCAACACCTACGGCGTATGCAGACACAAAAAACGAACAAGCCTCGACCCCGCTGCCGTAATCTTGTGAGCACATTATCTACTACCAAACCATCACCAGAGCAGGCACTGCTGGAGCGGGAGTCGGCGCTGGTGGCAGCTACCTCCATGCGTGATCCCACGCGGGTCACGTCCCCGGAACAATCTGATGACAATACATTGCCGTCGGACTCTGAGAGTAATGACATCCTGTTTCCTTCAATTACCCCACAAATTGTTAAGGACTTGTTTGGCTAATACACAGGCACAATTCCTGTAGATCTCCCGCACGTCCAGTCCAACAGTTACTTGTAGTAGGGAAGTATGATTTTATTGAAATGTCTATGATCTATGCTTTCTCTATCTATGTTTTCTTTTCCCAGGTTCCGCATAATCTAGTATTATATAGGGTCCCGCTACGAGGATAGCTCTGGTTGTAACTGAATAGTTATGCTCAGTGTAAGATCCACCCCCCCTGTATGGTATAACCGTTTGGAATTAGTGAATGTTAGTAAATGTTTGGACCAACATAGTTCGATTGTTGGCCCTAGTATTGGGGGTTGTGTTTTCTGTAAAGGTTATTGGTTCCTGGTCCACCTTACACCTTTTATTGTATTGCATACATTGTGCTTCTCTAGTACACTCCTGTATCCATGGTTGATGAACAATGGCTGTGTTAGGTAAATATAAAATATTGACATGGATTGTGCGGGGCATGGGGTCAGTCCATAAGCAACACAGAATTTATGCTCAACTGAATAGGCGTAAAGTTCACATAGCTTTCCTTCAGGAAACACATTTGACTGATTCAGAAGTCACCAAAATGCGAAAAAAATGGAAAGGACAAATTTTTAACACCTCTTACTCTGCCTTTGCAAGGGGATCTCTAATCTGGATTCGGAATGGGCTGCCCTTTGTATTGATGGAACAGCGGATAGATGCGGCAGGACGGTATGTCCTGTTGCAGGGTAAACTTGATGGTATCCCGATAGTCATTGGTAGTGTGTATGCCCCAAATTACGAACAGAATACTTACCTCACTAACCTTAACACTGTGTTAATGGACTGGGCAGTATATCCCTGGGTCCTTGGCGGGGACTTTAATTCTGTTTTAGACGTACGTTTGGATCGTTCCCACCCCCCGGTTCGAGGCGCGGTGACTGCCAAAAACGCAGACTTTTTACACGCCTGGGGCACGGGTTGGACGATACAAGATGTATGGCGTGTACAACATCCCGCCTGTCTGGAATATTCCTTTTATTTCCCTCCACATCAGCTGCACACTAGGATAGACAGAATTTTCTGCACAACGTCCTTGACATCTCAGATAGCTGAATCTACGTATCTCGGGAAAACACTGTCCGACCACAACCCACTCGAGGTGCTACTGGAGTGGGGGAGGGTTTCCTCCCCGGTTCCAACTTGGCGATTATGGCCACGGTCCCTCGAAGATGGGGTGCTTCGACATGCGCTAGGCACAGCCATTACTAATTATTTCACCGAAAATACCGGGTCTGCATCCTCCTGTTTAGTTGAATGGGACGCCTTTAAGTCAGTGATTAGGGGAACAGCTATAGGGATGACTGTTGGAGTCCGGCAGGAACTACACAAGCACCTTGTCTTGGTGGAAGATTCATTGAATAAGCTGGAAAACACGGCTATTACTAATCCTACACAACAAGCACAGTTACAAGAAGCCAGAATTAAACATGCGGAATTACTCGACCAACTCCGCTTGCTCGATTACAGTGCATATACGCAGTACAGCCATAAGGAGGCAGATAAGTCTGGGACCCTTTTAGCGCGTCTCATTCGTGATGCCCCCCCCCCCGATAACAGAAATATCCCTCTCGGATGGCACTACAGTTTCTACTCAAGCAGACATTAACACGGCATTCTATACATACTACAAAACCCTATACACCGCTCCTGCTGTTCCATCACCTGCCCACATAACCACCTTCCTGGAAGGCCTTACAGTCCCTAAACTAACAACAGATGCCCGGTCGGACCTGGAGGCCCCTATTACTAGAATTGATATACAGGAAGCCATTAACGATCTCCCTAGAAATAAGACCCCAGGCCTAGATGGCTTACCGGCGGAGTTTTATTCGACCTATGCTGAGACATTGACTCCGCATCTCGAGAAACTCTACAAGAAGGCACTGGATAAGCACACTCTACCCATCACTACTATGCAGGCGCTGGTGGCTTCCCTCCCCAAGCCTAATAGGGACCCCCGTGATATGTCTGGTTATCGTCCCCTCTCCCTATTATCTACCGAGTATAAAATACTCTGTAAAATATTGGCTAAGCGCCTCCTCCCTTATCTTTCAAAACTTATTCATATTGACCAGTGCGGCTTTGTGCCAGGCCGCAGTACGTCCCTCAACATTAGACGTCTCCATTATCTAATGGAAATTGCAGCCGATCTCTCCCACACCACTGGGTGTATTTCTCTTGACATGCAACAGGCATTCGATACGCTTGACTGGACCTATATGCGGTCTTCGATGGAAAAATGTGGCATCCCAAAGGGTTACTTGAGGTGGGTCGAGCTACTGTATACCTCCCCCACGGCTGGGGCCCGGACTGGCTCGTATATATCATCTGCTTACTCTATCACCATAGGTACCCGTCAGGGGTGCCCCCTGTCACCACTGTTGTTTGTTTTGGCACTGGAACCCCTACTTATCAAACTCCGTAAAGAGGCCACAGACTTAGGGATTCCAATTAATAACACAACACACATAGCGTCGGCATACGCCGATGACATAATTCTTTACCTCAAAGACCTTACAGTAAGCTTGGAACCCATCCCATCCATATTTCAACGGTTTGAACAGATATCGGGCCTGGCGATAAATGCAAATAAGTCATATGCATTTTATATGCTACATAGAGATGCCCCCAGACCCGGTAGCTTTCGGTGGCCTCACACTAACGACTGCCCCGGATACTTTCAAGTATTTGGGTATACAGATCTATAGAACCCCCCAGGATCTAATCGATGGCAACTTGTCAAAGGAAATATGTTCGCTCCGGATGCAGGTTTCATTCTGGACTTCCCTGCCATTGTCTGTGATGGGTAGGGTAGCCATTTCTAAGATGGTGATGCTCCCCCGCCTCCTCTACTTTTTTACTAATTTACCGGTCATTGTCCCACCTCGAATCTTCCGTACACTAGATACCTTACTGTCGGAACTTATCTGGGGAAAGGGTCGCAGGAGGGTGGGCCTGGCTAAACTACAGCTGAGATCCGACGAGGGTGGTCTTGGCGCACCGGATTTCCGAGCATATTGCATGGCTAGTCAATTGCAGTGGTTATCCTACTGGCTGGCGGGACGACACATCCAGGAGATTGGTTACACGCCACAACTTCTCGGTCGGGGAGTCCTTCACACTTTGCTCCTGCCCCACGCTAAGATTCCATCGACAGCTCCCCCTTTGCTTAAGACGGCGTTAGGATACTGGAAGAAGACTCTCCATTACACAAAGAGGGCCCTCCCATATTCCTCCAATATCCCCTTGATTGGGCTCCCTGTTGCACACGGATTAATCTCGAAAAGAACTGTATCCCCCTGGGAACAAGAAGGGGTGTCAACCGTTGGAGCACTGTTCATAGAGGGTACACTTGCAGACCATGATAATTTCATTCGTACTCAAGGAGTTCCCTCGACACTGTTTCTCCTTCATGCCACTATCTCTCATTATATCAAACTCCACTGGTCCCCCGACGGGACTGAACCCCCAAAGCATGAACTAGTATATGCAACACACCTGATGGGATCGGGACGCCATCTTACCCGATGGCTCTACCGGGGTATCCGAACACACTCAGGGACATTGCTAACTCCGCTTCGGGACAAATGGTCGCTGGACTTTGGGAGGGAGATGACGGATAAGGAATAGGCCTCCATTTTAGAATTCCCCAAGAGAGTCTCCCGTAATGCGAAATCAGTACATGTTACTACATAGGGCATATCTTACACCACATCGCCTTAACTGCATTTACCCCAACGCACAGCTTTCCTGTCCCAGGTGTCAGGAGGCAGACGCTGACCTGCTTCACATGTTGTGGAGTTGTCCTCGACTGGAAGTATACTGGCAAACAATCAGTTATAATGTGAGGGAGGTCACTGGTACGGATGCTTGGTCAACTGTGGGCAGCTGCCTTTTGGGCCTGCATAAAAGCCCCAAGGGACAGAAAGTTCAGTATAGATTCGCCGACCTGGTAATACTCATAGCGAAACGGGCCATCACAATGAGGTGGAAGTCCAAGCTCCCCCCTACACCACTCACTTGGCATGCGGAAATGATCCGATGGGGCACAGCGGAGAGCGCTATTATTAGACAAGAGTTTCGGGGGTTGCGTAAGATTCCTATCTCTTTGGAATGGGACCAAATGCTAGAAACATTCAAGGCCCTAGAGCCACTTACCCCTCCGACATCTCCGGTTGGATCTGCGATACCCACATCTCCCGTATCCCCTCCGGTTAGCCTGCTCGAACCAGTATAACACCTTGCTACTCCATGTCTTTTATTGCATAGGACTGGCTATTTGTATATAACTGAGAATGTATGCTTTATATTTCATCATATTTCTTTGTGGCTCAATGGGCTAATACAATCTCTTTATGTGTTACGTTGTAAATAGTGGACCAGAGAACTGAGGGGTGGGGGTGGGAATTTCAAATTGTTTCTTTCTTCTGTTCCAATGTTGCAATGGATAGAAATATAGAAAATTGCGAGTTTTTCTAACATCTAGATATCTAGGTAAACATGCCGACCCGAGGCTCTTCTTTTCCCCTCTTCTTTGATAATAGGACTCTATATTTCCTGACATATACGTATATGGGTATCCATACGGTTATCACACTGACAATATTCCAGTGGTTCATGTTTCTCGCCTCTGCAACCTGACTGCCACTTGTACTGGATACGGATCTGATATGTTTTATTGCACTGCCGATTATAAAAACTCAATAAAAATTATGTTTTAAAAAAAAAAGGGAAAGCCCATTTTTTTGAGTGCCCGGAGGAGGTGTAGGAATGGCTCGAACTTCGAGGAGATAACACGGGCTCCAGCTGACGAAGGACAAACAGTACACGTTCCCGGAGAACTGCATGTCGAAATCAATCAAGGGCGACAAGCCCCAATTCTCATCCACTTGGGTCCCGGGAAGTGACTATCAGAGACGATGACACCATACAGCTGAACACTCTTGACCAGCTTGCCATTGATCAGGGCTAGAATCTACAATCGCAGTCAGAGGACACTGGAACTGGGGCTTCCAGCCCAGCAATGAGCTTTGTGCCTGATACCATGGTCGCCCCAGAGGTGGGGGAGGTTGAAGGGGGCAAATGATTATTGATACTTGAAGTATGCTCAGTCACAATACTATGATTGTTGGCTGCACTAATTCATGACCCTGGGTCATGGAAGTGTATTGGAGGGAAGCCAGATGTATATCTGTTCTTATATCTAGGATGGGAAGCATGTGGAAAGTGATACTGCTGGAGGTGAGTCAGACAGCGCTGGTGGTGACAGCACCAGACACACTAACTTATGTGTTGATAACACGGGACCGTATGAAGTATGGTTAGCTGAAAGGCAGTTGATTAGGGTGCCTGGCTTAGTGGCTGACCGAATGTTTGATCTAGCCAGTCCCAGTTGAACAGGCGGCGATGCTGTGCAAGTCCTGGGACACGCACCCGGTGGGCATGAATGGGCGATTGGTTGCACCATGTTTGTCCGTGGGTGGGTGGGAGCAGTATGGTTTGCTTTGTTTGCATTGTTTGGTTGACTTAGTAGTTTGTCAGCAGCGGGATAGGATTGCATGGGTGAGAGGGTGGTACACACTAATACATCAGATTTGGGATGCGGGTTGAACACCGGTTCCTCACCTGGAATGTTTGACATCTGGTGACTTACATTAAACTGCACAGAGTACTCCCATTTCTCAAATGCCACAACATTGGCATAGCATGCCTGTAAGAAACGCACTTAGATGACTTGGGAGTCTCTAGATTAGCCAAAAACTGACAGGGTCAGTTCTACGTACGCTATTCTACGTACGCTAGGGGAGTGTTGATCTGGGTGGTGCCTTTCTCCCTCACGTATATGGAGGCGATGTGGAGGGCAGGTATGTCCTGATACAGGGCATGCTAGACAGTCGTGACTTCAAGATCCTAAACTTCTATGCCCCTAATATTGATGACCACAAGTTCTTCTCCACTATACAGGACCTAATCAAGCACGAGGTCCACCTGCCCCTTCTTTGGTAAGGGTCTTTAACTATACATATATATTAGACCCAGACCTAGGCAGTACCCCCACCAGGTATCTCGGAATCAGGGTTGCTCACACACGTAAATTACAGCTACAACTGAACATGGACAGGGTCTTGGATGCCTTACGGTCATCTGTGACCTTTTGGAACACGCTGCCCCTTGATTTGATGGGAAGGATGGCCATAGCTAAAACACTCATTCTGTCCCCGCCCTTCTAGGGTCTTCAAGGAACTGAACTCCATTCTTACCTCGCTACTCTGGGCAGGTCGGCGCTGCAGGGTGGCCTTGTCGACAATGTCCAGACGGTACAGGGATGGAGGACTGGAAGTCCACTGCCTTGATTTGTATTACTACGCCTCACATCTTCAGCATGCAACACGTTAGTTTGACCATAATTGGGAAAAAAGACTATTGTTTGGCAGCATATTAATAGACCAGCTTCCGGAACTCTTGATGGAGGGGTCTGGGTTCCCAACGGAATTCCCATACATAGTCCGACAGACAGCAACCCTTTGGCAAAGATTTGCCCAGGTAGTCTTGAAGCGAGCTCCATTCCATAGGGAACTAAGAGTCTGGACATTAAAACCGTTCAGACAGATGATGGACAACATGTCCTTCAGTGCCTGGCAGGATGTGGGGATGCACCTGCTTGGAAGACTTATACCTAGAGGAGACATTCATTTCCTTTGAGGAGGTCTGCCAAGAATTCGCTCTTGGGCCTGGACACTTTTTACATCACACTGGCCTAGCTGATCTCTCTAGAGCGGTCCAGCCACGCTACCCTACGGCGCCTGAACCCACACAAACCCTAGGTATCCTTTTAACTTGTGGCTCCGCTCGGCACTTTATTGTGCTACTGTACAGAACCATTCATGCCGATGCGGTGGGGTCACCCCGCGGGCCGTGCAGCTTGGGATATGGATCTGGCAACTGGACATGGGTCAATGAGCTCATACACTCAGTCTCATGTAACGCCCACTTTCAATCGATTCATTACAATTTTCTTCACAGGACGTATCTTACACCCAGGGACCAACATAAAACATCCTCGGCTCGGCCTAATAATTATTCCTGTTGTAACGCAGACAATGCTGATTCTCTACATTTATCCGAGCAGTGCCGATAGGTACAGGACTTTTGAACTCAGGTGGTTGAAGACAACCACAGGGTCACGCATCAGTATATGTCTCTTACTCCACAGTGTTGTCTGCTGAATAACATTAAGCACTTGAAAGGTAAGAAGATGCCATATAAATTCTTACAATTAGTACTAGTCTTAGCCAGACGGAGGGTAGCCATTACATGGATGGAGCAGAGAGCACCCGAGATTGCGCACTGGCATAGGGATGTCATAGAGTGGACTTTACTGGAGGAGACGCATACGCTGACTAGTAGGCGTGATGATAAGGTTTTGGATGACATGGCTTAATGAAGAGACCTCTGTACCACTCTGCTAGATCCTGATTCTGAAATTGTGTCCAATGATAGCACTGATACGAATGACTGAGAGTGAGAGGCCTGGATCGGGAATTTGGGGAGAGCGTGGAATTGCTTGATTGCATGCAACCCAGATAGAGTTTTGTGCATCTGCGACACACGTGTTGTCCCCAATACGGACACGTCAGATTTATTGCCCTTGGATTACCTGTCATGATAATATCTTGAATTGCATGTATATACTTACTCGCCTTGCATATCGCCGTCTGCTAATAAAGTTTTTTTTTTTTTTTAATGGAGTAACCTTCTGTGTCCTTCAACAGGTAAGTTAAAAAGGAGTCCAAATTCTTATGCACATTCTGTCAGTTAAAGGCCACTGGATCAACTTTAGCCCAATTTTTTTTTTAACCATTATTTTTAGAAATCTTTATTTTGGAGCATTTATTCCTTGGAGGCTTTTTTTATCTGATGGTTTAACAATATAATAAGTGAATTGTGATCACTCTCGCACGTTGCAACAATTTTAAAGTCGAGGAGGAATGGTGCCAAATCGGCTGTTATAAGGATGTACTCTATAGTACTTCCTCTGACACTTTTAAAGTCAGGAGGTAACTTTTCTCCTCACCAACAAGGTAAACATTAAATCGTACTTCAAGAAAAGGGTATTTAAGGCCTCCCCATATGGTGTGTACTTAAAATGTGTAAGGTTCATCTTTTTTGGCTAGTAAAACAACAAACCCGAATCCCACTGTGGTGACATGAGGGAATATTAAAGTCACCCACCCATATTTTATGTCACCTTACCTTTGGCTTCCATATAAAACATGTCTAAAAAATGGTCAAATTGCTCTATCGCAATAGTTGAATGCTGGTAAAAATTAATATGATAATCATTTACTAACAAAATATCAGGCTCAGTTGGAAAAGCTAAAAGAGTTACCAAAAAAAAAATAGAAGGACCTTAAACGTAGGATTTCGAACTGATAAAAAAGTAGCGAGGCCTCTCTATGCCCTACCCGCCTGTGATGCAAGGCTACCTCAAAAAAGGAATAATAACCATCAATATGAAAAGCTTTGTCATCCATGTTTCTTTGCAGCAAAGAATGTCTGATGAAGACACAACACACAACATCAATCCAGTCTGGATTTGCAATTTTCGATTGAGCGCCTGCAATGTTCCATAAAATGAGTCTCAAACACTTCGTTGTAGCTGATAAGTCTGGCTCTGTGGGTAAGGCCAGAAAGTCCACTGTTTGATGGCCCCTGGACAACTGTGACTCTAAGTTGGGCCTTTCCTTGGCGGGCAGTAAGTGAATCGCATCCATACCAGTCATTAAATCAAAATAATTCCTCACCATGAAACCATTGAGACATATTTTCACTGGCGCTTGTTGGTTGGTTGAATGACATAACCATGCACAACAAAACCACGTGTTCCTTAACAACGCGGTCGGAATAACAAATGCGTCTTAACCACACATTCCTTTACCATGCAAGTCTTTACAACGACTTGCCTTAGGAAAGCGCTAGACTTTGGAACAATATAATTTACTATTCCAACTCCAGTCCGCGGAACAGTAGGAAAAGTGTTGGACTTTAAAGTCCAACACCACTTTACCTAAGGCATGTCGTCGTAACGACATGCGTGGTAAAGGAAAGCGCGGTTAAGACTCATTCTTTGTTACGACCGCGTAGCAAAGGCAAAGCTTGGTTCAACGGTCGTTGTAATTGCTGTTTTCCTTGTTGGTTTCCCCACAGGGTAGCAGGTGATTACTGGCAATGGGACAGGTTTGTAGAAGAAACCAAGGGGTTAAGGCACAATGCCCTCCTGGTTTTTCGTCAAATAGTGTAAATGCTGTAACAAAAAGTTCACAAGATTAGGTGTTTTAAAATTAACCACCCCACATTCCCCTATAGTGTTCTTTCTAGAGGGGCCAATCCATCCAACTCTACGTGCGAATAGGATCTTGTTGTTTAAATCATCAAAGTATCCCTCTTTCGATGGTATCCAAATATAGACTTATACTTAATAGTCTCAATGTCTTCTGTCACCCCATTTAGCAAGGGAGCAACATTCACCAAAACAATTACATAAGGCGTACAGTCTGGGGCCAGCTGGAGGGTCTCTGTACATTTATGGTGGGTTTTGCCATATGTTACCGGTCCCTTATTACTTACAATAGCCCTCTAACTGGTCTCCTTATGTAGGTAAAGGATTTGGTAAGTGGCCCCCCATGTTTAGTAACAATGACCTGAGGTACAAGGGGGGGGGCTCCTGGACTTGCCTCTGCGCTGCATCAATAACCCCCATCACCGTGGTCAGGTAGTTGTCGCTACCATTTTCTTCATGGGTTGTGGCCATTCTATGACCCATGATTTACAGAGTACCACAACAACTAAGCCCCAGGTGATATAACAGAAGATGTCTGGCCTACCTTGAATACTCACAAGCTGGGCTAAAGTACGATGATGGAAAAACTGTGGCTAAGAGGGGTGTCTAGCTCGACCTCTTCCAGGCCTGCTATTGGCGCGGACTTAGTCCGGGCACGCACCCGGGTGCGTTCCGCGCTGCTGGCGTTGTAGAGAGCTTTTAAGCGTTATTGCGGCATGCAGTGTTCAGGCAGCCCTTTCTCCAAACTGATGGCCAAAAGTAATGCTGGGGACATAGTCCTACCCCAGCCAGGAGACACAGAGAGTCCGGAAAGCAGCCCTTTCGTTGCATTTAAATGACAGAAATGCATTCTTTTTTTTTTTTTTTTAAACAGTTTTTTATTAAAACAGATGCAGCAACAAGTGACAGTACGTTGACATTTTGGATAGAAGGTGAGTAAGAGGACATCACAATAAATCCAATTCTTGACCCAGTAGAAGCCCAGCGCAGTACATCCAAAGCAGTACATTACGATCCCTCGGGGGGGGGGGGTTGAAAGCCCACCCACAGATAGGTAAGCCAGAGCGGACTAAGCTAAACCTGATTACTCTCACTACACGCTCTCAACATCCACTCCGTCCCATTCCACCAGTCTCTCCCGTCTCAGCTCCACCGTCGGGGAAACACATATCTCACCCCTGTATTTGTTCCATCGTCCCCATTTGTGATCCCATTTATGGGGGCATCCCCTTCCTTTGTAAACAGTTTTCTCCGCAATCATGGCGTGGTCCATATCCCTAGCCCAGTCTGACAGCAATGGTAGTTCTGAGCTATGTTCCGTTTCGCTATGCCCCACCCCATCATGGCCCAAGTTTGTTCAGCTTGTGTGAGGTCAGTTGCTTGCCAAATATTAAGGAGGCACAGTGCGGACGTCGAGTGTAGGGGCTTATCACAGGTCCTAGCTAGTTGTCTGGTGACGTCTGTCCAGTACCGTCGTATGGGGGGGCAGTCCCATAAAGGTACCCGTCTGATTACAGTGCCGAAGACAGAGAGCGCTCGGTCTCCTACCCAGCCGATACAGCAGCGGGGCTTCAAAGTATACTCTATGGAGGACTTTAAGTTGAATCAAACGTATACGCATCGGAATAGCTATCTCTCTGGGCGAGACCAGCGCCTCCATCCAATCCTCATCAGCTAGGTCCCCCAGGTCTGCCTCCCATGTCATACGTAATTTCACCAGTGGATCAGCCCGATTATTAATCAATTTTTTATAGGTGAGGGAAATAGCCTTACGAGGCATAGGATCCAACAGGAGCCTATCCTCCATTGGAGAGGAGTCCGGCAAAGAGGCGTCCTTAGGTAGGGCGGAGTCAATGGCGTGACTAATTTGAAGATATCGGAATTTTTCACCTGGCGCTAAGTGCTACTTAACTTGAAGATCAGAAAACGATGCCTTAATGCCCTTAATCCACATGTCCCCCACTGTTGAAATCCCGATGAGGTCCCATTTATCGAAGCCCGCATATGCACTAAGTCTCCCCAAAATGTCAGGTTCCCACAAGGGGGTAGCCTTCGTTAGGCGTCCCTGCCAGCCCATCCGTCGCTGAACACCATGCCACACCTCCACCGTACGCGCCGTCGGGCCCGTAAGATTCAATTTCTTGTGTTTGGTATACAGTGCTCTGTGATAGCCCCCCCTCCCCATCAGCCAATGGTCAGTCCGGAAACCAGGATCCTCGCGCCGCCCGAACACCCATTGGCTAATTACCGCAAGTTGCGAGGCCTGATAATAGAGGCGCAAATCCGGTAATCCAATCCCCCCATCGTACCAACCCCTGGTGAGTTTGACCATAGCTATGCGAGGTTGTTTACCGTCCCACAACAAGTCTCTCACTGCTGCCTCGATGTGTAAAAAATACGTGGAAGGGATAAGGATGGGAGTGTTTTGGAGGGCGTAAAGAAAGCGCGGCAGGGCTAGCATCTTAAACAACGACGCACGCCCCAGTAGTGTGAGGGGGAGCGTCTTCCAGTTCGTGATGTCCGCGCGAAATCTCTGCAACGGGCCTAGTAAATTCTGTTAAAAAAATAGTGTGGCATCAGTTGTTACAAAAATTCCCAGGTATCGAAAGCCTCGGGTCGCCACTGGTATATCATATCCCCGTGGATTGCGTGGGGGGGCTCCCCAAAGAGGATACAATTGGGATTTAGACCAATTGATCTGGTATCCAGAATGTGCCCCAAAGATATGAAAGATGTGTAATACCCGATGGATCGATCGCTCTGGTGAGGCTAGGTAAAGCAAAATATTGTCCGCATATAGTGATATGCGGTCCTCGGACCATTTAAGCCCTCTGATAGCAGGATCCCCCCTGATCCAAGTTGCGAGTGGCTCGGGCACAAGGGCGAAAAGCAGCGGTGACAACGGGCACCCCTGCCGTGTTCCTCGGCTAAGGGGAAAGGGGGTAGAGCGGTGGTTGTTAACCGAAACATGGGCCATGGGCAAGGTGTATAGAAGTTTAATCCAACCCCGGAATTTGGGTCCGACCCCGACACGGGCGAGAACAGCAAACAAATAATCCCATGCGATGGTATCGAACGCCATTTTCGCATCAAGCGCTAATAATACCACAGCTTCTTCCAGGGTGGCCACACGGCCCAATGCGCCATGTACCCGACGTAGATTACGCGCCGTGTTCCGCCCCGGCAGAAACCCCGATTGATCCGGATGGATCAAGTCTGATAGATAGGGGAGCAAGCGGTTCGCCAGTAGTTTGGCCAAAATTTTTGCCTTCACTGTTATGAGCGAGATGGGCCTGTAGGAGGCGCATTCATCTATCGGCTTACCTGGTTTATGGATTACCACGATGGTAGCTACCCGAATATCAGCCGGGAGGACGCCTTTTCATAACTCTCAGTGTACAAATTAAGTAAATGGGGTGCGAGTATGGAGGTCATGGGCTTAAATAACTCAATCGGGAGTCCGTTGGGGCCCATAGCTTTGCCTGCGTGAACGTCTTGAATTGCCTTCTGAATTTCCTCTACCGATAAGTCGTTATCTAACGTCACACTGTCCTGTTCGGAGAGGCCCACCACCTCGATAGTGGCGAGAAGTTCTGTCGCCATGGACGCCTGGGAGTCAGGTGGGACACTGTACACCTCCTCATAATACTTCGAAAAGGTCTCGGCAATGCCTTGGGGGTCAGTCACGATCTCGTCGTTCGAACCCTTAATGGCACGTACCCATCTCGCAGCTTGTTCTTTGCGCTCCAGCCATGCCAGCAATTTACCAGTACGCTCCCCCTGTTCATATACCCGATGTCTAGTGGCAAGTGCGCGTCTATTAGCGTCCTCCAGGAGCAACTGCCTATAATCTTGTCTTTTAATACTCAGCAGATGTTGAGTATCGGCCTCTGGGCTCTGGTCGCCAGAGCCCTCAAGGTGTAGAATCTCAGTTTCCAATTCCACCACCCTCCGACGGCGCTCAGCCCTGTAGCCCACCATCGCTGATAGGGCCCTACCCTTAATCACGGCCCCATATGCCCCCCACAAGGTAATTGCGGAGCTAACCGAGCCTGTATTTTCTGTAAAAAAGTATTCAGTGTCCCTCCGCAGGGTCTCTCGGATGTGTGGGATTTTTAGTGCCCAGGGTTGGATTCGGATCGGACCCGGTTGTGGTGTATGTGGTGCACCAAGTATCGCGAAAACAGGGGAATGATCTGAAATGCCTCGCGCTAAACATGTTGAGTCAGAAAATGCGTGTATATGCTGGGCGTGTGTGAACAAATAATCAAGTCGTGAGCGACTGCCATGCACTCCAGATTGAAATGTAAATCGTGTTTCCCGCGGATGTGACCATCTCCAGACATCTATCATCCCCAAGGCATCTATAAAATCACGTAACTGGGAGCATTGTGTAGTACCGCGCCTGGGCGGGGACCTGTCCAGCAGGTCGTCCATTGTCAAATTAAAATCACCTCCCATAAGCAAGATTCCAACCGGTAAGTTTAATAACAGCGGCCCTATGTCAGTCAATGTCAATCGTTGCAAACCCGGTGGGGCATACACAGCTATAACGTTTAGGACCGTTCCCTCCCACAGACCAGTGCAAGCTGCATATCTTCCTTGCGGATCCGTCCAAACCGTCTGTAACACATAGGGGCACCCCTTACGAAGCAGGATGCCCACCCCTCTGGACCCAGTAGTGAACCCCGAATGTACCACCATACGATATCCCTTCCGATCCAGGGCCTTGCAGGAGTTACCAATTAAGTGGGTCTCTTGTAACAACACTAGGTCAAGTCCCTGTCGGTGGATATATTGCATCACAATCCCTCTCTTAATCTTGTCACCCAGCCCATTGACATTCCACGTTATAGCTTTAATTCCCTGACTTCATGCCATGAGTGATAATTAACAATATAACGATTGCTTCGTGGGGCACACAGCCTCGCGAGCAGTTATCAATCCCGATCTGGGCCCCCCCAAGGTCCACCCCCTTGGACATCATTCGTCGAGCCTCTCCCACCACAAATATATCATGGATGTCGACAAAAATGTGCATATTCGATCTGTCCACTTGTTCTGCTGCAAAACATTCAACAATACAATCCCTCCAACAATTGAAAGGCAAACATACCCCGAACCCTGAAAATATACCCCCCTCCCTGCCTCCCTGCTTAACGGGACTAAAACCGCCCGCCACCCCCAACATGCAGAGTGCCTGTCGCCCACCCATTTAACAATTCTAGGGAACGCACGCTACCCCACTCCCCTGATAATCATTTGCATTCAATCAACCCTCCACTCCCCAGCCCCGCCCCCTATAACATAACCCACAGCCCAGAGGCCCATTACTGTCCACAACAAATGTCTCGCAGCCCTCTCTTTCCGCCAGAGGCCTAATTTCCAAAGTATAGAAGGACAACCCCAACCTCCCGTAGCTCTATGAAACCGTTTGGGTGTGTTTATCAATCCACACGACTGACAGACCATAAAACTCGAGGACGCTCCCTCAAGTTGGATCCATATCAACGTACAAATGGAGGGAGCTCCCCTCACACTTACCATCCAATCCACCCAGCTGAGCTCGCCAGTTCGGAAGGTCTCATGCTTGAGCTTACCTTCTGCGATTCCCCGGGAAGTCTCACCCATCCAGGGTCAAGCAATTACAGTCTTACCATTCATGAAGTCAGCGCCCCCCTGTGTGTCCCTGAGAGTCTGAGTCAGAGTGTGAAGGCGATCGTCTCTGCTGGCGCCAGTCAGCCTGACCATCTGCCGCCGAGGGTCCTTTCTGTGATTTCTTCTCGACCGTACGCCAGCCCTCCAGCCAATCCCAGGCCTACTCAGGTAGAGTGAAGAACCATGATTTCCCGTTAGCTTCCACCCGTAGCTTGGCCGGAAACATCATTGCATATTTTACTGCCTTTTCTCGGAGGGCCCGCTTTACGTCAAGGAAGCCTCGGCGTTGTTTCTGGACCCGCAGCGTGAAGTCTGGGAAGAACAGGATCTTGCTGTTATCCAGGGTAAGCGGTGGGGCCACCCGCGCCGTCTGAAGAATAATGTCCCGGTCCCGGAAGTTAAATACTCGAGCCAGGAGTGGTCATGGGGGCGCCCCCGGCCTGGGTCGGCCCCCAGGCACCCGGTGAGCTCTTTCAATCGTTAAAGCATTTGGAAAGACCTCTAGGCTGTAACCGTGTAAGAACCAGATCTTCCACAAAAAGGTCCGCTGCCTGCCCTTCTGCGCGCTCCGGAACGCCAATAATGCGAATGTTGTTCCGCCGCATTCGCCCCTCATAGTCGTCAAGTTGGAGGGCCATCGTCTCCCGGGCGGAGCGCAGCTCGTCTACTTGTTTCTTTAGCAATGTGACGTCCGTAGCCAACTCCTTGGTGGTGTCTTCTACTGCACCCACTCTTTCCGTTACTTTTCTCATGTCCGCACGGATGAGGGCCACCTCCGTGGCCACTGTGTCGATTTTAACCTCGAGGGAGGTCTGTATCGCTGTAATTGCCTCCAGCAGATCTTTGTTCGAGGGCTCCGCGGCATCCCCGGGGGTCGCTGTCTCCGTTCGATCCTCAGCTTGTTGCTTCTGCAATACAAACTTATCCAGCTTGGACTGCGCCACCGCCCGGTTGGTACGTCCAGTTGCCATTTTTTATTATCGCGGCGTTGGGCTCCTCCGGAGTCAGGGCGCCACTGCGACTCTTCGCCGTCCGCTGTGAGCAACACACCCACCCAGCCTGTCGGTTTTCGCAGTGGGCACCCTATACCACCAGGCGTCAGGCTAGATGCTGTAGCGTAGGTTGGCGGCCGTGGGGACCGCGCACTCCACTGTTCAAGCTGTAGGCCGCTGGTATGGGGTCAAGCTCAACCTACTGGTAGCGAAAACCCCTCTCTATTCGATGGTCCGCCGCGCTCCCTCCAGTGGCCAATATACTCTGTACGCTCCGGGGTCCCCCACCAGGCGCCGCGGCCGCGGTCTATCTTGCGTCTTATTGGGCCCTGTAGCAACCAGGTGCAGTCTTGTAGAATTACCGCTGCGTCACAGTTCGTTTGCAGCGCAACTGGGGCCCGGGGATCTATCCCAGCCGGGAGTCCACCCAACACACTGTGCCCATCTATTGTCCACCGACCTCAGAGCTCATTCTGGCCCACACGTGGTCTCATGCTCCTTACTGCGCCACCGCGCGCCTCGGGGGTCCCCCAGATGCACCTCCAGTTGGGGGCCCGCCAGCGGTCTCTTCGGCAGCGATGGGGTACAAATTCCCAGGCTCCTTCGGGCTCCCGGAGGCCCGCTCACCCCTGTCGCGCTCCGGTGCCAGCTGCGTCTCGCCGAGGGGTCGTCGTCTCCCCGATCCGCCCTCGTCCCTCACTGGACCTCGAGGAGGATCACCACCATTGCCTTCCGCTCTCCTGTCCGTACACTCGGCAGCGAGGGGCCCCACAGCACTCTCCCAGGGCCTCAAGCAGGTGGGCCGCAGCCGGGGGCTCGCGTGAAACGCGCCCGCACGTCCCCTCACCTTGAGCAGCACTGCAGACCGCTCTGACCCGTTCCGCGGGTCACGCTCAGGGCCGCTTCCGCAATCGTCCCCAAACTCGGTCCGCGAGTCACCAAGCACCCCCGCTACACTCCGACGGCACCAGGGTGGGGAAGGGGCCAGCGGGAGTTAGGGAATTCAGGATGTTGCAGGAGTGGCGCTCCGGAGCTAAATTACCGAGCGGCCATTCCTGTCGGCGGTTAGCCACGCCCCCTCCAGAAATGCATTCTTAACCTAAATAATATCACCCTTGTCTATGGTTTGTTGTCTAAGGAAAAAATGAGGGTGACCTAATTAAAAGAAACAATCCTTAACATAATTAAGTCACAGGATTTTGTTAGCATGGTCAAGGCGTAAACAATATTTAATGATAACTCGGTTAAGCTCGAGTTAGTTCTCGAGCCAGACAGCCAACCACAAAATGAGAGAACGAAGCTGGATTCGACTGTGTTGGAGCCAACTTAAAATAGTATGATGTTGGGTCTGAAATGCCATAGCTTGTAAAATATGTATACTTGTCTGTCTGTGTTTTTGAACTTCCTTGTGGTGGAGTTAGACAATGTTCCCACTGTTTATAATTGTAATGGGGACGCTGTCCATTTGCTTTATGCAGAAAATGCCCATAATGGTGATAGCAAAACATCTCAGCATTATTAGCAGAATGAAGATATAAATATTCTGATTCAAACACAGTATAGTACTCTAATTCAAAAAGCATGGAATTTACAGTGTCAACATCCCAATCATCTGACTGTAACCCCAGTACTATTACATCACCCATTGAAACTTTGAAGACATATGGTATCTGCAGGGTCTCCGTAGGACCGAATATATCGATAGGAACTTTATCCTAAACAATTCCATCAATCACTGGAACAGCCGAAATGTTGACAAGTCTCATTTCATTTGATGTGAGGAAGAATGTGGAGCCAGCACCCCATCAACCAGTTCCGTAGCAGAACGTTCTGGAAGATAATGGCTGTTGATCAAAAGGAAGAAGACAGTCACAAATCCAATCACCATGAATAAAAGAACCGAGGAAAATACGATCCAGATATATATCCATGGAGGGACTAGATAAGTGCATTTAAATCATGAAATAAAAACACAAATCCGCACTGGTGGTGAATGCAGAAACGAAGACACCGAAGAGCTGTCAGATGAGAAATGGCTTTGATCCATATGGTATCCGGATGAACTCAACTAGAAGAGAGGAGGCTGCGAATCGGCAGTCGGTTTCGATAAAAGTAACTTAGAAGGGGTGTCCAATGGCAGATCAGTATAAACGACATCCATTGTAGAAGATGAAAAAGTAGAAATAGGTACCATGTCAACTGAGGTTTCGGCCTCCCACCACACCCGGCTGCCAGAGAGGAGAAGCAACAGAGGTGCTCACAGGCTGTAAAGGAAAGAATTGCGGGGCACCATCCTGAGCATACTATGGAGAATGGGCCATATGGTGTAGCTTGACATGCTCAACGGAGACAAAGTGGTTTTCTTTATTGCCTGGAAGTGGTGGCAAATCCACAGTTTGTGTACCCTGGATACCAAGGACTGGAACAGGAGCATGGTAAATTGAGCCAAATTCCTTCTTGAGGGCCACTTTTTTTGCGAACAAGGTCTCCAACTTTGGGTAGCCAACCAGACACAGGAATCTGAGTATCCGGAATAGAAGAAAGAGAGATGCAGGCAAATGCGTGCGAGCCAGGCTATCACAGCACTTTTGTAGACCCTGTAAGACAGAATAGTGGTTATCTATGTCAAAGGTTGCGGCTGCTGCCACAATGTCTGGATCATCAAGGTCTGCAACATACATCTTGATGCCAAAGAGCATTTCGTACGTGGTCCACAGAGCCAGAGACCGTTTAGGGAGATTTTATTTAATGCTCGTTGAACCCCATGGAAATGGTGTAACCAACCACACCCGGTACCTAATACCTAGCTGTTACGGACTGCTTTAAGTCATGGTTCATTCTCTCCACAACAGAATTGTCCTTAGGCCTATGCGGAGAAGAAATATGTACTTGCACACCCATGGACTACATCGAATCACGGTATGCCTTAGAGGCGAAAGCTGGACCTTGGTCCCAGTGGAATGTGCAACAGGCATAAGTCCTGACAAAGACTTGCAAATCTTTAATAACAGTTCAAACGTCGGCCAAGCACTGTGACCAAACCCAGAGGAACCCGGAGAAAAATCAACTGCAACCAAAACGAATTTAAAAGCAGTATTGGATATTAAAGGACCGCAATGATCTAAACATACACAGCCAAAAGGCTGATTAGAAATAAACAAATTTGTCTGTGGTGGTCAAGACACAGTAGAACATTTTGTTTGCTGACTAATGTCACACCTTAAGACATATTTTCTTGTTTGCTGGTACAAACCCTGCCACCAATATCGTTGTTGTCAAAGAGAAATAGTGGCAGCCATGCCCGCATGTGCTGAAGCGACACCTTTATGCGCAACGACTATAAAAGAATGTCTGCGGTTCAGTTGGGTATCATGCGATCGCCAACCCCTGGTATAGTTCAAAACGGAACTTGCTGTTCATTGAGGTAATATGAATATTTGGATGGAAAACCTTTTGGTAAAGCGGTGCCGGCCTGAAAAGCATGGGCGGCAGTCAAGATGTCATTATCAACATGAGTTTTAGAACATGTAACTGCTGCTATTTTACATGTGCTTACTGCAGATTTGGCTGCCTCATCAGCCAGAGAATTACCTACTGAGTGTGCCCCCACACGTTGATGACCCAATGTATGAATTATATGAGCTTGTGGCAACTTATCCTCAAAATCTACCACCTTACCCCAAAGCATGTTATGCTTGATTGTGCTACCTTTGGAATCCTTAAAATCATTTTGTGGCCAAAAAATACAAATTATCATTAAATGATTGTACAAAGTAAAACAAATCACACACTATAAGTGTGAGGAATTCGGGATTCACATGATCAAGTGCACGAAGCAAAGCCTTCAGTTCAGCTAACTGCGCAATGCAGTCTCCTAGAGACTGAGTGTCAGTAAGGGTCGGTTGAAAAACGCTATCTAATATAGTGCCTAAAAGCTGAATATTTCTGTTTAGAACCTATAGCTGGTTGCGCAGAACCATCCTGTACACAATACATTTGTGTTCATCAAGTGGAATGGAAGAACCAAAGAAGGTGCAGGGTAAACGTACTCATATTGCGTCTGTAAAGAAGGGTCAAAGATAAAATCGACATCAACGGCTGTTAAGGACATAGCCCACTGAATCTACCAGGGAGGAAGGGATTTAGAATTAGGAATGCTAGCTTTTGTGACAGCCTCTAAGGCGGGCATAGGAGAAACGAGAATATTACGTTTACCTTGAGTCACAGGCTGTTCTTTGAGGGCAGCCATCTGGACTGCCGTCAATATTTTTTCAATGGCAGCAAAACGCATTTCCACCATGGAATAAAAATGCGATTTTATATACTATAAGTACTGTATCACCCTCATTAAATGTGACATAGGTAAATTCAATTTGTTGTATTTATACGTGCATGTAAACGTCGCGTTTCAAGCAAATCAGACAGTAAAGATCTGAGACTCTGTGTGTTCAGGCATCCAGCAGTTAACAGAAAAATCTGGACATATCAATGCACAGAGTGGTTTAATACAGTGAGCATAGTTGGGAATATATGTCTTCCTGAAATTCAAAAAGCCAAGCAAAGATTGCAACTTTTCTAAGTGTATTAGGTGGTTGCAACAGCCCACATTTGTGTAAAAAGTGAGGGGCCAAGCTCTTACCTTCATCAGTCAATTCATAACCAAGGAAAAGGACACTGAGGAAAGCGATATGAGATTTTGAAAAATTGAACGTGTGACCAAGTTCAGCATATCACGTAATTATGCGATCTACCCTTGCTAAATGAGGATTTAATTCATTATCCGCTAAGTACACGTCATCGACATAGGACAAAGCATCTGGGTCAATCTCATGGAGAATAGACAATTCGTGCCGCAAAAACACTGGAGCTGTTCTTATAGACCATAGGCAAACAAGCGTATCACCTCTGGGATCCAAGGGTGGTAAACACGGACCAATCACGGCTCTCCAGATCCAAATTGTGACTGGAAAAAACGTTGGAAATATCAATTGTGGTTTTACCTTTTTTACGAACAATAGTATTAATCAGCGCTGTACTGTATGTATTCTGGACAGCAAATGTACTTGTATGACTATTCCAATGTCGGTAATCCAATACAATACGAGTTTTAAAACCAGAAAAAGAGTATTGTCCATCTGAGAGACACAAGGCTCAATTAACCCCTGGTACTCCAATTGGGTAAGAAAGTCTTTATCGGCCACTTTGGCATCACGTTAAATAGGATACTGCGGCTGAGGGTGTGGAGTGGAACGTATAGGAATAACATGGAAGGGAGAATCCTTATCCCAACCAGCTTGGTTGCAATATAATGAAAGGGCCAAAGCAAGGGCCTATTCAGAAGCATAAGCCTGTTTAACTACATCTGGAACTAGAAGTGGAAAAAGAGGGGAGGATAACATCCTTACCCTGGGGACAAGAAAGAATAAAAGGAGGCCATTCAACCTCCGCAAAAAGAATATCATATGAAGTCGTCAAATTGTCCAAAAAGACTGCTTTAATTGTGCGTTTAACATCACCTTCGATTTGAATGTCCAAGTGTTAGAGCCTGTCAGGGAGTGCAACGCGGGTATACACGGTCTCTACCGTAATAAAAGTCTCCGTTTCTCTCGCCTCCAGAAGCCAGCGGAATGTCTTGTGCACTTTGGTGACTTCTGCCACGCTGTCGAGGAGAATCACCACCCAACTACTGTCCAGGAGCAGGGTTCTTACCGTTTGGGGCATATTTAGCTGTCAATGCTGCAACTTTCTTCTTTTGAAAAGG
The DNA here is from genome assembly GCA_963921515.1 of Calotriton arnoldi. NCBI lineage: Eukaryota > Metazoa > Chordata > Amphibia > Caudata > Salamandridae > Calotriton > Calotriton arnoldi. The sequence continues at coordinate 847,212 of CAWUFW010003586.1, forward strand.
GGATTTATTAGGAGGCTGTTGATCCTCCTCCTTTATCATCACATCAAAAGGATGTTGTGGGTCCCGTTTAGGTTGCATGTACTCTCCCTCCTCTGTCATACTGTTGGTCAGACGAGTCCTGAAAGGAACGAGGAGAACGGGGATCAGGAACCTGAAATCGATCAGGACTTTTAATCTTAGAGCCGTCACGAAAATTGTAACGCCGTTCAGAGTAATTCGGCTGCAGTGAACCGCCACGAGGTCTACCTTTTTGTTGAGGTGGTTTAGATTTTTGCCATGTTTTCTTTGGAAAATCACGGGCAGGGCGAGCATCTTTGTCAGAAACTGGCTTTACTAGAGTGGAAACGGAGGGTCTGGTTCCCAAAGTATTACGTCCCAAGGAGTTATACACCTGAAAAATAATAACAACGGGTAACTCGCATTTGTGGTCTGCAATAGCCACCGTGGCAAGTCACTGGCGTATAGCCAAAGAAGATGCTTCACCTTTAACATTAGAAAGAATCATTTCGGAGACAACCAGGAAATTTCCAACTAGTTTCATCCCCAGATCGAGGGCAGGACCTGCCCCGTGCTCATTCTGTATTTGTTTGAGGATGGTTGGCAGAATGCCTATCGAGGGCGTGCCATAACAGAGAGTATATACTGCGGCAAACACAGTCCCCCAGGTGTTGCAATCGGCCAATGGGGGAACCAGACCATTGGGTAAACACATAGTTAAAATTCTATGTTTTTCTTGTGGACACGTAAGGGGAAACACGGCATCAAATTGATCAATTTTCTGGGCAATCCAAAAGGGAATGTCCTTATGATTAGTTGGGCATTTGCCCATAACCGAACGTGCAATGACCCGACTAATAACAAGTGCCACAGCTTGTTGTGCCTGAGCAGGTGCACCAGCTCTAGCAGGACCAGCTAGGAAAGTACAGGAGACTAATTGTATTAAGCGTCGGAATAAAAGAACTACTTGGTTATACAACGTACGCGTCTCTGCCATTTTCAGAGCAGCCAAATTGGGATACGGCGTGAAACCTGAAAGAGTAGGCCACGTGGCCCCATCAATACTTAAGGGGCCCATACAAACAATATAGGGCACATGGGGAAGGGCGCCATTAAACGAAGTCTGGTGTTCTCAGACTGTAAGAGGAACTTCAAGAAGTGCATAAGGACGATAAAGATTTGGTTCTGCAGGTGCAGTGTAAGTATGAAACATTGTCATTAGCGTCAACAGCAGGAAATGTGATCCAAGAATAAAAAACTTCAAAGCAATATGCTGCGTCCGCCTCTATTACAAAAACTACAGGAGCCCCCGCATTAGGGACTCCATGTTAGAGTAAGTGTTGAGTAACCGCTTGATGGCAATTAGCCGCAATTGCAATGGCCATAATCAAATAAGCAAAGGATTAAAAAAAGGCAGCACAAAAGAGGGTAGAAACCTTTTAATATTCGAGCTTGAAAAACCAACAGAACTAGGTGGTCCCTAAAAACTGTGAAGGACAGATCCCAAACACCACGGACCTCTCCGCAGAACGGTGCAAGGGTATTGTGGACAAGCAATACTCAGGGCTCCCGCAAATAAGTACCTAACCAAACGTTTGCGGCGCCATGTTGCAGGGATTCTGCTCAGGAACAGAACTATGCTTGGGATCATAGAACATCAGTAGATAGGGACTGAGTCACCATACGACCTCAGAACCATGAGCCTGAGTCCGACTAGCTATAGTGTCTCACTTGCCCTCCTACTCATATCAAGAGAGACAAGTGAATTGACAATCCAGAACAAACACTCCTGAACATCTCAGGGATCGTGGTGACAGGACACCATCTTTCGCTCACTCGCATTCGTCCACAATAAGATATGACAGAGACATGAAGGAAGCTTGAAATGTTTATTTAAACTATCATGCTCTAGAATGCAGTATACGTGCCACAATCAGAAAACAACTGCCTAGCAAAAATACCATCAGCATAGTCAGTAAACCGTATGTAATGAAAAGCCCTGTCATATTATAAGACCAATTAGCCTACCCCCTCCCCTTCTACAGAAGCCAACTGAGTATATAGCAAAGATCTCTGGGAGTAGTAGTGGACCCTGTACCTTAACATACACAAAATGGACGTTCTACATCTCAGATATAGCTGTGATCTATTCTCAGAAAATCTCTTTCGCTATGTGTGTTACAATGCTATGCCTACCTATATGACAAGGCGTACATGTTCATAAACAACACCTACATTTCTGTGTTGTGTCTAGGTGCTAGTGCCTCACCAGAACAAAATAACAACGGACATTGTTGTTTGACCTTGTCTGCTGTGTTCAGACTAAATCCCAGGAAAGAACAAAACACAAAAACAACAGCAGGTTCTGTGTGAAAATGCAATGCGGCACAAAGGCAAGCATAATTATAAAGTAACATGTGAAAAGAAAATGCGGCCTGTGTTGTGCACATTTGCGCTAACATAGGGAAAACTACAATGGGCCATGCATGGATCACATGACAAGTTTAGCTTTGCTTTGTGCGTGCCAGGTGCTACAGGGGTCATATTACTTTGCTGTGGGCATCCCTGGTTCCCTTGGAAAACCTGAAAACCTTTTAGCATGACAGGTAGCTTCTTATATAGGGGAACGTAACTTCAGGCTACCCTTGGAACCCATTATTAGGAGCTGGCCCCTGTTTACTTTTGACAATATCAGTGAAGAGGACCAGTTAAGTCCTTAACTGGCTCCGCTGCTGGACACATGTGACCAGATATCACGTCACCAGGACAGATTTGGATGTCCCTAGGACTTTTTAGGATGTGAATCTTGCTGTGGGTGTGTTGGTTTTTTGAGATAACCATTTTTAGGACTTGAAATTAGAAATTTTTTGTTTTTGAGCATCTTTACCGTACCAATTTGGTATTAAATTTGTCTATATACAATCAATAAAATACATTTTTACCTAAAAGGCATCTCAACACTTCTGTAGTTTATCAAGTTGGACGCAGCATCCTCTGCGCTTAGCAAAGTACACTCAGAAGCTATAAAGATGTGTGTGGTTGCTATTTGGGTCCAGAACGAGCTAAATCCTGGTTTTCGTTGTCTATGTGAATCTGAAGTGCGCTAATTACATGTGGGCTAATAAAAGTCCCTTTCTTTTGTAAATTAAAGCACTGACTGAATATTGAAGTTATTGACAGTTATTTTTTGTGTCACACTGATTCTGAGCCTCCTGCAGTAAAGATCAGATTTGACTACTGATTACTATTTTTATGTTAATCTAAACACAAAATATAAACCCACTCTTCACAGTTTTACCTTCAATCCATAGTATTTGCAGGCAGGACTAATATCGCTCTCCATTACTCATGCTCCAACCTTCGAATTTCAGACTGCTCCCTTTTATGACTTCATTCTCATCACCAACACCGTACAAATATTCTATTACTTCCACTGTGCAAAAGCCTAAGGAAATCAACAAAAACATACCTTTTACCTGACACACTCAAAGTTACGAAGACCACAACAGACTTAAGTGTGGATTCACAGCCCGAAATTTGATGTGCATTCCATACCTGAAAATCCTCTTAACCAGGAAAGTTGTACAAGGAGAATCACTGGGACATGTAGACATTACCAACAACAAAACACCAAGCGTACAAAGAATGCAGCTCCAAACCTTAGCCAACAATACCATCAACCACATCCAAGACTACTAAAAAAAAAAATGAAACAAACACAGCCTACCTCCAGCAAAAACAGACAACACCTCTCACAACAAAACAACTCCCTAAATCATATAACACGTCATGTCTCTTCACTAACAGACAACAAAACAGACTATGTATAAACCTCATTAAGACTTCAACTATTAATTTCCACTTGCAAGGTTTAGATGAGTGACTGTAATAAATATCTCGTTTACAAAGCATGTTATGTTGTTGGTAAGTCGATTATTAATTATTAGTCAAAACAATTCCCTAACCTACTTTGACTATAAAAAAAAATTGACGAATGTAGCAAGTGGTATCTGCCTACTTGACTATCACACAATCCACACCAAGGACGTGATTTATATATTGGCGGAGAGGGTACTCCATCGCAAAGCAATATAGTGATCCGCCCACCAAATGTAATTGCAGGCGGACATCAAGTTTGGCCACGGCGAATACTACTCTGCCTCCCGAGGGGAGCATTACTTTTTTTATTTTCAAAAAGAAAATCCAGTTTCGGGATTTTCTTTTTTAAACGAAAAAAAGAATTCTGTTTGCTGCAGGGCTGCATCCTTCCGACACAGCCCTGCAGCAAACAGTAAAATGCATTGACAGGAACCACCGTGAAGGCAGTTCCTGCCAATGCCTTTATAAATGACCGTCAGCTAGGCGGTCATTCATAAATTTGGAGGATGGTCCTTCCACCAGGGCAACAAAGTAATTTACTCCATTGCCCTGTCGGACCGGTGGGCCATCCGCCAGGAGTTAAATCAGGCCCTAAGTGTCTATTCAATAAAGTATGCAACATAATTTGTACAACAGGTAATATTTTTAACAATTGCTTAAACTGTTTCGTCTTGTCTAACTATATATGTGACCCTACGGAAACAGATGAGGTTTACATGCCTGCCTATACTGTTCTCTCAATATCACACAAATGATAAAGCAACTCAATTTTTGGAGAATATCTAGTTTTTATCAAACTATCATCACCCATACCCAAAACGGACCACACAACCCCAAAACGTAATAAATTATAGACAGTCCTTACCCAGACAACCAAACACACTTCATTATTTTGGGTTTTCAGCAGAATGTTCAACTATTCCCAACAATACCACGACACATAATTGTTTCGATCTCATACTCAGACACTACATGCTACATAGACATTTTTCACCTACATGTATGCAAAGCAGCACCAAAGCTATATAGTTGACGATGACTGCTAACTCGAGAGCACTGTCAGACATCACACCAACTTACACCCTAGAAACATGAACATAAATAGCACTGGCAAAGCCAATAGGTCTCGCTTGTACAACCTATTAGCTTTGGCAATGCTTTTTTTGCCGTAGCAATGCAAATTAATAAAGTCACCTGTTATGGTGTTTTTGCTAAAAGGCTTTTCATATATTTTCCCTCCAAGTTGCAGCTGTGAATTTTATGCTTTGTTTGTTTATCCGCCATATACCACGGACAAGTTGGTGCTTTAGGACTCAAGCGTCCTTTCTGTCGAAGGTGGTGTTGTCTTTTCAGGTGGAGCAGTCCATCTCGCTCCCTGTGTTCTTCTCTTTGCCATATTCCTTTAAGGAGGAGGAGAGCCTACACCAGTTTGATCCTAGCCTGGCTCTCACATAGTACATTAAACACAGACAGGATGAAGGAGCTCTGGGTGGAATATCAACTCGGTCAGATTCGCCAGTGCAAACAAAGGAAAGGCAGCCAAGAAATGGCCCTTATCGATGTGGATTGTCCTTTGTATTCAAATGTGCTATGCTCTGGACAAAAAGGATTCTCCTGTGTGCCTTTGTGCTCATTAAACCAGGCTACCATGGCCTGGCTAAAAGTGCCCTGTGTTGGACATCTGCCAAAATGCTTAACGGGTGTCAGTCCATAACTTCATCGAACACTAATGTATTGATTCACAGGTCAGCTGATATGTTGATTTCGCTTGCTCGGTCCTGTAGAACGTTCTGCTGTAAAGTCCACTCCTTAGACCTACCACCTTAGGGAGCTTGCTGCTTTAGTACATATTCAAAAGGTATGGAATATGCGGTTAGAAGTATCCGTCAGAAGAACAAATACTTACCTTCCTTAACACTCTTTCTGGTGGACACTATAACCACAGATTCCTCACAATCCACCGGCCACCCCATTCTGCTGAGTGGAATTCAGGTAGATAATTAGTCCAAGTTAGAGATTGTATAGTGTCAACATCCTAAATTGTTAGTCGGCCTGCTTCTGAGGGCATGGAAGTAATGGATAAATAAACTGACATCAGCATACAGAGATGTCGACTATATGTGGCTCTGTGTCATCACTTCCGGAGGTGGAACGGTGCTACCACACAGCTGGCACACAGGAGCTATGACTGAAAAATGCTGTGATCCAGTCAGGCACCTGAGAAAATTGAAAAGGTGATGAATCTGGGTGTATTAAAGAGCATCCAACAGAATGAGCGTGGCTAAAAACAAGTAACGTTCTTCTAAGCCAAACACTGAACAAACTTTCTGCTAAACAGGCCCAGCTAATCACCAACTAATAACATTCACCATCAACAATGGCTCTTTCTACATGTAAAGGTGTTGAGTTGAAGAAAGCACCACTGTGCCACAACAATAGTTGAAAGTGGTGGACAAACGCCAATAACATAACAAACAAATAAAAGAAGGAGTTGAAGGTCAGAAATGTTTCATACCCTGCCACTTGGGTGATATGGGGAGGGCTTCAGCCACACTATTCTATAGATAAGATACTCTCATGTGTTTTGACACACTGTTTTGAAGTTTCCCATCAGGCCTAGAGTTTGGAAGATAGGACGTGTGGATTTGCATTACCAAGTAGCTGTCAAAAGCATCAAATCCACAGTGGACAGCCAGCAGTAAAAAGAGCAAAACATGAGGACAAGGAAGAGGTGATTTCATCAGATATGCAGGACAAACACCAGTCTGGAAAGGTGACAATCAGCATGTTTTTATATATTATAATTGGCTCATACAAGAATGAGTTCACCAGAAGAAGAAAAAAATCAATGAAAAATTATAAAGGGAAATCTCCTAGATGTCCAACGTACGATTGATGCCCTGGAGGCAACTGAGCTGTGGGAACAAGTGATCAGGAGAAGTTAAGGCTTTGTTTACAAGCTATGGCGGAGGAGCAGACTGTACTCGCTACAAAGCCGGAAGACAGTGGAAAAAGGTCTAGCCTCAACAACATTGAAATGAGGGGAGACTCACCCTCAGTCCAGAATGATAACCTAATAACTTACATTCTGATCCTCTTTGCCAAGGTTTTGCAGGACCAGAACAAACTGGGCGTGATAGTGAATCAATGGTCGTCCATTGTGTCTAAACAGATAAGCAAAAGACTAATCTTTCTCCAGAGGTCCTGATATAATATATGAACACGACTGCTGGTTAAGGTGTGAACAGCAATAATGAAAGGCAGTCCAGAACCAGCAGCCCTTCTGCAAAATCTTGTTGTCTGGAATGACTAGGCTCTGGCTTTGAAAACTCAAGGTACAAAGATAGTCATATGTCCCTTTTTTATCAGCTTCAATTAGTGGCTTCATGCTTCTCTTTGATGGAGTCATAATTTGATAATTCCTAGGAATACTAGATTACTTATTACCAAGACTTGAGAGACTACAACATCCAGGAGCTACAGTCTTGATGCACTTACAGAAAAGAAATAATATCTGCCCAGCTTTAGCAGCTCTTCACTGGCTTCCTCTAAAGACGCGGGTCTTCTTAAAATCCCTGTGCATGGTTCACAGAACACTATATAGGATGATACAAGCTTTCCTCACAGACAAAATCAGACTCTGAGAAGCACCCTAAAATCTGAAAGCCCCTAGTCAGTCACAATCCTGAAGGTTAGTTAAATCTAGATGCAGTGTGCGTGTTTTTTCATTTCTGACTGCTAGCGCTTAGAATGACCTACCCATAAATCAAAGATTAGAAGAAAATCATCAGAGGTTCTGCAACATACTGAAAACGCAATTGTTTCAGATGGTTTAGATTCATCTAGCTGTGCCTTTTGGTTAGTTGGCTTTGAGCAGCAAGAAGTCCCATAAGTGTATAAGTTGTGCTTTACGAAGTCAAACATAACAAAAGATTGTGTCCCATGGAAGTCACATAACTGTAATGAATACCTCAAAAATAATGGGGATAACTTCATCCTTTAATCGAAGAGACTTAATTCCAAGCACACTGTAACCAGGGCAGACTTCCCATATATTCCTGTTGCAGGCACTTAATACAATTTCTGGGTCTGATGTTCTTACCACTTGGGTGTCTGTTTCCTCTAGTGGGCTACTGGTATTTTTAACAAACTAGACTAGCAGAGCACTTAGACTCTTTCTTCAGAGTTGTACGCTATGTGGTTCAAGTACACATATTAAAGTGTGTTCTCACCTGCCAACATCCACACACAGGTCCCCTCGAATCGTCCCTGGCAGAGAGTCGGCAGGGTTGGTTTCTCCAAGCATGGTGCGGGCCGTCTTCACCACGTCAAGCCCCTGCCAAACCTGTGCGATATCATGTTTACAGGAAGAGAAAACAAGAGAAGAGGCTAGTGTTGGGGGTCTTCATAGGTAACAAACTTGCGTTTGAAAACAGCAGGATGGAGATCGAGATCAAACCTCCAGGTTAGTGGGGAAAACAAGACAGTAACAATTCATGTTTTGGTGCCTTGACTTCAGAACAATTTGACTGATTAAAGCCACACAAAATCTGTGCTCACAGATCATCTCTCATTGCACCAAATAAAGTCCAGAGAATGACTGTCAACCGATCAGGGTATAATTTTAAGCCCCCGACAAATTAAAAGTTGGACCAGCGAAGTGATCAAACAGTACATAAATCTGAAACATGTTACGCAGAGTGTATATCAAACTATTAAAAGAGCCAGCTCACCCATAGGTCGCTCATCAACACTAGAAATTGAAATAACCCTTATACAAATAAGGACCAAAAACCCCTGAAAATAAGCCTGCGTTGTGGGACTGATCCACAACTTCCATTACCAAAAAGTAGCAATCCCCATTGGAACTAAAATGTAAAAAGCTGCACAATTACACTTCAAACTACGACTCAAAAGTATTGCAGCCTAACAAACTTGCCCTGCTTTCCTCAACCTTCTTTCCATTTACAGGATACACAAATCTCACAAGCGTTTTGGTGGTACATCTCTAAAAGTACAAGGTGCTTTTCCAGCACCTGAGGTGGGATATATTCCTCTTTAGAGCCTGATGATGTTTGAAGACAAACCTGTTCCCCCATCTATGTGCCCACTGCAGTCTACCTACCGTCACCAAGGTCACATTTTGATTCAACATAATCTAATACATTCCTCCTTCTCCAAGGTTTTTCAAGCTTATCCTCTTTTTAGGTCTCGCCTAGCGTTGCAGCGTGCATGCGCTGCTCGCTCTGCGAGACATATTGTGGGAGAGGAGATTTCAGAAGGGGACTTGAAGCCCCGCCCATCATTTTCATTGGGTCGCGTCAGCGTTTATGCTAAACGCTGGCTTCCCATTGAAAAGGAGGCTTCTTGGTTACCGCCCTGTCTCCCTTTTGGACGGCCCATCCGGACTGGGTCGTTAGCTTCACGGCTGTCGTGAAGGAATTTCTTATCTCAAGGGGCGTGTAAGTGTGAACACATCTGTTTCACTCAGCCGCGTGTTTATTTTGCATCGCGCTTTCACTTAAAGTGAAGCGCGATGCAATATAAACAACCCCCAATAAGATTTGAGCACCTCTCCCTGACTCGTATGTCTCCTCCTTCCTGCTCCTTCAGCTGTGACCCCTTTTACCCCCCTATTTCACCTCCTCCAAGTTTCCTTAACGTTGTGACCCCACCCCGTAAACTTCACACTGTCGTTCTTTGATTCATTTAATTAACAGCCTCACCTTTGGGCACCCGTTCGACACCTTTCCTCTTACCGCAAGTCCCAACCACTCCACCCCGTCGGCGTCTGACCCTCGTCAGCCCTGCTCTTCGTACTCACTGTTGTTTCACTCTGACTGCCCACTCACTGCAAATAAATGTTACCGAGTCGAGCCCACACTTTGCAGCCCTTTACGCTGTGCCTCTGGCCTCACCCCCGAGTCCCCTTGTCACTCTCTCTGCCTCATTCCGCAGTTCACTCCTGCTCCCTCCTCACTCCCTCTTATCCTCTGCCTCCACGTTGTATCCACTCCGACCTCCTTGCTGAGCCTCTGCGCTCTCTCCGCAGCCTCTGCTGATGCCCAGCCAACGCTGTCTCTCTCCCTCCTTCCCCCTCCCTCCCCCTCGCTCGCTCGCTCCCTGGTCATGTGCTGTCTTTTTGTTTGCAGTGGAAACAATTTCTCTCGTCCTGTAGCCCAGGCTGGAGGGAAGGAAGCCCTGCGTGCTGGCTCTGCAGAGCAGGGCGGCGAGCCCTGGAGGGGAGGACCGAGGCGTCGCCCCCACCTCGAGGAGCCCCTCTCTGCCCGTTCCAACCCTGGGGCTCTGGGAGCATGCAGGGCAGGAAACTTTTCGCAATCCTGGGGGGCAGCCGGAGCCTCTGACCCCTCCCCCCTTCTTCCACTGCCAGGTAAGTTTCTGTTGTCTTTGCTGCCGTGCGCGAGGAGCAGTATTTTACCAACCCGGACCTGCACTTGTGGCACGTGCATGCATTGTGGATCATTCTGGGCACCATCCGTGTTGGGTGCACCCGGCCGTGCATTGCTGTGCAGTCCTGCTGGCTACGACTTTCTGATTCTTATGTTGAGTGGCGAGGGCGGGCTGTTTTACAATATACATTTTGTCAGGGTGCTGTGTGTATGACATTCTGCTCTGGTTACTGTCTGTAGCACAGATTCGCTGACCGTCACAGCTCACGGAGGGTGTCTCGTTTTCTACATGTTGCCGTCTGTGATCACACCGTGCAGGTTCTGTCTGTCTCATATAGTTTTATCATGCGGTGCAGAGTGTAAATGTGCAGGTTGCTGTGTGCACACGGCGTGCAGCGTGTCTCGCATGCTGTTGGTACTGGCTGCCTCGCTGACATTGTGCAGGCTGCTTACAGAGCCTGGCGCGGATTGTGTGGATGCAGGCTGTGCACAGTTTATGAAGGGTGTGACTGTGTCTGAATGTGTACCTGCACGAGTTGCACAGTGTGCTGATTGCTGGCAGTGTACACAACATATTTTCCAGTTGACAATAAGAGCACATATCAGTTTAAGACTAATGCAAAATGTACTGTCACTAGTGCAAAAATGCTCAGGAAAAGTGCCTCACCGGAGAAATGTATGTGATCAAGAGACCACTTTGAGGTGCCCTACTACCTCTGACAGCAACTGAAACGCTAATGCACTGCAACCCTCTCATCTTCGTATGATCTTGGTGTCCATGTTAGAAGCAACAATTGATACCCAGAGTGTATCTTGTTTTTAAGTTTTATCTGCAGTGATAGTGATATCACACCAATATCTGCAGTGATGGTGATCTCACACCTGTGACTGCAGTCATAGTAATCTCACACCTATCTGAAGTAATGGTGATCTCACACCTATATCTGCAGTAATAGTGATCTCACACCTATATGTGCAGTAATAGTGATCTCATACCTATATCTGCAGTGATAGTGATCTCACAGCAATATCTGCAGTAATGGTGATTTCACACCAATATCTACAGTAACAGAAATATAATATCCAGAGTCCTTGTTACAGAATGGGTGAGTATATGTAATATCCACTCAAAGTACTTATTACACAATGCATGGGTATATGTAATATCCACTCAGAGTCCTTATTCCAAAATGGGTGGGTATTAACATTTTAAAGGCATTATATTTATGTTGTAAAAAAAAATATCACATTAATAAAAGCCAGTACCATTTACAATACCGATAACTCACACTAGTACAAATGCAATGCAATAGATTTCGCAGTTACAAAAAAGTTAGCTATTGCCATTTTGCATTACAGCATTTGCTTAATGTTTCATGAAGGGGAAAAAAACAAAAAAAAACAATGTCATTTACAATGCCAATAGCTCAAAATAATGTCATTGTGAGACCTATTGCATTGTAAATGCTTGTTTAAGGGAATGTCACAATGACGGGAACAGCCGGATTATAACCTTACAGGTGTCTCTAGGGCCCATGGTCACCCACGCCTCTAATAAACGCCCCTTCTTCTTACCTTCATTCTTTATTCCTCCTAAACTGCTTCTGTGGTGACAAGAGTGGCACTATACACAAATTATAACTAAATTAAGCATCTTCTCTCTGAAAACATGTCTGTGACTTTGATAGTCACGCAGGCATGGGAAAGAGTCAGTCACAGGTCAATTACACCTGAAGACGCAGTAACTTTTCCATCATCTTTGGCCTTTCTGGAGTACAGGCCTAACGTACGCCCTGCCTTACCCTACTACCCCTGGCCTATCACAAGATATGGCCCTAAAGGAGTTGTGCCAAATTATGTAAAGGTCAGTCTACATCTGTAATTCCCTCATCTCGTTCTCAGCCTCTCTTTTTTCTTTCTCAAATTCTCTTTTCTCTTCACCTTCCATCTATTAGGACGTAAAATGATGTTGGCAGTGGGGTGTCTAGTGCAGTATGCTAGCCTCCAACAAGTAGTCTGCCGTCCAGGATGCTTGAGGAAGAGGCAGGCATAACCAGTGATGATGGTGGTGGTAGGTGAAATGCGCCCATGATGTCCCTCCCAGGTAAATGCAGAGCATTCAGCTTCCCTTCACCCACCACAAAGTGATCCATAGCGCAAGGCAAGCAACTCAGACCTACAGGGTAGCTCACATACTGGCCTACACGGCAATGTGGACAATTCCTCCTAGGCAAATTCCTCCGGAAGGACAGTAGGGCTGAGGCAGCCAGGCAAAACCTGACAAAAGCCTGGCACGTGACTGATTCTTCCGATATCAATGAACATTTTTATAGACGTGTCTAGGAAGGGAACCAACAGGCAAGCTCTCCCTTATTTTCTTTTGTACTCTTTAACTTCCTCTCTTCTGAGAGTTAACACCCTTTTCTTCCATTTCCACATGCCACCTCTTTATATTCCAAGTCTTGGAACAGGCGTTCACATGGAACTCGTGTTTCAAACAATATAAATGAGACAGAATTAAACTGTCAGGAATTCATCTAAAACACGTTTTTGATAGTAAGACAGAAATTATCTGTTATGAATCAATCAATATCAACAACAAATGTTGAAGGACCAGTATGGTAAAATTCAGTCCAATTCAGCCGGACTGGGATTTAATTTTGAGGTTTAAACAGTAATAAAATTACAAAAACAAGATGACGCAGTGAAGTGGACTGTGAGAAAGTTTTGGCTGGAAGCCCCAAGTGAAAAACCATAACCATAGAAGAAAAGAAATACGTGACAAAGATATGTGAGGATCAATGGTACATTGGTACTAACAAGACGGCCTCATTAGCACATAGCGAAGGATAACACTGGGCAGTTCCCATAGTGTGAGGATTAGAATACAAGGTCTGTCTATATTGGTGTCGACGCCGTTTCGACTACGCCAGAAGAGAGGGTCTCTTCAGGACTGATGATAACCAGGGGGGCTAGTGACAGGAGCAGGCTTAGCTACTGCTCTAGTGAAATCACAGGTAATAATGTATATATACTATTATGATGCATACTGGTGCACTTCTTTGAGGGAGCCTGGGTGCATGGTGTAGCTCCAGAGCTCCACAAGGCCGCAAGAGGTAGGCCCAGGAAGATGCCTGTGTGAGAAATGTGCAGCTGTCGGGCTCAATAGTACTGTATGCTGATAATAATCTTATCTCCAGGTGTGTATTACCTGTGTGTCTCTTACCTCAGCCCACTTGGGGGAGCTGAGCATAAACGTGATAGTTACTGCCACCAAGATGCACGGAAAGGATAATGTTACTTACCCAGTAAACATCTGTTCTTGGCATGTACAGCTGTAGATTCACATGCTTTGCATACTTCTGCCATCTAGTGTTGGGTCCGGATGTTTGCAATTTGTTTTTCTTCAAAGAAGTATTTTCCAGTCACGAGGTAGGTGACTCCTCCTTTTGGTGATAGTGCACATGGGCATCGACTCCATTGTTAGATTGTTTTCCCGCAGAGGGTGAGAATGGAGTTAGTAAGTAAAGAATAGAGATGTCCATGAGTATGTATGTAGAATAAGAGAGAGAACTGCAACAGTTACAGGTACCCGGGGAGGCGGGTGGGCGCATGTGAATCTACAGCTGTACATGCCAAGAACAGATGTTTACTAGGTAAGTAACATTATCCGTTCGAGGCATGTGAGCTGTAGATCACATGCTTTCCATAGATTATACAGCAGTATTCTCTCAAAGCGGTGGCTAACCTGTAGCTGTTGGAGTCGTCTGAAACAATGTTCTAAGTACTGCCTGGCCCACATTAGCTTGTTGTCTCGCTAACACATCTACACAATAGTGCTTGGTGAATGTGTGCGGTGTAGACCATGTTGCAGCTTTACAAATGTCAACTATGGGGATGTTTCCTAAGAAAGCCATAGTAGCCCCTATTTTACGAGTGGAATGCACTCTAGGGGGTATAGTTAAAGTTCTTTTTGCTTTTGCATAACAAGTTTGAATGCATTTAACAATCCACCTGGCAATACCCGAGCAGAGGTTTCTCTTGGGGGCAAGGAAGGAGAGGCAGTCGTTGAGGTATTGAGGTCTGATGTTGTGGAGGGCCTTGTAGGAGTGCATGAGCAACTTGAAAGTGATTCTTCTTTCGACGGGGAGCCAGTGGAGGTCGAGGAGGTGTTGGGTGATGTGGTTGTGCCGTGGGATGTCGAGGATTAGTCTGGCTGCGGCGTTCTGGACAGTCTGGAGTTTGCGGAGGAGTTTTTTTGTTGATTCCGGCATAGAGGGTGTTGCCATAGTCCAGTATGCTGGTGATGAGGGCGTGAGTGACCGTTTTCCTGGAGTCTGAGGGGATCCACTTGAATGTTTTACGTAGTATGCGGAGGGTGTTAAAGCATGCGGAGGAGACTGCGTTGTCCTGGCGATTCATAGTGAGCGATGAGTCCAGGATGATGCCGAGGTTGCGTGCGTGGTCTGTCGGGGTGGGTTTCCGAGGGCGGGGGGCCACCAGGTGTCGTCCCATGCGGAGGGGGTGGAGCCGAGGATGAGGACTTCTGTTTTCTCTGAACTGAGTTTCAGACAGCTGTTCTTCATCCAGGTAGCGACGGCTTTCATCCCTTCTTGGAAGTTGTGCCTGGTGATGTCGGGTTCCTTGGTGAGGGAGAGGATGAGCTGGGTGTCATCGGCATAGGAGACGATGTTGAGACCGTGGTTTCTAGCGAAGGTTGCGAGGGTGGCCATGTAGACGGGAGGCATTGAGGGGAACACATGGGCAATTGGGTTTTTTAGGAAGCTGGCTCTTTATGTGATATATCAAAAACCTGATATACCGTGTAAAGAGTCGAGGGATTACCTTATGAGTGGACAGGGGCTTGCTATGCAATCCCGTAGTGCTCTATTAGGGGGGTAGTGTGGCCGTGCAACCTTAGGCTTAACACAGAAGAGTGCAAGACATTTGCAAATACACACAATGATTAATAAAAGACACACACGACTCAAGAAGGAGATCCACACCAATTTATAAAAATTGCAAGTATCTTTATATATGTTTAAACATCAGAGAAAAATCATTCATGTAAGTAAGTTTTTTATTATAAGTTCTTTTCACTTTAAAAAGAGGACACAGTGCATTTTCTGAGTTCTACAATGTTATCCTATGGAAGGAAGAACAAGTTCTGCAAACAGGTACAGTACAGCGACTTACAAGACCAACATCCAGGAATTAAAGTGAGTGGTGGGCAACGTCCAAGGCAGCACCAGCAGTACACCGCCAGCGGCGCGAGGGTGCAGGGTGCAAAACATCATCAGGAGACCAATAGGTTTCTATAGAGATCGGTCACTGCGAAAGGCAGCAGGTTCTGGCTGGAAGGCCAGTCGGGTGAACTAACAGGGGGGTTCATGCCTTGCGATGCTCAGGACGTAGGGACACCTGGGGGTCCTCTTCTCCACAGCCCTGGGGTGACGGATGCAGAGGTGTCTTTCGGTGTCGGGTTTTCTTATCGGGGGCAGTCGCAGTCTAGGGGGCCAGCTTCCAGAGGCTGCAGGCAACGTCGGGGAGTCCACGAGGGGTGAAACCACAAAGGACTTGAGCTCTGGAAGGCTGGGGGACCTTGTTGACACAGGTGGCCCACTTCAACTAGGGCTGGAGGCGACAGGTGCAGTAGTGGCTTCAGGTGTCGGGTTTTGGCGGTTCTAGAGGCCTCAGTCTTTTTTTTTTAGTGTCTGCAGGATACAGGGAACAGTTCCGCTGTTCTTCAGGTCGTCTTGGTCTTTATTGAAGGAATGCAGTCCTCCCATGTTTTGGAGGCACACAGCTGCAGGATGAGTCATCTTTGGCACAGTTTCCACAGACAACAGCAGGAAGGACAGGGCTGGGGCCAAGTCAGGTGCTCTCTTCAGTCTTCTGCTTTGCGGCTCTTCGTGTTCTTCTTCGTAGGTCATCAGGATCTGCTCCTCTGGTGCCAGGGGCTCTCCTAAATACTGGATTTAGAGGTTTTAGGGGAGTGTGTGGTAGTAGCCAATGTGCTACTGACCCTTGGGGTCACTACATCCCCTATATGACCACTTCCTGTGCGAAGTGGGCATAACTCTGCCCCAGAATTCCTATGTATGCCATCGGAAAGATGGGTACTTCTGAAATATCGTGTCCACCTCACAGTAGCCCATCTTAGGGGTGGTACCAGACTGGAGGTGGCACACCTACCTGGACAGCTAATTTTCTCACCTGTCCAGGTGCCAAGGGGGTCCTGGACAAAGGGGGGCGGTTTCCTCTTTTGTGAGGGGAGCCAGATTCACATTACAAAGGCAGCAGCTCTTTGAAGCTTGCCGACCCAAGGAAGCTAATCAGCAGGTCATCCTGTGGGAGGGGGTGTTACACTCTCTTCCGGGCAGGCTTTTGTTCTGGGTCTCCTGAGAGCAAGGCTCTCACCCTAGGAGGTCAGAACAGCATCTCAGGTGGCAGGCTGGAAGAACCCAGTCAGCAAAGTTACCAGAGGCTGGTAGGTTTTCAGGGGGCACCTCTTAGGTGCCCTCTGGGTTCATGTATTGGTAAATCCAACACTGGCATCAGTGTGGGCTTATCAATACGAGATGTTTGATACCAAACATCCCTATTTTCAGCGAAGCCATCATGTAGCTAGGCAACTCGTTTTCACCAGCATCCAGCACATGTCTTAAGATGGCTTCTCTAGACACTTGTACTGCCAGTAATAGGACTGACCAGCACCGGAGCATATCAGATCATGCAGGTATGCTCACACATGTAATATTTAACACCCTGCCCTAGGGATGTCAGGGTGACTTACAAATATTACATGTAGTGTTAGGGACATGGCACACAGGGGTGTGTGACAGGTTGTGTTTTCACATTTGTCTGCACTAAGACATGCAGTCTGCAATGACAGTTCTGCATGAGCTTGATGAGGGGTCCCTTAGGGTGGCACAATTTGTGCTGCAGCCTTTAGGGACCTTATTTAGTACCTCAGACCCTAGGTACCAGGGTACCATTTAGTAGGGACTTACAGAGGGTGCTAAAGGTTGTGACAATTGGGGGAACAGATTTGGGAAAGAACTCTGGCAATGGGGACCAGGTTAGCAGGAACCCCGTGTATTTTTAGTCGAAATCACATAATTTACCAGGCAAAAAGTGGGGGTGACCCTGGCAAAAAAAAAGGGGGGGGTGATCATGTGAAAAAGGGGCCCTTTCCTGCAGGTTTGAAAGCCCGATTTGGCCACCAAAGACACGTCAGCTCTTCCTAATGTCACTCACATGTCTCCGGCCACTTTTACAGAGAAGCAGGCCTGTTCTCCCATGGCCCTGCCACGCTGTCCTTTAACAATTAGGGCCATGTCGTGATTGACCATAATGTCTGCAAGGGATGGGCAGCCAGTCTCAGTCACTCTCATTCTTGCTCTATAACTCCGTCTCTTTCAACACCAAGAATCAAGACAGACATGAATAGCTCTGATGTTGGGGCTCTGGATAGATCTATACACACATCCTTGCAGAGGTCACAGCCAAAGAGGAGTATGGTTTCACTAACGTTGCTTGGTTTAACTGGGTCCTGCCAGTTCCTTGCCCATTAACCGTCCAGGTGGCCAGACCACCTGTTTCTCTCTACCCATCTCTGCCCTCTCTTTATTGCAAAAATCCCTCATCCCATGCTGTTTTTCTCCCTCACTTCCCAATCTAATCCCCCCACATTCATACCTGTCTCTGTTGCTTCTTTTTTCTTCTCCTCTTATCCTCTTCATCTAATACTTGCTTACTCTTTTCAAATGCCTTTTCATTTTCTCTCTCCTGTGCCATTTGTCTCCAATACACCTCTGCTTCTATACCCTCTCTCTTTTCACGAGTTAATTTACTAAAATGTTACTGACACACACACAGCAGAGTCCAATATGATAAAGAAGAAGGCTACTCCTAGTTTCGATACTGTATCACTAACAGACTAAAAGTACTAATGAAAGGCAGAAAACAAGTGTTGTCACTATCCAAGGCTACATCCACTTTCCTGATGAACAGTCAGTTTCATTTTTCCCTGTCGAGCAGCTTGTACTTACCATAGCAACTATTGGCCCAGAGCTCATGTACTTCACCAAGCGGTTGTAGAATGGCCGATCCTTGAGGGCGATGTAATGCTCTTTCAGCAAGTCCTCCGATGCCTAAAAAAAAGCAATATAAAATCTTAGCACAGTCAAAAAATTCAGGGAGCAACACACTCTGGAATAAACAAAATAGGACAGCAAAAACTGCATTTCTCGCGCGTCGCTCCTTTCTTTGCAACCAAAACAAAGAATCTGCCTCCTTACAAGAAATGTATTTACACACACACACAGTGCACCTGAAAAAGAATGTTTCAGGAGCGTTTAAACCTATCCACGTTGCCACTGAAACAAGACTAACGTCTTTCATGAATCTTGAGACAGCCATACAAGCATTCAGCTTAAAGTAATCTGCTTCACACCAACAACAGCCACACTTAATGTCTTAATGTAATGTCTTAAAAAGATGCTTGTTCATTGAGCGGCTATAGCTACATACATCAGGCACAACTGTATAAAATGAAATTTCAACAGGAAATTACAATCCAATTTGAGTATTTCACCTGTCAATAACTTGCCCAAAATACGCAATGGGATTCCAAAGCGATGGTCCGGGAGGGGACGAAACAAATCATTCTCTTAGCTCTTTTATTATGACTTACAACAAGAAGTCAATAAGCCTGTATGGTTCTTCAATAAAAGCACTATTCAGTTTCTTGTAACTATCCTTGTGGGTAATAACATGACAACTGATACCCCATTCACCTGGCCTGTATATTCATTGACGCAATTGTTTGCCAACTATTGCTTCATACGTTACCGTAACTTACCCTAGTGGAATGACACCGCTTTTGCCGGCCTCCTTTATTTATTTTGGGTGGTTTTTAGGCAGTCATTATGGCAAAACTAGGGAGGGTGATCTGGGGACTGCAAAAACCAAAAATTAGAAAAGAAAACTGCAAATCGGCAGGGGATAATTGTGTAATAGCCAGGATCGACCATTTATTGGAAGAATGCAAGCAAATCCTGGTCCAGGAGCCCACTGATGTTGTCTCCACAACAAATACACCCCCTAAACCTGGTAGTGTATTAAACAAGCGCAGAATACCAGGGATGTTCACGAAGCCCAGAGCACAGGACTCTGTCTCTTCAACGGAGGTACAGATTATTTCATGCTCAACCTTGCCCGTTGCCACCCCAACTGTATTGCTCCCTGTTGATTTGGAAAGTAGAGTGGAGGGTTTTCTTTGCAGCAAACATTTTGCCCCCTTGAGTGAGTTATACATGGGGGAAAGTCATGCTAGGGTCGCTGCAAATGCTGCAACTGACAACTACTTAATACTGCCTGGGTACCCCTCTGCTAATGAAGCTGCCTTGATCTCCCCTTGTAACAACTTTGAAAGAAGAGGTGGGTGAGCTAAAATCGCTGGTACCATCCTTGTCCACCACATTAAACCAGAGTAAACCTTCTGTGCCACCCACACCCTCAACTTTTCAGCAGTGCTCTTCTTTGACCAAACCCCTGCATACATTTCAGATTCCATCCTTGATTGCTCAACAGCACCCCCTAGATAGCTCTGGAGCAAGAGCTAAGGCCACGAGGTAGTATCTGATCACTCAACTGACATCCCAGAGGATAAGCCCCCATACACTAGGGAACAAGTTTTTCCCATGGGCCATGCACAGCCATACAGTGACTCGCAGCAAAGATATGAGAATATTGTTCCCCAGCTGGGTAGAAAGGAAAATGCCATCTTTGGATACGTCACAATGATTAACGCTTCAAAACTTAATAAAACTTCTGCCATAGATACTGAATCGTATTTATTGAATAAGTCCATTCATTGGATGCGCCATGTTCGGGGATGTCGGTCACTAATTTGTGACGGCATTGTTGGAGCAGCAGGAGTAGCGAATAAAAAAATCCAGGGCTCGACAAGATTAAGCTAATTCTGACCTCTCCGCTACTGGCAGACAATCTGGTTGCGTTAGACACAAGAACAACTCCGCCAGGCCCCTCTAATATTCAATTGAAATACATGAATTATCACGTTTGCAGAGGCATCACAAGTTCAACCTACTCACTTAATTGCATCGACTGGCTCAAGAAAGTAACACCTATATTAACGCAGCAGCACCATACCCAGCTTCCCAGCACAACAGGGGCGCATTTGGGGGTGAACATAGACAATGAAGCTCCTACTTGTAGTCTTTATCAAGCGAGTACCTCTATTAGCATTGATTCACAGCAGAATAGTGATATCACAGCAAGTGTGGGTGAACCTCTGCTTAATAACGCTGATTTTATGAACATTGTTCGCCCTACCCTTTTAACAAGTCCTTTTATAATTAATTCCCATGAAGTGTTTACTACGAGCATCCCCCTTAGGACCACTTTCTTGAAAGTAAAGGTCCTTGCAGGCTCCACCCAGCATAGTGTTCCCAAACCTACATCCTTTAATCAGTTAGATCAGCCGCACCCAAAAAACTGCACTTCTTGGGGCTGTGCAGGGCATTCTCCAACACTCATCTCATGGAACATAGCAGGATTGAGGGCCAAATTGGATGATGTTGACTGGGAACTGTACATAGACAATTTCGCCTTGTGTTTACTGCAGGAAACTTGGGCCACTTCAGATATTTATAGACAAGGTTACATTGCCTTTAGTAATCACGCCCTTAATACTACCGCAGGAAAAGCAATGGGAGGACTTGTCATATGGCTATGAATATTATTGGGTTACACTGTAAAAAGATTATTTATTGACTCCCCGAATATATTAGCTATTACTTTATCGCTTAAAAATAGACCAACGTACTTGGTAATAAACATTTATGACAGAACTACTCCTTTTTCACAGGCATCCAATACTCTAAAAATCCTAAATGCATTTCTGGCAGAGCAGACTTCTGTCTATCGGACAATTATTGCAGGAGATTTTAATGTATGTTTTGAGCCTTAGGCACCATATCTAGAGCTCATAAAGGAGGAGGACCGTTTGTGGGGCATAAGCCCTTTAAATTGCTCACATAGATTTATTAGAATAAGTGCTGCAGGATCTCAGATTGTGGATATTATTGGCACGCATGGCCTGAGTAGGAAATGGGCGATTCCCCTCAGATCAAGCTGCAATGCCCACTTTCAGTAGAGGAACTTATAACAGCCATATTGACTATATCTTACAGGACTTAAGAATTTGGCAGGAGGTATCTGACCTTGTTGTTTGTGCACGCCAGGATAGCGACCACTGTCCAATTCTATTACTCTGGGATGGGATGGCTTGTAAGAAGAGAGGGCTCTCAGTTAAGTTGGCCAAGTACACTTGAGACCACGAGAAATAAACGAGCAGTCAAATGGGAGTACCTGATTAAGTCAGTGGACTTGTTAACCAAGTTACATCAATTTATACTAAATGAACTTACGGCAACATCCCTAATGGAGTTGCTGCCTAGCCGGATAGTGGCAGCTCGCTTATCCTTCTTTATCAGACTTGGCACATATTTTGAGAAAAGCATTAGGGGGAAAAAGGACCCAAATGTTGAAAGGTCCAATGAATGGTTTGACCATATGTGCTAGGGGGCTCTCACCAATGCCCTGAGAAACAAAAATAGATCACACATTGCTAGGGCCAGGAAGGAGTATGCTAGCACCATCAAGGAAAGGAAAGCTGCATGGGAAGAGGAAGTCTGGGAAAATCTATTGCCTAGGCCAGGGCAAAAGATAGTAAATGTTTTTGGGAATTGGTATCTAAAAAGGGGTAATCAGATACCATGACGCTAGATTGTCATATTCCGTCAGAGGATTGGGTTATCTATTTTGGGGGTCTTTACCAGGCAAGCACCCCAGCAGTTGACAGCACTATGGGCCCATTATTAGCCCCAGTAAAAGAAAGAGGGGAATACTGTGAGGAACATACGCTCTAAGAAACCACTTTAGATATATTGGCACAGAAGCCCGGTAAGGCGCCAGGACTTGATAAAATTCCGGCCGATCTATACAGAAGCAATCTGCAGATCTGGGCACCATATATAAAAGTAGTATCAAATGCCTTGATGGCGGAGGGCCTGGTCCCTGACACATGAAAAGGAGCCATTATAGTTCGGATACACAAGAAAGGAGATAAGGCTTCCCGAGTAATTACAGACCCATAACATTTTATGGATGTTATCTATTAAGATAACATCCATAAAATGTTTAGTTCTCAGATACTTAATAGGCTATGGGATTGGATCGAGCAAGTGACAGCACTCTCCAATCTACAGGCAGGCTTTAGTCAGAAAGTCAGTACAATAGACCAAATCATACGCTTCCTAGCCATAAAATGGAGGAATGTAGATTTGGACAAGGGGAGGTTATATGTAACCTTGGTGGATCTTCGATCTGCTTTTGATCTGGTTCCAAGGACGAAACTATGGGAAACCTTGAGCAGGTTAGGGGTACCAATGGGCTTACTGACCTTAATCCAGGCATTATACACAGGCAATTTTGCTAGGATTAGGTGGGGACGTGTGGGCGAATTGACAGACAAGATACCAATCCGAAGAGGAGTGTGCCAGGGGTGCGTATTGGCTCCTACACTCTTTCTCCTATATATCAATGAGTGTCTCCCATGCCTTTTCAACTGCGAGAACGATTCGCCTAAGATCAAAGACAAAAAAACACCATGCCTGTTATTTGCCGATGATACTTTGCTACTGGTGAAAAGTCCATGGGGCCTCTCCATACTGCTTGAGAGATTCTCTTCATATTGTAGGGACTATGGGCTAGAAATTAACAACAACAAAACCAAGTATATGGTATTTGGCGATCGTAAGGGCAAAATGAGAAGACCCATACTACTGGATGGGGTAGCCCTCGAGCCGGTGTCCAAGTTCGATTACTTGAGTATTTGCTTGGAAGACTCACATAGGTGTCTGGCCCAATTGAAGAAGAGCACCCTGTTAATAAGGCAATCTGCTGGGTCTATTAGGTTTGCTCATAGCACACCATCTTTTCCCATTTCTCCCCCTTTGGAAATCTACAAGAGTCAAGCATGTGGAGCAGATATTTGGGGACATTGTAATCTGGAGACGTTGGAAATAGCAGAGAATAACTTTTTGAAATCGCTGTTAAAAATCCCTCTGAGCACCCCCACAATACCTATTCGAATGGATATAAATTTGAGATCTATTTCGAATATTGCCCTAAGGATACCTATTCTGTATTGGCTAAGGGTCTGGGCGACAGGAGAACTGGAGCCCCGCAGAGAGTTCCTCCAAGGCCTCCTAGAGGGATCTTATGGGGACAGGATCCCTTGGTGTGCCTACATAAAGTCATGGTTACACAAGTTGGGCCTAGGGGACTTTTGGTCAAATCCAAATGATATACCAGGCGACGCCATTGGTCAGCTCAAAATGGCCTATTGGTCTCACGTCCTAGGAGAAACCATTATCAAAACCAGCTAAGGCACCCTGACCGATGTTTTTCTTTAATTTAAATGTGGCTTTGAGTTAGAACCTAATTTAGATATGGTCGTAAACCTGTATGTACGAGCACTTTTCATCAACGTCAGGGTGGGCACATTCCCGCTAGCTCCCTTCACCTCCCATTGGAAGAAGCGGCTGGGTGTATCAACTGAGTGCCCCATGGGATGCGAGCCACTGAGTCCATCGAACAAATTCCTTTACTGTTTTGCATACAAAAAGCGACTGAAGTGTTGGATAGTAGCATTATGCAGAATGCTAGGCCTTAACAATCGCGCCACCGCACTTAGAATATGCATTAAAGACACGAGGGGACCAGTTGTTTTTTCCATTTGTAAATTTCTGACAGACATATTGTATTTGAGGATAAAGAAAATTAACTAGGGAGACAGGTTTCTATGGATACTTCAGATTCTTTAACTGTTCATATCCTCTTGTCACAAGGTCTGCAAGCTGTTTATATTATCTCTTATTTTATAGCATCTTTATATGTTTACATATGCACTGGCACTTTATACTGCTAAGATTTTTCAGGGATCGAAATAAAGTTTAGGGTGACTTTATCTGCTAGGCAGGGACTCCACGGCATATGGCACTTCTTGTAAGTGCAATAACTCCTCCGTCCCAGTACCCAATGTACTTTATGCTTTTTTTGCCCACTACGTACGTAGCCCTGGCGCCACTTTTCTTTTTCTTATCTCCCCACCACGAGATGGCGCATTTACTTATTTATTTATGTAATGCAGGCCTGTGCCGACTTATCCTATGATGCTGTTTTAAGTTTTGTCCTATATTAGGTGGCCAGACCTTCAATTGCTGCGGTTAATATTTTTTAAATGTTCTAATTCCTAAGATGATTTCTCGTTATATAGCACCTTTTGCCATCTTTGGAGAATCCAATAGGAGTGATTGGGACTTATATGACGGACCCATGAGGTTTTTGTTCGTCCATCACTTTTGTATATAACAAACTCAGATCAAATTCTGTTTTATTGGCTCTTTTTATACTAGACTTTGTCTATATTAACAAGTAATTGACATATCTTGGTGTTGTATTTAGCGAGTTTTAAATACCAATCACCTATGTTTAATTGTGTTTTAACCTTGCATTTGAATTGGGTGCTCTCTTGTATATATGTACACTTTTATGGTTATGTACTGTAACTGAACAAAGTATATATTGATTGACTAACTAGGAAGCATTCAGAAACTTACAAATTCTATGTTCAGGGTTAGAGAAGTACAGTTTGACTTCCTGACTCTATTCACATAGACTAAAATTCATAACACATTCTATTGAACCTGGTGTCCATAATTACTATTATTTCACAATTCTAGGATGTCTTAGTACTTTCACAGTAAAGGATTGTTGGTGAAGAGGATACTAACATGCACCTGCCCTGCCCGCATTACGCTGCCACGTTATAAAATTAGTCCATAACACTAGGCTTGAATATTGCTAGGAAGAATCTGCAATTTCAAACCATTTAATTTTCTGTTGAACGTTTTAACATATAAAGTAAGGTGCAGTCTTTCTAATGGCTCCGACCATCTTTCTTTATTTTTCTAAACTACAGCAGGCAGACTCTAAGGGTTGTATACATCTTTCTTTCTTTTGAGAAGGCTAGACAACATCCAGTACACTCTCGCATCCAGAGGGGATTGTTGGTTCCCTGTGTCTTATTGTAGGTACATCTTGAGTGTTCTCCAAACTTTTAAACTGATAGTAGGCATATTTGAAACTTTCTTTGCCCCCTTTTGAAGCGAATACCATAGTGGTTGCTCAAATTTGTTAGGAAAACTCAAACAGAAATTTGTGGAGTCAGTTAATATTTTTCGGATTAAACAATGTATTTTCTTAAAAGGAAGTGGAATTTATTTGGTCTATATCTTGATCCGGTACGGTATGGGCATAAGGCCTATGTATCCGTTGTATAAAAGATGGTCAAGTTCTGATGTACTGTTACTGTTGATGCTTAATATATAAGTTTGACTTGGTTGACATTAAACCACACAAACTGAGAGTACACCTATAAAAAGTGGAATTTCTTACATTCAAACTGCATACCACACTAATATCGATCACACAATAATTTCATACATAATTTAAATCTCCATCAGATATAAGATCTGATGTGATCTTTGCCAGCATGACTGAATGTTATTTTGAAATTAGTTTCTCTCATATATGTAAACAGTACGGCACTACTGGTCATATAGAATCTCAACCAACACATCATTTGGTAAAAAATATCCCTCAAATATTAAATCAACTATGCTCTCTATGTTTATGACTGCAATCATCATTATTTTAAAGAAATAAAACCATAAAATATACAATGTAATAAAATAAAAAAACAGCATGGAATCTCTAAATTTGATAACAGATTTTAAGAGGCCAAGAACTGCAAAACAAACAAATTAGTTTGATGACATTTGAGAAAAAAAATACGTGCTGGCCTACATCTAGTAAAACCGCAATTCTTAACAAGATAGCGACAATACACAGGTTTTTGAAAATTACACATCTACCCTGCCTTGAGGCCCTACACTGGTTAGCAGTAGCCAGAAGATTGACCTTCAAGCTGCTTTGTAACACACACAAAGCAATGCATAGCAAAGGACCTGCAAGAAAATCAACAAATGCATAAACAATAGAACCGACGTTCAAGAATAGCTCCCCTTGTGCGTATAGAGGTTTCCATAAAACAGTGCCTATTGGGTATCCTTCCAACGTCGAAAAAGGGAACACGGATACAACAAACGTTCCTGCTGCCGGGCCTGGTCCTGGTCCTGGCAAAAAGACGAATCGCGATACATTGGACTCGGTCCGCACCACCTAAACTGAATAAATGGAAGACTGACGTGCGTGAATGGGGTGTAGCGGAAGAATGCCGCCTTAGGGCAGTACGAATGGACGAAAACGCAGAAAGCGACATGATGGAATGGGGGAAAATGTTAACGGAAGTGACAGTAGCAGAAACCCAGCGAAATGAAGACACAACACCCACACAATCACCCACGCTCGACACACAGCTACCCAGTACGGAAGATAGCAACAGCACCCCCGCACCCACATAATCTTAAATTAGGTATATCATCCAACCTGAATGCCCGCACACCGCCTAAACAGAGATGCTGACAGCTGCCGGGAGGGGAGGTGGGTGGGTAATGTTTATGTTCAATGTGTTCATAGGAGGTCATTTTACAGTTAAGATAAATTGAAAGGGCGTTGCAAATATATTGTGATTCAATAGGTTGTAAACAATGTGGCAGGTCATTGTATAGTATAACGATATAAGGAAATGTACGACAATGTTGCAAGATGTTATATGAAGCAATGCTATCAATAAAAAATAAAAAAAAAACAGTTAAGAATAGCTCCCCACGTAATAATTCCTACATTCAAGAAAAAACCCATGGGTGGAACATTGTTCTATATTCATGCAGCCAAACTATAGAATTCCTTACCCACACATAAGATCCACTGACAACCATCTTACCTACAGAAGATTAGTCAAGAGCTGGCTCTTCCCCACATGACAAATATAATCACAACACAACAGTATTCACGGACCTGGCAAACTATGCTTCTCACGGCACAGAGATGAAGTTGCTGTTACAAGTGTCACCGTACACTGAACTATGTTTCCTGTTAAATGCAGACGCATTTATATCAGGGGGAAAAACTTGTTACACCACAAGATACATGTATATTTAAGACAAAGTCAATTGCTGCTTCTATGTACTTATAGGTGCATATATAGAGAAGTGTATGCCTGCTACAAAAACTTTAAGAAATACTATGAAAAATGTGCATTCTTCACCACAAGATAAATGTGCACATCTGACTATGTAAATATTGCTGCTTCTACGCATATAGGGTATTTCTATAGAGAGATGTTTTCTGCAGCCAATTAAACCTTACCAAGTGTCATGTGAATACATATATGTATAAGATAATTTCAGTTATCCTATTTAAAAAAAATCCTCCTTTCATACTTTGTCCCATCCCTTCTCTCTCTTACTCATCCCAAACCTGTCTGACTACTGTGAAACCCCAAACATCTTTCACCTCCTTGCTACTTTTCCTTTCAAATCTATTGCCATCATCCTATTCATACTCTAAACACTACTAAACACACACCAATTTCAAGAGCACAAACCTAACACAACTAATGCAAAAAAAAAAAAAACCTTTTAATAATCTACTATTGACCTATAATCTTGGGTTCCTGAGTAGCGTGCTACTCCCATAAGCGCTTCACCCCTTCATCAGGGGTAGTAAGCACTCTATAAATACCATTTACAATTACAATTTACAATTAAAAAAAAAAAAATGAAGTGTAACAGTGATTGAGAGAAGATTTTATTACACAGATAGCAACATATTGTGTCAGAGGAAGTCCAGCCTTTGGGGAAAGAAAGTTCATATTGTATAATTCCCATCCAGAAACGACATGACAGCTATTTGTCCCATAAATTAGTGGCCAATGATAAACATGGTTCCACATCTAAAGAATTTCTCAGAATTACACGATATCCACCAGTGGACTTTTAAAGTTCAACTAATTTCCTCTCTGAACACCTAATTTCAAAAAATGCTTTATTGACCTACTGTCTATACCTTTTGATAATGCTACAGGGATCTATCAATAAGTTTGGTGTAGCAGGTTTAAAGCATAGGTTTTTAAGACATTTAATCCAGGGTATCATTACATGTCTTTCCAGTCATTAATTATAGCTCTATTAAGCGAAGTAGCAGGGTTAGTACAGCTGGACAGCCATATTTGTAAAGCAGCTAATTTGATGAAATTCCCTATCAATTTCTCATGAAAAGAAAAATGAAGGCTACTAGGAGGTAGACAAACAAAATGGCAACAAAAAAATTTTTCTCACCTTGTAATATATCAATATTGATGTACTCCCAAATATCTGATCCAGAACAAACAACGGGTAAACATTTCCTTCTATAGACTGCAATCATATGTTTTAGTGACTTGTTACGCAGATTGGAGACAAAATTAGATGCACAACTTAAACACTGAAAAAACTGTTTTCTTCTGGATGACAGCAAAGAAGATCAGGTGCCAGAGGAATTGAAGGTCACACCAAGATATAAACAAGCATTTGCAATGCAATAGGTCTCGCATTTACTAGAGTTTGAGCTATTGGCATTGTAGATTACAATCCCTTTTATTAATGTGTTGATTTTTCAAACAAATAAATAAAAGGCATTGTCATTACAATGCCAATAGCATAAACTCTCGCAAATGCGAGACCTATTGCATTGTAAATGCTTGTTTCAGGTGTTTAGCGTTTATGGCTTCCAGGCTTCCTTGCTACAGATATCTGAGTGGGTGGTCATCAGGCCTTGCCTGGACTGCGAGTGCCGTGACTGCCTGCTGCTGACCCCCTTGCTGGCCATTCGCCTGCTCTCCAGTGCCAGTATGGATGTATACTTGCAAACACTATGCCCCCACCCGAAATAGGTGCCCGGTGCGGTCACACCGTTTGCACCACTCTAATCTGCTCAAGGTTCCTGTGACCTCAGTGACAGAGTCACAGTGACTAGATCACTGTTGCTCTAGGGTGTGCTGCTTCGTAGGCCTGCCCGCAAGACTGGAGATGAACGTCAGTATTGATTGTGATGGACAGTCCTTCAAGGTTAAACCACACCTGCCACTGCTAGGGTTCACCTGCTGGTGCTAAGACACCAGGGCTTCTAAGGTCTAGTGGGGCCTTCTAAGGTCTAGCATGGGAATATGCTCCCTCAGTAGAGTGGTCTGGTGGACTG
Organism: Calotriton arnoldi; assembly: GCA_963921515.1. Lineage (NCBI taxonomy): Eukaryota > Metazoa > Chordata > Amphibia > Caudata > Salamandridae > Calotriton > Calotriton arnoldi. The sequence continues at coordinate 876,794 of CAWUFW010003586.1, forward strand.
GTCATGAAGGCTGAACCCGGTTCTCCAGTTCCAAATTCGGCAGCTCTGGCCATAGTGCCACATCCTCTCCCCCACTGAACACCGTACTGCCCCACTGAAAGAAACTCGCACTGCCTTCAGCTACAACCTAATTGTGCCCACTATAAACACCTGGAAGTGGCTCAATTCAAATTATGCACTAGACAAGAGTAATATGCTGCCTAAATAAAAGTAAAAATAAAAATAAAAGTAACAACATCCCGGAAAAAGCAAACACTCATAGGGAATGCAAGATTAAGTAAAGCATGTGAAATGTAAGCAGAAACAACATGGTTACCTTAACGATTTCTCACTCACTATTTAGAAATCAGTGAGTGCTTTTACCTGAAAAGTTAAGGACATGACTACAGGGCTCAGAAAGGACCCTTTCAATGTCCTTTGCTTATATCCTTACAAAACGTAAGCAGTATGGTTTAAAAAGACCACATCCATAAACACAGAGCCATGGTACACATTTTGTTTTCCAATCCACCCATCAACCAGGTATTGCAGTACCTTCAGGATTGGTGTACTTCCCCACCCGGGGAAAACAATGCTGTTCAAAGTGAGACAGGAAAACAAAAGTAGCGCATCACTGCAAACTCTGTAAAGTGGCGCTAATGTGTTTAGGTGTGAATAAAATCAATCTGGTCACTTTGCAAGCACTCTGTCTTGCTTTATTTTGTTATGTATTTATTTTTCATATTTTATGTTTAAATATTTTTATTGACATTTTAGTAATACCACAACAGCACAAAAATACAAAGGACACTTTGGCCTGGAGCCCCTGATCCAGCTACGACCGAGCTATGATGGGAGTCTCCTCCGTAATACCAAATCTAATGCGAAAATCCATGGTCTCCGGGCAGAATATAACATCATCATGCCGGATTTCACCTCTGTGCAGTTGCCTTTATGCATTGTAGAAAAGGGAAGAGTAGCAAGGTCTAATAAAAAAAAATAAAAAAAAAGGAAAAAAATTTTTTAAAAAAAGGGAAAAGAAAGAAGAAATAACCTCCCTCCCCCACCCTTCCCAGTGCCGGTAATCTCCCTAGCCCTGTCAACCAGTCCCCTTTCTCCACCCCGGCCTTCAGGCCCTACAATTCGGGCATTGGTGTCTGTACTTTCCATAAGCTAGACAAACGTAGTACACGTAGGTATTTAGGTTGGGTGAGTTCATTGAACTCGGCCGAGAGTAACGATATGAAGGGGCTCCATGTCTTCTGGAAGGAGTCTGTGGTGTTGTGTAAGGTGGATGAAATCCGTTCCATTCCCAGGATGAACCATAACCTGTGGAGCCAACCTGTGTGGGTGGGGTGTGTAGAGGTGCCCCAGTGTGCCAGTATGTTTTGCAGTGCTGCCCCTAACGCCATCCCCATCTGGCGACCACGCACACTTTTGAGCGGATACGTGATTGGGTTAGGCAGTCCCAAGATGACATAGACCGGGAGTCTCGGTATCTGTGTATCAAAGAGCGCGTCTACCGCGTCCAGGATTCTAGACCAGTAGTCTGTTAATATAGGGCACTCCCATAGTATGTGTAGCAGCGTACCCTCATTAACACATCCCCTCCAGCAGGTAGGACTCCTCTGTGCATTACCCCTATGCAGGCGCGCAGGCGTGAGGTACCAGTAAGTCGCAATCTTCATGGCGGACTCTACACTGGCCACATTACGCGCCGTGTGTTTCGTTCTATAATAGATCCCTTCCCAGTCCTTTCGCGTGAGTTCCCCTCCCAACTCCCTCTCCCATCTTCTCTGGCTCGGCGTAGCCTGTGCTGATGGGCTTTGTCTAAGCATATTGTACATATCTGTGATTAACCCTTTATCTGAGGTTTTGGAGATTAGCCATTTCTCATATGTAGTTAACCGGCGTGACCCTAGCGTCTTGACCTCGCCTTGGAGCACCCAGTGTCTTAGTTGCAAATATCTCAACCTTTCGGTCTCGGGAATCCCATATTCGAGCTTCATTTGGGGGAACGGAATGATGCCAGCTAAATCGAATAAATGGCCCACTGAGCGGCAGGAAGTGTCCCTCCATGCCGGAAAGGCGGCATCGGGTATCCCGGGTGTAAACTCACTGTTGCCAAATAGAGGAGTCAACGGGGAGGGGAAGGTGGTAAGCTTCCTCCTCGTCGCTACTGCATCCCAGACTGACAGTACTGATTTGGTTATGGGTGATCTCATCAACCCCAACGGGCGTTGGGTTTTCTTCAAGAAGGGGACCTTCCACAGTGGGATCCGTGCGAGTGCCCTGTCTTGGAAGAGCCATCTCTTCTCGGACTCAGGCCGTGCCCACTCCACCAAGTATTTCAGCTGTGCCGCTCGGTAATAGTTAAGCAGGTCGGGTATCCCCAGCCCCCCCTCTTCTGGCCGCATGTATCCCAGTGCCTTACTCATCCTTGGTCGTGCCCCCGCCCAGACGAATTGGTTGATATCCCGCTGTAGTGCCACAAGCGCTCCCGTCGGTGGCGGCGCAGGCAAAGTCTGAAATAGATAGAGGGCCTTTGGTAGAAGGGACATCTTAACCGCTGCGATCCTCCCTAATAGGGAAAGATGGTATTTACTCCATGTACCCAAGTCCTTTCTTGCCTGTCGGGCCAGCCTAGCGTAGTTCAGTTGGGTCGTTTGATGTACGGAGGCCGCTAAGTCCAATCCCAGATAGGGGATGGAGTCCATTAATGGGATCCCCTGTAGTCTTGCCTCGCCTCTGCCCCGTGGGTCGAGAGTAGGATTTAGATGTAGAATCATGGATTTACCCACATTCACTCGATAGCCCGAGACACGGCCAAAATCGGAGAGTTCGCCAAGGAAAGCGGGAAGCGAATCCGTCGGGTCTGTCAATGCCACAATTACATCATCCGCATACAGACTAATGGGATGTGTCTCTCCCCGAATGGGATCCCCTTGATCTGTAAGTTTTCCCGCACCTTTTGCGCCAGGGGTTCGATGTAGAGAGCAAACAGCAGGGGAGACAGCGGGCATCCCTGCCGGGTGCCCCTTTGGATAGGGAATGCCCGTGAGGAGACCCCGTTTACCCTTATCGTCGCAGTGGGGTCCTTGTAACAGCAGCCCACCCACCCCCTGAATCTTTCCCCTAGACCGACTTTGGATAGGGTTTGGCCTAAGAAGCCCCAGTCTACTCGGTCGAACGCTTTTCAGCGTCTACTGTCAGTAGCAAGGCGTCCATGCCCGTTTGGTGGGCTTTGTCTATCAGGTGGAGTACCCTCTTCGTATTGTCTGCGCACTGGCGGGACTGGATAAATCCCGCTTGATCAGGTTCAATCAAGCTTAGCATGCTAGGGCCAAGGCGAGTGGCCAGAATCCCTGTGAAGATTTTAAAATCGACATTCAGTAGAGAAATGGGGCGATACGACCCGCATTGCTGTCTGTCTTTGCCAGGCTTAGGTAATACCACTATCGCCGCCGCCAGCATCGTGGCCGGTATAGGCGTCGTTTCCCCGAATGCGTTAAAAGTCTCGTCAAGACCGGAGCTAATATATGGCAGAATTTCTTATAAAAAGGGCTGGGAACCCGTCCGGGCCCGGGGACTTGAGCACTTTAAGGCGCGAGATTGCTGCGATTACCTCCTCCACACGGATGGGGGCGTCGAGCGTCGCTATCTGGTCGGGTGTAAGCACAGACATAGTGACTGATTGGAGGTAGTCAGTGACTTCGGACTCCGGGGCTGGCTCCGCCGCGTACAGCTTCTCATAAAACTCCACGAAAGTATTAGCTATTTCTTGGTCCCCCGTAACCTCGCTCTGCCCCGTTCCCTGCAGGGAGGAAACCTTCGACTTTTGCCTTTGAGCCCGCAGTCTGTTAGCCAGAAGACGTCCTGTGCGGTCGCCTCCAACATAGTAAGAGTGTTTTAAGCGCACTGCGGCATATTCTGCTCTGTCTAAGTCTATACCAGCTAATTGCGCCCTGGCCGCTTTAAGCTGTCTCCAGACTCTCGGTGCGCCCGTCCTGCTATGGACTCTCTCCAGTTCCTGTACCTGGGCTACTAGTGCGGATCGCTGCTCCTTACGCTCTTTGTTCTCGGCTGCCGCAAGTGCAATAAGCTCCCCCGTACCACTGTCTTCATTGCCTCCCATAGTGTAGTAATTTGGATGTCGGGCGTGTCATTGAGGGTGAAGTATTCCTGAATGCACTTGGCGAGTTGCTGGGTGACCATTTCCTTATGGAGCATAGCCTCCCTGAGTCTCCAGCAGCTCGCTTGACATGGTCCAGGTGGCAAAGTGAGTCGGGTTAGCACTGCGTCATGGTCTGAGAGGGCCATAGGTTCAATCTCTATTGCGGTCACTCTCTTTTGGACGTCCCCGGTGCCCAAGAAATAGTCAATGCGAGCGTGGGACCTGTGTGCGTGTGAGAAAAATGTATACTGATTCGAGCTGGGGTGAGCCTCCCTCCATAAGTCCAAGAAGCCCATTTCTGCGAGCCATGTCCTGCCCTCTCTGGAGATTTCACCTTTATGCCAGTAGGAAGTCTGGGATCTATCTGTGCTAGCGTCCATGACCATGTTCAAGTCCCCCCTATAAGGGTCATGCGGTGCTGCAGGGTCATAACGTCGGACAATGCGGTCTTAAGGAAGCTCTCTTGCCCCGAGTTAGGAGCGTTTAGGGAACCGACCACTATGGTCTGGGAGCCAAATTGGATTGTGTAAGCAAGCAGTCTCCCCTTTAATTCGGCTATCTTGTCCTTCACCACCCCCTTACATCTGTGGGAGATTAACAGGGCCACCCCCGCCTTCTTGTCCCCCGTGCATGAGAAGTATTGCTGCGGAAATGCCCGGGAGCGCATGCGGTGGCAGTCTTTGGTGAGCAGATGCGTCTCCTGGAGGAGGCATATGTCCGCCTCCGTGTTCTCTAGGAAGGAGAGCACTGCTCGCCGCTTAACAGGGTTGTTGAGGCCTTTAACATTCAGTGTAAGAACTTTCACTTCCCCTTTAGCCATGATAGTGTGGTAGACGCAGCGCTGTACCATCCATCCTGGCGAGGCGCGTCGCAGACCCAGCCCCAGCAACCCCTCCCCCGCCATGGCCACGTGCACTAATGGAGGGCCTATGTCTAAGTCGTCTCCTGCCCTCGGGGCCCCGTTTGTGTATGGACTGAGATTTACCGGCACTCCCCCTTTCCCACCCGAACCCCAACAACAACAATAAACCATACAAAAGGAACTATAACAGATTGTCCGGGAATTGCAGGGTGTCTCCACATCTCCCTAGTGAAAAAGTTAGTGGGGTGCCTCTTGTGGCCAACGATTCCCCCCCGCCCGCCGCCCCCCGGCAAGCTCTGAACCACTTATCTGCCCCTCCTGGTCACTCGTTCATCATTTCATTGTGTCGGGTCTGCGGCCAGCGAGTCCAGCACTCCCTTTCTTTCCTGTGCCATTGTTTCTGGGTCAGGCTTAGACAGGGTCCCCCGCCTCCTCCTGTGGCGGCTTACCCGCTGCCAGCGTTCTCCCGGGTCTCTGCCCGCCTCGTCTTCCTGCTCGGACTCGTGCGGTGTATCTATACCGAGGATTTTGCAGGCCTCTAGTAGCGATCGAACTTGGCGTAGTTTGTCGTCCCACCTAAAGATGATACGAAATGGGTGGCCCCACGAGTAGTTGATTCCCTGATTGCGGAGGTGCGTTGTGACGGGCCGGAAGGCCCTCCGTTTTTGCAGCGTGATCGCCGCCAGATCCTGATAAAGGGCGATGTCATGGCCTCCATAGCGCAGAGGCTGCGACTCCCTGGCTTTCCTCATGATGTGCTCCTTCAGTTGGTAGTCCGGGAGGTAGGCCAGGATGTCGGGCGGAGGAGCAGGGGCCTTCTTTGGCAAGCCCACCCTGTGGGCCCTGTCGATTTTAATGGGGAAATCGGTTGATTCTTGCAGGATGTGGCGGAAAAGCCCCTGAGGATATTGCGTGATGTCCGAACCTTCCTCCCGCCACGGAACGCCCTTCACCCGTATATTATTTCTTCGGGAGCGGTTTTCTAAGTCTTCAGAGTGGGCCTGGAGGTCTATTTGCTGGCCCTGGAGCCGTAGCACTTCCTGCTTTAAGTGTTCTATTTCTTCCTCCCGTGAGTCCTCTTTGTCTTCCATCGAGGCCACCCTTTCCCGTATTGCGTCCAAGTCCCGGCGTACCTCTTTGACCTCGGTGGAGAACTCTTGGCGGAGGGTCTGTATATCGTCTCGTAGGGTCGAGAACAGTTGAGTGAGGAAGGCGCGGGTTACCGGCTCCTCCGTATTCCCCGACTCTTGCCCCCCTGTCGTGGGTGATGGTGCCCGGCTATCTCCTCCAGCCGGCCCTGCGATCTTGGCGAACATGTCCTTAACGTTCCTGTCCTTCTTACCCCTGGTCGAGGACATGACCAGTTGATAACCAGTCTCTTTAGGTTGCAGCGTGCGGTGGCTGGCCAGGCCGCTATCCTGGGGCGTCTCTGCTCTCTCACGTCCGCAGCTGCGTTGTGTTGAGCCGCCCTTTCTTACGTTGAGCCTTGCCAACAAGGGTCCTCAATACTCCGGGCTCTGGAGCGGCCCTGTCCGCTACCTGATGGTGCGCCTGTCAATCCACCGGCAGCCCCAGGGGCGCCCCACCTCTTGTACCCCGTAGGGAGCCTGTCCTTCCTCGGCAGCGTTGGCCCCTGTCGCCGATGTGGCTCCGGGCCTGGTGGGAATCGTGTAGTGGCGTCTCTAATCACCGCGCCGGGTCCCCCACCCGGTCCTCTCTTCTCGCCTTCAGGGCGGGCCCTGGCACCAAGGTTCGCTCTGCCAGGCGTCAATCCCTTCTTCACTCCCGCCAATGGGCACCCTGCTCCCTGTACTTCTTCTGGACTGGCACCTCTTCCTCCGATGTCGGCCCAGCTCTCTGTCAGCGTGTCCCAGGCCTCCCGATCTTGCCCTCTGCTCCCTCTCCCACTTAGCTGCTGGTCGTGCTCCGTGGGGCCACTCTGCCTCTAAGAGCCGTTCCCTGTCTGCGGTGGCGGGTCAGGGTCGGCGGCGGTCCGCGAAGTCCTCCGGAGCCCTCTCTGACCCAGATCTTCTCTCCCTCCGTGCCCCGGGACTCTGGGTGTGGCTCCCTCTTACCGGTAGCGGCTTGCTAGTGCCCGTGGGGCACAGGAAACAGGCCCGGGCCCGTTCTTCCGGCGTGGCAGAGTGTGGGGGCCCCGATTGAGGAGTTGCTCCCCGCTTGCTCACCTTGTAGGCTGGAAGGTCGCCCCGCGGCTCCCGCTTTCAGCAGTTCTGGGCTGAGCCTGGTCCTTGTTCCACTATTGCCGCCGCAGGCCGTGTAGCCAGCCTCGCTGCGGCTCGCCCGGGCGTTCCTCCAGGTATGCTTGGGGTCCACCAGCCCACCGTGCACAACTCCGTAATGTGCCTCTGCTTGGGGCCGCGCTCTCCCGGTGCAATCCCGCTGCAGCCTCCGTACTTGTTGCTGGGGTCGCTCAGGAGGGGCTCCTCTCTCCGCCCGGACTGCAGTACAGCCCACCAGCTCTAGTTCCCCGCGGTGCCCCAGGCCACCGCTCGCGTAGTCTACAAGCACCAGGCCTCCCCTCTGCGCCGCTTAGGTTGTTGCGGCTGCCATCTTGGCCCGCCGGGAGTCGTCACCGTCCTCCGCACCACCGCTTTCCCGGAGCTTGAAACTCGCTGCCGGTCCACTCCCAGGGTTCGCGCTCTGCTTGCGCTCCGAGTCAGGGGTCCGGCACTCTGATTTACTGCCGGGAAGACCACGGGCGGCCGACGGGAGCGGGGAGACGAACGGGACACGTCTTACCCGCTCGCCATCCTGGCCACGCCCCCATTTTTCATATTTTAAACCTTTTATTTCTCTCCGTCCCGAGGCTGCACTTTGGAATAGAAAAATGTCAGAAAAAGGGCATTTCTAGCAAGAGTGTTTTTCAGGTCTCGGCCTGCACCAGCGCTTGCGCTGGTCTGGCCGAGAGTTTTAGTAAGCGGGTTTTGGAAGTGCAAACCCACTGGCTTTCGGCTGGCGACCAGCTTGCGTTCACGATAGCGTGCACGCGCGCCATCCATTCCTCGCATCGCTGGCGAGGCGCCATCTGCCTTTCCTCCCCCTCCCTCCCTCACCCCTCCTCCCCCTCCCTCACCAGAGAGCGCGTTTCTTGGCCGCGCGTCTTGTTAGATCTTGGCTCTAGGCAGGCGCGCATGCGCTGTCTCGAGCGAGACATGCTGTATCTGATACTGTTGTTTCATCACACCCCTTGCACGCCCTCCCTTTTACTTGGTGCTTTTGTGGGTCTTTTAAACTTTGTGTCTTTCGGGTGGTGAAACTGTGCCATTTGTCTCGCCTTTGTTGTTTTTGTTTCCGTTCATGGCGACTGGCCCTTTCACATGTGTTTTTTCTCATGTGTGTGCTTATGTTGTTTTCGCCGGACTCCTTTGGTAGTTTGGCTTGCCATGGGATTTTAGAAGATGTGTTTTAGGGGTGGTGAATGAACTGTAAGCACATGCAGGCTTTACAGAAAATACTGGCTATGAAGCCAAGACCGTCTAGAAGTGTTCAGCTGAAGGGGGTAAGTGGGTATCTGTTGAATGGTACACATCGGTATGCAGATGATTATAAACATCGGTCCGCAAACAGTTTTAAAGACAGATGTTCCCGTGTAACTGACAAATGCTCACTCTCCTTCCTACCTCCGTTGGGAATGGAGTTTTGAGACGAAACAAAACCATATGTGAACTTTTGATACGGTTATTTTCAGACAATATATTTCAGTTTATTTTTTGGGCAAAGGGTTATTTAAATTATTAGTGTCCATGTTAGCTTGAGATTCGGGATGCAAAACGCGCCTTATTTATAATAGTTCTCAGTTTGCGCTTTCACTTCTGGAGACTTTGTTGTTCCTTCTGAACGGGAAGGCAGGAGCTCCCAACAGTGCAGCACAATCTGTTCGCTTCCCAGGAGCCTGCTGCGCCTACAGGAAAAGTGAAAAACATTTCCCCATTTAGCTAACGTGGCACCAAGGCGGCAACTCAGAATATTGTCCACTTTTTATCAAGGAAGGGTTCGGAGCCGCCATGTATCTGTGCTATAAATAATTTGTGCATTTAACCAATCATAATTGTGGTGTGAGATGCAGAAAAACCCCAGTGCATTCAAGTGCATCCTCATGCTTTAACCCCTGTGCGCCACTCATTGTAGAATATGATTTTCTTAATTCACACAAGAAGTGAAAAGTGGTTTAAGGGTCTGAGGGCCAGATTCTTAAAGCTGTTGGGAACCTTAGCTGATCTTGGGCACACACAAATCTCATTCAACTTACACCACATAACTGGATTGTGCACACCTGCAAACTCCCAAATTTTGAAGCCAAAATGGCTTTATTTGACTTGTCTCCTGTTTGAAATTTGCTTCTAATTCAATGTATGACAATTAGAAAAATGCACTCCCCGATTGCTTCTTCAAAACCTCCCACTTTCCAACTGTAAAATCTTGGCATGTATGGGTTGTGCATTATGTCAACGACGTACTGAACTCGTTTACTCAGACTTGAACTGATAAAAGCACTGGCAAAGCCAATAGGTTTCGGCAATCCGAGAGCTACAGGCGTTGGCAATGTTAATGCATTTGTGTATATTAATAAAAACAGCCCCAGCCGTACACAAATGCATTTACATTGCCCACGCCTATAGCTCTCAGATTGCCGAGACCTATTGGCTTTATAATGCTTGTTGCTTTTGGGATCCATTTCACAGGGAAGCAAATAAATGAAAGAAGGAAAGAGAGGTTGTGAACCGTTTCTTCAAGTCACGGTTTTCAGTAAGTGAGGAGCTAGACAGAAAGAGACGGAATAGGAGGAAGAAAAAGGGAGGAGGAGGGCAGCTGCCAGCGCAGAGCAGAAGTGGACATTGTCTATGTCTTCTCTGGGCAGAGTCCTTTTCCTTCTCTGCTCGTACCGCCCGTCCCCGAAAGCAAGCTGAGCCTTATCTGAAGGCCTTTGCTAATTCTGCCGTCCTGGGACACAATTTTGAAAAGAAAAAGTACCAAGGATATTGTACTGGATAACTAAACACTTATAAGGTCCCAAGGCGAGACCTATTGGCTATGCCAATGCTTGCTTTTTTTTTTTAAAGGACAAGCAGTGCTATCAGGCGAGAGAGAGAGAGAGAGAGAGAGAGAGAGAGAGAGAGAGAGAGAGGCGTGTAGAGAGAGAGGTGTGTAGAGAGAGAGGTGTGTAGAGAGAGAGAGGCGTGTAGAGAGAGAGAGGCGTGTAGAGAGAGAGAGAGAGAGGTGTGTAGAGAGAGAGAGAGAGGTGTGTAGAGAGAGAGGTGTGTAGAGAGAGAGAGGTGTAGAGCGAGAGAGAGGTGTGTAGAGAGAGAGAGGTGTAGAGCGAGAGAGAGAGGTGTGGAGCGAGAGAGGTGTGTAGAGCGAGAGAGAGGTGTGTAGAGCGAGAGAGGTGTGTAGAGCGAGAGAGAGAGGTGTGTAGAGCGAGAGAGAGAGGTGTGTAGAGCGAGAGAGAGGTGTGTAGAGAGAGAGAGGTGTGTAGAGAGAGAGGTGTGTAGAGAGAGAGAGGTGTAGAGAGAGAGAGAGGTGTGTAGAGAGAGGTGTGTAGAGAGAGAGAGAGAGGTGTGCAGAGAGAGAGGTGTGTAGAGAGAGAGAGGTGTGTAGAGAGAGAGAGAGAGAGGTGGGCAGAGAGGTGGGTAGAGAGATGTAGAGAGATGTAGAGAGAGGTAGAGTAGAGGGTCAAACACAAGAGCAGTAGGGCAAACCATCAAATAAAAAGCATTGGCAAAGTCAATTGGTCTCGCCTATGAGAACTATTGGCTCCGTCGATGTCTTTTAGCCATGTTGTAGAACATCGCAGCAGCTAAACAACCATTAGGAAAGAAGAAGAAAAAAAAGCTATGACTGTTTTCCCAACAGGGCTGGAGGGTGGGAGTGGCCACACCCCAGTACGGGAAAAGGGACATGCAACAATGAAAAGGGGGGCAACAATGAAGGACGGGGGATTGGGGGGGGGGAGTGGGTGCATGCAAAAATTACAACTTTTAATTACAGAGCTTTAAATGGCAATAGTGTTATAGGAAACACTATTTAAAAATAGATTGATGGAAGAGGGGTGGACATGGGAAACTATAGGGATTTGCCCCACAGTTTGATCCTGGGGTGATGGAAGGTTGAGCGAGGTTTGGGGGCAGCTGGAGCAGTGGCGTTTTCTGTGCATTGAATTGGAGTACATCGGAGCTGATAGAGCATATACATTTTCAATTCCCTCAAGCTTGCCATTTTAAAATACTGGAAAGCACAGCTTTTATATACAGAGCATTGAAGGACGAAAGGAAATACTTAAGGCTGTAGGTCTATCACCTAGAACGGTGTACTCAGTTTTTGCATCTCAGATGCATGGAGGCCTAAGTAAACTGTGTTGTTTAATTTACAAAAGAAAAACATTTATTTGCAGTGCTTACAATGGCAGCAGAGGTCCCTGAAACGCTATGTACAATAGTAGTTGGTAAGGTATGAGTTGAATTTCGGGTTGAACAGATGGAGTAAATATGTATATTCCAGATAGTACTTTGTGTCTTACTTATGCCGATCGAATCACTGTACATTACAGCTGTTATTTATACAGTGCTTAGAAGGGCAGAAGTGCAACATGGACACTATTGTATGCTGATCGAAGGCGACTGGCCATGGGTTTCAATTAGTCATTCGGGGCTGTCAGCCAGCATGAGGCAATTTGGCTAGTTGTGGATGGGTTGACCTATAAAATTATTGTAGCATGTGCACAGGATGTAGTTCAGTCTTTGGGATGTGATCAGCCTGGTAAATGTTCCTGTGCTGCCAATGTAAGTAATGAAAATATTAGCTTTGTAGTTTGTCGAGTAGTGAATGCATTTACTTGTGAAATGTGCACCATGCAGGGAGTGTAGCCTGCTCCTTGTAGCTACTCCACACACAGTGAGGCCAACTCAATCTTTCATGCGGATGGGGAACGTAAACTTAGTAAGCTGAGTAGCATTATTTAGAAAACAGCACATATTTACAGTGGGAGATAGTTAACAAGGGCTTGTGTTTATGGGTTGTATTACTGGGTTCTAAAAGGTTTATTTCTCTGCTCGGTCAGACCTTTGAACTTGAATGGCCTTAAAACCTGTTTCAGCTTTAACAATACACATTGACTTGGGCAATTTTTGCCCATTCTGGCGTAACCTTTTGTGAACCTGGTGCTCAATGAAAACAGCCTGTTGGAAAGGGAAAAAAAAGCTTCCTTTAGTGAAAAGGAACAGCACCCTGGCACTGCCCACACTTGTCAAGCCCCCCTCCCTCCCTCTCCCCAGACCAGGCTATTAACGTCCTCTTGGTGGGGGGGTCACAGCCCAGCAGCAGCACCTTGAATTAAAATAGAAGCGCCTCACCTCCCAGCAGCAACGTCATAGCTCGGCCCGGTCCTCTCCCTCCTCTGACAGTGGTCCAGCCTGTCTGTAACCTGGGAGATGGGGCAGGGCAAAGGAAAAACAGGTCAGAGGGGGAGGACGGGATATGGGTTTCGTGCCCAGCTTCAGCCCTCCCAAACTCCCTCATCCAATCGACAGGCACATATTTATGTAAATGTTTTATAGCCCTGCGAACACTGTCCCACAATAGCAAATGCCTGTGGAAAATGCAGCAAAACAGAATTAACAATGTTACGTCCCAGCTCGACGTGTGTAGCGCTTCTTAATACTGGGCTTTGACGTGTCCTTAAGCACTGTACACTCAATTTCGGCAGATGAGGGAACTAACTGAAGGTCTGTGCCATGAAGATGATTTGCACAGGACCACACAATTTGGCGAGTACTGACGCCGAGATTCGTGTTCACCGTTACCCTGCTTTCACAGATCACAGCTCAGCCACTCGAGGGCATATCGGCGTACCGGACCGAGGTTTAATTGGGAATGTCTTCATCCGCCCCGCCCTCCCTCCCCAGCCTGGACCAGGCACCCTGGCACCGGGCGAGACTTGGAATAAGAGTTTCATTGTTGGAGCTGCCCATGTGCTCGAGTCTGCAGCAAAGTACATCGCTGTCACTGTGTCCAATACGTAGTTTAGGAGGACTAAAGCACATGGAGATAAGGCGATGTGTCCAAGATCACACGTTTGTGTAACACCCGGGATTAGAGCTAGCGCCACTGGGTTCCAAACTAAGCATTTCACCCACCAGATCACATAGGCAAAGCTCTACCCACGCTGTAAATACTTTCATCGCCCACCCTCTCCCGTGCACGAGGGGCTTCTGTAAAGTCGCTGCCCCGGGCCCTTACTGGCACTTTGAATAATTCTGCAGCGCCCAGCCCCGTCTTTCCCTGCTGACCCAGAGAGCGCTCACCTTCTTCGGGCAGTTCCCAGCACCGGAATAGCCCGCTATGTGCAGTTCGGGCTCAAGAAGTTATTTCCAGTCGAAAACTTTACGCGCGCCACAGCTAAGCATGTGATTTCAATTATCGTGCCCGTGTCTGGGCACGATAATTGAAACCACACGGCCTATTGGTGTCTATTACGCGCACCAAGCGCGTAATAGACACCAATAGGCCATGGGCGGAGCGATGCGCCCGCCTCTGGCCAATTGCGTGCAGTCTTCTAGACAAAGACGCACGAAATGGCCTATGGGGTAGCACATAAGGAATCGCACGAGCGCGTGCGATTCCTAGGTCAGTGCTGAATCCCCTTTTTCACCTACTAAATGTCTCGCGCTGCGCGAGCACTGCTGCGCAGTGCACCGCTAGGCGCGAGACCTAAAAAGCATGGACCTTCTCAATCGTTTTGCTCTTGATAATTACAGTCCTTAATTTGCTGGATTGTGGACCACAGATCATCACATACATTTTAGAATAATCTGTATCCAAATCAAGATCATCAGTGAATGAGACAGAAGCATCTCCATTTTTTTAGCCCATTAGCAGTGTGTGATAGTAGGATAGTGTTATCCGCATAAAGCAGAGCGGGGATGGGTGTTGGTTCAATCTGCGGCATATCTTGACAATCAGAGGCTAATTAAAGATTCAGATTACCGATGTATAAAATAATAAGAATGGGGGCAAGGACACAACTTTGAAGTACTCCTCTATCAGGCCCAACGTAATCAGTGAAGTCTCTTTTGCATCCATACCTACCTTTAGAGGATAGACTCCAGGGCAAACACTGCAAATTAATAAGAGTAATAGCGACACCCATTGTTAATAAAATTAACCATAGCTCATTTGTTTACATGATCGAAAACACTGATGAGATCCTCTTATGCCTAATGAAGAGAACCCTTTGCCGCCTTCATATATTTACCAGTAAGCAAATGGAAATGTAAACATTGTTCAAAAGTTCCTTGGCCAGCCCTGAAGCCATACTGTATATCGGCAAAGAAGATGTTTTTGGAAGACCAAGTCATAATTCCTCCAAGGAGAACTCTTCCTGTAATTTTGCCCATCGAATCAATAAAAAGAAATGGCCCAATAACAACGGGGTCATTCTTGTTACCTTTTTTGAATATCGGTACTATAATGGATTCAACCCAGATCTGTGACTGGGGGTGAGTGTCTGAAAAGTTTCAGCGCTCCGTCCATCATCTCCTTGTATTTGTTTTGTTCGCCCCAAGTTGGCAGGGTATGCTCAGACGTGGGTCCCTTGCTCACTTTGCCACTGGATTCAAGCTAGCCTGGCTGAAGAGGGGTGTTACCCCGAAACCGGTCCCAGGATGCTTGTTTCCGGTCCAGGGAAGACCTGGCTTGGCAGTTCGGGCTGGACTGTTCCCATGAGGCACAGGGTCAAGACTGATTTGCATATATCTGGGTCTCACCTGGGGGGCGAAGTGAGCTAAAGAACGATGATGGATTCAACCCAGATCTGTGATTGGGGGTGAGTGTCTGAAAAGTTTCAGCGCTCTGTCCATCATCTCCTTGTATTTACTGAGCAAAGCAGGTTGCTTTCCATCAGGTATTACGACTGCTGCCTCTCAGATGCTACCCATCGTGGAAGTAAGGTCAGTGCCGTCGGACAGCTTTAATCAAGGTAATTACATCAGGTCCTACTTTAAGTGTGCTCCCAGATCCCCCAGCCTGAGACAAGCACTCATGAGAGTCAAGAGGAGTACAAAACAAGTCCCACTGTGCAGAAAACGAAGGAGGAACTTAACACCTTGGGTAGACACGGGCCACTTGGATCTGCCTCGTTAATGTCATCGGTAACATCTAGAGGAAAAGAGCGGGATGCGATGGACAGTGAAGCCCTAGCATTCCCACTTTCAGCTTACCATAACAGATAACAAGAAGATCAACAGTGTATGTACAACAAAAACAGAAGAACAGTCTGAACAAATTATGGCAGTCAGGAAACCAGATGTTGCACCACCTGAAGTTGTCACTGTTATCACAACCAAGTTGCCCACCTCTAATGGCCAGCTGCTCATTGGCCATACAGGAAAAAGATCTACTAGTTTATAATTTGGATTAAGCCTTGTACATACATGTTTGCTTGTGGCCTCTCTTTTCAGTTTAAAAGATTGGAAAACAGCCCTGGTAACGAAGCAAGGGACCTCGTAACTCAGATGCCAACAATGGAGGCAAGTATTAAAAAGCCAATACAAATGTCAACAACTCAAAGAAACAAGGCAAAACTGTAGAGAGATGATGCTTTAAACAAATCTATAACAGACCAAGAGCTCTCCCTAGCCATAGACCTATTTGACCATCAATCCAGCCCTCTCTTTGAAAAACCAAGTCAAACTTCCAAGGAATTGCTGTCTGCCCCTTCTAACCTACCTCCCTCTTCTGTAAATAAAGAATGCCCCAACCAGCAAACTGAATACCATGAAGAGTGTTGGGGCGAAGTGGAGAGAACTCTGATGACTATTGGCCAAGCAACACTAATTGCACGCTGATAAACTCGATGTGCGAATTTTGGTACTGCAAGCGTTGGGTACTTACACAAGAGCAATTGACTTGAAATTAGAAAGATGAAACAATTGAATCATCAAACCCAATCAACAACTCAGGCACCTGAACCGCCATGCTATTATATGCACTTAATGGACAAACTAGCCAGTCTCCCAGAAATTATGTTAAGTTTAATTCAAGATTTAAGGAGCAATTTTGCAACACAAAAAGAGGAAAATCCTGTTAGTAGGAGCCTAGAACCAGAAACCCAGGGGCATGAAATTATTTGAACCTGAGCCAGAATATCAAGGAAGAAGTTTCAACACAGGCAGTCCTAAGTCTATCAAATGCCTACCTTCAGCAGAAAGAAGATAATACAACAGAGGACCTTAAAGTCCCTCTAGTGCTTTCTAGAAAAAATAGAAAAACGACTGAAAAAAACTCAACAAAAGGGAAAAAACCCTGTTAATAAAATTAAGTGGCTTCTTTCCCCTGTTTAAGCACCCTGACCCACAGAAGGCTCCATCTGATTAATTAGAACAGGAAGAAGACAACGCCGTTAACATAGGGACAATAACAACAGACAGAACACCACCCAAGCGTTCTATAGAAAAATCAAATAAGCCTCACACGGAGAAAAGGGACACTGCCCGAGGGCCATATCGAAAGCCTCACACGGAGAAAAATCTGATACACACAGAGCACTCAAAGGAATCCGTGAAGAAATCAGAAGACATGCAACACAGTAATTCAGTATTAACTCAGACTGAAAATGTAATATCAACGAAGGAAATGCAAGCAATAATAATGAACAGACGCCACTCAACTGTGTGTATATATAAGTTCCATCTGTCGGAGCCAACAATATCTATAACATCTACATTGACTGAGACGTCACTGCCCAGTGGGAGTGCGACTAATAAAGCAGCAACTGACTGGAATAAGATAGAGAAGAAAGAAACTAAGGGAAACTGGGAGAGGTGTCAAAGGAAACTGGGACCGAATAAGACCACCTCAAAGCAAAGTCACAATCCCAGGAGAGTCAGGCACGCTGCAGGTACACCATCAAATAGCCTTCCAACTATCGAAAGAAGAGTCTTGTCTATTAATCTTGCACCCCAAGTATCCAAAGCAAGTAAAACATGACATATTAAGTAAGGGAATTTGTTAAAACTATTCTGTACATTACTAGGCCAGGAGAAAATCTCCCTATCCGATATTCATTCAGTGGCATTCAGCAGGAGGGAAATAGGAGACATTAACGAAAGCAAGAATATTGTACTGCCTAGCAGTGAGATCAAAGCCAAAATACTATCCCACAAATCAGCTCTTGAAGAATGGAGTATCCAGATAAGGACCCCTCTGATTATCCGATATCCAGAAGTGTTCTCTCAAATGGCCCAGAAAGGGCTTCAACTACGCAAATGGGTCAATGGAATATTCTAGACCATAAGACTCAGAATAGATCCTTCCTTCGGAATGCGAAAGGCCCTGAATTAATTGGCAATCCCTTTCAAGGGATATCGATTTTGAGATGCAATGTGCATCCAGAGTACACAAGCAACACCAGTTCCTTGCAACCCAATAATGATAAATGCCCCCAACATAGAAGGCTTTTAATGTACGGGCGACCCAAATCAAAACTTAAGACTCTACCTTAACTATTGTATCCTGGAATGCAGAGGCTTGAACAACTTGCTTGAAAGACCAGACGTATTACAGGAACTTCAACAAAATGAGATTGTTATGTCTTAGACCTGGCTGCGATCATCATGCCCGTGGCAAAACCACAACAAATAGATGCCTCAGCCGAATAATCGGAAAAAGGGCACCAGGCGCAAGGCAATATACATACAAAAGAACTTGGGAGTTTGAGTCACAGTT
Source organism: Calotriton arnoldi (assembly GCA_963921515.1). NCBI lineage: Eukaryota > Metazoa > Chordata > Amphibia > Caudata > Salamandridae > Calotriton > Calotriton arnoldi. The sequence continues at coordinate 894,547 of CAWUFW010003586.1, forward strand.
TTACACAGAGGAGAAGGCAATCTTATTATTATCAAATTGCAGTCCTCCATCAATAGTAATCATCGGAAATGTCTAAATTAAACCGCACCCCACAAACAAAAAAGCCTGTCAAAAATCCCTAGTTGAGGTACTACAAAACACTTTACAGTCCTATCCTGAAGTGCAATGGCTTCTAACAGACGACTTCAACTCAAACATGTTGGTGCAAACACTTACATTGACGTGGCAACGAGTAGAGGATTCTGAGATGGTGTCAGAACAACTAACCTTGTGCCAGAATCCACAGGAGCAGATGAACATTCCATAATCCCCTCCTATGTCAACCTGAAAAGTAATTAGTTCATTCGCAATGCAAGTCGCCACGGGGGAAAGGGGATTGGGGAAATAAGTGAGACTGCCTTGAAGTCTGCTATGTCGTCTTGAATACATCATCAGTCACCACCATCTTCTATTGTGTTTTCGTTTGGGCTGGGTTTTCAGATGACATAGTATCTAAAAATGCTAATATAATAGGTTTTTTTTTAGCTTTTTGTCACACTCAAGGTATTAACAATGACTCTCTTCTCAATCTCTCTCTTGATTTACTTTCATTCTGTCGCCTCTAATTCTCTTATTATGTATTTCCTTTTTCCTATGACTCCTAAAGAATTAGCTTCTCTCTATTAGTTATTTTTTAAAAATGGCAGTCATACTGGATTGGAGATAATAGAATATCTCTGTGCCTTCTTGTGAGGATTCTCTCTATTTCGTTCCAAGAACTTCTCAAATACAAATTTAAATAATTGTCTTTCTCCAAGAAAAAAAGAATTTCTCTTACTACAATATCACAGTCACCTTACTTGAATTTCACTCTCTTGACTTGGACTTCTATTACTTGTTCAGAATATCTTTTCTATAGTTTTAAAGGAAAACCATTCAGGAGGCCGTCACAGAATTCTTTAGACCAGAAAGTTTCTTCTTGGAACACTGCTCCAATTAGGAAAGCCCTGGTGTGCACGCTGAGAAAAAGCTGTGGACGGATACCAAAAATGAGAAGTTTCAGGGGGGCGTGGCTTAGCAGCATGGCCGCGTACGCGCTTTTCATCTGAGCTCCTCGCGGCGGCCCACGTTTAACAATATTCCTGAATAATCCTACCCTCTACAAGCAATGGATCGGTAGCCTGAAGTTGCACTGACCCATGCCTGAGTCATTCCAGGACACGGGGAAAGCGGAGGCTGGTGTGAAACGCCACAGCGGTGAAGACGAGGCCTCGGGAGGAACCAGGCACCATCTTGGACCTGTGACGACGGATGGAAGCGGAGCTCTGGGAGGCGGGAGACTCGATCGGGCACCCAGGGCCTAACGTAAATCCTTTGCCGATTGAGGAGGTGCGGACGAGAGGGTGTCCTTCTCGAGGCTGTTGGGGAGCAGTGGTCGGCGTTTCCGCTGCATCGGAGGACCGCGGAAGGGCAGCGAGACCTGACGGGTGCTACGGCCCGGCCCTGTGCTACAAGGAGGGCGGTGGAGGTACGCACCGGCGGCCCACCGGAGGAAACCGGAGCACGAGAGGGAACGTCACGGGCCCAGAGGTGATTGGAGGCGTGGTCCTGGGGCTCCCGGAGGGCCGAACAATTCGGTACACGCAGCGCCTTTCCCCGGGATCGATACCAAGAATAGCAGGCGGCTGCAGGGGGGCCCTGGTTGACGGCGGCTGGGCCGCATTCAAAGAATTGAGAGAGTGCTGCACCACTGGCCACATACACGAGACCTGTAAAGGAGGGTCCACCGACATGACGAGAAGGTAACGGTCCTTACGTGCATGGGACTGCTGAGACTTGGTTGGAACGCACTGGAGGGATGTGATTGAAGCCAGGGGTACACTGGCAGAAACACCGGTGGGGTATTGGCTCGTGTGCCGGGATACCTATAAATAGAGAGCCGCCTTATCCAATCCATTGTCCCCTGCCGGGGTTATAGAGGTCGTCACCTCAGAATATCGCGGCGTGAGCCGCTAACACGGGGAATCCCTGCGGTCCCCAGGAGGATAAATCAGAGGTCCCTAAGGGGATGGAGAGCACGCTCAAACAGCGGTCTATTCGGCCTACTCAAGACATACTACAGGGGTCAAGTGAGCCCACAAATGGGTCTATGAAGTTGGCAGCACGGACCACTGCACGGTGGTGGCGCGTCCATCCCCAGTGGAAATAACGCGAGGTGGAGAGTAAACACAGCTCATTGTCCGGCTGGTGGTTAATTTTTGATCACATTAAGAGGCAAACTGTGACTCAGTTCCCCCAATCCAGGGCAGCACAGAACACTCATTCAGGGGGCGAAAGTCGGCTAATTGACGACCACCATGGGGAAGGACAAGGCCCCCAAGACACAGACGAATAAGATCTCCAACTATGCGCAACCACTGCCGCACGGACTGGAACAACGGGACGATAATATTGGGGACGACCAGGCACTTCCAGAAAGGAACGGAGAAGGTCCCCCACGCTGGTGGACGTGATCCAGGCCATCCAAATGACCAAGGACGACATGGTTAATAGAATAGACTTAGAGGCCATTGATGTCAATTTACTACGGGCCAATTTACGGAAAGTATCAGATAGAGTGGCCACCACCGAAAAAGAAGTGAGTGCATTGCAGTCCGATATCAAGTCTCTCAGCGCCACTGTGGTTGAACTAAAAAGACAGGTAATAAAACTGGGTGAGAGGGCGGAGGACTCAGAGGGGAGATCAAGGAAGAATAATTTACGTTTTGTCGGATTCCCCGAAAAGGCAGAAGGCCCTTCCACCGAGCTATTCCTGGAGGAGTGGCACACTAGAGTGATTGCTCCCAAGAAACTCTCAAAATTCTTCAACGTCGAGCACGCACACAGGGCGCTTGTTCTGCATCCCAGGCCAGGAGCACCACTGAGGGCCATTATTGCAAAACTGTTTAATTGTAGGGACAAAGACTTCCTACTGCAGCTCTCACGTAACCGAGACTAGTTCCTTTTCGAGGGACACGCCATTTCAATATATCCGGACTATACTCAGCGAGTACAAGATCAAAGAAAATCCTACATTGTGGTCAAACGAAGATTGCGCGAGTTGAACTTGAAATATAGTCTCATTTTTCCCGCGAAACTGAGAGTTGAGCATGAAGAACGCACACTCTTTTTTTACTCAGCAGGGGACGCCACTGAATGGTTGGATACCAGGGGGCAACGTTTGGTCTCATCCACGGAGTCATCCGGGAGCCATACCGTCCCAGATACATTACAAGACCGTCGGCGATCTCAAAGGCAACAACAGATGGATGCACGGAGGGGCCCTGGCCGGATCAAAGTTCTTCAAGACGGCACTTTGCACACGTCCGACACAGAGACTGTCCCAGAATCCATTGTGGTGACACAGGACCCAGAGACAGACATTGGAGAGCAGGGAGTGGGCAGGAATGATGGCGCCCTGACTTGGAATGAGGGGTTGTTGAGGGTTATAAGAGACTCATTGCTAAGGACTCTCTTTAGTTTGAATACTAGGGCGGAAGTGGGCGGCCGCGGGCATCGACGCCCCCACCAGAGTTTGGCCCCACGAGGGACACTTGAGAGCAATCTCGCTCCTTTGTCGGGTTCAGATCTCTAGCACAGCACTCATTTTTTATAAGCTTCCATGGTTTGTTTCGAGCCTGGAATAGTGCCTGAGCTACGGCTCTGTATGTTATGGACTACAAGGCATTCTGAGGGCAGGGGGTGGGTGGTTTGGGGCGGTATGTGTTGAATTTTGCACTGGATTTATTGCTAGCAGCGGAACTCACACGACTGCCCAAGGGGAGGGAAGGGAAATGGGACAGTTCAGTTTACAATGTTTTCATGTTTAAGGGATGTTGCACACGGTCATGGGATGAATATGATACTGGGCAAGGTACAACAGGGCAGGAAGAATGGGACGAGTGGGGCAGATATATCCTGATATATTTAACTACACGGTCTGACACTAATGGCAGCGCAAACTTTGAAACTCCTTAGTTGGAATATTAGGGGTATAGCGGGACTGGTGAAAAGGCGAAGGGTCTATGCTTTTTGAAACTGTATAAAGTAGGGATTGCAGGATTGCAGGAAACACATGTATGGGGGCACTATTGCAAGTATACGTAAAAAATAGAGAGGGAAGATGTATGCTTCTTCTTATTCAGGATTTGCAAGGGGGCACGGATATGGGTGGCCCCTGGAGTCCCATTCCACCACATGAGTCAAGTTTTGGATCCCGAAGGGAGATACATTATTCTTCATGGGAAGTGGGAATGCAGGGAGCTGTGTATTATCAAAGTGTACACCCCGAATATAGATTGCCCTGATTTTTTCCCTGACATCCTCAAAGCAGCAACACCATACATGGGGGCCGAGATTGTCCTCCTTGGGGATTTTGTGTCTTTGATGCAAATCTAGATATAGAGCCCCCAAGAGCTCATACTAAGCCACGCATGCTGCGATCTCTGGAGCTGCTGCTACAGGGTATGCAGCTCAGAGATGAGTGGAGGGCTAGGAACCCAACGACGAAAGCGTTCTCGTGCTACACCCCAGCGGCCAATACACTCAGCCGCATTGATCATTGCTGCCTCACACCTGGGTTGTCGGCAGACACGGAGGGTATCTCATACCTCCCCCGATACATTTCAGATCATGCACCATTATTGCTCACTCTGAAAAACGGTCCAGGCCGTCCGGCCATCCCACTTTGGAGGCTCAGGGTGGAAGCACTATCGGATCCACCTTACGCTGCAGTGATCTCAGAGACCCTACAAAACTATTTTCGAGAGAACTGGGGGTCTGCTTCTACCAGATCGACTGAATGGGAGGCCATGAAGGTGGTCATAAGAGGGTGTGCATGAAGACCACTTATGGGGTGAAACAACAGTTAGATAGGGACACCTCAAAGCTTGAGCGCCAATTGCAGAGGCTAGAGGGCACTGTGCGTGAGATGCAGGAACACTTGGCTGAGTGGACCAGGGTGCGCGGGAGCTACTGGATGCCTGGGCCAGATTGGAAAAATTCACATATACATCATATAGGCAGAGGTTACATATACATGGGGATAGATCAGAGGCGCTGCTTGCGAGGTTAATTAAAACAGAAAAGGAACAAACACCCATATTGCAACTACAGACCAGTGATGGGATCCGACTACAAACCCAAGGGGAGATCTTGAGGGAATTTGCATCACATTTGGAGTCCACGTGCACAGGTGCCCGGCGGACCACTTCGGGGGTTGCAGGAATTTCTGGATGGCGTGGCTCTCACCATGCTGGATGATGCAGAGGTGGAAGTCCTAGGGGCACCAATCTCCAGGGAGGAAATCCTAGCATCTATATGACACTTGAAGCCGGAGAAATGCCCGGGTGGAGATGGGCTCCCGGCGGAGTTTTACCAAAAATATGCTCCCCTGCTGGTGAATCACTTGTTGGAGGTGTTCAACGAGGCCCTGGATAGTACAACGTTACCGACTACAATGTCGGAGGCAATCGTATCCATGCTCCTTAAACCAGATAGGGAACCCCTCTCGTCGAGCTCTTATAAGCCAATATCTCTCCTCAATGTAGATGCCAAAATATTGAGTGGGTTACTGGAGTCCCATTTGCTGCCACACATGCCCCAATTGATCCATCCAGATCAGGCCGGGTTTATCCCTAAACGAAATACCACACATAATTTACGGCGTTTGGCACACGTCTGGCATGCTCCAAGTCTGGAGTCAGAGGATTCGGCGCTGGGCTTGTTGGATATCCAGCAGGCCTTTAACTCAGTGGAGTGGGACTACATGTGGGCAGTGCTGGACAAAATGGGAGTGGGACAACCGTTTATACAATGGATACAAGTCATATATAATAGACCGACCGCACGGGTACGCATACGAGGACAAGTCTCAGAGAGTTTTGGTTTAAAACGGGGTACTCGGCAGGGGTGCTATTACATTACGAACAAAGATGGAAGGTTGGGGGAAGCGCTCCATGTGGTCTCTATGTATGCCGATGACACGCTGGTATACTTGCACCGCCCGGACTAGGCAGTCCCGGTGCTTATTGCCGAACTGGAAAGGTTTGGTGTACGGTCTGGCGTACGTCTTAACCTCGGAAAATCCAAGTTGTTTCCCATGGGGAGATTAATAGGGAAGCCTGAAAAAAAGCTACCTAATGTGGGGATGAGATGGGTACTGGTGGGGTGCGATACCTGGGGATCACACTGACACACACTAGCACGTCATACCTAGCTGATAATATAGGGAAGAGAGTAGACGGTATCAGAAGATCTGTTGCCTTCTGGAAGGGACTCCCGTTATCATTAATGGGGAGGGTAGCATTGACTAAAATGGTCATCCTGCCGAGATGCCTGTACACTCTTCAGAATTCTTATATATGGTTCCGTAAAAGTTTTTATCGCAGCTTGACAGCCTGATCGTAGAATTACTGTGGGGGCCCAAACGGAAGAGGATAAAGCTGAGCACCCTGCAGAGACGGTGGGGGATGGGGGTCTGGAGGTTCTCCGTTTGAACTTTTATTACATGGCCGCACAACTGTAGCATGCGGTGCATTGGTTTGATGAGCAAGACAACTGGGAGAAGCAATTGTTGGCGGGCACGCATCGAGAGATTTCCCTCCCGGAACTTTTATGATGGGATCAAGGGTGCCAGGATCTTTTCCCTATGTCATACGTCATGTTGCGTCGGTTTGGGGAATGGTGGCACAGAAGGTAATTAAGAGAGCGGCGTAAGCCCCGGAAACTCCACTGTGGGCGGTAACACCCTTCAAACGGATAGGGCAAGCAATGAATGTTAACAAATGGAGGGAGGGTGGCTGTCTTTTGATGGGGGACTTGTACATCGCGGAGCGGTTCATGGCAAGAGAGGAAGCAGATAACGCTTTCCAACTAGGCAGGGGACAGTTCCTGCAGTACGCTAAGATTTCAGCGGTGGCCAGAGAACTGTGGCCGACATTTCCATAGGAGGAGCCGCAGGTCACAACAGTATTACAGATGGTAACCACCCTGGCGGGAGGGCGAAGGTTGGTCTCGCACATATACAGAGCGCTGAGGGAGGATGTCCCCACTGCTCCCCTTCCACTACACACGAAATGGGACGATGCAATGGGTGAGCCCCTTACAGAGACGCAATGGCAGAAAGTGCATGAAGGAGTCAAACAGATAAGCTCCAACACACGTGTTCAATTAATCCAATATAATGTGGTATGCCAGACATACCTCACTCCCGAATACTGCACAAAATATACCCGGACCGGGCAGACACATGTCCCAGATGCAAATGCTCGGACGCACATTTTTTCCACATGTTGTGGGACTGTCCTTAGCTGGCGCGCTACTGGTGGGCGGTTATAGATCTTCTGCAGACTGTCACGGGATGGACCATACCAGCCACTATCAAAGGGGTGGTGTTGGGACTACTACCCATGCCCCAAGCCAAGAAACTCACTAGGAGGTTTATACAGCTGGGTCTCGTATTAGCAAAAAGGCGAATCGCAATTCATTGGCGGAGTCCAGATCCACCCATGTTCGAGAGGTGGACTAAAGATATGATGGAGTGGGCCACTGCAGAATCAGTACGGATGAAAAAGGTCAGGAGGGATGATAAGCTTGAGGAAGATACGAGGGCCTGGTACCTAATGATCACAGAGTTAACTAAAGGGAAAGATCCCTCGGAGAGGGAGGCTCTTTCCTCGCGCTCCACTCAGGAAGGGACTGGCCCCTTACCCATACCTGAGGTCCCCCATACGCCAGAGAATAGCATAGATAGTGGAGGTATACGATAGAACAGATGGTTTCCAAGCCTTGAAGTGAATGTTGCAACCCATGACCGGGGAGGGGTGGGGAGGGGGTAAGTTTATAGTTATTGTTATCAATGTTTAAAAAAGTGATAATGACATAGGAGATTTGTGGACTTTGGTCCGAAATAAGCAAAACAATGACAATAGCCTATGTTGCATGATCATATATCCTGATTCAGCGGGCACTGAAGGAGTAAGACGCGCTAGGCTGCTTCTTTCTGCCAGTTTTATTTTATCTAAAGTTGTAACTATTAGCCAAATTTTAAGCCTAGTTTTAAAGTTTACTGTCTTTGTTTTAAACTGTTATTTTTTTAATCACTCTGATCGCGACCCTCCTCTGCTTCTCTTCCTCCACTTCCCTTTGGGAGTGTTCTGGTGAGCACTCTTCTCCTCTCCTCTCCGTTTTTTCGGACTCTTCGGTCCGCCGCGGGGCTTCTTGTTTGAGCGAAAGAGGCCTCTTCCTGGTTCCCTCTGATTTGCTGAGCCGGCCGCCATTACTGTGGTTGGCGGTCTAGCTCATCTTTCCCCCGCTCCTACCTTCACTTTTGGTTCCGGTCACGGGGGGGCATATCTGCCGGATGCTTCCCCGAGCGCGCAGCGGGCACTGAAGGTGTAAGACGCGCTAGGCTGCTTCTTTCTGCCAGTTTTACTTTATCTAAAGTTGTAACTATTAGCCTAATTTTAAGCCTAATTTTAAAGTTTACTGTCTTTGTTTTAAACTGTTATTTTTTTAATCACTCTGTTCTCGACCCTCCTCTGCTTCTCTTCCTCCACTTACTTTTGGGAGTGTTCTGGTGAGCACTCTTCTCCTCTCCTCTCCGTTTTTCGGACTCTTCGGTCCGCTGTGGGGCTTCCCGTTTGAGCGGAAAGAGTCCTCTTCCTGGTTCCCTCTGATTTGCTGAGCCGGCCGCCATTACTGTGGTTGGCGGTCTAGCCTCATCTTTCCCCCGCTCCTACCTCACTTCCGGTTCCGGTCACGAGGGGCATATCTGCCGGATGCTTCCCCGAGCGTGCAGCCGAAGGCGCGTTAAAGGCAAGCCCGTCTGCGCCCGTCCGCGCCTGGCCGATGCTAGGGGCCAGCCATGCTGCCTGTTTCTCGAGTTTCAATAACAAATGCCAGACTATTGTGTACTCTAGGTCACATCTACTTGAATTGCGTCCTAAATCCCTGCACAGGAGGTGTGCACCTAGAATTAACCTCGCAATAGGGGAGGCAGATCATTGCCAGGAATGCAACTTCTGCCCCATTAATGGCCTGGCCTCCATTTTGGGTCCCTCGGCTTGGCCCCAGGGGCCTGGAGGAGCTAAGAAGTACGTACACAAATCTCCTAAAACCAGTGAACCTACCTCTTTCAAGGGAGCACTCATTAACGCTCGCTCCATGATAAGGCATAAGACTGAAATTGCCCTTACTATCACGACGCTTTATCTAGACTGCCTTTTTATCACTGAGACCTGGGCAAAGGAACACTCGGGGCCTGACTTGTCGGATGCCGTCCCCCAGGCTACACTATCCTCAGATATGACCGCCCCAGTAGAAGAGGTAGAAGAGTAGAAGAGTAGCCTTAGTGGCTAGGGACTCTCTCAACTGCACCCTTACCCTCTGGAGGGTGCCCCTGGCACGCCTCTGGAAGCAGCCATTTTTGGAATCAAATCAGTAGAAAACCACAATTTCTCTGGCCTCTTGGTTTACCGTCCGCCTGGGTCTAGGGCCACCTTTCTCGAGACATGGGGCCAAACTCTTGAACCCTTTGCCACCATAGCACACTACACTATTCTTGGGGATTTTAATTTCCATCTTGAATGCAAGCAGGACATTGACTCTGAACACCTTCTTGACCTTATGACCTCGATGGGCTTTGAACAACTTATTCACTCCCCCACCCACAGGGCCGGTCATACTCTGGACGGCATCTTTGCCAACCATAGCAGTCTTAAGATTAAGGCAGTTCAGCCTCTCAGCTGGGCTGACCACTGGCTGGTTGGGTTCGATGTTACTTTTCCTCCCCCACTAAGGCCATCTCAAGTCTACCCCCTAAAAATATATTATGTAGAAGAATGAATAAGGTCACGGCCACAGACTGGAAGGCTGCCTTGATCTCAGCCTCGGCCGGCAGCCCCACTGCTTACCCTCCCACGGCAGAGGGCTTCCGTAATTGGATTACCAACGCACTTGACATTGTTGCTCCAGTCAAAAGCTGTGCCATTAAAAGAGCCAAACCCTCAGCTCCGTGGTTCTCAGATGAACTCATGACTCTTAGACGGCTTTGTCGCAGGCAAGAACGGAGATGGCGGGCGGACCCCTGCCACCGGGAAAAAGTGAAGCAGAGATCCTTGCTGCGGAACTATAAGCGCGCCATCTTCCAGGCTAAATCCCAGTATTTCACTGACAAGATTGAGTCAGCTGATAATTCCTTCAGCATGCTCTTTAAAGTCATCAAAGAAATTGCTGAACCTCCAGGGGCACCGCTCCTGAATCCTACCCAAGACTTCTGTGATGACAGCCCTCCACTTCCAGGAGAAAGTCTTGAAAATCTTTCACAAGCTCTCCCCTTCCGAGGAAATTGACCTTGCCGCAGAGTCGTCTCTGACATCCTTACCTCCTAAGCCTGCTTTGGCATCCTTCCCTTCTATTACAACCTCTTGCATAAAGGAACTTTTACTTGGCCTCAAATCTGGTGCTCCCACGGATCCTTGTAGGGTGTCCACACTCAGACTTGCTCCCGAACTTACAGCCGATTTCCTGTGCCATGTCTTTAATAACATTCTTTTATCAGGGCAATACCCGAACATCTGGAAGGAAGCCACTGTCGCACCTCTCCTTAAGAAGCCCAATGCCAATCCTTCAGAGTTGAAGAACTATAGGCCTATCTCCCTCCTCCCCGCCAAAATGCTGGAAAAATGTATTAACATCGAGCTTATGAAATATATTGAAGCTCAGGACATCCTGGACAGCTCTCAGAATGGGTTTCGGGCAGGTCATAGCACAGAATCCGCCTTGGTAGCAGCTTCGGATTGTATCCGCATGCAGGTCGACCAGGGCGGATCAGCGGTGTTGATTCTGCTCGACCTCTCGGCAGCATTTGACACCATCTCCCCAGTTCGCATGCTTCAGCGACTGCGGGAAGCTGGAGTCACCGGGAGGGCCCTGCAGCTTCTTCACTCTTTTATGCATGGCAGAACCAATGTCGTCAGTTATGGCGGGTTCAAAGCCAAGGCCTTCAGCCTTCCGTGTGGGGTCCCCAGGGCTCCTCGCTCAGCCCCACCCTTTTTAATCTTTTTGTGAACCCCCCTGGCTTTATTGGTGAGATCTTTTGGCTTTCAGGTCCTCTCTTATGCGGATGACACGCAAATCCATCTCCAATGATTTGCAGCTGGTTGCTCAAAAATTCAATCAATGTATGACCAGCATAATACGATGGATGAAGGATAACTCACTTAAAATCAACACGGATAAAACCGAAGTGTTGGTGTTCGGCCCTCAAACCTCGATTTGGTCTGCCGCCTGGTGGCCCGAAACCTGCGGTCCCCTTCCTGTTCCAGTGACAATGGCCAAAAATCTGGGAGTTCTTTTTGATGAGGGCCTGTCTTTTGATGCCCAGGTGAACCGCACAGTTAGTACCTGCTTCTATATTCTTAAAACTCTGAAGAAAATGCTGCCGAACATTCCCTCTGAGCTACATCGGCCCACCATCATTGCACTAGTTACCTCTCGGTTAGACTACTGCAATGCATTATACCTCAATGCCAGCATAGGCTCTCTGAATAAGCTTCAGGTGGTGCAAAACGCTGCGGCAAGGCTCATTCTTAACATCCCTAAACACCAGTCCGTCAGGGAAAGAATCCGTGCCTTGCACTGGCTTCCGATCAGGAAGCGCATCACCTACAAGGCTCTAAACTTGGTGTACAAAGCTATGCATGGCATAGGCTCATCACATCTTAAAACCTTGTTCCATTGGTACACTCCAGGCAGAACCTTGAGATCCTCTACTCAGAAAAAACTTGTCTCTCCCAGATATCGTAGGTCCAAATGGGGTGGCCGCTCATTTTCTGTGGCGGTCGCTAAACTCTGGAATTCTTTGCCCGCCTCTATCACCGCAGCGGATTCACTCGAGTCCTTTAAGAAGCTTTTAAAGACCTGGCTCTTTGCCTCCTAGTTGGTTGATGCTAGTCTCTCTTCCGTCTCGCCCAGCGCCTTGATACCGTTTGGTTTTAGTGCGCTTTATAAATATTCATCCTATCCTATCCTGATTGTCTGAAACCAAGAACACTGTAATTGCTGTAATATGCCCGTTTTGGAAAAGTGTTGTTGTCATGCAAATGTCAATAAAAATATTTAGAAAAAATAAAAAAATAAGGAGTTTCAGATCTAGAAATTCCAGTCAGAGAAGACGCGGTGAGGAGACACTACTCTCCCGTCAAGGATTAAGTTGAAGTGCGATTTTTCAGCAGCGCAGGAGTGCACTGAGAACTTGGAGTACTGCGCTAAGCAAAATATTAGAGCACTGACATTAATGTTCTTAATACGGCGGCCACCATATTAGAAAAGCGCTATATATATTATTGTCTCTTTCATGCCAACCAGTTTAAGGATTGTTTGTTTTCTCTGACAAATTAAGCAACGGATCCATTGCGGGTATTTTTTGATTAGATGTCATTTTGATCTTCTGTGACCTGTCCAGATGACTGCCAGTCTGAGGTTCTTGACAGATGGGGATCCCCACAATAGGTAAGAATAAGTCCAAGGGAGTACGGAATGACTTCCAGCTGGCCAGCATTTTGAACAACTTAGGTTTCTGAGCAATGAGTGGCAGATTTACAACTGGCCAGCCTGCTTCATACACTTGCATCTAGTCATACATTTCTCTCACAGAGTCCTGACCCAGGAGGAAATTGACACTCATGGCGGAACTACATCAACTTTTCTGAAAGATTAGGCTTCAAGAATTTTTCCAAGATAAGACTACCTCTACTCCATAGGACTCAGGCCTTCGGAAACCTTCGACCTTTACTCTGACAACAGCCATGACCCCTAGTGAGGTCCTTACCTTCGAGAAGGCTGTACTCAAGGAGACTGCAAAATTAAAAACCGAGGGTACCTTTAACAACATGTCCCACCGACACCGCCGAGCCATTACGAGCTTGACGGAGGATCCCTCAATCATTATAAAACCAGGGAGGAGACAAGGGAGGAGCTGTTGTAGTGATGGACACTACTGATTATGATCAAGAATCTCTTTGGCAGCTAGCCAATGAGAGATACTAACGCCCTGTGAATTCTGACCCCTTTGAAAACCTATGCAAAAAATTCAATCTTTGGTTACCTCAGCGGAGGCACAAGACTGGATTACAAAAAATGAAGCGGAATTCTTGGTGAACACCACACCTAAGGTCCCTTATTTTTACATACTGCCCAAAATTCACAAAGGCATCTTACCTCCTCCGGGCAGACCGATTGTTTCTGGCATTGAGTTCATCTTGGAACCCCTGAGTCAATTTTGTGACCACTACTTTCAACCTTTGGTCACTAAAACACCCTTGTTTGTCAAAGACACTAAGGATGTCCTGAATCTAATCTCAAACAGTAACAAATTGGAAGAGATTGATCTCCTAGTGACCTTCTATGTGGAGGCACTATATACAAACATCCCTCAAGATGCCACCATAAAAGTCATTGAGACATGTTTGAGGTCACAAAACTGGACTAGTGCCACCCCCATTGACTTCATCGTAGAATGCGCCACAGTTGCACTAAAGAATCATTATTTTCTATTCAAAACCCAGATGTACCACCAGATACAGGGGACATGCATGGGCAGTACCATCGCCCAGAGTCTTGCCTGCCTCGACATGGCGCATTTTGAAGAACAATATATACTCAAAGAGACCAAACCTTTTGGATCTAACAGCACAGGTATATAGATTATGTATTCGTTTTCTGGAAAGGGACGGAGGACACATGCAAAACGTTCGGAGACTGGATTAATTCCCTTAATCCATATCTAAGGTTTACCCAGTTGATTTCCCTAAGTAAATACCCTTCCTTGACTCCTTAATCTCTAGAGAAGGAGGGATACTCCAGACTAAAACATACAAGAAGAACACTGATTGTAATAGCCTGATACGGTTCGACAGCCATCATCCCAGATCCCTACGAGAAAACTTGCCCTATGGCCAATTCTTACGAAATATGAGGAACTGTAGCAATTTACGTGACTATGATATTCAAGATATAATACTCAGTGATAACCTCACTGCATGCGATTACCCTCCCAAAACTATTAAACAAGCACAGAAGAGGGCACGTAACAATCACTGTGGGGCCCTCCTCGAAACTAACACAAGGCCTACAGAGGATATCATGACTTGCGTGACCACTTTTACCCCATGCTCTAACAAGATCAAACCGATCATCTCAAAGCATTGGGGGATTTGGAATACAGGGTCCTTGGATATTCAACAACTTCGATTTGCATTCCGTCGAACTCAGAATCTTAAAGATCTTTTAGTACATACCAGACCCAAGATCCAGTCAATAGATACACAGACAACTATGTGGAACCTTCCACCAGTAAGAGGTCATTACCAATGTGGATCGTGTGGGGTCTGTCCCCTCACCCAAAGCTCCAAGACATTTCAGCTAGGCCCTAACTTTATCTGGGAGCAGAGAAGTAACACCAACTGCAACTCAAAAAATTGCATATATGTCATTACTTGCCCATGTGACCTACATTGCATAGGCATGACTGCGAGGACTGTCAAAACTAGGATGATGGAACACAGAAGTAACATTTGCTGCGGACGCAGCAACACCAAAATGTACAGTCATTTCCTTGAGCACCCACACCATCCAGAGAGATTCAGATGGAATGTTTTTGAGGCGAACCCAAGTTGGAATGTCCAAGTTTGTTCAGAAGAGAACAATGCTGGATCTTTGTCTCTCCATCCATGAGACATGCCTCAACGATGACATTCTGTGGTGTGAATTGTAGGGAGACACTGTAATTCTGTCTTGTTCCCTTGCAACACGTTCAGCCCTTCATTTATCTCCCTGGACCTCCAAGGGCCATTACACACTAACGGTGGGACATGTTTTCAACCCTCTTCCCCTTTTACTAAGGCTAACGAAACATACATGCTGACACCTCTTACACAATACAGTCACTGTTCCAAGACATTTATAAGCAATGATCCGGCACTGATGGCACAACATCATGTACTTTCTAACACCATGGAATACATGACTAACTCCGGCCAAACTAAGATGGCCGCCAAACAACACTCAAGTTTTCAGCCTTCGAGATACTGAGAAGTCTGGTGACATTCATTTAGATACAAGTCTGATATGCTAATCTCCCAACCTCGTCATCCTGTTAATCTATCGCCTAGAGATACATGATTGACTTCTAACATCATGTTCCTCTTTTTTATTAAAAGAAGACACAATTATTCCCCTTTTCCGTAGCTTCTGCACGTTTGGAATGGTTCTACATGACCCCTCCCACCTCTCTAATATGACCGTCGAAATGGAACCCGACTTTCCGGCCTCTGGGACGCGCTTGCGTTCTCTGAGTACCGGCAGCGACGGCCTGATTGCCACACCTGCAAACAATTCTGTTGTTCCTGGACCGATAAAAATTCTCAAACGACTCACCTCCTCTGACTCATGAGGCAAGCAGAGGAGAGTAGGTCATTTGCTTTTGCAGCACCAGAACTAAGTGACATTTCTCCTTGCGCATACGGTCTACCCGACCGGACGAAAACACTTCACCCTTTAACTCTTGACCTCTGCTTTGCGACCTATGGGGCCAATACCTACCAATTTTATGGGCATGAATTCATGCTTCCTGTATACAAACACATGATTATCTTATAAATTGTTATAGGGTGCCAATTTCCCTCCCAATACGGTGTGCGTCTTTTTATATGTACCACTCAAATTTTACCAGCATGTTTCTCACACTGTGTGGCGACTAATCAGTGCCGTTTCTCACCGGCATGTTCGTACTACATGACCAGCGCCGGCACTCAGCATGAGCAGGACCACTTTGCGGGACACGATAATTGATACGCACATGATTCTGTGAACAATATAAATACGAAACTCCATGCATTTTCAATGTTTCTTTATGTCTTTTCAGGTTGGATGGTTAGGTCACTCAATTCTTTGTAAACAGGTACTTTTTAGGGAATACCTACTATTACACTTAATAGGTGTGGGGTAGGGCATTGAATAACGCTTTCTTCATCCTGAAGAAGCATCGCTGACCCGGTTTCGTTGGGTCACAAGATGCGAAACATGTTGCCCTATGATTACATATGATCACTACTCGGACACATCATCTGTCTACAGTAGACCTAACCTACATTTGGTCTTTTAACCCTGGCAGGAGAGCCCCCAGAATAAAACTTTCAAAGTAGGGATCTTTTAGTCAGTTTTAGATTTTTTCACACACCCACCCTCACTTATCCTACTGATTTTAGGAGCCCTCTTACACACATTCATCATACGGCTAGAACCACGAAAAGATATCAGCCAAAGTTGCCCTTCGGGGGACCCGTAGGGCATTGCAGCACCGGCCCGACGAGGAGCAAGCCAGATGATGAAGCATGACATCCCTCGGGGTGTGTGAGGGCATCACAAATAATCTGTAGGACTTCCCACCTCACCGCCCCCCTTCCCTTTCCTCTTTTGTTCCTGATCTTGACAGGAACAGTACCTCATATTTGTTCAAATTACGTTTTAGGAGCCCAGGTACTGGACCTCCATTGGCTCTTGGCCCCCTCTCTTTCCTTCTTTTTTTGAATATATAGTGAATACAGAAGCAGAGATCAATGCAGTATTTCATTCTTACAATGCGAATTTATATGCCTCACCTCACGTGGAGGACCCCACTAGGATAGATGACTTCCTAGAGTACAACTCCACGACATAAAAGCACCCAATGATTAGAACTCGAAGACCCGATAACGGTCCAATAGATAAAAAAAAAACATTCAGCAGATAGTGAGGGGCAAAACACCAGGGTTAGATGGGCTTCCTGTGGAGTTTTATGCAACATATATACCGTGACTCGCTCCCAGGCTACTGAAGATGTGAGAAACTGCGAAGTGCAAGAGTAGTCTCCCACCCTTGCTGAGAGAGACGCTGTTTGTGCTGCTTCCCAAACCAGGATGGGACCCCTTGGTGGTGACCTCCTATCGCCCTTTCTTGTTACTGAATTTAGACTACAAAATACAGGGAAAGGTGCTGGAAAATTGCTTTTTGCCCGTAGTGCAGACGCTAGTGCACCAAGACCAAAACGGTTTCGTACCGGGGCAGAACACCTTCTTAAATCTCCACCGTTTACTTAGCGTCATGAACTGGGTGAGGCGCCAACAGACAGAACATTGGATCGTATCCTTAGATACTGAAAAAGCGTTCCTAAGGCTTGAGTGGGAGTATTTAATGGAGGTACTATGAACTGGGACTAGAGTTTTGTTGCTTGGTGAGGCTCCCCTACACGACCCCCATGGAGAGAATGCGCACAGGGGAGACCATCTCGGACATTGTACACACAGAAATAAGCACTAGACAGGGGACTATTATCTTCGCGCTGGAGCCCCTGGCTTGCCATCTAAGAACAAAAATGTCAGAATGGGGAATACTGATAGACAGGGACTGGCACATGATGTCTTTATATGCCGATGATGCACTGATCAACCTTCGTAATGAGAGTATAAGGAATGGAAAACTGGCGCTAGTCATGGAAATGTTAGACAACTTTGGGATAGCGTCGGTGCTGAGGTTATTTGGGATAAGTCCTGTCTATTCCCATTGATCAAAATGCTGGGGAGAGGGCTGCCGCCAAGTGGCACTTAGAAAACGATATGCTTCGCTGAAAAAGGGGGGGGGGGGCTAGGAGCTCCCAAATTCAAACTTTACTACGCCGTGGCACAACTCCTGTGGCCTATGTGGTGGATGGCGACGCCGCGAGACAGGGATACATTATAAGTACAATCACATCTTGGGAACAATCCATGATACATTGGCTGATGACCCACGGTTGCAGGGCAGATGGACACCACTCCCTGATGACAGTAGCCAAAAGGTCCTTGACGACAACATTCTGAAAAAAACAGACCCCTACCATATGCACCGGAACTACTGTTGTGATCCTTGACAGATATGCTGGTAATACTGCACAATGTGAACCAATGGAGTGAGGCAGAAATACGGGTATGAGGGATTTGATTATTGATAGAAGCTTGAAAACATTTGAAGAACTTAGAGATGAAAAGAAACTGGGTGTAGTCCAATTTTTAGTGCATAAATCGATGGGAAGAATAGTAGTATTCAAATGGGTTCTAGGACAGGAGGTACCTAACACCTCTCCCTTGCTCTATGCCCTCTTCACACATGGCACCACCAGGCGGGCAATTACGTACCTATATGCTACCCTATTACAGCAGGAGGGAACACCACTGGGCATGCTAAAAGAATGGTGGGAAACACAAATAGGCCCAGGAGATATCACCTGATGAATAGGAATGGGGGCCACATAATGTGAAACTCATTTCCAAAAACTCGAGACTGTGATACACAAATTTAAATACCTTTACCACACATACGTGACACCCAAGCGCATAGGGCACATGCACCCAGGGGCATCGACACAATGCCCAAGGTGCCCAGTAAAGGAAGCAGACTTTATCTACATGGTATGTGAATGCCCAGAGATAGAACACTTTTGGGAGAAGATAGTGCGGAATGTCTCAGGGCTCATGTGGAGATTGTTCCCAGGAGGGACGAAGCGATGCATGCTGAGCATAGCTAAGCTTAACAAGAAAACTAAGCATAGCTGCCTATTCATCGACCTTGCAGTTGTGCTGGCAAAGAGGTGCATAGCAATGGCATGAAAAGCAGCTTCGGCGCTGAGCATAGGGGAGTAACTACGAGATCTGCGGAAATGGACCTTGCGGAAATGAATGCATTGCCGGCTTCCCAGGTGGCGGGAGGTACGTGAATCAGATACACACACTAGGACGCCATCCTAGAGAAGATCGATGCCAAACCATATAATAAGCCCCCCGAAGGGATTAATTTAGACACACAAATGACAATTGGGACTCGACCCTGAGGCAAAACTAGGGAAATGCTGGCAATGTCTCACATGATAATTGACACACCCCACAGAAGTGGGAGCAGACTGGGGCCTGCCCCCGCGTCCCATTCCCCCACCGGGATGGAATCTTGACCAGAGGGAACCCACACATTTGAGGGTCCTAGGTGACCCTCTGCAAACCCGGTCAGTGAATACCTAAGGTCAGTTGGTTTATGGGTTTAATGTTTAGAACTGTTAGGCTTTCCTATGTATTGTAGTTAGCTCCTGTGACCACCATGCAGATGATTGGATAACAAACAGCGCACAATTCTAACAAATGTCTGAGCTGTGTACTGATGTTACACTTAATTGTCAGACTGGTCTGTCTTCCACACTGTATTACCATTGTTATTAAAATAAATAGAGAACTACAATGATAAAAAAAATAGTCCCCCTCTCCAGCAGCAAGAGTTGACTTTTTCAAATCATTTAGACTAAACTTCCTTTTCTTGGATGTTTCCTCATCACATGGACCCAGTATGGGCAATAACTCATTTGCGGATTCCAATCTATGGCAGACAAACAAAATGTGATGGGTGTGTCTTGTGGTGCTGTACAAGTGAGTGACAGTGTTAAGGATCCCCCCTTCCATCTACTGATTAGTGTGTTCAGGGGGAGTTGACCTTGTCTAAACTGGAGCTACAGACACTTATTGTTAGGTGTCTGTAGCTCTAAACCAGGTTCGCCATTGGAACTGTGCCCTCCTAAGATTCTTCAACTGGCAGCCAGTATTATAACTCTTCCTTTAATTGCCATTTTGAACAGGGCAATCTATTTTGGGTGTTACCCAAGGTTGTGGAAAGAGTCTGCGGTTAGACCTCTTCTTAAGAACCCCAATCTTGACCCGAAGGACTTGAAGAACTATCACACCATTTTGTTGCTCCCCACACCGGCCAAGATGATGGAGAAGCATCTTAACCATCACTTGATGGCACACGTTGAGCAACAGGTCTTGCTGGACACTTCACAGTTCGGATTCAGATCTCATCATGGTACTAAAAGGGCCCTTCTATCCGCAACTGGCAGTATCAGGCGTCTAGCTGACGAGGGGCAGGCCGTGGCCCTGATCCTTCTGGATCCGTCTGCAGTCTTTGATACCATCTCCCCTACCCTGCTCAATTTACGCTTGCAGTCCTTGGGTAAAGGATCTCTGGCCTTGAAATTGCTCATGTCATTCCTTACGGACAGGTCCCAGATGGTGATTATAAGGGAACATAAATCTGACCCTTTTTCCATGCCTTCTGGAGTCCCTCAGTTATCCTCCCTGAGCACCATGCTTTTTAACTTGTACATTACGCGGCTGGCCAGGCTGATCCGTTCCTAAGGTCTTCAGGTTGTGTCGTATGCTGACGACACACAGATCACTGTATTCATTTCTAAGGACACAGAGGTCATAGCGGCCAACTTTAACAACTGTATGAAGGCGGTGCCAGTATGGATGAGAAAGAACTGTCTGAAGCTGAATGGTGAGAAGACAGAGGTGCTGATGTTTGGGAATCAATCATAAGTATGGAATCAAAATTGATGGACAGACAGCCTAGGGACATGGCCCATCCCCACTAATTCAGCTAAACAGTTACAGGAGTAATCCTGAACAGCTACCTGTCCTTGGAAATTCAGGTCAATCGTACTGTGTCAAACTGTTTCTGGATTATCAGAACATTGCAGAAGATCCTTCCATTTATCTCTTGCCATTCACGGAAACAGGTGGCCTTGGCTTTAATCTCATTCAGGATTGATTATTGTACCACACTTTACCTGGACACCAAAAAGACAACACTCGTTAAATTACAATTGGTGCAAAATGCAGCGGCCAGGCTTACACTAGGTTATCATCCCCAAATACATGTTAGTCGCAAAATAACTGCATGAACTTCACTGGCTCCATATACAGAAGCGGGTCAACTTCAAGGCCATGGGCACTGTTCACAAAGCACTTTAGAGTGCCAGTCCGAGGGGGATTAAATCTATGTTACGATGGCACTCCCCAAGTAGACTCATTTGAACGGCAGGCCACAATTAAGTGGTCCTCCCTAGAGAGAGGAAAAAGAGATGAGGAGGTAGTTTTTAATTAGTCGCGGCTGCCAAACTCTGGAATACCCTCCTCCTCCATCGGACCAATATGAAGTTGCATATGCCTTTCAAGAAGGCCTTAAAAACTTGGAATTTTCCCTTGTAACTTGCCTTTTACCCTTCTTGATCTGGCTATTAGTAAAGCTACTCTCTGGATTGGCTATAAGCGCCTTGACACCCTTGGGCAATTTGCTGCGCTATATAAGCTTATTTCATTTAATTAATCAATGTCCACTTTTAAAAAAAAAAATATTAATCTTGATGATAATACCACACATACTGTCAATAAGTGGACATTTCATTCAGGTGAACCAAGTCAAGCTCATTCTTCAACCTATTAAGTACTACTTCACCATAGTTTAAAATTGTGGCTTTGGGACTGTAGCCACAGAATCTGCCTTGCAATTAACCTTAAACGCAGAATCCTTAAGTCCTTGACCAACTTGTGTATTCTCCTCAGATTTGCCTTAGGAATGCAAGTCAGCAACAATCCCGGTAAAGTCGTTTTAAGGTCATACCAACAAAATAAATCACCTTGAGACTCCTTCGTCTTGAGCTCTACTAATAACGATTAGCTCAATTTAGCTGCACAGGCCAATTGCATCCTTCTTAATAGGCCACCCAGTGGATCAAAATTACATTTATGAGCAGAACACCTTTGCCAAATAGGCTAACTTAAAGAGAGTGGCAAGTCTCCCAAATTTTCTTTTGAAGCTACTAGAACTCTAAAAGGGTTTTTAACTCTGCTTGCTGCTACCTGCTAAGTGGTGCGTTCATTACCCTTAGTGAGGCAAAATCATTTTATCCAGGGGCCATTCAAATACTGGTATTGGCTAAGAATGCTCTCCTATTTCTCTAGTGGGAAAATACCACCCGCTTGGGTTTCAGTAAGTTTACAGTCTTACTATTTTATGAGGCATACATTGGGCACATAATATAATGCTAGAAATAGCACGTTCCTAATTGTAGTGGATAATTATTTCAATAATTGCCAATTGGTGTACAGGTCTGTCAAAGACAGGCTAGCTAATAAAAAAGACCATGAATGCATCATTGTTTCACACAAGGATTCGAGATGTTGATAGATTTGTTTTAAATAATGTATTTTTCCCAGATTCAGGATTATGAAGGGTGAATAATCGCCAGTTCTGCGGCAAGTAGTGTTGATCCAATCTGGGCTGCAACGCTGTGATTGTTGATTCTGCAATTTTGGTGATTAGACATGAGCAGTGCCTCTCATTCTGCAGCATTTGTTTTTTTCGATGTCTTGATGTGAAACTTACAACTAGCAAACGAAAACCAGACTGAAATAATTCGTTTATAACTCCTTCCATTACGTGACCAGTGACTCGGGGAATTCTTTCAGTCAAGCTTTACTGTCCAGACATTGTGCTTGTTTTTTTAACGGTTTACCTTTAGGAAAAATGTTTCAACACATCTTTTTACAGTTGCTTACACATCTTCTCATATTAGGAGTAGAATATTAGTGTCCTAATGTTCACTGTTTAGACTCAGCACTTGAATGAAAACATTCAGTATTCATCATAGAGAAATTGAGAAAGTAGAACAGATACTAAGACGGTACAGCTTTATGAATAGAGGAGTTTATGCATCAAATATGTCTTCGAAGAAGTTTTGCTGCTGGAGAACTATTGAACAAGTTACTTACCTTCGGTAACAATATATCTGTAAGAAACATTAGTTAGTTATAGATTCCTTACGTTAGAATTACCCCCAGGCGTCAGACTGGATCCGGAAAGTTTTTTCGTCAGCAGTACCTCTGCGCGTCGGAAGGTGGCGTCGGTCGGCTCTGCGTCCGTCGTTGGCGTCGTGGTCGCCGGGATGATGTCGCGGTAGCTACTTAGACGCCGCCCTCGCGCGCTGACGTCAGTTCTGTACACGACTTTCCGCGCCAGAAACGCAGAGCCATGCAAGACACTGACCACTGGTGCACAAAACTAGGGCCCTGAAAGGATGTCCTTAACCCTAGAAATCAGTTCGCAGAACGGGGAGGAGCGGAGTGGGCGGTAAGGAATCTATAACGAACTAATGTTTCTTACAGATATATCGTTACCGAAGGTAAGTAACTTGTTCATCTGAAAGAAACATGTTAGTTATAGATTCCTTACCTTAGAATAGATACCCCAGCAATACCAACCCCGGTGGTGGGTCTGTGAACCAAGATCACACCAGAAAGTCCTGGAGAACAGAACGGCCAAAGAAGCCGTCTCTCCGGACTTCGCTGTCCAGGCAGTAGTGTTTGGTAAACGTGTGCAGCGATGCCCACGTAGCTGCCTGACAGATGTCATTCAGAGGAACTCCTCTCCCCAAGGCAGTAGTGGCGGCCGTCGCCCTGGTGGAATGGGCGCGTAGCCCCACTGGAGGCTCCTTTTTAGCCAGAGAATAGCATGCTTTTATACACAAAAAGACCCATCGAGAAATGGTTCGCTTGTGTACAGCCCGACCTTTCTTGGCACCCACGTAGCCAACAAAGAGTTGGTCGTCCACCCGGAACTGTTTTGTGTGATCCAGATAGAAAGAAAGCGCACGTTTTGGGTCCAGACGGTGGAGCCTCTCTTCTTCTTTTGAAGGATGCGGAAAGAAGGTGGGCAAAGTGATAGTCTGGCCGATGTGGAAGGCAGTGAAAACCTTGGGCAGGAAGGATGGACGAGTTCTAAGGACAACTTTGTCCGGATGTACAGAGAGAAAAGGAGGCTTAGAAGAAAGCGCCTGGAGCTCACTTACTCGTCTGGCAGATGTGATGGCCACCAGGAACGCAGTTTTGAGAGTCAAGAGCCGTAAAGGACAGTTGTGAAGTGGCTCAAAGGGAGCACACATTAAATAAGTTAAAACCAGGTTCAAATCCCACTGAGGCATAACGAAGGGAATAGGAGGAAAGAAATGAGTTATGCCTTTCAAGAAGCGACTTACAACCGGGGGCTTGAAAAGGGAAGGCTGATCTGGAAGCCGAAGGAATGCAGAGATGGCCGAAAGATAGCCCTTGATAGTGCCCAGAGCAGAGCCCTGCTGGGCTAGAGAAAGAAGAAACAAGAGAACCTCAGAAAGAGGGGCAGAAAGGGGATCCACAGCCTTTGCTGTGCACCATGCCACAAACTTGTTCCACTGGCAGGCGTATACCGTCTTAGTGGAGGGACGCCTGGCTGCCAAGATTACATCACAGACTTCAGGAGGCAGGTCGAAAGACGTAAACTGCCGCCGCTCAATCTCCACGCAAGGAGGTGGAGGCTGGACAGGTTCGGGTGGAGGACCGTCCCCTGCTGCTGCGACAGAAGATCCTCCCGAAGAGGCAGTCTGATCGGAGGATCGGTGGCCATGTTGAGCAGCTCAGGATACCAGACTCTCCGTGCCCAATCCAGAGCCACAAGAATGACTTGGGCCCGGTCGCGCCGGATCTTCTTCAGCGATCTGGGCAGAAGTGGTATAGGCGGAAAGGCGTACAACAGACCGCAACTCCACTCGCGACGAAAAGCGTCGCCTAGCGAGTGCCGCCTTGGAAATTCCAACGCGCAGAATTGCTGACATTGCGCGTTCTCTTCGGTGGCGAATAGATCTAACCAAGGCTCTCCCCACTGTTGAAAGAGACCTTGCACCACCTCCGAGTGAAGACGCCATTCGTGATCCATCATGCACCTGCGGCTGAGTTCGTCCGCCCTGGCGTTCAGAGAACCTGCCAGGTGTTGAACCACCAGGGACATGTCCTGATGTTCCAGCCATGTCCAGAGGCGGAGGGCCTCTTGACATAGGGTCCACGACCCCACCCCACCCTGTTTGTTGCAGTACCACAAGGCGGTGGTGGTGTCCGTGAACACCTGCACTACTCTTCCCCGGACAGAGGGAAGGAATGCTTTCAGTGGAAGACGAATCGCCCGGAGCTCCAGAAGGTTGATGTGGAGCTCGGACACCGCCGGAGACCAGAGGCCTCTGATCTCCGCCTCTCCCATGTGGCTGCCCCATCCCAGAAGGGATGCATCCGTCACCACAGTGTGGTCTGGGTGGGGAAGGGAGAGGGATCTGCCACTGACCCAATCCTGGTTCGTGAGCCACCACTGCAGTTGTTGTGCAGTGCCCTCCGAGATCTGGACGCAATCGGACAGATTCCCCTGATGTTGCGCCCACTGGAACTTCAGGTCCCACTGCGGAGCCCGCATATGCCACCTGGCATGATCGACCAGCAGGATGCAGGAGGCCATGAGGCCCAGCAGCCTCAGAGTCATTCTGACCGAAACCCGGGATAGAGGCTGAAAGATCGGAATCATAGCCTGAATATCCCGGACTCGCTGTTCGGGAGGATAGACCCGAAACCGCGTCGTGTCCAGAACCGCTCCGATGAAGAGGAGCTTCTGAGAGGGAATCAGGTGCGACTTCGGCACACTGATGGAGAACCCCAGCGAATGCAGGAGGTCAGCCGTAGTCTGGAGGTGGGAGACGACTGCCTGGGGCGAGCTCACCTTCAACAGCCAGTCGTCGAGATAGGGGAAGACTGAAACCCCTGATCTGCGCAGATGAGCTGCGAGCACCGCCATCACTTTCGTGAACACCCGAGGGGCGCTGGTAAGGCCAAAGGGGAGCACGGTAAATTGAAAATGCTCGTGGCCTACCGTGAACCGTAGGTAACGCCGGTGGGCCGGCAGGACGGGGATGTGAAAATAACGTCCTGCAAGTCAACGCTACCATCCAGTCTTCCAGGTCGAGGGCAGACAAGACCTGAGCAAGCGTCAACATCTTGAACTTCTCCTTCCGGAGGAAGCGGTTGACGTCCCTGAGATCCAAAATAGGACGCAAGCCCTTGTCCTTCTTGGGGACCAGAAAGTAGTGGGAGTAACAACCACGACCTACTTCTGGCCCAGGAACGCGCTCGATGACTCCCTTGGCCAAGAGAGCCGTAACTTCCTGCTGGAGAAGGGCCAGATGATCCTCCGACATGCAGTGGTATCTCGGTGGCATGGCTGGAGGGGTAGTCTCGAAGGGGAGGGAGTAGCCCCTTCGGACTATTTGCAAAATCCACCTGTCCGACGTGATGGTGCGCCAGTGGGGGAGGTGATGGCGAATCCTGCCGCCCACTGGCGTGTGATGGGCCTAAAAGGTCGGACTAGCAGGGTTTGGAGGCTGCTGCAGAGGGGGGGTTGGTGGACTGGCCCGCCCGCTGGCCCCAGGAACCACGACGGTTGTTCCCATGTCCCCGGCCGCGCGAAGGTTGGGTAACTTGCTGCGGCCTGTGGCTCTGGGCGGGACGTAGCGGGGCACCCCTTCCGTAGCCACGAAAGGCAGACTGCGCAGGGCGGGTGGAGAGGCCCAAGGACTTGGCCATAGCTCGTGAGTCCTTGAAACGCTCTAGAGCGTTGTCTGCTTTGTCGCCAAAAAGGCGACGGCCATCAAAAGGCATGTCCATCAAGGTGTTCTGGACATCCCCTGAAAAGCCAGTCGACCTCATCCAGGCGTAGCGACGAAGTGCTACTGACGTGGAAATTGCCCTGCCGGCGGTGTCCAGCCCACAACGGATGGTAAACTTCGCTGCATCCCTCCCGGCGGCGACAGCCTGGGAGAGCACTGCCCGGGCCTCCTCTGAACACTGAGGCAGCACCTGCGCAACCGTATCCCACACCGAGTGGGAATAACGGACCAAGAGAAATGCGGTGTTTACCGACCGCAGTCCTAAGCTGGCGGAAGAGAAAATTTTCTTCCCAAGATGGTCCAGCTTCTTGGATTCCCTTTCCGGGGGAGCGGTAGGGAATGCGCTTTTGGAAGTGGAGGCTTGGACTACCAAGCTCTCCGGGGTGGGGTGTTAGGAGAGGAAAGTGGGGTCGCCCGGAGCCGGGCGGTGGTGTCAGGCAATCATCCTGTCCACAGGAGCCCCCGTGTTGGGCCTGGACCACGTGCCCAAAGGACGTCGGTGAGGGCCTCATTAAACGGCAGCAAGGGCTCCGAAGAGCTCGCAGCCGGTTGAAGCACCTCTGTCAGGAGGTTAGTCCTGACCGCCACCGTAGGAAGCTCGAGGTTGAGAGCCTCGGCCGCCCCACGCAACACCACTGCGTATGACGCTCCCTCCTCCGTAGCCACGGTAGGAGGAGACAACATGCCAAGGTCAGGGGAGGTGTCCAAACCACTGGCATCCCCCAGTTCCTCTCTCCAGTCCTGTTCACTGTCCAACTGGTCAGTCAGAGGGTCACCTGACCCCTCCCAGTCCTCCTCCTCATCCTCTGGGTGCCATTCTGGTTGAAAAGGGACCCCAGGAGTGAACAGGGGCACAAAAACCCCACTCGACGCCGGTCCGGCTCCACGTCGGGATGGAGGCCGGGGTCGACGCCAGCCGGGGGGCCGACCGGCGTCGAACGCAGTAGTGGTGCCGGAGGAAGCGGCGCCGGTGGAGGAGTAATCAGGTGAACCGGCGCCGATCCGGATCCAGGCCTGGATCCAAGGGGGGCCTGCGGCGCCGTCGGCGGAGAAGGCCTAGGCCCCCCAACCGAATCCGCGGGGCCCGAAGGCGCGCCGGCGGGGTCGGACTGCCCAAAGATGGCATGCATCGCCTCGTAGAACGTACGAAGCAGGGCGGGAGTCGCTCCGGGTCCCGGAAACGGAGGGAAACGCGGAGTTGACTCTTCGGGCTCCGCGCGCGGAGCCGCGGGAGGGGCACCACCCGCGTCCCTCGTCGGGTCGGCCGACCGACGAGAAGTCGAAGAGCGACGATGCTTCTTCGACTTCTTCTTATGCTTCGACTTACCCGACCCCGAGTGCGAAAACTTCGAAGACTTGGACGAATGGTGGTGGCTCCGCGACCGGTCCCTTGACCTCCCTCGCGACCGGGACCTCGAACGGCGCGGAGCCGACTGCTGGTGCTCAAGCAGTTTTCGGGATCGCTCCCGGCAAAAGAGACACACGTGGTGCGGATCCGTCACCGACATCATCTGATGACAGGAACCGCAGGGCTTGAAGCCGGGCATCCCTCGTGCACCAGGAGTCGAAGACTCGAAAAAGAAGTCGACAAAAGTCAAGAAAAAAGTCAGTCAAAGTGACTGGAGGTACCGCTCTTCCCGGATCTGCGCCGGCTGGCGCAGAAAAAGAAAGAACTGACGTCAGCGCGCGAGGGCGGCATCTAAGTAGCTACCGCAACGTCATCCCGGCGACCACGACGTCAACGACGGACGCGGAGCCGACCAACGCCACCTTCTGACGCGCAGAGGTACTGCTGACGAAAAAACTTTCCGGATCCAGTCTGACGCCTGGGGGTAATTCTAAGGTAAGGAATCTATAACTAACGTGTTTCTTTCAGATTGTGGTTTTCGGAGTAGCTCCCCTCCGTTGGACAGACCATGTGTTAATTGAATTTTCTTTATTGGTGCTTAAGAAAGAGCCC
Source organism: Calotriton arnoldi (assembly GCA_963921515.1). Classification (NCBI taxonomy): domain Eukaryota; kingdom Metazoa; phylum Chordata; class Amphibia; order Caudata; family Salamandridae; genus Calotriton; species Calotriton arnoldi. The sequence goes on from CAWUFW010003586.1 coordinate 922,938, forward strand.
AATCACAAGCTCAAACCATCAGGGAATCCTAATGATAACTAGGGCAAACTATCCACAACTGAAACTAATTGAGTAATTTTATCCTTCTCCAAATGACAGATTCTTTAGGGTCATGAGTTACCACAGAACAGCAAGCGTAACAGCTTCTGGTACTGGGTGAAGAAGTAGGCGAGGATTAGGCTTGTCTCTCTTCACTTTTAATGTAATCAATTTACTCCAGCAGCCATTTTAACTTTTGTGAAATCATTGAAAGAAAACTACATCTCCCATGAACACTAGGGAGTGATATCAACACATTTCAACCAATAACAATATAGTCCATCGAATAACATCCCGTGTAGACCTTCTAGATTCCTCTTTCTTCGCTGCTCCAGCAGCAATAAGATAAGTGCTCCATTATCTTTGTTTTTTCTTAAGTGTTACTGTTAGACTTGGCATCTTTTGGCGTGTTTCCCCTGACTTTTTGCTTTCTGACCTCCCGGTTTTGACTCTGTTTTTGCTGGTGTAATGATTCTGCGCACTTTCCTCACTGCGGTCCAGTGGGAAAGTGCAATTGCTCCTGTATAAAATGTGTTATGGATTGGTGTTTCCATGATTGGCCTATTTGGTTTATGTGTCAGTCCCTTGTAAAGTGCACTGCGAGTGCCAGGGCCTATAGACCAAATGCTGTTGGTGGGCTGCAGCACTGGATTCTGCCACCCACGCAAACAGCCCGTAAAGTGTAACTCGGGCCTGCCATCGCAGAGCCTGTGCGCAGCCTGGGGCTGCCATGTCGACTTGGCAAGTGCACACACTTGCAAGTCCCTAAACCTTCCCTTTGCTACATGTTAGTCACCCCTAAGGTAGGCCCAAGGTACCCCTGTGGGCAAGGGTGCGTTGTATGCGAAAGGTAGGACATGCCCGGGTGTGTGCGGCATGTCCTGATAGTGAATTACAGCCTAGTTCGTTTTTCACTATTGCAAGGCTACCTGTTCCCCATAGGCCAGAACGGGCAGTTTTGATTATTACAGCTTATAATCCTAACTGACCCCGGGAACGTGGTAGAAATTCGAGTTTAGTATGCCTGGACTCAGAATGATAAAATACATCTTTTAGTGAAGTTGGTTTTAACATTCTGTGTTTGAAAATACCACTTTTAGAAAGTGGGTATTTTCTTGTCTAACCATCCAAGCCTGCCTCTGCGAGGCTGTGTATTCCTTGTCTGGAATGTGAGTGACAGGGGCTGGGGGATGCCAGGAGACAGGGTGAGTCAGCGCAGGGCTGAATAGCAAGATCTACATGTAGATGGGTGGGAGGGGTCGCACCTGGGCCCTGAATAGGACAGTGCCTTCCCTCCACAATGCTGGCTCCACCTCCTGTGGTGCGTCTGATGTCCCTGGCCTACTCACTGAAAGAAGGGACGGAGACTTGTCAACAAAGTGCTCCAGAACTGGTTTGGACTAGGCAAAGGCCTCTCTGCCTTCAGAGAACAAAGGAATTTGGGATATAAATATTGGGGCCCTGACCCCAGGAATTTAGATCTCGCTGGAATCAAGGAACCTGCCAAGACGAAGAGCTGGAAGAGCTGCCAGGAGGAGTACTGCCCCTTTGCTGTGTTGTTGCTTTGTTGGGTTGGCCTGCAGCTGCTGCTTCTGCCTTGGGCAGTGAAAGGACTGGACTGAACTTTCTACAAACTTGTGCTGAGTATCTCCAAGGGCCTGAAACCGAGCTGGCCTCCTGTTAAGAAGTCTCAGGGACTACAAAGACTTCACAAGCCTCTGGGTACCGCTTCTGGAACGCTGTTTCAGTTGCCACAGAGGAAGGGAACCGCAACCGACTCCGTCAACCGAATCCATCCTTGGCCGGTGACCTGTTTGCACCGCAGACCGCATCGCCCCGCTTCGCATCGCAACCCTGGTCTCACCGTGGGCGACGTCCGACGCCGCCAACACCGAGCCGCTGCTTGCACCGTGACCTGTGGGCACCGCAGTTCGCATCGCATCGCATCGCTTCACTGAACCAGCCGGACCCGACCGACGCGGTCGCTGCAACTGGCTCAAGAGTCGTGACCGCACCGCATTTGGGGCACCGCTTGCACGTCTGCGACGCACCGCTCCGACTCGCACCGCTGTCCGACGCCAGCTCCCGCACTCCGGCTTGGTCGCCTGCATCGCAACCTGTCAGCACCGCATCGAGCATCGTCTCACCCTGCATCGCACGCCTTGGACTCACCGACTCTGTCTGCACGACGTTCATCGAGCCGCTGCCTGCACCGCATCGAGGGACACCGCACCTTGCATCGCTCCGTCTTGCACCGCAACCGCGACGAACGCCGACCGGCTCGTACACTCCGTACCAGCCACAACGAGAAAGGTACTGTAACCGAATCTGTTCACGACTCTGCTGGCCCGTATCGACGCGGTCGGCTGGAACTGTTAGACTCTGTGGTTTTCAGCATCGCGGTAGGCTCGGACGGAGCTACCGACTCGTACGAACTTTGCTTTTGTGCTATTCCTGCAAAGAAGAAGTTACCGTATCAAGCATTCATTTTTAAAGTATAGTATTGTGGATTTTTGTCGTAATTGGTCTTGTCTTGAGTATATAAAATATTGGTTATTTTTCTAAACTGGTGTGGTGTCCGTTTGTAGTGCTTACACTGTATTACTGTTGGTTATGTGCAAATGCTTTACACACTGCCTCTGAATTAAGCCTGACTGCTCGTGCCAAGCTACCACGAGGGTGAGCAGGGGTTACTTCACGAGTGTAACACCCTTACCCTGACTAGGAAGAAGGGTCCCTACTTGGACAAAGGTGCAAGCCCTTGCCAACTAGAGATCCCATTTCTAACAGTTACCGTGAGAGCCGCTCCTATTGTTGTCATTGGGCACTAATTGCTGGGTAATTATACGAGCCGCGGGAGCCCTGGCTCCTACGCGGTTGATCTTGCGAGGCTCGTACGCGGTGCGGTCTTCCGACCAGCAGGGGGCCCGCGTTACTGATTGTGCGCGCAGCGCGTCCCTCTTTTCCCCCCCGGTGGCCGGAACAAGTCAGCTTTGTTTTGAAGCTGAGGCAGTGTTCCGGCGGTAATTGGCATCGCGGGGAGTCTGAGAGGAGCGCGCGCGCGTCTGACAAGAGAAAGTGACACACGCGAGCTGCAATTGACTAAATACCTTCTGTCATTGCACTCGCGTACTGTTGCCCATACATACGTGCCGGTGCCTGAAGGGAGTAACACCCTGCGGGGTAAGGCAGAAAATTCCCAGTATTAAAAGGGACACCCCAGGCACTTTACCCCACGGAGAATTAAGGGGGCAGTCCCTACAATAATTGCAGAACTTGCATACATTTGTCTTAGAGACTCTAAATCCCTCAGTTTAAGTGGGAGTTTCTTCCCTTAATAAATATTACCCTTATGGAATACGAGGAAGTTGGGGATTATGTAGAAGAGGTTACTTACCTTCCTATTGATGACCAGTTTTGCGAGGTCATGGACGCATCCATCCTAAGGGCGGTGACGCAGGTGGTGGCCCCACTGGAGAAGAGATTGGCGGCACTCCAGGCGCAGTGTCAGCAACCCCTCAAAACGAGAGAAGATCCTCATGGGCCCCTGGCCCCCCTACCTCCTGCACAGGCGGTTAACCCACCTTGCGTCGCCCCCCAGAGTGAGGAGAAGCGCAAACGCACAGACGACCCTGGGGTTGATTTGGACGCCTTCGCACGCCTTAAAAAGGCTTTTCTAGATGCTCAACCCATCCTAGACACCCAGACACCAGGCCCCTCAGAAGCAATCCCACCTTCACTGCCACAGACAGATTTAGGGGACGGGGATGACTCTCCCAACAATTCTGACGGGGAAGGGGGTGGTTCTAGACCATGGCGCCCGACGCCTAGTGCCCTGGGAGGGTCAGACCTCCCTGCGGACACCAATCTAACCACCCACGAAGATTTATTGAATCCTGATGACCTCCTGCACCCTAGGTCAGCAGAATGGTGTCCGGACCCTAACTTGGCGGCCTACATGGCCAGTCGGCTCAGGAAGCCTTTGGATAAAGAGGTGAGGGGCTGCCTTAAAGCAGAATGTCCTCGCCCTGCACGGGAAGATGGCCACAACACCAGAGATAGACCCCAAAATGGCCACCTTTCTCGCGAAATTCGTACGCGACCCCAAAAAAGGGATTGATCACTCCTGGCACTCATGCCAGGATAAACTCCTGGATGTCGCCGGACCCCTGGCTAAAATAATGGATATGGCGGAAGACGCCAAAGCCTCCGGCTCCCTCATATCCCCAGAGGTTCTGTCCAATTGGGCCCAACAGGCGATAATATTTCGGGGAAACGCAAATTGTGCGATTTCCACAGAGAGGCGCAGGTCACTCCTTATCAAGATTGACCCCAAGCTGGGGGAGCTCTCCACATCGGAGGCGGGGACAATAGCCCAAGGGAATTTGTTCGGAGATCCATTTATAAAGGAACTGGGCAAATTTGTCAATACTTTCAATTCCTTAGACAAGGCGCAATCCTCAATTAAAAGAATTTTCACTCCCCGTGTTTTTGCATCAGCCGGACGAGGTAGGGGGCGCTCGTCCGGCCGCCCATTGCAAACAGCCTCCAAAGGTGGCGACTCCAGACGTGGCCAATGGCAAGACCCCGGGAAGTTTGGAAACTTCTATCAAACAAAGTCCTACCCCCGTCGTCAGGGAGGCAGAGGCGGCCAAAGAGGCAACTTCAATAATACACAAGGTGAGAATTCAGGATTCTACGGGGATTTCCATCGGGGGCGGTTGGCCCATTTTCAATCGAAGAGGAGGAGACTATCCTCAGATGCATGGGTTAAACAGACGGTGGGAGGTTTCCACATCGAGTTTTATGGGAACCCGTCCCAACCCCGCCCACCCATCCCGTTGACTTTTCCTACCGAACAGAGAGCGCTAGTGACCCAGGAAGTGTGTGACCTTTTACAAAAAGGGGCACTAGCTCGTTCGGTACTCCACCCGCGCGGTTTCGTCAGCAACATTTTCCTAGTGGAAAAGAGAGACGGCGGGCAACGAACGGTCCTCAACCTCAAGGAATTCAACTCTTGGTTACTCTACCGTCATTTCAAGATGGAGGGTATACACCTCCTGCGAAACCTGCTCCAAGTTTCCGATTGGATGGTCCGCCTAGATCTAAAAGACGCCTATTTGGCGGTACCCATTTTTCCCCTGCACAGATGATTCCTACAGTTTTACTGGGAGTCCCAAATTTTCGAATTCACCGCCCTTCCATTCGGCCTCTCCTCTGCTCCTTGGTGCTTCACCAAGCTGATGAAGCCGGTTGTCGAACATCTACGGGCTCAAGGGATGAGACTTATTGTCTATCTCAACGATATCCTTCTTATGGACCAATGCCCGATTCGACTGTCCAAACATTTACAGATGGCAATAGACTTGCTGGAGTCTTTAGGCTTCGTGATAAACGAGGGCAAGTCAGCTCTAGTCCCATCCCAGTCGATGGAGTTTCTGGGCTTTGTAGTGAACGCAACCGAAGCAACTCTCAGCCTACCAACGAGGAAACTATCCAAAATTCGACACGAATTGCGGAGGACAATGTCCAAGTCCCACGTGTCACTTCGGCAATTAGCGAGGATAGTGGGACTTCTGTTATACTCTATCCAGGCGATTTTTCCAGGTCCTCTCCATTACAGGACCCTGCAACGTCTGAAAATCAAGCATCTTCGGAAGGGTCTGTCCTACTCACAGATGGTTCCTCTCTTACCCGAATCGAAAGAAGAGATGGGTTGGTGGCTAAACCACATGGAAGCCTGGAATGGCAGAGCGATTTTCGGCTCTCAACCCGACCTCATAATCGAGTCAGACGCCAGCGGTTCCGGATGGGGCGCGCAGTGTGGGGATTTCTCCACAGGCGGAAAATGGTCCTCCGTCGACGATCTTTACACATCAACTGCTTGGAGTTGATGGCAGGATCCTTCGCGATCCGCTGTTGGACCAAACAGAAGGTGAAATGTTCCGTACTCCTCAAAATGGACGTGGCAGCAGTACGCTACGTCAATCACCTGGGGGGGACGAGGTCAAAGACACTGTCGAATCTAGCCCGAACCCTTTGGGAGTATTGTCTGGCCAATCAAATATCCTTATCGGCAGAGCATCTTCCGGGGAGCTCCAATCAGGTGGCCGATTGGCACTCTCACCATTGGAGAGATGTCAGCCTGTGGAAATTGAATCCACAGATCTTTGGACAAATTCAGAACAGGTGGGGTCCTTTCTCCAATCAATCAATCAATCAATCAATCATGTCACTTATAAAGCGCACTACATACCCGCGAGGGTCTCAAGGCGCTGGGGAAGAGGGGGTGGTGCTGCTACTGATCGAAGAGCCAGGTCTTGAGGAGTCTTCTGAAGGCCAGTAGGTCTTGGGTCTGTCGGAGGTTGGTGGGGAGGGTGTTCCAGGTCTTGGCGGCGAGGTGGGAGAAGGATCTGCCGCCGGCGGTCGTTTTCCGGCTGCGGGGGACTGTGGCGAGGGCGAGGCTGGTCGAGCGGAGCTGGCGGGTGGGGGTGTAGAAGCTGAGTCGTCTGTTGAGGTAGGCTGGTCCGGAGTTGTGGAGTGCTTTGTGTGCTTGGGTGAGGAGCTTGAAGGTTATCCTCTTGTTGACAGGGAGCCAGTGCAGGTCTCTCAGGTGGGGTGTGATGTGGCTGCGTCGGGGGATGTCGAGGATAAGACGTGCAGAGGCGTTCTGGATGCGTTGCAGCCGTCTCAGGAGCTTAGCCGTCGTTCCTGCGTAGAGGGCGTTTCCGTAGTCCAGCCTGCTGGTGACGAGGGCCTGGGTGACTGTTTTTCTTGTTTCGGTGGGGATCCACTTGAAGATCCTGCGGAGCATTCGGAGGATGTTGAAGCAGGATGAGGAAACGGCGTTGACCTGCTTAGTCATGGAGAGGGTGGGGTCGAGGATGACCCCTAGGTTGCGTACATGGTCGGTGGGTGGCGGGCCTGTTCCCAGTGATGTTGGCCACCAGGAGTCGTCCCAGGCTGAAGGGTTGGAACCAAGGATGAGGACCTCCGTCTTGTCCGAGTTCAGCTTCAGGCGGCTGGTCCTCATCCATTCGGCGACGGCCTTCATTCCTTCGTGGAGGTGGGCTTTGGCGGTGTGAGGGTCTTTGGTGAGGGAGAGGATCAGCTGGGTGTCGGCGGCGTAGGAGATGATGTTGAGGTTGTGCTGTCGGGCGACGTGGGCGAGGGTGCCATGTAGATGTTGAACAGCGTTGGGCTGAGGGAGGAGCCTTGGGGTACGCCGCAGATGATCTTGGTGGCCTTGGATCGGAAGGGGCGAGGCGGACGCTTTGTGTTCTGCCGGAAAGGAAGGATGTGGTCCAGTCCAGGGCCTTCTCTTGGATCCCGGCGCCGTGAAGGCGTGTTCGTAGTGTGTGGTGGCAGACCGTGTCGAAGGCGGCTGATAGGTCCAGGAGGATGAGGGCTGCTGTTTCTCCGTTGTCTAGCAGGGTCCTGATGTCATTGGTGGCGGCGATGAGGGCGGTTTCGGTGCTGTGGTTGCTGCGGAAGCCGGACTGGGAAGGGTCCAGGATGTTGTTCTCCTCGAGGTAGCGGGTCAGTTGTTTGTTGACGATTTTCTCGGTGACCTTCGCGGGGAACGGGAGCAGAGAGATGGGTCGGAAGTTCTTGAGGTCCTTGGGATCTGCCTTGGGTTTCTTGAGTAAGGCGGTGATCTCGGCGTGCTTCCAGCTTTCCGGGAAGGTTGCTGTCTCGAAGGAGATGTTGATTATTTTCCGGAGATGGGGCGCGATGGCTGTACTGGCTTTGTTGAAGATGTGGTGAGGGCACGGGTCTAGCGGTGAACCGGAGTGGATGGTGTTCATGATCTCGCTGGTGTCCTCGTCGTTGATGTTGGTCCAGGAGAGCAGGCGGTTGGTGGTTGTGGGGGCAGTGGTCTCGGTGGTTGCCGGGGCGGTCGTGGTGTTGAAGCTGTCGTGGATGTCGGCGATTTTGCGGTGGAAGAAGGTGGCCAGTGAGTCGCACAGGTCTCGCGACGGCTGGATGTCGTTGGTGTTGGAGCTGGGGTTGGAGAGTTCCTTCACGATGTTGAAGAGCTCTTTCTCCATGGATCTATTTGCGTCTCGACTGGACTTCCAACTCGCAAGATATTGCAGTTGGAGACCGGATCCACAGGCAACAGCCTTGGATGCCTTCCTACAAGATTGGAGCACGGAACAAACGTATGCATTTCCCCCCTTCACTATGATAACCAGGTTGACGGCACAAGTGCGCAGGCAGAAGGCGGATGTGGTGGTGTTAACACCGATTTGGAGATCTCATATCTGGTTTCCAGTGATGATGGAACTTTCCTGGGATTCTCCAAACCCTCTACCCCAAATTCCGGATCTCCTCCGGGATCCACAAGACAATCCTCGCCCGCTGGTCCTAGCCGGATCGCTTTGTTTTATGGCCTGGAGGGTTACAGGCGACGTTGGCAAGTCCCAGGTCTTTCGTCAGAAGCTTCTTCATTGCTCGCCAAAGCCTGGGCAGATAATACAAATAGACAATACAACTCCGCCTGGTCGCGATGGTTATGTTGGTGTAATCAACACCAAACTGATCCCTTGGGGGCAGACGTTGTCCATGTGGTAAACTTCCTAGCAAGTCTGGCTTCCCAGGGTTTCGCTTACCGATCAATCAATACTTACAGATCAGCGATTTCGGCAGGTCATTTGCATGTGGACGGCCATCCAGTCGGGGAACACCCGTTGGTCAGGAAACTGTTAAGAGGAATTAGACTTTCAGTTCCTCCTGAACCCAAGTACATATCCTTATGGGATGTTAACAAGGTCCTATTCTTTTTTCAATCTAGGCCTCAGAATAAATATCTGACTAGGAAACAACTGTCGGCGAAATTGGCAATGCTTTTATGTCTATTATCCTGTCGCAGAGTTTCGGATGTCCGGGCCCTGGATATAACAGGTAGAGTGTTCACCCCGGAAGGGGTTTTGTTTCATATGTCACGCAGAACGAAATCAAATTCTACATCTGTTTCTTATCCAGCTTTACGAGCAAATCCTAAATTATGTGTGGTTCGCGCTATTAAAGCTTATGAGGTTATAACTGAAGAACTGCGCCCTCATGGGGAGAAACAATTGCTAATTGCACTCACCAAACCTCACAAAGCGTTTTCATCTCCTACGATTGCCAGATGGGTCAGGTGGATCATGCAAGAAGCAGGGATTGATACGTCCCGTTTTGGAGCCCACTCACTCAGGGGGGCCATGGCTTCAAAAGCATTCTGTCTAGGAGCTCGCCTTGAGGATATCCTTAATGCAGCAGACTGGTCAAATGACTCCACCTTCAAGACCTTTTATTTTAGACCGGTTCCCTCTCTGGAAAGCGTGGTAGTGGATAAGCTTTGAACTAGCTAAATCCTCGCCTCCGGGTCCTGACATAGAATGAAAAATGTCCCAGCTAGCGAAACGGAAAGTTTCAATTCTATTAAGGACACAGAGGCGAGGATTAGCCCACCCTAGGAATTCTTGGGACAAATAATTCGCCCTTTCCCTCTAGTTGAGAAATGTTGGTGTTTATGGATTAATTGATGAAGTGGAAAACTATTTTAATCTGTGTTTGTGGTTATAGAGTTAATCTTGTTGCATTATGACTGAGATTTTCATTATCGTAGCAAGTAATGGGTATCCCTTTGTTACAGGAGCAGATTCTAATAAACAGGAACAATAAACATGGCGATTGTCGAAAGTCGCAGGAAGAAAGAGGAATCTAGAAGGTCTACACGGGATGTTATTCGATGGACTATATTGGTTGAAATGTGCTGATGTCACTCCCTAGTGTTCATGGGAGATGTAGTTTTCTTTCAATGATTTCACAAAAGTTAAAATGGCTGCTGGAGTAAATTGATTACATTAAAAGTGAAGAGAGACAAGCCTAATCCTCGCCTCCGTGTCCTTAATAGAATTGAAAATTTCCGTTACGTTAGCTAGCAAATTTTTCATTATCAGCCTTGGAGTCGGAGTCTAAACAATAATCTGTACAAAATGTTGCTTTCAATGCCATATCCTACACAGCTTAGTGAGGGTAGTACTCCTCTAGAGTGAAGTTTTGTATGTGTAGAAGATATTTTAAGTTTTTGTGTAGTGCAATGTTCACCCTTTCACTGCCATCTTCGAGCCATTTGCATCATGGAGATTTCTCAGAACAAATAAACAGTAGGGATGAAAAATATAATGTTTATGGTTCCGGAAAAAAAAAAATTGTTTAAAACATACACCCAAATAGAAACTAAGGTAAAAGAGGAAATGCTCTCTGTGCATAGAAAAACATGAATTTGCAATGCAATAGGTCTCGCATTTGCAAGAGTTTAAGTTTAAAGTGAAGAGGAAATCAGTTTTCTGTGACTGCGTACACAACTGCTTTGGCCATTTCGAAGACTCTTACCTGTATGAACTTCATCCCAACCAGGTGGAATCCCTTCCTCTCAAAGCGTCGGATGATCTCACCCACCAGGCGTCGCTGGACACCATCGGGTTTGATGGCCAAAAAAGTGCGTTCATTGATCCCCGTCCATGCTGAGGGGAAGGAGAGGCAAAGGAAGTTAACTAGAAATACAGAACGAGCATTGGTGAAGCCAATAAGTCTCACCTATATAACAAGATCACCAAGCTATTGGCTTTGCCAATGCTTGTTTGTAAACCAAGAAAAAAACTATTTCAAAATACTGGAGGACAAGAAAACATATCTTAAGGTATCTCAAAATTGTACACTGAATTCAATATTTTCAAACTTTATGAATGAAGGTTTATTTTTCAAATACTTTTCACTCAAACTCTTAACAGAATTTAAAAACAATAAGGATGTTTAAAGGAAAATGCTTACACAGGTCTAATTTACTTTCCACAAAACTAAGAAATGAAACATGCTCTAGCCATCTGGTCCTCTTAAGTAGCCCAGGGAGCATTTTTTTTGGGCCTCCAGGAGAAAAACATCTCCTTTTCACTCATGCTAATTGTCACAAACAGCAGCTGAGATTGCAGCTGCTGGCCCCTCCCAGCACCATAAATGCCTTTGTATGACAAATACCTGAGCTTGTGTGCAACATGGTGAATGCAGGAAATAAAACAAAAACAACCTTTTAAATTCTCCTCTTTAGTCATACCCTGGAAAAAAAACAAAAGTTGCTGTGCTACTAGAGACAAGCTGGAAGTGGTGGGGAGAATCAGAGCGCAGAGGCAGCTATTTAGGGGTGTGGGTGGGAAGCATCACACAGGGAAAAAGAACAGAACAAGCATTGGCATAGCCAATAGGTCTCGCCTTTGGGACCTTATAAGTATTTAGTTATGCAGCACAATATCCTTGGTGCAACAACATCAACTGTTGCATGGCTAAACACTTATAAGGTCCCAAAGGCGAGACCTATTGGCTATGCCAATGCTTGTTGTACTTGTAGTTTTTCTTCTGTCCCAAATCTAGTGCATTAAATACTTAGAAAAAAGAAAAAGGGTTGGTCTACTACTCATGCCAGAACCATTGCCAATCATTATAGAAATGTCAAACTTATCGGCTTTGCCAATTCTTGTTTTAATCAGTTTGACAGAGTTGCAGCAGGTGATTTTCAACTTTGTTTAGAGCATTACAAATTCTCACAAAATTCCTGTCTCAAATTATTCGTGCAGTTATGACATGAACGCCTGTCAGTGGGATACCACTTACCAGTGCCGTATTATTAGCAAATCTATTAATTACTTTGGTGAGTTGTAATCTTTTTGTAATTTAACTGTACTGGAATGCTTGAAAAAAATTATATGTGAACGATAAATCCAGAAGTAGAAACGTTGTAATGTGTACTGATTTGCTATGACAACAGGAACACGCATGCTGACATTTTACATTTCATCTGGTCCCATAGTTACAAAATGGCCCCAGGTCATTTGTGTCACCGCCGGCGTGTCCTGGCCTTTTCTCCAAGTAGAACCTGTGAACGTTTAAAAAGCTTAATAAAATCACTGATGTGTTTAGTGTGAGTATCAGTGGGTATGGCCAGAAAGGGCAGAGCTTAGCCAGAATAACATCACCTCATACTAATACACAAATATGCACAATGGCGTGATAAGTCGTCGAATTGATGGTACAGGTTGACATCCGTGCATATCTGCCACGGACACAGTTTTCACGTGCACCATCTTCAGCAAGTCCTGACTTTGAGCACAGCAGCAGTTCTCATGCTGAAACTGCTTGCCTTATATTGAAAACGGCTTATGAAAAGTACAAGTGCCAGATTTCAAAGTGTTGTTGAATTAAAACAGCATGCGGCCGAAGGTGTGGCTGATGGCACAGGACCGCTTAGCAACTATGTACGTTTATGAGCATGGGCTGTTCGTCCCCCGCTTTCTTCTGTTGACCTATTGGCAGAGAAGCAACTAGAGCCAAATGTCGGTGGGGGCTAATACAAATATCGGAGGGGGGGCAATTCCTCCAGCAATAGGCAGAGCGGAGATGCAGGGGCTCTAAGAGGGGTAAAAAAACAACAAAGCCTCGTTAACAAGTAATTGGTATTTTAAAGACCTGTGAAGTATTCGGGTGTGGCTGCAATAAGACGGACGTCAGACTACCCAGCCAGGGGGGGGGGGGGGGGGGGGCTGAAGCCCTTTGAGCGATGCTTGCCTCTAGGCACTAAAATACCGAAGCACACCGTATTACTAGTCGGAGTATAAAAATTCTGGGAATGTGGACTAGTGGTGTCAGTATTGGTGTTCTGCGCGCGCATGAATAACTGGTCTCAGTGAGCCTTGGCAGAGAGGATGCACGCGCGCATTGACGCACCTTTCCTGCGGTGCCCCTGATTCTTTCATGGCTGCCTGCTTGGTATTTCTAGGTGGTTCCAGTTTGTTCAATGAATCCCTGTAATAGCTATTGACTAACTTGGATGATTTAAAAGGAGCAGGGGAGAGCAGGGACTTTCATCTTTGATCAGAGTGACTAGATCTACGAGATTAGCGTGACTAATTCCCGCTTCATCCAGCTGTTTCTGTCAGCCGCTTAATGGAAAAATCCACGGTCCGAGGTGGAAGAGGGGGACCTTTCCGCTTACCGTCATTGCAGAGGATCCCAGCTCTCCCGAGGGGACACAGGCAGGCGGCATCTCGGTTTGCTTTCGGGATGCAGGTGGCGCCGTGCCCGCATGGATTCCTTGTACACGCCGTCAGCTGGCACAGTTTGCCAAAGAAGAGCTCAGGACATTTGCAGAACCAGCTTTCTTACATGCTTGCAAGTAGTTTGCTGAGGAGCGGGTGGGAGGGGGGCAACATGGGAATGGCGCAGAGGGGAAAAGCAGCACACACGCAAGAGAGAAACACAGTGGACCGGGAAGACTGAAACAACAAGGCCACGCTAATTACAAACAGATGGCCCCTGCGCGCCGCCGCTGCTCGCTCCCGCAAGGTGGATGCCAGCACAAGCACGAGTGCTTGAAAAGAGCTGACCGATTTCTAAAGGTCATCTCCTAGAGCAGCGCATGCGCTGCTCTAGGCTCGACCTAAAAAATACATGCACTCTCATGGAATGCTGAAAGAAAAAGAAAACGGTTCCCCAAAATGTGTGCGGTGGAAGGATACAAGCCTCCAATCAAATAATAGTAAAGAGGATATGCTCTAGAGGAAGAACAAACAAAATAAGACGAAGGCAAGCTATTGACTAAAAAGCACACAAATGAGAGCGACCACAGGGCCAACCAATAGTAAGCAATGGGTATGCTCTAAGCCCACTGTATGTTTTTGGTACGTTCCACAAGAGCATTTCGGTAAGCGAGACCTGAAAAGCATTATGTCAAAGTCTTGACTTGTGCAGCTAAAGTCTGGTACACTGGTTAAGACCCAAAAACACTGATGAGGTAATTTATACCAGAATAGTATAATCAAAAGGAAAAACACACGGATAAACTATATTTTAGCTGAGTGCTTGCAGTGTTTTTGACTGACTGATTAGAGTATTTGTAGAGTTCAAACTGTGAACCAACGGAGTATCCTGGCGCTGTGGGATTCTATTGAAACCTAACCCACTGGAAGACTCAAAAAAAAGAACAAGCAAAATAAAACATTAGTAGTATTTGATCTGATTTGAAATGTTGAGCGAATAAAGGAATGTTATTTTCTGAAGGACAAATAATTTTCATTTGATCGAAGAAAGGAAGGTAATATATTCCATCTTTTTGCTCCTAGAAAAGAAAAAGATCTACCTCCTGCTCCAAACTTCTTAAAGGATGGGAGAATAAGCAAGTTACTTCCTGAAGATCTTAAAAGCTGGGTGGAAGTGTAATACTTGAACTTTTCTTGTAAAAATTCAGAACCTGATTTGTAAAAGGCTCAGTGTACTATACACATTGCTTTAAAAGTGATTCACTCAGTCACATTTAACCCATTTAGGGAGAGATGTGTAAATGCTTTAGGAGATTGAAAATCAATCTAATGGCTACATATTGAATTTGTGTTAACCTTTATAAAAGAGTTTTAGGGAGATACTTATAAAGGGCTTTGCGGTAATCTAACTTCAATAAAATGATTGCTTAGAAGATCATAAAATGACAAGCTTTTTGGTCTAAGTACGGAGTAATATTTCGCAGCACTCTGAGATGGAAAAAAACATGATGACACAATTGTATTAAGTTGTGGTCGCAATGTCTGCTACTCATCAAATAAGAACTCTAAATTGCGGATTTCATTTACTGCTTTGGTGGCTGTGTCTAGTTCAGCAGGCCAATAATTCATTATATCTGAAGGGCTTGATTTGCCAGCAGAATGTCTGTCTTTTCTGCGTTAACTTCAAGAACATCGGATGACATCCTGGAGATAGCTGAAATAAGACAGATTCAAAAGGTTTTCGAATTTGGTGTAGATTCAACAAGACTTACCATAATCTGAGAATCACTGGAGTGCATTTTTAAAATGAAGCTAAAATTACATCATACTGAAGTTATATCTTGGAATGATGACAAAGGGTGGGAAAGACATCTTGAAACCTATCTTTTGAACAGGCTAAGAACCCAGATTCAGCGCAGCTTTTCTCACACCCATTTCATGTAGATGATCTATTAATGTACAATGAGAAATAGTATCAAAAGCCGCTGACAGATCAAGTAGGATGAGGGCTCCTAACCCCCAATCTGCCAGCACTGCTCAGTCACCCAGAACTGCTGCCAATTCCAATTCAGTACTGTTTGACACTGAAACCCGACTGACGAGGGTCAAGTAGCTATACTTGCCACATATGTTCAATAAGTTGGGAATTTACTTCATTTTCTAACATTTTTATTATGAAAGGCAGTTGTGAGATAGTTCTGTAGTTGCTAGGATACACTGGATCAGCTGTCATTTTTTTAATAGAGCTTTTACTAAAGCCTTTTTATCAACAATCAGAAACTGAAACTAATTCTTGCAAAGTGTTGCATAAATACTGAATCAAGGATAAGGTGCTCTCCTCTAACAAGTTAACGAGATAAGCTGGACAGCGGTCTAATCGAGAGCCTTAATGAACTGCATTAAATGATGAGTTTCACTTTCTAAAAGTAATTTAAATTTTGTAAGGACAGACTTCATTAAAGCTTAGATTGCATCAAAGGTGTTTTCCAAATTATTCGATTGTGACAGTGATTAATGTACCCTGGTGATTTTCTCATGAAAAAACGGAAATGGTGTAAAGCAATAGTTAGGAAGTAGCAATAGTGTTTTGGCAAGTCGGGATTTGCCAATGAATTACTAACTTTAAAAATCTCTTCAGTTGAATTATGAGCATTAATTATTTTAGCAGCATAAATAGAAGCATGTGTTTAACAAACAAATAAATTGTTGTACCGAAGTATAGCCTGATAGGCTGAGGGGACTGGCTGGGGAGTAAGACGATCCGACAAACTTTCTGAGATTTCTTTTCCAACTTAAAGGGTCTTGTGAATAAAAAGGTGTTGACTGATGACACTGAGCGTTATGACCTTTGGTAAGCGGAACTAAAGCTTTTGAGGTAGTTGTTAACAAATGTTAAATTGTTGACTTGCCACAGGAATATTTCACTTTACATGGATATGTTTTGGGCCAGTTTATCATCAGTTTCAGTTGGAGAAAATTTATCCCAGATATAATAAGGATTCCCTGATGTTTTAGGTTGTGATTGAGCTCTTTCTTGAGCACCATAAAAAAGTTCAATTAACAGATGATCTGCCCAGGGGGGCGTGGCCGAGTGGCCAAGATGGCGGATGCACTTTAATATTGCTCGGCTATCTGCCCTTATTATCCTGTTGATTTCCCTGAACAGGGGCAGCATCCACGCACGGCTGACGAACGACACAACTCCTGTTTGCTGCTATGAGCCCAGCTGGCACGAGAACCGAGTGACAGGGTGACGGGCTAAACGCGCCGGGAAGACCTTGGGCCGCATGGAGGCCGGCACCTCATAATACCACCGCTAGGCGGCCAACATGGAACTTCCTGGGCCCCACGCGCCCCCAAAGTAAACTGATAGCGAAGTGGAAGTGAGAGCTGGGGCGTAAGTCGTTAAAGCAGCAAAGGAGCAGACAGACCGATGCTGAGGCGCGACAATGAATCAGCACGGTGCCCAGCGAGGTGGCATTCCGAAGAAGCGGCGGGCTTCCTCAGCGGAGGAGACGGTGACCCGACCTTGTCCAGCCGAGAGGCCCCTGAGCGGCGATCCGCGACCGAAGATTAGCGGCCTCCCGGGGCTTGACGAGGAGGCCCCAGTAGCGGCAAAGAACTGAGGTGAGGAGCGGGGGGAGGGGAGAGCGCTGAGGAGGACTCGGGGGTCATATCGGGCCCAGGTCTGAAGGAGTGCGGGTGCCTGCACGGGACCCGCCCCGCTCCCCCCGCCTCGGGATCAGCGAATGTGGATGCCAGGTGAGCCTGCAGGCCCACAATGCAGTGTCAGTAATACCGGGCCCGCTGTGGCACAGAACGAGTGATGGTGGGCCAACACGTGGCGAACTGACCCCTCCCCCTCACAGAGACTGGACTCTCTTTCGGGTAGCTATTGAGGGGCCTGAACTGTTGCGGAGCTATCGCCAACGGAGGACACAGGTCCATGCAGAGCGTCCTTACCTGCCGAACCAGGGCCAACAGTTAATAAATACACGTGCAAGAGATACCTGGAGGCGAGGGGAGTGCATGGCGGGGGGGACGGTTCGCGGAGCTGACCCGCTGGAGATATCAATGATCACAGCCCTGGTGCGACTCCACGCTGGCCTGCTCCTTCCTTTTTCCCCCTCCTCCCCCCGTCTCTTCACCAATCGGCAGTCAGGCCTGAGGAGGGCACAAGGAACCATCAGGCTGAAGATGTTTCAGGCTAAGATGCATGAAGCACGCTGACCTACATACTGCCCCAATACCTCACACAAAGGCCAGTACTGGGGGGGCCAGAGGCGAGCACTGAGAAGGGCCCCTCTCCTTGTTGATATCCTCAGCAGCTGCATACATAAACTGTATCTGACCCCCAGGACTAGTGCGGCAGGCGCACGGGCCGAGGTCTTGCGCCATTCGTAGGTTCCGAGGTGCGCTCCCTCGGACAGTGACCTCAGACCAGGCAGACATATGCCATCAGCTCAACAGCTAGTCATTAGTCGGCTGCGATCCACTGCTCCTCAGACATCCACCCGCTCAGACCCTGAGGGACCACCGCAAGCGCATACAGCACGGGAAACAGAGCTTCAACTCCAGTCGCTTTCGACAAAGATGGACACAGCCCCGAGTGTGGTAGAGAAGCTCGGCGCCTCACTGGAACAACCCCGCTCCTCCTTGGAGGCGAAAATAGATAAGGCAGCCACAGATTTCACACTGCTGCATGCATATCATCAAAAACATGTAGACAAGGTGCAAGCCCACGAAACTGCGATTACAGAGCTCCGCCCTGCCACCAGCTCGAACGCAGCCACAATGCTCACCCTCACAACTACGATCCAGGCCCTAGAAGAGAGGTTAGAAGACGCAGAGGGACGATCACGGCGCAACAACGTCCGCATGGCGGGACTATCGCATGGTGGGACTACCAGAAGACGTCGAGGGCCAAGACCAGGTGTCCTTCGCGGAGCGATGGATACGGAACCTCCTGCCCGAAGATGTGCTGTCCCCTCAGTTTGTTGTGGAGCGCACGTACAGAGTGCAGTCTCGCAGGCTTCCCCCTGGAGCGAGGCCCAGGCCCTTCCTGATCAGGTTGTTGAACTTCAGAGATAGAGATGTCATTCTGAAAGAGACAATGAAATCTCCAGACATAACATTGCGCAACGCCTGCGTCATGATATTCCCGGACTACACCACTCAAGTACAAAGGCGCGGCGGCTCCTTCCAAACGGTGAAGAAACGTCTTCAGGAGCTGGGAATGCGCTATTCCCTCCTGTTCCCAGCCCGACTTTGTGTGGTAGCTGAAGGATCCACGCACTTCTTCGAATCCCCTGCGGAGGCCTGGGGATGGCTGGAGGAACTAAGATTGACTTCGGAGCGTCCAGCATCTGGGACCAACGGGAGGACACACCGAGACAGGAGTAACCGGAAACTAAACAAGCATAAAGCCACAACACAGACAGCCACACAGATCACGCTCCCTACTCTGGAACAAATAATCACTGAGCACCGGAGAGCCCTTCAGATCGCAGCTACAATGGGTGACCAAACCCGCAGTTCAGATCCAGACACTGAATCCATTCAATCCATGAATGAAGAAGAGCAAGTTCACTTATGACCTGAGGGGCTGGACTCGCCGCGCGTCCCTGAGGTGACGCCGCAGACCTCCGATGACATTATCTAACATGCGCGGATCTATGCTTCACCCTACCACACCCTGCCTCCCCCCAGAACAGCGAGGCAGGGAGACAGCCGAGACCATAACTCCCCTCCTGGAGGTTGCGACCCGGCCAGGAGGTACCACGTTACATCCAGGGATAACTACGATATATCGCCATGCTGTAGCACCACGGACACACTAAAAACTCACCGAAGCCCGCTGGCCTGTGCGGGGGATCTAGCAGGTGTCAAATCACAAGGGCACAAAGAGACTGCCGCCACTACACGTACCAGCCCCATTTCGAGCTAACGTTATTTGAAGCAGTATGCGTCTGCGACATGGTTTGGGAGGGCCCTCGTTGGGGACCTGCTCTGATAATGTTTTTCAAGTTTTATTGTTTAATTCCCTCTATGTTTCTTCATGCACCCTACACCAGAGCCACCACCACCTGGAGCTAGCACATTTAAGCAATCATATCACTAATAGGTCAGCAGGTCACCTATATCTGAGACACAAAGCTTGGATACACAACAAAACCATATGGCACAAGTTAACGTTATCACATGGAATGTGAGAGGCATCCATACCCCAGCCAGGCGTTACTCTATATATTCATATTTACAGCGCAGGGCCACTAACATAGCGCTTCTACAGGAGACACACATTACATAACTAGAGGCCTCCAGACTTCGTAGGCGCTGGCGGGGGCAGGTGTTCAGCACCAACTTCTCCACTCAAACCAGGGGATCACTAATATGGGTCAGAGCCGGGACCCCTTTCATAGCAGAGGAAGTTAAGACAAACCCAGATGGTAGGTA
This sequence comes from Calotriton arnoldi, assembly GCA_963921515.1. Lineage (NCBI taxonomy): Eukaryota > Metazoa > Chordata > Amphibia > Caudata > Salamandridae > Calotriton > Calotriton arnoldi. Next base: position 942,512 of record CAWUFW010003586.1, read on the forward strand.
TGTCCTCATGAAAGGACGACTAAACGGTCAATCCATCCTGATAGGATCCATATATGCTCCAAATGTAGAACAGCCGGCCTTCCTCCGCCATCTCACACAAACGATTGCGCCCTGGGCTGGCATCCCGTGGTTGCTGGGAGGGGATTTCAACTCAGTGCTAGACACTTCATTAGACCACTCCTTCCCTCCATTGACACGCGCAACAGCCTCCTCAAATGCATTGGCCTTACGCGCTTGGCTTGCGCACTGGTCTCTGACGTAAATTTGGCGTGGCCGTAATCCAGACACCCGCGTGTATTCTTTTTACTCTCATGTGCACAATTTACACATACAGCTGGACCGATTGTAAGCTCTACCTCGCTGCTGCCACTTATTAAGAATGTTGGCTATCTTGGCCGCACGCATTCCGACCACAACCCCCAATTGTTACAGCTGAGCTGGGAAGCTGGCGGCCTGCAGTCACCACTTGGCATCTCCAGCCAGTGGCACTGGAAGATCCTGCATTTGAAGCCTCACTAGGAGCAGCTGCAAAACAATACTTCGAAAACAACACTGGCACCATGCACAGCAAATCCTCCAAATGGGAAGCATTTAAAGTGGTCATCAGGGCGCACAGCATGGGACTAGTCTGGAACATGCACAAACAGCTAACCCGGGAGATAGGGAAAATAGAACAGGAAATTTTACCCTGCGAAACCCAAATGGCATTAGGCGCAGGAGACTCGCAGCAGCTACACAAGAAGCAAAGCGAGCACATTGGCTTGTTAGAGCGGATGCGGTGCCTAAACTACAAAGCACATTCGGCACGTACACATGCGCTATCAGACAGGCCTGGTAGGCTGTTGGCATGGCTGTTGCGTCAGGAGCAACCTCGACACCCCATACATGCTATACGCCCTATAAGTGGCCCCACAGTGTGTACTCAGCACGAAATACATGCAGAGATGACTAAACACTACACGGCCCTCTACAAAGCCACCACCCTACTAGATCGAGACAGAGAAAGAGCGTTCCTATCCACGATACACTTACCCACTGTAACGCCAGAGCAGAGTGAGGCATTAAGCGCCCTGATTGAGCAAGAGGAGATTAAAGGGGCCATAGCAACACCAGCTACAGGGAAAACCCCTGGCCTGGACGGACTTCCGTCTGAGTTCTACAAAGCGTACGCAGCAACGCTGGTGCCGCACCTCCAGGCAATCTATAACGCTGCAATGGGGGACGCCACCCTCCCAAAAACACTGAACGAAGCGCGACTGGTCTCACTCCTTAAACCAGACAGAGACCTAAGCTCATAAAGGCCTCTGGCTCTATTAAACACCGACTATAAAATTCTGGCGAAGCTACTCGCGGACCGGCTGGCGCCGCTAGTCCAATCACTAAAATATGAAGACCAGAATGGGTCTGTCCCAGCACGAAGCACCTCTTTAAACCTCCGACGGTTATTTATGGTCGCTAAATACGCACCAGATCGATGACCTCACGCAGGTTGCCTGATATTAGACCTAGAAAAGGCATTTGACTCCCTAGAGTGGAATTTCCTTTTTGCAGTACTGCCACTGTACGGGCTCGGAGAGACATTCATTAAGATGGTTTGACTCCTATACAGAGACCCAGTAGTGAGGGTGCAGACGGGTCCATATATCTCAGCTCCGGTTAAAGTACGGAGGGGCACAGGCAGTGGTGCCCGTTGTCCCCGCTGCTGTTTTCGCTTGCTGTAGAGCCACTTGCTGCGATGTTTCGGGTGAAAGGCACGGGCTGGGAGATCCCTCTAGGAGACACACACATTATCTCATTATATGCAGATGACCTCCTCCTATACCTGAAAGATGTGCACTCAATCCCGGGAGAGGTGGAACACATTCTGGGGGAATTTGCCGCCCTGTCTGGACTAGTAATTAACGCATCCAAGTCCTGTCTTTATCCGTTTGATGGTGCATCTCCCAATCCCCACTACATACTTAACATCAAATGGAAAACACATACTTTCGGATACTTGGGGACCCGGATATATCACCGCCAAGAGGACTTGCCTGAAGGTAATTTAGGCAGGGCAATGGCCTCCATCCGCTCGCAAGTAACATTCTGGGGAGCACTCCCCGTAGCAACTATGGGTTGTGTGGCTTTAGTCAAAATGATAGTCCTGCCACGACTATTATACTACTTCGCCAATCTTCCTATATATCCCCTGGAAGGGGTGGTGAGAGAACTAATTTGGGGGACCTCCCGTAACAGAGTTGGTCTTCGTAAGCTTCACCTGCCGACCAACCAAGGCAGAGCTCGCACTGCCTAACCTTGAACAATACTACCTAGCAGCCGAACTACAGTGGGTGGCCAGGTGGCTCTAGGAGCAGTATCTGGCAGACACGGCGACAGGTCTTCCAGCCTGGACCCACCAAGCCCTTCTTTACTTATTTCATCCATGCAATAAACAAAAAGCCCCACCACAGATATTGCTTAGCATGGCGCACAGATGTTACCGCAGAATCCTGCTCTTAACACGAAGTGTTAAGCCATACGCCCCCACGCTCCCGCTAATAGGCACACCCAGGGGCCAAGACCCCATTGCAACCCGTGAGTTATGACACCTGTCCGAGAGTGGAATATAAGATGTAGGAGATCTGTAGCATGAGGGGATCCTGATATCCTTTGCCTCACTGGCGGAAAATTATGGGATAGACCCAGGGCAATTCCTCGTACACCGAACAGTCCTAGCCACATTACATTTACACTGGGGAGACATGTCAAGAGAGCCCCCAACGCACTTAACCATCCAATATTTACACGTCATGGGACAAGGAAGACACCTTATTAAGTGGTTCACTGCCTCCCTTAGGTATCACACAGTGACACCGTTGTTTTCTTTGTGGGCGAGATGGGAGGGAGACCTGCAGTGCCCCCTCACGGATGCTGAGTGGAGCAGGGTACTGAAAGGACCAAGTAATGTCAAGCGGAACATGCGATTGCGCCTAATACAATATTTCATCACACAGAGAGCATACCTAACTCCAGCGAAAATTAATAAATTCTATAGTAGCGGGGAAGCTGCCTGTCCACGCAGTCATGCCACTGGTGCAGACCTACTGCACATGGTGTGAAGCTGTCTGCGATTAGGAGAGTATTGGGAGTCAGTGGTGTCCTCGCTGAGCCGCTACACAGACCGAATGACACCCTTGAACTGGGAGACCTGTATTCTACATCTTTACACAAACACCAAAAGCCTGAGAGTCACCTCTCGGTTCATTGCGCTAGGGCTGATTGTCGCAAAGAGACTGCTCACCAAAAGATGGCGCTCACCAGAACCCCCGGCCATGCGTGCTTGGGTGTGCTCCCAGCAGGTGTGGGCCAAGGCAGAAAGCATGGCGCTGCACAGGGAAGAAACATTAGGCCTACGCAAAACCCCAATCGCAGAGTACTGGGATGCAATTCTGCAAGAACTTCTGGGTAGGGATGGAACCCCGGAACTTGAAGCAGAGCCAGCAATAGACAGGCTTTAACTTGGACCCCACACAAACCCTGAGATGACCTCTCAAATACACGTCACCCAAAAGCTGCGCCCATATAGGAAATTGCTAAATTTACAACGAGTAGGACCTGCATGCAACACAAAGACAGGACACCAATGCCAGCATACATTACAATCCAGGGATCATCGCCTTAGCTACTTAGAGGTGCCTCGCCAACCTAGACCCCATCCCAGTTAATCCTAACTGCCCCCGGTTTTTGCCCCCCATTCCCAATGTTAATGCTGCTGCAAGCAGTGCATGCACAACCCACTAGTAGGCGAGCTCCCCATGGGTGACCAGCGACGCGCTCTGACTCACACTTCATCAGCTGTAGACTTGCGAGCCACTTCGTCTCACGCAATAGCTGAGACATTAAGATTGGAACTCTATATTCTGTATCACATCTGTAACAACTGTCCTTGAGGGTGTCGTGCACTGTACCATGTAAGCTGTATTTGCTTGTTTACATTTTTTTGAGATGATGATAAATTCAATAAAAACAGATTAAAACAAACAAAAAAAACATCTGTCCAAGGGAGGATTGCTTATCTAGAAACCACAACAGAGTTACTGTTCCTGAATACCAGGCCAACTATTCGACCTCTGGATGAGTGGGGATTTGTATTAGTTGGCTCAAACATAGAGATTGCTATGATTCTAGGACGTCTTTATTAATGTCAGGGTTATTAACTGTGACGTTAAAGTCCCCTAAGATAATTACCTGATTTGGGGATTTAAGATGGCATCAAAAAAATCTCTTGCATAAATGCCGAAATTTGTTGCAGAACCTGGTGTCCAGCACACAAGCATAAATTTGATCAAATATGTGGAAAGGAATTGAAGTGTTAATCCTAATAATTTACCTTGAGCAAAAGTTTCAAAGTTAATAGTAGTAATTCTTAGAACCTGCTTAAAAACACTGCTAGGCCGCCGCCTCTTATTTGTGCAGGACGAGAATCGTTTATAACTAATATCTGCTTGGAAGCTTTGTGCATCCATGTTTCAGTAGTAAAAGCAGTTATTAATTTGTACTTCAGATGTCCACCTGTTCGCTTCTATTTTATGTGTATGTAGTGAGTGGATATTAATTAGTACACCTTTAAAGTTGTTAGGGCTTCCTTAAATGCCTGGAGGTGGGATAAACCTATTTCTTGGATGTCTGTTTTTAGATTAGAGTATGAGTGTTCACCAGCTTCAATGTAGGTAGGGATAATTTAGAAGGTCGTGGATTTTGAGCTTTTTCGGATTAAGGGATAAAAGAGTTTCCATTGAATAGTTAAGGGCAGGTCCCACCTTCTCCGTTGGGAAAAAAGATGCAGCATGGCTGGCGCGGGCCACATCCAAATGCTGATGGGCTAGCCTTGGTCATGTGTCTGCTCTGCAGTCATTCCTAAGTAACCCTTGGTGATCTGCACATTGCAATAAGGCCAAAACACTAGCACATGCACTACCCAAAATTACAGCTCTAATGTGGAACTAAGCAAAGTGAACCAAGATGGAAGGTAGAAGCTCATAACCTAATAAAACACTCTTTCCACAAGAGAAGCAGACCGAAGAGCAGGGAACAAGCAACAGAAGCAATAAAGTATGGTGTGCTTAAATCTATAAATTCAACAAATTACAATGCAACATGAGTCAAAGTGCATGTATGCTAGCTTCAACAAGGGTCCCAATGACGTACAAATTGCCTATAAACAATAAATAAATCACAGTAAAACGTTAAAAACTCAATTGCAGTATGCCAACAAAGAGTCCCACTGCGTCTGCCCTGCAGCCATCCTAAAGAAACCCAGAGGGTGATCTGCAGTATTTTTGTGCCGTGTACAGATGGGGCAAAAAATGGTGAGAAAAAATAAATCTAGTATCTTAGTACATTTTATACTTGTCATTAGCATGTATTTACATTTCTGAACAGGCAGTTACCACAACCTAAAAGCTAGTAGTAAACTGTTGGGTAAACCACGAACAAGCAGAATTTGCAGCCAGGCACAAGAAAAACTTGGCAGAAATACCGCCTGTGCCCATTTTAGCACTGCTCCATTGGTCTAAATGATAAGGTAAACAATAGCAAGCAGAGCTGTACGACTGATAAAACGGGAATCCTGAACAGGCAGAGAGATCTTCTCTATTAGTGTGAGAGATTAGGAAACTGTCAGGATCAGGTAAAAGGTGGTTAATCGCCCGAATATGGGAAAGAGGATGCAATCTGATTGAGATCAAGATCTCCAAGAGTGGAACAGAGAAAGCATTAGATTACATGATGGATTCATTTCTTTCCACAATGGGACAGAGTATTCTGGGATTAGCAGGGTGGAGAAATCACTCCTAATGCACAAGGAAGGCAGCTTTTGTGTCACAAGGATGGAGACACAGGGGATGCAAGATGAAATCTCCAAAGATTGAAAGCGTGATGTTCCTCCAAGACTCCTCAGTAGGTCCGGAGTTATTCTGCCCAGGCAGGGAGCATGTGCTAAGTGACCGCACTGTCCACAGCATGCTCGGCCGAGTCTGGTGACAGTGCTTGGCTTGTGGAGGGGGGGGCATGTCTGTAGAGGAGTACAACATGCTGCAGACTTTGTACAAAGCCAGGTACTAGGCCACAGTTATCACAGAGTGCAGACATGTCCTAGGTGGACCCGTGGGGGACACAAAAGGAACAGCCCTCAAAGTGACCCAAAAGTTACAGACCAGCATGTTTTTCGAGACATGTCTATACAAATGGCAATTTTCACTGCCCCTGAATCCACGTTAATTTGAATCTACTTTTTCATTTAAAGTCAATTATTTGTCCTGTGCTGAGCCATACTTTATCAGGGGTCCCTTCCCTTATTTCGTAACGATAAAGATCAGAGTCAGGCACCTAAAATAATCTTTATTAGCAATGTATTAAAAGTATTGTAGCTAGGTTGGATGAGATTACATTTGTAACATACATGCTTGCACTTACAAATCTGCTTCCCGCGCCTGGCTATGAGCACACATGGACCCCGGCATGGTCAGCGCCAGCACTGTTACATAATACACAATGCACATGATAAGAGGTTAAGAAAACTAAATTAAAAAAGGGCTACACTACCAGCAGATGATTCTCTACAGCTACTGGAAATACTTCTGGGATATGTGCATCTCTATAGTTGGCACGGATACTGCAACGTAATCCACCACATGGAGGACAGTGCCAAAATAATGTGTGCCAAACTGGCATTTTGTGGTGTCTTCCTTCACACAGTGCCTACCTCCATATGACATATATAACTCATTGAATGTGCATCAATCTATGATCAGTATTGTTCACACGGTTGGTGCCCTCTATGACTTGCACTACTCCTGCCCAGTGTGTGATCAACTATCAATTGGACTTGCACACGCCATGTCCCTAGACATCAGGAAACTGCTGTGTGCTTCTCTAGAGCCAAAATTTCTCAGATTGTGCAATACTACTGCTGGCACTGCTAATGTGGTCTGTGTCAATGAAGGCTCCAGCCAAATGTCTTTTGGAAGCTCACGCTGAAAGCGAGCTATGCCTTGATGTGGCTTCTGCCTGGCGCTCTCATCTGAGAAGGGATTTTAGAAAGGCTGATCATATAGACACCAAGGACTGGATTGAACGTGACGCAATGTTAGTCATTCTTAAAACACCATCATGTTCCTCTCCTTACACTTTCACAGCACTCAACATCTTTACAATCAGCTCATCTGTACCGAACTGCCGAACAACCCCACAATCTTCGAATAAAATAAAAAGCAGTGTAAGCTCCCTATTAAATTCTGGCTGCAGTAAAGCTCCTCTTTAACTTTTGCCTCGAAGACCTGGAACTCAGGAATCGCAGAGGACTCACTCTTTTGGTCGCTTTCGAAACTGGCTTCATGGAGGTGTTGAGCTGGGAGGAGTCAAGTCCGGGAAGCACGGGATAGCAGCAGGCCTGGGCGTAGTTCGCGGAGTTTTGCTACGCGGAACTTCGCGAAGTTACAAAAAACTCCGCGGAGTTCCGCAAGTGGCGGAGTGCAGTGCGAACTGCAGTTCGCGCTGGTATTCCTGCTGCTCGGGTAGAAATTCTACCCGAGCGGCAGTTCTTGTTTTATACTGCTATCTAGGCCTGGGCAGTGAACTCCGTTCGCGGAATTTTCTGCACTCTGCGCTCCGCGGAGCTCACGGAGTGCAGAAAACTCCGCTTCGCGTAGTGCAGCAGAGTTTTTTTCCCGCTCGCGATTGCGAACGGTAAGTTCGCGAGCGGGAAAAAAACTCTGCTGCACTACGCGACATTGTCTGGAAATTGCTGGAGGCCAGGAATTCGTCAGCCAGTGCTTTAAAAAGCAAAATAAACTCTGAAACATTGCCCTAACTGAAGTCAGTATCCAGTGCGATCGCACTGCCCTTGTGCTGGCCCTGTGTTCTTGTTCTGCATTTATTTAATGTAGTACATTCAAATCCACATTTTACAGGGGACGTTTTTCCAGAAGGAAACCTTTTGGCCTCAGCGCTAAACCGACCTGGAGAGACTACGAACTCCTCAGCCAGCAGCCAAGCACAGGTCCTGGAGGGGAGGAAAAAACACAAGCAGCATGTATATTAAAGTATCAGTTGAAGCGTTGATTTGATGGAACTGAAACAATGGGCTGTGTTTAAGTAGTGGTTTCACTTTTTACATGATTTAGAGCTGCAGTAGCTAGAAGGCATGGCTGGCTTCTGCAGGCTTCGGTCAGGAAGGACAAGACGAGAGCCAGGGTGGTTTCAAGGGACCCGTTAAAGAGGCAATCGGTGCCAGTTATAGCCTTGTGGGGCCCAGTGCTGCTGTTGCAGTGTTTTTGTGCCCGTTTCTGGAGGAAATTAAAGGAGGCAAACTTAAAACCACAATAATTAATTGCTTGCATTCGAAGCCAGCCTGGGAGCTGCCTCTGGGAAGAATACAAAAGAATGCCAGCCACATGGTAAAAACTGGGCGGGTGAATGCTGCAATAAAATGTAAACAGCTACGTCTGAGCACCCACGAGGTTGAAAATATAATAAAATAGTCCCCCCACAAGCAGATCAACAGAACAAAGCGTAATGATATTGTACTAAGTCCCTGCTCCTTGGAGGAACAAGCATTTACAATGCAATAGGTCTCGGATTTGTGGGAGTTTAAGCTATTGGCATTGTCAATGACAATGCCTTTTATTTATCTGTTTTGATAACTAACACAAAAATTAAAGGCATTGTCATTAACAATGCCAATAGCTCTAACGCTTGTAAATGCAAGACCTATTGCATTTCAAAGAAGCGGCCGCCATTGTGGCTTCTAGGAAAGTGAAAGCGCGCATGGCACGCTAAATGTTGCAGGAAAGCATGTCGTGCCTGCAGTAGGAGAAACTCATTAAAGAAAATAGTGCTTACAGACTAATTAAGACGTACTGTGTAATAACCGAAGTAAAAGGGCCAGTCCTCATGGGAGGTTACAAATGAAGACAAGGCGCTACTAAGGAGGGACGAACAAGCCTATTAACGCATCAGAAGCCAACATTTACAAAGGACAATGACACAAGCCAATGACAAATATGGGCAGGGAGTGGGTGGGGCTTCAAGTCCATACTCAAACACAGCATGCCTCACAGAGCAGCACATGCGCCGCCCAGGCTCGACCTAACAAAAACGGGAGAGCTTTTGGTGATACCACACCTGATAGGTAAAGCACAAGAACAGAACTATGGTGCCAGTTTCTCCCAGATGAGAAAGAACACAGTAACTCTACAAAAGACCCTGCAACCTTCACCACTGACTTCAAATGGTACAATAAGAAAAGCAATAACTATTGTGTTAAAGATAGTATATACGCTGAGGCAAGCAGTCTTGAACAGCCAAACTCAAAACTTTTCAATCCACAAAACAGGCAATGAGTGAGGCCCACAGACTATGAGAAGGATGAACAATGAAAACACTGCCAAGATGACAACTTCGGTCTGAAATAAAGCAACATCCAACAGCACTGAAAGAATATTTTTCCTCTAAAAACAAATTAGAAAAAAAAATACAACACAAAATTGCTTATTTGGCAGTGGTGGCAAAGTAGTAAACTCTCAACAAAAAATGTCAAGAACAAATAAGAAATATTGAGGCTGCATTGTCACCTGGGAAAAATCATTCACTCAATGTGTACTGATGAAGTACAACTAAGTAAGGAACTGGCCAAAGAACCATTTAGGCACCAAAGGCAAATCTGGAATGATATGCAATATTTGGTGCGCAGGCAAAAAAAAAACAGAACCTTACAGCTCTGCGTAAAAATTTGATTTGTGAAATAATGTAAAACCTCTCCAGCAAGGAGGCTCTTTAATCTTGATTGACCGCCAGGTAGATCTTCAGATAGAAAAGGGTACATTCCAAACAAATGGTGAACCCCAGGAGTAAGACAACGTTAAGTTGAGAATCATAAGCGAAGGAGCAATCTAAATAGGTTTCCTGGTGTTTATCTTTGTTTGCTGCAGACATACAGCCTAAAATTCAGAGGGATAAGAAAGAGCCATGCACGTCACTTAATTCCTTCACAGAATGCAGAGATGGGGTAGGAGGAATACATCTACAAAGGTTTAAAGGAGGCCTTCAAACAGAGTCCCTTCGCTAGAGTTTTATCTCATTGTCTTTTCTGCAGCTCAAAGACTGTCATTTACCAAATAAGGCAAAATTATCTTGCAAGCCATCTGCAATCAGATCTCTGCACTTCTACAACTTACTTTTGTCACATGAGAAAAAGCTACCCCCTACTTAAATAATTTTAGATCCGGGATAAGGGGGAAAACAAACAAAACAGCATCGCACACAACCTGTATTTCTTCTATTATAGCTCAAAGTGCATTGTGGACTGACCAAAGACAAATTCTGACAATCTATAGCTGGTACATTTATATAGTTTTTATTTACTTTTTAATATTTGTTGATAAATATATATTTCAATACCTTTTCATCGCATATCTACAATATTATGTACAAATCTCAAGATGCTAACATTCAGATGACTGAAATCTGTGGTTCTCAGCCACCCCTCTGATCCGCTAACCTATTTGCAAAATAAAAGGAGAAGGACATTGTACTATGGTCAATGAGAGGACGTGTCACTGAATCGCAGCTCAAAATTAGCCTATAGAAGCTTTGGTCAGGAGGTTCAGGCAGAGCATACGAAACTCATTCACGCCTAAATTGGATATGATTTGTCTTTTGACAACTGCATGTGGTGGAGACAGAGCATGCAAAGCGTGCATGGGAATGGTGTAGCCTATTTAAACACAAATAATTAAAAAAGATAAAGTGTAGACATGAAAATATACCACAATAAACTACAGAATGAGATTTCAAAGGACTGCAGGCCATATATGAATAGAGAAGTGCTGTTTAAAACAGGAAAAGCAACACAAAAAATTATAAAATTCTTTCTACGGGTTAGCCCATAAAGTTATGATTTGACTATTCTAGCATTTTCAAGTAGTGAGTCGTTTACATGGAATAAATTAATTAGCAGAGTGGGGCTCCTTCCAAGTCTCCAAAGAAGGTGTCCAAGTCGGGCACAATGTATGTCTGTTAAATTGTCCATAATGCTAAAGGAAAATTAGTTATGAATATTGTGTCTTGAGAAGTGGCTTCACAGCGACTGTCTGGGCTGATCTAAAGTGGAGGATACTGATCTGGATGTTTTATGTTGTAATGAACATAAAAACAAAATAACGATTCTTCCTCAAAACAGTCCCATTACTGCTTGTGTTACATAATTTTGTGAGAACTGATCTGCAGAATTTTCGCTGGGAGGCTGCGAAGAAAGGGGTTTCTTTTGTCTAGTAAAGAGCTAATAGGTCTTATGACTGTTAAGGGGAAAGGGAAGGAAGAAACAGTCAAAGTATTCAGTTTCCCAAACTGTTCTAATTCAAAAGGCCTACATTGATCACCAGCCATCAATGTCTAGGTGGAGGAGATCGGTCTCAACTTACATTAGGGATGTGTACTGGGTGTCAGGGATCACCCAGATGACACTGCACACAGTCACCGTACCATAAATAATACCCCTCAACACACTAAAGTGGTTGCACTCCAACACCATAACCATTGAAAAACCATCTATATTTCTCTGAATCATAAAGATAACTTCATATGAGATCATCAACACATCCCATTATCAACAATGAAGTCAGCCACTGCCGAGGCATGCAAGCTACAATATTTCATTCATGCCAAATTTCTCCAAGGCATCTTCTCCAACACCCTCAAAGCCTGGCAGAAGAACAAAGCAGCACTTGACCACATGGCTGCGCCAACCATTAATCACCCATTTTCCATCCTGGGCAATAATCACACAGGGCACTAGGACATTCACTACTCAGCTACATGAACAAATTTACACTTAAGTCCTTCTCCAGCATTATCAATTACGAATCAGGCCATGGCTCAATGCAGACAAAATAAACTTACAAGACAATGATGCCCTCTGCATCACCGGCAATGGTATCGCTGTCTCCTCATCCTCTCAGTCAACAACCTTTTATAACAAATGGGTAATGAATGCACCTAAAGTGCTTTTAATTCTACCTATCCAATAGACATCAGCTCATTTAAAAAGTTTAGCACATCTTAAACTTAGCAGCTCAAACTTCTACATGGAATCTCTTTGGATACCTCCGGGTGGTAAGAACGTCATGTTTCACAAGTATGGTGATGACATACAATTCTGCTTGAAGAGGAAATGTTGTAGTGACACTGGCTGCCAAAAAGTATTGTCTTGCCACCATTCAAGCCCAATGTCAAATGGCTACTTCATAATTAATCCCCTGATTTTCTTCCTAACCACGAGTGACAACAGACTAGTTGAAGTGCAAGAATGTCACGCCAACCATCAGGTGTCTGATGTTAGCCTCCATAGCAGCAGCGCTTCTCTAATTTCATACTCCCAGAAACATTTGACCCCAGCAACCACCAAGCCCAGGAAAACACCTCTGACTCATCAAAGGCACTGTCAGCTTCAAGATGCACACTCAAGTTTAGTAGCAAAACCACTTCCTTCAAAAGGTTAAGGCATACCTTCCCGGATTTTCTCTTCATATGATATTGTGTGACATGCTAGCTCATTGACTTATCCATATAGAAAAACAATGGTCCTAGACTTATGTTAAATCTTGGTTGTCTGAAGCAATCATAGACAGCATAGGGTACATATACAGTTTAATTCAATAATGTACCATTAACTTATTTAAAACACATTCAAATATATCCTCAAAATCCAAAAAGAAATCCAAAAGGGCACACACAATTGTTTTTATGTGACTCGTATTTTATTCGGTCACTTTTCATACCATTTTATCATATTCAATGTTCAAAACAGAGGAGTGGTTGCTCCAAGGGAAAAAGTGAAGAAAGAAAGTGCTCGTGAAGTAAGATAGAATATATAAGAGGGAGATCCAATCAAGAAAAACAATGATTCATCATTATTTACATTACAATCTCATTAGTAAAACTGGTCGTGATTCATGATTGCACCAGTTCTACATTGAGGCCTGTCCATTAGTTAGTTCATGGTTAATCATTTTGTTATTTCTCAAAAAATGCGCAAACAACGTTTGTCTGTAAGCAAGTAGGGCTGGGATAATAACAGGTACAGGCCCCGAGTAGGGGAGAGTGTCGATGAGGGGATGCGGGGAGCAACTGATCATGGGTGATGCTCCACTCGAGCAGACCAGCTGGATTCCCCCGGGCCATGCTAAGATGATGTATTAAGACGCTGTGGGCGATTTTCTCACCCATTAATTGAAGGTAAACTGCTGTTACCAAGCCGCAATTCTATTGCGGACTTTTATATCTATACCCAGGGGCGGCACTTTAACTGTGCATCACCCATGATCAGTTGCTCCCCGCATCCCCTCATCCCTCCTTTCTGTCTTGAGGAAGACCCGCTTGCAGAGGATATAAACTGCCCTCATTGCACTAGGGTCGAAACGTCGACACTCTCCCCTACTCGGGGCCTGTACCTGTTATTATCCCAGCCCTACTTGCTTACAGACAAACGTTGTTTGCGCATTTTTGAGAAATAACAAAATGATTAACCATGAACTAACTAATGGACAGGCCTCAATGTAGAACTGGTGCAATCATGAATCACGACCAGTTTTACTAATGAGATTGTAATGTAAATAATGATGAATCATTGTTTTTCTTGATTGGATCTCCCTCTTATATATTCTATCTTACTTCACGAGCACTTTCTTTCTTCACTTTTTCCCTTGGAGCAACCACTCCTCTGTTTTGAACATTGAATATGATAAAATGGTATGAAAAGTGACCGAATAAAATACGAGTCACATAAAAACAATTGTGTGTGCCCTTTTTGGATTTCTTTTTGGATTTTGAGGATATATTTGAATGTGTTTTAAATAAGTTAATGGTACATTATTGAATTAAACTGTATATGTACCCTATGCTGTCTATGATTGCTTCAGACAACCAAGATTTAACATAAGTCTAGGACCATTGTTTTTCTATATCAATTAGTACCCAGGTCCATTGACTTTTGTGGGTTACCCCATTATATCTTAATCATTGACTTATCCAAGCAGATACTGTTCCACATTGTGTTCTACCTTCATTAACTGATTAACGTTCAGTGGTATGTAATGCACCATCACGAGGTACCCATTACTGGACCTCCTGGAAAACTGTAATTGATATTGGTCTGATTATCCCTGACAAATATATCAATAAAGAACACACAAAGCAAAAAAACAGAACTCCATTGGCTTTCCCTGCCCATCCACATCTCATTTAAGATTGGATGCTTAACCATCAAGGCAGTGAACTCCAACACCCTACTTATCTGGAAGACTAATGTGGATATCTCTGGTGGCTAGTGCAACGTATGTAACTATTATATCCCCAAGCTTAAAGTCAAGAAGGCCAGATGACTGGCATCCTTCTGATAAGCATCCAAGATCTGAATCCACATCTAGACACACAAAGCTATAAATTTCCACCTCACCTCGATTTTCAGACGTAACCAAAGATGTTGCTTTTTAAGAAACATCTCAATTGCAGATAATTACATTTACTTCGCCCCACCAAGTTCTGAAAAACACAGTTGGAAAGTATCGAAGCTATCTGTAAATAAGTTACACTTTCATCTCCCCTCAACACAACTCTCCAGTTCCCTTCACATAACCTTTCCAGAGTCAGTCAGCATGCAGTACATTTGCTACTTATGCTCGGCCTCCCAGCACTCCCCGAAAGCCTACACCATAAACCCTCATGCACCACTACTGGCAGCAAATTCTGATTTGCCAACAACTACCCCCATTCTCGACTACTGCACCCTATAGCCAAAACATAATTCTTTTGAGTCCTTGAAAAACACTTGTTCAGAGACTTCTTCCTCCAATATCTTCACTCTAGATTCTCATAGAGCCCATCAAGCCCCCATCCCTTTTTAGGTCTCCCAACACTGCATGTAATAAACAGGGCACCAAAATAAAGCCCTGCTATTGACCTTCAAAAAGTGTAAACATCATGGAAAATACCACTTTCATGATCTGGCAAACTGATGCAATCAACTAATTATCATAAAACGTAATGATCTCTTCATGCGTTGGTGTATGCCTGATTACAAAAACATTCACAAAGATCATACACTTCACGTTTCCGCATTCCTTCCAACCATCCCATTTACACTACTAATCCTTTTCACAGCCCATAGTTCCACAATGCTTTCCCTTCTTCAACCTCGCAGTGTTAACATAACCCATAATGTTTAATCACCTTTTTTTTATATAAGTTTGGCAACGCTTTAATTTTGTGGCTTTCTTTCAATTTTTCATCCGTTGGTTTTTACTGAGAAGCAGCTGGCACCCCCCTCATGGTGACCTCTAGCAAGAGGTCCTTCTCTAGAGCTCCCCTAACACTCCCTTACCCTCCCCCCTCTCTAGACTTCCCATATCTTACACTAGTAGCTATACCCTCTAGCCACAGTTACCACCCTTGGTTCCAACGGCAGCACAGTATCCACTTCTTTGCTAACACACCCTTCTCCTGTCCCTCTTGCACCCCACCTCCTATCCCTCCTGTACATCCCCCTCCATTCAGGACAGCCTCGTCCTGGTCCTCTAGCACCCATTCTCTTCTTGCCCTGCCACTCAAACACCATCACCCATTCTCTTGCTTCTGGTGACACAATCTCCTGTATACTTCATCCAACACACCCTCCTCCTCTTTCTCCTGTTCTTCAAGGACACCCTTCTAAACCCCATTCCATTCCCTTCAGCACACCCTCCCAAATCTCTTCTCCTCTATACAGCACCGACCTACCCGGACTGTACCACCAACACACACACACACACACACACACACACACTTGCTGTTTCCAGCACACCGCTTACCTACAGTCCCCAAATACTCATCTACTCCTATATCATCAAAGGCAGCTTAACCTGACTACAGTCACCTCCCTTCAACACTTTGTTCTTTCAGTACACACTAACTCCACTCCTCTAGCGTCCACGGTATTACTCCAACAGACACCCTTCCTCCAGCCTATCATTATTGCTTTCAGCTGCAGACCACTAGTCATCTCGAATCCCTCCACTATCTCTCCTAGCCCTAGACCACCCCTCAATCGACACCCATCTATAGTCTAGCATAATGTTAGTGCAGCTCTTCGCATCTTCCTCCTTTGGCCATCCCCACTCCTTTAATCCTTCGATACGATCTCCTTTATTAACCTTTCCAGGACTTTATCACACGCCATTAAAACGCCCAAAACCGGCAACACAAGGACAATGCCCTTGTGTGGTGTTTCAACAGTCCCTCCAGCATCCCTTCGCCATCATAACACTCCATCCTTCAGCACAAGTGTCTCCACCCAAGACTCCAGCAACCCAACCTTCCTTTTACTACCTGCATTTACGATTTCCACCTCACCCACCCTCTCTCGCATCAAATCCCCCGCTCCTTGCAACACAACTTCAGCACCGCTTCTGCCCATCACCACACCCAGATCTCCGCTGAAGCATCAAGCACCACCGACTCTAGTTTGTACCGCTTCTTGCTCCTCCGGCACCACAATTTTCTCTAGCCCCATAATAAGCTCCCATTCGTACTTTCGCTGTTCCTCCTTAATCTTTCCTGCGATTAACCCCACAAACACCCTTCTGCTGTCACTACAGCAATCCCTTCTCCCCTGCCCTTTCAGGGCCCACCATCTTCCTGTGTCCTGCCTCCTATACTAAGCCCTCTTGTAACTCCAGCACGGAGGAGGCCCTTCGGTGCCCCCATCACCTACTCCTCAACTGCTCTCCCCTCCCTTGCCTCACTTACCTATGGGAAGCGCTGACTTCCCCGAAAGCTGGTCCTGCTCGCTGCAAGTCCGGAAGCGGAGGCAGAGCCCAAGTCGGAAGTGACGGCCCCCGCACCGCGTAACTTCCGTTGAAGGAACAGTTATGCCAGAAAACAGCGTACGGAAGCATAAACATAGAGAGAGGACTATGACTACAGCCCACCCGGATAGAAAGGTACACAAGCACCTACAATGCATTAGCTCTCTATTGGCATTGTAAAAGTTTAACAAGAGGGGGGCGAGCGAGCGCGGCAGCCTGCAGAGCTGACCAGACGCTCGTGCGTCATGGCCTTTGCCTGCGATTACCCGCACGGCAGGCATGTGTTTCCAATTATCGCGCCTGCGTCTGGGCTCGATGATTGGAAACAGATGTGTTCACGCGCGTAACCGCAGGGAAAGGCCATGGCCTACGAGCGTCTGGTCAGCTTTAAACCCCTAACATAAAGTCTCGCCAGAGCAGCGCTTGCGCGCTACTCGAGGCTCGACCTAAAAAGGAGGGACAAAGAGGCAGGACTGGCCACTAGTAAGCAAGGATTTTTAAAGGACATTGAAACAAACAAATGAGAAGCAAGGAATGACATTTGGCCCACAGAGATGTATGTATACTAAAGTATACAAGAGGTTGTTTGCTTACACTCGACCTTAATAGAATGGCCTGCATACCTTTAACTTTGCACTTTTTTCTAATAAGATTTTTTGCATCAACTTGATTTATGGTGTAATGAGAGACTTTATTTCACAGTGTATTGATTTAGTTCCTCGAAAATTAAACAGAAAGCACTATCCTATCGTATGGTGTTAAATGGATGAATTGCACTGTTTACTAGGGAACCCTGTGTTCATACCCGGGTTCCAAACCACATTTTGAAATCCTAGTCAATAATTTTTCTTGATACAGTATTCTGCGAGTACCTACAAACAATTTATTTCAGGATGTGCGCTGTGCAAAAGCACTTTTGCAAACCTTTTAATAGAATAAAACGTTGCTACATCCGTTGTGACAATATAGGCAACGCATGACAGTTAACTCGTCTCTTGATTCACTCACAGTACCTTTGTGGGGGAAGAGAGGCGGTTCATGAATACACATGAGATAATGTTTAAAAACTATCACTTCTGATAAACGGAATTAAATGCAGTGATACAGACTCATACTTAAGTGTTACGTTTAAACTCGTTAAAGGAATTCGCGTTTGCAATTATGAAAAGTTTTTAATCATACCATCTCAGGACGTTTGGGGCATGAATTGCATGCCAAACGACTGGGCTCGTGCTTTGGCTCCTACAGCCAAGTCACACCAAGGGAATGCTCACCCCCATATTTAGCTGTCTTATGGTCCCCACGTCTCCTGCAGCGTGTCCCGCTAGTAGTTCTGATTGCCCACACTGAGTGTGCTCAATTGGGGCTAGCTGTATTTATAACGCGTGCCTCTCTGTTGAGGACACTGCTCATGCAGCGGATGTGTGCTCCACGGCAAGAACTGCATGAGCAGTGCATGAACCTCTCTGGCTCAGATTACTAAGTGCGTTGCTATCTGTACTGTACCCGACACTACTCCTATAATATATGTTCCTCTATCAGTGGCTGTCCGAGAAGGAACTGCGTGTGAGTTGAGAACTTTGCTCTAAAGTTGCCATGCAGGCGACGGGGATTGTATCACGTTATCTAACGCTGCTCCTGCAGTTGAATCTCTCTATCGCTGGTGCCCGGTCCTTCTTAATGGGATTGCTCTTGCACTGAGACCCCCCCAAGCACCTATGGCTGGCATGCAACGTGGGTTCGCATGGAGGCCACCGCTAAGGTAACGGTGCTCCTCAAGCTAACAGTGTCTATGCATTGTGCGCACACCTATGTCTACCATACATGCAGCATATGCCCCTTAACGGTTGGCAGAGCTTTCTATTTCTCACCCACGGGGAAGACGTGCGCGAAGAACGTCAGAAATAAGCAGATCATGGCGGTATCTTGAACAAAAGGGAAAGCATAAAACCTGCGCGCGCACGTTGCACTCAAATGCACTACAGCCGTGAACGGAGCACGTATACCTATAAGGCGGAGCGCAAAGTGAAAACACAAAAATAGGACTGCAGCAAAAGTATCCTGTGTGAGGAGGGCGCGGCCATGTTTGAATAATGCTGCATCTTGTCTGCACAATAAAGTTGTGCGTTAGAAATCCATGAACATTTACCTCTGACACGTTTCCATATTTTTTATCATTTATATTGCCCTAATGGAATATTTCTGGTTCCTCAAAATCCCACTCACTTCATATTAGAACGGCCAATTTATTATACAGCTATAATTCCTATTTTTTCACATCTTTTATTTCCTTTCTGTTTTTGGATCCATTGAATAGCTTATTTTCATGACTTCAATACGCTTTTAAAGTGTTCCGACCTCCTCGGTCAACATGCCTCCTGCAGCCTCTTTCCCAGCCCCGAAGCATGTAAATGAATACGCCACAAACGGTCTGGAGCTCTAGATTGTACGTCTTTGTTTCTCAGCATACAATCAATCACACATTGCTCTCTGATTAAGTCATAACCTTAACAACCACACCTTAACACCTTACAGCAAGTTACTGCAATTCCTCCTCTATCTAGTCGCCCAGAACCGCAAGGGTCCTAGGCAGTGCTTTAAATGGGAAAAAATAAGTGCAGGTACTCATTAAAATGCGCTAGAGGTGTAGTGAGGGGGCAGGGCTAGGGGCAGGGCTAAGGGCAAGACATGATAATACTTAACAACTTCTATATTAGTTGCAGCACATACAAAAAACACATGAGAAATGTGTTTATATAAACAATGCAGGTTAACTCATTACACAAAATGAAAGAGAAATGGAATAATATGTTAACATTTCCTTTTTTGCAATAGTTGCAACTTCTTAATGTCATACTGTTAATTGCTGTTAAGCACAATACTATATATTTTTGGGCACGCGAGTAGGAAGAAACTGCAAATACCCCCACGTCGAACCGAAGCTCTTATGGCACCAAGCAAATGAAGCAACTCATCATGACCCTCCCCAGAAGATATCTCTTGTCTCTTCCATCGATCTATCCATTCATCCTTTCATCCTACCATTTACCTGCTGATGTCCACCATTTAACATTTACATTCTATTGTCTATTCAGTCTTTCATCAATCATTCAGTTTTTCACCATTCCGTCTATCCACCCTTCATATCCAAACCTATCCATCCATCCATCTCCAAACCTATCCATTCATCCTTTCACTCATCCATCTCGTTATCCACCCTTTCCCTCATCCATCAATCCTTTCGCTCATCCATCCATCAACCCTTTCACTCCTTTATTCCATCCACCCTTTCACTCAATCCCTCCTTTCACTCATCCATCATCCACCCTCCCTACCTTTCATTCATCCAATCTTTCACTTATCCAACCATCATCCGCCCTTTTATCCAATCATCCACCCTCTTTCACCCATGCATGCTTTTACTCATTCATCCATCCATCTATTCATCCATCCATCCATCTATACATCCACCCTTGCTCACTCATCTATCCACTCACTCACCCACCCTCCCTTTTACGTTATTTATGAATCTTTGTCGCTGAGCAGACATGTACAAACAAAGTGCCACCCATTTTCTTTAAAATACCTACAGAGTGTCTGGATTCTCTCTCTCTTTCTCTCACTTTTTTTCTTACAAAAACAGGCATACACACAAACATAGCAGACACTCAAAAGACTAAGGTAGATGAAAGCCATCTTTTCTCTTCACCTACCATAGCTTTTTTAATTGCCACCAGGGCCGGACTGGCCCTGGCCTGATTGCCACTGCCAGGGAACTGACATGATTCCTGTGCTTGCAGGAATGCACAGGATAGTGTGAATGTGATTGACAGCACAGGGCCTGAACGGACCCTGCTCTGTCAAGCACAGCGTGATTGTGAGCACCCGACATTATTCAAATGAGCCCTGCTGAATAGCTCAGCTGGAGCTCAGATCAGGGGCTGCAGAAGCAGCACCTTGGCTGCCAGAGACACGTCCCACTCCTGCTCACCAGCACAGGCAATGAGCCTACCTCTCATGAGTACCGGTACTCTCCACGGCAGTAGAGAAGTGCCGGTACTCAGAGTTATAAATCTAAGAAGTGCCGGTACTCAGTACCGGTGAGTACCGGCCCATTTAAAGCACTGGTCCTAGGGCATATAGTCTCACAACACTATACATCTACCCTCTTATTACATAAAAAGTACATTCTCTTTCAGGTAGAGAGAGAAGGAGTCCTAGTTACGTTCTCCCTCACATACACATATGAGCAACTAGAAAGAATTTACCAAACAAGGTCATAGTGGGAATCCAAAGATTTTGGAAGCCTTATCCACTAAATAGTGGCATGCTTCATCATCGGCGACTATCTACATCCTGGTAGGATGGTACTTCCAGGGCGGACTCAACCAAAATTAAGAGTTCTTATATAAATCGTGACTGAATTTAAAGCAGGGATTCGAAAAAAGGTGATAAAAACTTCTTAAGGTATACCCGAGGCAGTCCTCCCAAGTACCACGCATCAGGGGTTAGACTAATGCATTTTAGTGCTGGTGTCTGCATCACCAAAAGAAAATGCATTAGTCACGCATTATAGTGCCCCAAGTACTACCTCGAGGCTTGCTTTACAATTTAACTAGTGAACTCACAGTTCTTCCCAAAGGAGAGCTGTGTGCTCTGTTCACCCAACACTAGATGCCTTTCTCTTGCTTAAATATTCACTATATTGTCATCAACAATGTTAGGTGAAGCGCTGCACCGCAGCCGGCGATTTAATTATCACTGGCAGTTTAATGAAGCCGAGCTGCCCTGCTCAAAGTCAGTAGACTACGTGGTGTTGTTCTATCAGTGCAGTCATTGACACAATCCGGGGGAGACACCTTACCTGTTATTGTAAGGGACAAGGCCTGCTCCATTGTGACTACACAGTGTATGGCCACAGCGCCCCCCAGATCAGACACAGAGGCAGAGGGCAGCAGTTCTGTTTCTTCTTGCAGCCGCCGCCCCATCATTGGAGGGGGTCGCGCCTCGCTTGCAACTTTAAATATCAATTTTATATTTCACATTGAGTAAGTTAAAACAATACCCTTATTTGTTTAAGCTTGTTTTTTAAGCTCCGGCTTTGTAACTTGGGAATGCCCGTTTTGCCTTATTTTTAACGTAGTTTAGGGAGGTTGGAAAAAAAATCAAAGCTTTGTCACATTGCTCAATTTCCTAGCACAGGCTTGAGGCGTGCTCAGCCGCAAACCGAATACACGACTGAAAGATTTACAACCTAAGTATTCAGCATGTGGTCAAGAATTATTTGGACATTGACTAGCTGCTGCAGAACCTTCTCTCGCCCAGCTAAAATATTTACTCTTAAAAGGCAAAGCAGTGTGTCCTTCAGCTTGAAATTGTTACAGTAGTATGAGATCTTATGCTCATGACCGTCACTTATCTTGGCTCTCTTCACAGTGGTCATCGTTACTGCACGAGATATAAACGTTCACAAAGCAAAAACGTCTGGGTTTTTATTTCAAATAAAAAAGACGGTGCCTACTGGAACACAATGTCCATTTTGAATTTACCTGAAGAATTGCTCAGCTTAGCCTACACCACTGGAAAACTGATTGGCGCAGTGGGGAATTGTAACTAACGTATTACAGTCAGTGCTTTAAATGGAAATATAAAAGTGCAGGTACTCACTCTTTAGCGTACCTGTTTGGTCCTGAGAAGTACCGGTGCTTTCCAATTAAATGTATTGCAGGAGTGGTGAGAAGTGCAGGTACTCTTCCTCTCAAAATAAAGAAGTGCAGTTACTCAGTACCAAACAGTACCTGCCCATTTAAAGCACTGATTATAGTGCTACGAGGTTGCAGCCTGCGACCGGAAGCACTATGAATATGACATTGTTTTAAAATTGTATTACACACAGTATAAGATAGGGTGGCGCAAAACATGCAGAAATGCATTCTTCATTATTAAGCAGGTGTTAAGCTTCTATTTCAGGGGTCTTGGAGCTGTTCCAAGTTACTTTTAAGGCAGGTTTTACTCATGGGAAAGTATCACTCTAAGTGCACTAAAACCATGGAAATGTCACACATAAGCAATCTGAAAACTTGGCAGCTATGGAGAAACCATGTCATGGACAAGCTCACTCACTGCTGAGAACATTTGCCCTTTCTGCCCCAGAGTGCTGAGGTCTACAGACTGCCCCATTGACTCGAGCTCCAGCCCCCCCACGCAGCTCCAGGGATCGCCACCTTCTGGCCATGCGGCCCCCTGCAGCCCCGGGGACCGACACTCCCCCCGGGCCTATATTTTAAAATAATGCATGGGGGGGCTACAGCCCCCCCCCCCACGCAGCCCCGGGGACCACAACCTCCTCAGGACTAGTATACTGAAATGCGGGGGGCATGCAGCCCACAGCAGTCCCGGGAACCGCCACCTCCCTGGGGCTATATTTAAAATAATGCATAGGAGGGCCATGAGGCCCCCGCAGCCCCAGGGACCGACATCCCCCTGGGGCTATATTTAAAATAATGCATGGGGGGCTACAGCCCCCCCCTCGCAGCCCAGAGGACCGCAACTTCCCCGGGGCTCGTATACTGAAATGCAGGGGGGCGGGGGGGCATGCAGCCCCACGTAGCCCCAGGGACCGCCACCTCCCTGGGGTTCGTATAATGGAATGAGGTGGCGGGCATGCGGCCCCCCGCAGCTCCGGCGACCACCACCTCCCGGGGGCTGGGGACCGCCACCCGTCAGGGCCGGCTCCAGCAATATCCGGGGGGGGGGCCCACCCCCGGGACATTGCAGTTTGCTCAGCTTCATGGAAGCAAGAGCATGTAAAATGATCTCGATTCCATGAAGCGGAGCAGAATTGCTTTTGGACAGAGGGAGCTGCATGTTTGCAGCTCCCTCTGTCCAAAAGCAATGCCGGCTCACGCAGGAGGCGGAGAGCTGGCAGGGTCCGCAGGGGCCTTGAGGCTTCCCCCGCGATCCCCAACAAGAGGCCATGCCCCGGGGGATGGGGTCCCCAGGGCAATATCGGCCCAGGGAGGGGGGCTGCGCTGGCCCCAATCCCCATTCAAAAAAAGGTGAAGGCCTGGCCCTGGGGGATGGGGTCCCCGGGGCTAAAATAGGCCTGGGGCAGGGGGCCACGTGGCCCCCCTCCCAATTATTTTTTTTAAAATGGGCCTGCCCCGGGGCAATATTGGTATGGGGAAGGGGGCCGCGCTGGCCCCTCTCTCCATTTAAAACGAAATAATGATGGCCTGGCCCCGGGGGATGGGGGCCCAAAATGGTCCAGGAAAGAGGGGCCACGCGGCCCCCCTTCCTAAAAACAAAAAAAAAAGCCACAACTCACGGGAGGCCCCGTCCCCTTTTCTCCACTACTCTGCAAATGCGCCTCCTGGCGCGCTCCTGGTTTTTTAATTCTATTTGCTAACTATAACGTCCTTGTAACCTTTGGTTTTTCCAGTGAATATATATATACAAGGGAACTTCAATACCATCAATTAATGACGAAACTTAAAAACAATTGTGAAATAGTCGTAAGGAGCGCTGACAAGGGTGGAAATGTGGTTCTATGGAAACGGGAGGATTACATCAGTGAAGCCATGAACCAATTGAATGACACTTCCTGTTACTGCCGCAGTAGCAAACAAGCTTTGAACACAGTACATGGATCATATAATTTTAAATTGGCAGCCTGGAAAAATACAGGACTCATTTCTATGGATGAATACAAATACCTGAGAAACAACAATCCTGTAACACCGATATTGTACTTCATCCCTAAGATCCATAAGGATGCTTGTAAACCACCAGGTAGACCGATTATTTCGGCCAGGAACAGTACTTTTGAAAAGACATCAATATATATTGACTTTTTTCTCCAAGAATACGTCCGGTCATTGGCTTCCTATATCAGGGACAGTGGGGATTTCTTGGAAAAAATGCTTGATTTCCAATGGGAAGATGAATATTTACTCATTACTCTGGATGTGACCTCCTATATACGTCGATCAAACATAAAGACGGTCTTAGAGCCGTGCAATATTATCTTGCACGTAGGGGTCCGGAATACATTGAACACACTAACATGTTAATCAATATGATAGAAAGCTGCCTAACTAGTAACATTTTTATGTTTCAAAATGCTTATTTTCAACAGGCAAGAGGGGTCGCCATGGGAGCCAGCTTCTCCCCCAGCTATGCATGTTTGCATATGGGCTGGTGGGAGGAGCTGGTCCTCATGGACGAGTACACAGAGACCATGACTAAAAATGTTAAAGCATGGTGGAGGTTCATTGATGACCTCTTCCTAATTTGGCATGGCACACGAACTGAAGCAGAAAGTTTTATTGCACAAATCAATAAAAACCAACTCAATCTAAACTTCAGTGCCTGTATAAGTGACAAATCTGTCAACTTTTTGGACATAGAAGTTTACATTGATGACAATAAGATTGAAACACGATTACACAGAAAACCAACAGCGGGTAATGCCATCTTACATGCCAGTAGTGCCCATCCTGGGCATCTTGTACAAAGTATACCATATGGTGAGCTATTGCGGCTGAAGCGAATTTGCAGCAATGACCAGGACCTACTTATGGCTCAGGGTGAGTGCATAAGGAGATTCCAGGAGAGGGTACAGCAAGAAATGTTTGGAAACTGCACTCACTAAAAGCAATCAGGAATCAAGAGTAGCCCTCTTAAAAACCAAACATAAGGGTAGGGAGAAAACTGACATATCAGACAAATTTAGATTTATCCTGAAATATAACCAACAGGAGGGTGCTGTACGAAAAATAATTAAGAAAAATTGGCATCTGATTAGACAAGACCCTGTTATTGGCCCCACAGTTCCTAAGCAACCAGCAATAACATACAGCAGGGGTAAATCTATGAAAGATGCTCTGGTCAAAAATGATCCATGTGGTGCTCCGACTAAAAGTACTTGGTTATCCCAACGGTTGGGCTTCCATAGATGCAAAACTTGTAAAGCCTGCCAACATGGTATATCTATGACCAAATACAAGACCCCCTTCGGTGATAAAGAAATACTTATAGACAAGGTGTTAAATTGCAAAACTGACTTTGTAGTCTATGTGCTGGAGTGCCCTTGCAAATTGAAATATATAGGCAGTACCATCCTGCAAGGCCACAAAAGGGTGCTCCAGCACATACGAGCAATCAGGAATAACGATCCGGCATATCCAGTGGCTCACCACTTTAATGAAAAACATGATGGCAACCCCAAGGAACTACAATACTATCTTATAGATTCCATTCCAATGAACAAGAGGGGTGGTGATCGGGAGAAGGCACTCCGCAAGTTGGAGATGTACTATATTCTAAACCTCGACACTAAACACCCCAAAGGGCTGAATGCCACTGAAGAATTGCATGCCTCTCTGCACATTTAAAATACTTGGGATCCTGTTTTAATATATGAATGTACTTCAATTCTGCACCTTGAAAGACATCATGGAATTACAAATTTACTTTATGCCCTTATGGATGATCCAACCGGACTTGTATTTATGTATTTATATATTTATATATTTATAAAGAAATTCTTTTATATAAAGGAGTTTTTTTTATATATTTATATATATTTATAGACTTACCTGGTTTTATCCTCCATATTCAACTAGCTCCTTTTCTTCCATTTCAAAAAATAGTTCTAATTAATAGTTCTAAAAAACAGATCTCTTATAATCACACTAACATATAGCCAAGCTGCTCAAACAGACATCGTATATAGATGCTTTTTTATTTTTTATTCGTTTTTTTATGCACAGTTAGTACTAATCACTTTTAACATAATTTTATTATAGGAATAATGGGGAACAGATAACAGTAAATATAGGAAAAATATTGCTGCCAGATGAAATTAATCGGGTGCATACACAACTACTTTCTGATTTAGCATACAGACAGGGATTTTAGGAAGTTGTCAGGTATTAAAACCAAGATCCTAAATCAACATTATAAAGACCAATCTGTTTAGGTTTTACAGGGCAGCAGATATGTATGTGTATATTATTTTATTTATATCTTTTAGGTATTTATATATTTATATATTAAATTGTTTATATATTCATATATGTATTTGCATGACCAACGGCCGCTGCAAAACTTGCATTTATGCAGAAATTTATGTAGATAATGCTTTACATTACGTTTACATTACGTCTACCTTTATAAGAGACAGTAATCAAATGTTGACAACTATGGTCCTTGTAAATCTTTAGAAAGTTAAGCAATAATGTATTTTATCTGCTATCTGTTTAAACTGCACTATCACTTTAAGGTGTTAATCACATGGTTGAGAAAAAAGAAAAAAAGAAAAAAAAGTGAGTGATTGACATGTATTTAAATAGACTGTCATGGCCGATAGCGCGTCATGTGATCAAGTCCCCTGTGAGGGACGAAACGCGTCATGGCTGCTGCACTTCTTTGGGAGTTTGAATAAACTGCAGTTGACGAACCACGGTGGTCCGCGCCCTTTCTTGTTGCCCTAGGAGACTGGCAAAGTAAGAAGGATTCTACTTGGGGATATATATATATATATATATATAGACACAAAAAAGTGTTTGTACCCACCATGCATATGCCTTTACTTTAATCATAATCATTGCATTTTGGGCCTCCTTTCTAATAAACCCCAAAAATAACTGAGCAGACGCTTCGCAATGCTGGGTCTTGTGCTAGCCAAACCCGACTTGCTATTGGGGAGCTGAGCACCAGAGCTCTCACACTGGCAGATTTGAAGAGGGACATGCTAGAATGGGCTGGAGCAGAGGAGGCACATATGCGGAGGTCCCGAAGGGATGTAAGGGTCAGGGACGATTTGTTGGTCTGGAGTGTTATGACTCAAACCCTAATAGACTCCAAAGATGGAGGCCATTCTGACTTAGAGACACAAGTCTCACGCGCACTGGGTGATCAGGGGGAGGGCCTGGGGTGATGAAACTCCTACCTGTAGACAAAGGGACTGTATATAAAAGAACTAATCATAATATTTGGGGCTCCACAAGATATAGATCTCAGAGTGTCAACTGACTGCACTGTTCTGCTGGCCCATGAATGATTCCTACTTATGATTTGGAAGCTTGGAGGGGAAGGAGTGGGTGGGGTGTTTGAATATGGGCAAGACTACTACTGTATCCTCTGCAACTCTGTGATCCTACCGTACTGACTGTCTACTGTCCATGATTATGCTTATGCTGAAATGCCAATAAGAATATTTGAAAAAAGCATGTGCCTTTATCATGCATGTCTTTACCACGAACATGTAAGTATTTCATGGGAAAATATAAACCCTTTGGACATATATATAGAATGGGTTTATACTTACCTGTAAAATACTTATATTTACTGGTGAAACCTTTACCACGCATATGCCTTTACCATACATGCTTTTACAATGAAATTCGTTGTAAAGGCATGTGTGGTAAATGCATATGCATTGTAAACAAAAAACGTGTGGTGAAGGTTATGCATGGTAATGGCAACGGAATGCGTTGTTCCATCATACATCCCTTTAAACACAGTCTGGAGTACTCCATGCTTGGTACAAGGTCTGTATATTGTACAAAGGAAGGTGACGCAGACGCCTTCATTAGGAAAAGTTTCATTTCATAATCTTCCCTCGCTATTCTAACATCACTGCACTAAAAAGTACTTTCACTCACTAAAAATGAGTTATTTGGTACTGGCTGAGAGCAGCTTGCTAACACAAAGTCAGATTTGTACTCCATGTTACCTATTCCTAGGTTGTTTCTACAGAACAGCAGAGTAACGGCAGATTCAAAAGAAACCTAGTCCTAACATTAAAAATGTATGTTGTTTGTTTCTGCATTGTACATGCATTGTGTATATGAGTGAACCAAAGTAAAGGAGGCCTGTGGGATCCATATGCCCTGTTCTGGCCGTGTGCACCAGTGGGAGTGTATAGCTGACACTCCTTAAGCAGGAGGAAGGAAACCATGGCCCTAAAGTGGGGACAAGGTTTCTTTAGAAATTCAAATTGACCTTTTGCTGAGTAGTCTGCCTGTAGCACTGTCATTTGATAGACGGTTGGAGTGAAGAGTGGGACTGTAGTCTCTACTATTTAATGTGAAATGGATACCTGAGGTGAGGCCTTCACTTTGTCTTTCCCCTGATCACTCTTCAGTGGCTGATGACAGCAAGGTGCTGAAAGATCACATCTTAGTGCTTCTGTTGTGGGTAATTCAGGCTGGTGACTACCCTTCTGTTATAGTATGCGCACATGTGCAACTCACCCCTCTCATCCCACATTCTCTCACTGCAATGCTTAAGAAAAGAGAGATTAGAACCAATTTGGTGGTTTCCATCAACGTTAAAGATTGCTCATAACGAAAGCCCGTCACGGGACACATCTTCTTCCATAAACATTAATTTCTTAAATATCAAAAGCAAGGAGGAGGATAAACACAGAAAGTCAGATATCATATTTCACATTCCAAGAACATCAGCACACATTGTCATGAGATCCACAGTGCGCAGTGTGCTAGCAGGCCACACCTTGCAACAGCCCCCAGGTTCCATCCAGGACATCCATCCAGGCACCTTTCCTGAATGAATTGACAGGAAAATCATTGGGAAAACTTCACCACATCTCCATCTTCTCCAACCCCAGAGGAGAACCACAAACTTAAATCCAGGGCCCCGCATAGCGCACTGGCCCACCGGGGTACCTGAGCACAGGCTTCATCCCCAAAGTTCCAATCCAAGCATCACGGGGTAGAGCAGAAGAGTTCCAGGACCACCAGCTGGCCAGCCCACCTTCCGCCTGCCCAGTGCCCATACAAATCATAACCCGCCAAGGAGTCAGTCCAGTCCTGTTGTATTCCTCTTAGGGTGTCCATAAACGGGCTTTCCAGTATCATGTCCTTATATAGGCACAATTCGCCCTGCCCTTATATAGGCATAAAATCCCAGCCCTTATTTAGGCATTAAACCGTGCACTCCAAATACAGGCATGGTCTTTGAAATCCGTCCACCCTAACGTCACAACGAGTTCATGAAGAACAGACCCTTAGGCTGCGGGAGTTTCCCTAGCCCAGGACTATTGATTTCTTCAAGGACTCATATATTATGCATGAACCATTATTCCTTAGGGGTTCATTCATGACGTCTTTCGCTGTCCGACTCACGTCAATACTAACATTCTTAGGTACTCTCAGGTATAAATATACCTTCCCTAGCCCTTGTAAACTAGAAGAGACCTCGACTTCAGAGGAGCCCGTTTCCCGGCCTGACGCACTGAGAAGACGCTGTCATCCCTGCACGCAGAGAGTCCAGCTTCCAGTGATCTGACTTCCCTTGCGGGGTGTTGGAGTTCGAGTCTGGCAAAGAGATTCCTACCTCTCTCATTCTTCAGGTATGGAGCTGACAAGAACCTAGAGGGACTCTTGGCATACTAGGCATACTGGGTTTAACATACTCTTAGTATACCATAGTAAGGAATACTTCACCTACTTCATACCTCTCCCTACACCTAGGTTAGGTTAGGTACATTGGGGTAGAACTAGATTAGAAACGCATCGTATGAGTACTCGCATTTTTAGTCTGTGTTATTTATGTAAAGGCATATGTACTAAAAGATAATGCTATCGCAGTATTATTTATTTCTACTGCTCACACTGTACATTATTTATCTCGCATACTGTCTTGTGATCGTAACAGCACATTTTACTTACACCAGAAACAAGACTGTTCAATAAATCTTTTATTGAAACGCCCGTCTGTTCTTTCTGTGTAACTTGGAGAAAACTAAGCATGCACGATTGAGCTGAGTGAAATAGTTATCTATTGTTTCCACGACTCTGGGACACGTTCTGATTCTAAAGGGAAACAAAGTGGTCATGTATTGCGGCTGCCAGAAACTACTCCCTTCTTGTTTGTCAAGGAGTTTCTAGTGGCCTCTGAGCTAGCTGGCACAAGTAATTAAGTTTAATATACTCGATAGGGACATACTGACCTTAGTCCTATGTCAAACCGATAGGATATATTATTCCAATGCGCAGAGCCTATTAGGGAAATAGGAGCTACACTACATGGCGCCCAACGGTTTGGTAAGGCGGTAATTCAACGTTAGATACTGAGTAACTCAGCCGTGCTTTTTTCTCTCAGAGACCCCTACCCATATACTCCAAAAGACGTCTGGAGTGGGCAGGGTTAAGTATCCACCACGGCTACATAGGGAAACACCCTATATATTAGCTGTTTGGTTTGCTCAACGTTGAAGGATACAGTGTTCCAAAATATTGTGCACCTAATCTTTGTTTCCTTGAAACTTGTTCTACATTTTTCAAAAAACAAAAATGCCTGGCTCCGACAATGAAGCCGGAAACGGTGGAGCTGCGGCTGATCCAGCCCAAGCAGCAGTTTTTAACATTACAGGTTTAAATGAAACCGAGGAGGGTGTCATAAACATCGCTCCAAACTTAAGAAGAGCCATCACTCTAAAACTTATAAAACATGGCCTACCACCAAGAGGCGGTAGAGCAGTTTTCGTGATAGAGGCACATGAATCCTTTCAGACAGAGGTATTCTATTCATGGGTAATATTTCCTGAATCCAATTCAGTAACACACATGTTTCACTTCTACAAAGAAGATGATCCACCAGAGGAATACATTCCTTTCGAGGATATTGAAATTCCATTAACATACCAGGAGCATCAGCTCTGGTTTAAAGGTGCCCTAAAACATCACAAAAACATTACTAGGCTCGGTCCACTAGGTAGACCAGGAGCAACATGGCCGATTCTAGCCGGCTACACACCTCATCCTGACATTGAAGAGATGTCAGACGAGGATTTACTTACTCAACTCACAGAGTTAATAAAAATCTACAGACAATTGGTCCAATATGTCATGCGGACTTTCACAGTCCAGCAACCATTAACAATTCCAAATCAAACTCCTCAACAGGGGAATACACTAAAAATTACACCACAGACTCTAAACGCAGTCATGGGTAAAATGCCCACAAAACGTGAGCAAATTCCAT
Organism: Calotriton arnoldi; assembly: GCA_963921515.1. Lineage (NCBI taxonomy): Eukaryota > Metazoa > Chordata > Amphibia > Caudata > Salamandridae > Calotriton > Calotriton arnoldi. Next base: position 974,404 of record CAWUFW010003586.1, read on the forward strand.
TCTGGATAGCTCAAAAAATTACTCAAATCGAAGCAGTATTTCCAAATACTAGCCCGTATGAGAAACACAGAATACTAACAATCAGTTTACCAATGGGGATCACACCACAACTGGAAGACTGCACCACATGGGGCTCAGTCTTTGCTGCCATCTATACTAAAACACATGGCATTCCATCAATTGCGGTAATACCTGATGTCCTGAAACAAATTCAAAACGAATACGGGGCAGAGCCTGCTCTAAATTTAGGTATGAAGTTACTGAAAAATTTCGACCAGGTCTCAACAATAATATTATCTAATATTAAAGTGGAGGCAGCAGCAGTGGCGATCCGCCAAAAATTAAGGAAATTTGATGTTACAGAACATCAAACTGAGCTACCCAGAATAATTGAACAATCTTATGCAGAATTAGGCAGAGATAGTTTGGGTGGAAGACCAGTGAAGCCGAAGCTATCTGAAAGTCCTGAGAAGGACTCAATTAAACAAACTCCTACATCTTCTAAAAAGAAGTGGGAGTCGACTAAACAAAAATCAAACGAGAAACGTTCTCAATCCCGAGGTAGGTCTCCTCAAAAGGAGCCCTCTGAAAGGAGGTTTAACCTCAGGAATAGGGATAATTTGAGAAAGCCTGACAGGTATCAAGATACTGATACACGTTCCTCTCGTCCTTTTCAGATCTCATCACAGACTTCGGAAAGAAGAGGACGATCGGAACATAGAGAAGAACGCGTGAAATCGAAAGACGAAAAACACGCTCCAAAAACTAAAGCAAAACCTCAATTCTCCAAAAAGAAAGTAGCAGGTCTAAAGATCAGACATGCCGAGAATACTGAGAACACAACTCAAGAACGGAGAATGGGCTCAGACAATGCTGGACAGTGCAGCAGAAGTCACAATAGTTCGCCAGAACCTGAAGGAACTTCTGGAGATAGTGGACTTGAATGAGTACATTACAGTTGAGACTGTAGACACCAGGGTTAGTACTCCACAAAAGTTATATGAAATAACACTCCGGATGGAGGGAGACAAACCTAGACAGGTGAAAGCACTTTTTTGGGAAAGACTATCAAAGGGCTATGACATACTTCTAGCAGAAAAGGACTGGCCACCACAATTTGTCAGGGAGTGCCCACATGGCGAGGACATTATTATGCCTGCCTTCTCCAACCATATTCCAATTCACCTAAGATATACATATGCCAGGAAATGGGCAGTAGCCCAGGCCCCAGCATTATATAAAAATCATGTAGGATGGGATGAGGACTCACCTCACCATAAAATACATCTGAAACATGAACCAACTGCACAACGGCAGTACCCAATAAAGCAAGAAGCTAAAAAACAGGTCAGGGAGATCTTAGATCAACTTGAATACCAAGGGGTGATTGAAACATGCACCTCCTCAATGAACAATCCTTTGTTTCCTGTCTCCAAACCAGACAATACATATCGTCTAGTTTTGGACTACAGACACCTAAACACTTGTTCTAAAACTTTTGCAGTGCAAAATGCACATAGCACAGCATTAATGAATAACATTGTGCGTAAAAAATATAAAACAACATTAGACATCTCAAATGGTTTCTTTTGTCAAAACATAGCACCTGAAAGCAGGTACTTAACAGCATTCTCCATAATGGGGACCCAGCGTCACTTTTGTCGACTCCCACAAGGGTTCAAGAACAGCCCAGGTTTATTCTCAGCGAGGGTAACGGAGTTACTACAAATTTATGACAATGAGGCATTGTCCTATGTCGATGACATTTATCTGACAGACGATGACCTGGACAAACACTTGAACAGGGTGAGCACCATTATACTGGGTTTCGCCTCTGAGGGCTACAAGTTCAACTTTAAAAAGTCCAGAATTGTCCATCTCAATGTCCTATTTCTAGGATATGAGCTTTCAAGTGAAAGCAAGAGCTTGGCAGCTAACTTTTTAGAAAAGTGTGCGCTGCTCCAACCTCCAAAAACGCTAAAAAACTTACAATCCATCCTGGGTTTCCTAAACTTTGGAAGAACATACATTCTAAATTACGCAGAAAGGGTTAAACCTCTCTACGCATTAATCAAACCTGATTTTTCGATCAGAAACTGGACACAGGAACACACAGAAATCTTGCGTTCACTCCAGGCTAACATGTTAACAACAAATCACTTACAAACACGCGTAAGTCAACGCAATTTGGTGATCCGAATAATTTCGGGTCAATGCGGATTCACCTACTTAACCTTCAATGAGGGTGAGAAAATACCAATAGCATACAAATCTCATTTGTACACACAAGCGGAAATGCGCTTCAGTTCAACTGAAAAATTCTGACAGCAGTTCAAACCTCTGTAGCAAAAGAAAGAGCCTTAGCCCAAGGGAAACGCATTATTGTCGTAACCCCAGTACCAGCTTTAGAAGCGGTCACAAAAGCAAGCATTCCAAATGCTAAAGCATTACATCCAAGATGGATACAATGGGTTAATTCTCTTGCTGCAACAGATGTTGAATATGTTTTTGATCCAGGTTTAAAAACACAAGCATTCCTGCAATATGAACATGAATGTCCTCTGCCTACTGAAATTCTGCCTCTCGATCAGTACGAATTCATAATTTACACTGACGGATCCGCACAGCCCGCAACAGGGAGTAAGCAAGCTTACAGTGCAGCGTGTGCAATCGTTAAAGGTCGCATGCGAAATGGCATCTTCAGACCTATGGTCACAAAAACTCAGTCTCTAGGAGATTGTACAGCTCAGCGAGCTGAACTACAAGCATTCAAACTGGCACTTGAAAGTACAGATCGAGAATTCCCCACACTGATAGTGTGCGATTCCTTTTACTGTGTTCAGTCGTATAATGAATATATACAAAACTAGCTTGAAAATAATTTCAAAGATGCGAAGGTGGCACAATAAAGCATAAAACGCTTTGGGAACAAGTAGTTCAGTTGAAAAACGAACTACCAAAGGCTCACGTGATCCACACACTGAGTCATCAACGTGATGGCGTTCACGTTGCAGGGAATTCATTGGCTGATGAAGCCGCAAAGGGGGCTGTGCAGACGGCTTCCGTAGCTGCGATCACTCGTTCAAAAACAAAAATAGACGGTGAGATAATGTTGGCTGTCAATGCTTCAAGCAAAGGCAGCAGTGCAGCGTTACCAAAAAAGTTTCCACTCAAGTACTCTTATGTAATTGATGCGAACAACGTTCCCTGTGCTCGAATCCCTGGAGTGGGGGATAGGGTAATTCCAAACATGGAACGTAGAGCAGCCTTGATTTATGAAACACATTTGGGGGAGGGTCTGTCACATCAAGGGATCTCTAAAACAATTTTGGCGTTAAAAGAGATGTACTGGTGGCCTGGAATGAATACAGAAATTCACATATTCATCAACAACTGCTTAGACTGTAAATTACAGCGAGAGAGCCACCAGACACCATGCTGCGAATGCGGCAACCCAGTACAGACACCATTGTTAGACAGCAATAGACTATCTACGCGCCTGCGTCCTACTGGACAAAGGCATTCCCACAAATACTGAATTTAGGTTCCTATGGTTATGGCCTCAGCGCTCGGCTGACGCTCGAACTGTTATAAAAGATTTGCGAGTCTTTATCGGCACATACGCAATATGCACGCTACATTCTGACCAGGGTCCTGCGTTTAGCTCTCGGGCTTACAAAGAAGCCATGGCCAGTCTGGGCGTTGCATTGCGGTACTCCTCTCCATTCCATCCTGAGGGAAATTCGGTTGTGGAAAGGAAAAACCGGGACATAAAGCAGTCTATAACAGCTAGGGTATTAGGTTCGGGTGATGGGTGGGTCAAACACCTTAATGGGGTCCAACGCTCATTGAATAATCTGCCAAGAAGTTCTCTAGGGGGCTGTCACTCCATATGAGGTCCTATTTGGGACAAGAATGTGGGTACCAGACCTTGAACACGTAGGCACAGTGGTGGAAAATAAACCGTTTGATATCAAAGATCGTTTGGCTGTTTTACAGGAACTCAATGAGTTAAGAACGAAACAAAGCAACGTATTCCTACAGCCAACCACCACTGGGGAAAAATCGGCGGTCCCAGCAAGGCCTGTCTGGATTCCAAAAGTTGGGGATCTAGTCAGAGAAAAGATTGCGGACAAGAAAGAATTTGGACCTTCTTACAGACAACCAGTACCTGTCCTAGCAGTTCGAGGAACAAGAACAGTACTTCTGCCGCCCCTTGCTGGAAGAAAGGAGAAAAGATTTGTGTCCATCGACCTGATCAAACCACAGTATGTGGCCAATACTAAATAGTAGGCCTCGTGGACTCCGACCTAGTAGCAGACGCACTCCTCTCGCTACTATCCAAGAGGTTCAGACTGAAAGACTGATAACAATCGAGAATTCAGCTGTAACAGATGGAGGACTAAGCAACAACGCTATGGAACTCATCCCTCTTGAACACCAAGTAACAGTTCATCCAAATACACCTATCTACACCAATGTGGCAAGTGATGAACTGGTTCCAGTGATTTCTACAAATCCTGATGCAATTCCAACAATTGATAGAACTGCTTCTGGCTATTTCATTAACTTTGATACGTTCTCAGAAGATCCGAGTGAACCTGAAACGACGCCAGCATCATTCAAATTCAAGCAGCAAGTACAAGACTTTCTTCACTTTCTGAAAAAGACTTATTTGGTTTCTCCATGGATTGAACTCTGGATTATATCTGGACTTTTTGTCTTCCTGCTCTGGCTAGCTTTGGTTACAACTGTGAGCGTGCTTATAAGTGGCAGATACATCCATGTGACTACTGAAAGAAAAGGCGTGAACGTACTTTTGAAACCTCATAAATCCTCCCATCGTGAAGCAAGAGACTTGTCATCAGTGAACATCACAGCTGTTCCTATACAGGATGGTATAGTGTGGGACAAAACAGATTTTGACATCTTCGGCCCGTCGGAACAATTGAACATTCCACATTTGTTTAAAATCTCACTAAGTGATCTAATTTCGTCCAGTACCTATTCTGATGATTGGGACTTTGAGACTGTTAACGATATAATGTTTGACCTAGAAAAATCTGCTGCATTTTCTAAAAATGAATATTTAGAGGGTTCATCAGACTATGAACAACTGTATTGTTATAACCACTATGGTCATCATTATTTGCATTAATCTGCATATCCAAGAAATGTGTTTATGTTTAACCAATGGGGACATTGTCCTACACCACCTAAAGGTAGTTCAAAAACATTTGCTAGTAAGTTTCCATATTTTTCAGGATACAATACATCTAATCCAGAAATGTTTTACTATAAAAATGTAAACAAGACAGGACTGAAGATTATGTTAACAAATACAAAATAGATTTATTCTGCATTATTTAATGCCCAACTGTCTAGACAGGGTTTCGACTTTTGGAAAGACACAATAGACACAAAAACTGTCTGGGGTACTAAAGATTGGCAATTGCAGGGGATAGAAGCTTTATTTAGAGCCTGTATCATCCCTGAACAAATAATGTTTTTGAATGAAACCATCCAACAAACATCTTGTCTTGGATTAGCCAAGATCAAGGAGATGAACACACCTTCTGTACCAACACCTGCAAGTGATAACGATACACAGGCAGTGGTGACAGTTGACAATATACTACAACTCAACAGATCTAATCCTGATTGGAAAAAATGGTTGATCTGGCCCACAGACACGAATAACTGTCAGGAAAGATTCCTGAATAAAACTCAGGGCTTTACTATTAATAGGCCAGACCCAAGATACGTCCAAAGACAACATCCGGGGGTAGTAACAACATACAGTGTAGGAAAATTATGCCTCGATTGGCTGCATAAGTCTACACTACAGGATGTGAAACAACACTTAACCTTACTTAAAAAGGACGCAGACCTTAGGGAATTCTTGCTTGGACCAAGAAAACCGCGTCAAAAACGTTTCATATATGCCGGCATTTATGCTGCCTATAATGAAGCATGGAAAGTTTCACAGATGGAGGCCGCAGAACGAATACGTGAACTTGATCGTATTAATTTAGAGAAAACACTCTCTGTGGTCGACAATGGGTTAACAACTTTGTCCTCCAGAATATATTCATTGGATGGCATTGTATCCTCTGCTATCGACATACTAGAACAAGATTTGGCGATGTTACAACAAGGCCAGTCTCAATTACGTTCTGTGTTATTAAGCTGGACGCTGCAATCTTTGCGAGCGGGCTATGTGCCTTGGCGTTTTACCAACACAACGGCTCTGTTTGCAGAATACAATCTCACTGATAAACAGATCGAAATGGCACAAAGAGGAGCAAGGTATACAGTGCTGAGCATTGAAAAACTGGAAAAATTACCATTCACAGTGGCAGAAAAACCAGCTACAGAATGGCTTATTCATGGCAAAATAACATTACCTGTGACTACTTTTCAGTTTCAGTATTGCCTCAGACAAATGCAAGCAGGCAAATATGAAAGGTTGGGTAAGGAATACATTAAGACATCTTGGGATTTACCGTATACATATAGATGTTGGAGTGGGGATCGTGAAGTGTTTTTGAGCGGTACACACTGTAAACGTGCACTGAGCGGTTCGCTTATATGTCAGGACATTTCTTTACACGGGGCTTGTAATGGTTCTGTGGCAAATTTGTCTTGCCATCAGCAGGGTACACCAGCTGCTGTGATTAATCCAACGTTTGGACAACTTTCTAATGGGAGTTACCTCATGTTAAATGATCAGAGTTGCTGCAGCATGCTGCCAGGCATCCCATATCTAGTAACGGTCAACTCCAGGGTCACTTGCTGTATGCAAGTATTGTTTGCCCCAATAGACACAGTCAGGGAGTCGCCTCTATGGCCTTCGCTGAACGTCTCTTTTATAAGATTTGATACTTTGAGCAGAATGAAAGCCATGCTTTTACAGCAAACAGTGCCTTTGACCTCGGCCAAAGAAACCTATGATCTACAAGTAGCAAGGACTTCGGCTGAGATACAGACTTTAATACGTACAAACTGCCCTATACATTTCGTAGAAATGATAGGACGTATCTTCAATATGTCTGATACAACCGGGATTGTACATGTATTTAAGAGCATCTGCTCCGGTCTGTTAGCACCTTTCCAGGCAATATTCAGAATCATCCCGAACTTTGCACATTCGGTGTTTGGTGGCATACCATTAATTCTAGCACTTGTTGCCGGAATTCTATTTCTCTTCCTGCTATTGCGCTATGGCCAGCCTATTCGCAGACATCACTCCGAGCGAAATGGAGAAAGCTCTCCTTGAACGAAAGTGCCGTGAGCGAATAGTACAGCTTTTGGGCATGACTCGTCTACGGAACCTGAATACAACTTGGTTCCTGTCATTCAGACCAATCTGGCAAGATTGCATCTTACCTGTTCTACGATGCCTGCTATGCGGTGAAGAATGCGTGTTGGACACCTGTCTAACATTTCCATCAGCTACGCCAACGGATGTCGATTCTCTGCTGGTCCCGATAATGGCCCATGCTCTGTGTTGTCCCCAGAGGCTACCGATCCTGATGTCAGCATTCATTGAGATCTCACAGACGCTTCCGGCTACTGCTGAGGTACGAGAAAGATCTACAGGCACACAGGTAACAACGGACGCGAACATTGCTGCGGCAACCTATGCTGGAAGCGATGCTTCCCATCTCTGTGCAATTAATCTACTACACGAGGTGTTCCAACTGACACCAACTACAGTGGATGATGTTTTGTCTATAGAAATCGATGATCTCATGTTTACACCAGACCCGTAAACTGACTCTGATTCAGCATACAGTGTTCCAGAGAAGCAGTAACAATTTGGCCTTCATTTAAAAAAAAAAAACTTGGAACTCTACCAAAATTGAACTTTTTCCCATTTTTTCGAACGAAAATGGCACTTCAATCTGCTTAAAGTAGAACTAGCCTTATAATACAGACTTCAAGGTACTTCCCCGGACACTTAGTCATCTTGTGTGTCTAAAACAGTTCATTAATTTTTATGACATGAAATGACTTTGATTTTGAACAACTTATCGATCATTTTCTGTCACATGTAAATATTACTGCTTATTTCATTCCAATTGCATTTATTTTCGAACTTTATGCCTGAAATGAAAAGCATTTGCTTCAAATGTACAGTACCTTTTGCATTTTTTACTATGTTTTTTAATGCTTTTAAGAAATATTTTTAAATATGCGGTACTCCATTTAATGTTTAGCATTTTAAATGTTTAGCATTTTAGTATTATCGTACACACGAAAGTGGAGTGGGTGTTGTATTCCTCTTAGGGTGTCCATAAACGGGCTTTCCAGTATCATGTCCTTATATAGGCACAATTAGCCCTGCCCTTATATAGGCATAAAATCCCAGCCCTTATTTAGGCATTAAACCCTGCACTCCAAATACAGGCATGGTCTTTGACATCCGTCCACCCTAACGTCACAACGAGTTCATGAAGAACAGACCCTTAGGCTGCGGGAGTTTCCCTAGCCCAGGACTATTGATTTCTTCAAGGACTCATATATTATGCATGAACCATTATTCCTTAGGGGTTCATTCATGACGTCTTTCGCTGTCCGACTCATGTCAATACTAACATTCTTAGGTACTCTCAGGTATAAATATACCTTCCCTAGCCCTTGTAAACTAGAGGAGACCTCGACTTCAGAGGAGCCCGTTTCCCGGCCTGACGCACTGAGAAGACGCTGTCATCCCTGCACGCAGAGAGTCCAGCTTCCAGTGATCTGACTTCCCTTGCGGGGTGTTGGAGTTCGAGTCTCTGGCAAAGAGATTCCTACCTCTCTCATTCTTCAGGTATGGAGCTGACAAGAACCTAGAAGGACTCTTGGCATACTAGGCATACTGGGTTTAACATACTCTTAGTATACCATAGTAAGGAATACTTCACCTACTTCATACCTCTCCCTACACATAGGTTAGGTTAGGTACATTGGGGTAGAACTAGATTAGAAACGCATCGTATGAGTACTCGCATTTTTAGTCTGTGTTATTTATGTAAAGGCATATGTACTAAAAGATAATGCTATCGCAGTATTATTTATTTCTACTGCTCACACTGTACATTATTTATCTCGCATACTGTCTTGTGATCGTAACAGCACATTTTACTTACACCAGTAACAAGACTGTTCAATAAATCTTTTATTGAAATGCCCGTCTGTTCTTTCTGTGTAACTTGGAGAAAACTAAGCATGCACGATTGAGCTGAGTGAAATAGTTATCTATTGTTTCCACGACTCTGGGACACGTTCTGATTCTAAAGGGAAACAAAGTGGTCATGTTTTGCGGCTGCCAGAAACTACTCCTTTCTTGTTTGTCAAGGAGTTTCTAGTGGCCTCTGAGCTAGCTGGCACAAGTAATTAAGTTTAATATACTCGATAGGGACATACTGACCTTAGTCCTATGTCAAACCTATAGGATATATTATTCCAATGCGCAGAGCCTATTAGGGAAATAGAAGCTACACTACAGTCCCAGAATCAGAATTCTTGTGTATCCACCTTTATTATCTGCCATGGACACTGCCAGCTCGTGGGGCGGGGGAGGGGGGTGTTTGACGAGCGACGACTGCTCCCAATCCGCACCAGGCGTGATGAAAGGGACAAAGAAGAATCTATCCACAATGTGCCAGCTTAAATGGTCCCCGAGGCTTCGCTGCACCTCTTGTCGCCGGATGCCGCTCTTCTTTTCCAGAGCGGGGTTCCAGCCCGTGGCGCGACTAAGGGCGCCCCTCCTCTACTTGCAGGGGGCACCTGCTCAGGAGCAGTGGTATAGACAAAGGCCGTGTCGTGAGAGCAGAATGGAGAGAACTCTTGAAAGGAGAAACACCCTAAACCGGTTCGGTGTACCTAAAATAAAAAGTAATGTTTATCTGTGCACATACTGTTTGTATTCATTTTATCCCAATGAAAGTGACTTTCTTGTGGCACATTTTAATGTATTTTCTGCATTACATTGTACCTGATGCCAATGAATGAATGATGCACATTTATAAAGCGCAGGGCTACTCAGCAAGAGTGTCCCAGCGCTGCTAATCTCAGCCTAATGTGACAGCCTGCCCCCCCTAGCCATTGAAAAACAAGGTTTTAAGAAGTTTCTTAAACGTTGTCAAGTCAGCCGTGGATCTGAGAGAGGCCGGGAGTCGATTCCAGGCTTGAGCTCCCAAAAGCCTGAAAGATCTTTCCCCAGACCGGGCTAGGCGTATTCTCGGGACACAGGCCCATGGAGGATGACCTCAGAGTTCTCGCTGGCAAGTAGTGGCTAACTTTTGTCCTGAGGTTACTGGAGCCAGTGTAATGCCTTTAGGTGTGGGGGCATGTGAGTCCTGGGCTTGAGCACAAGGACCAGTCTAGCCGCAGCGTTCTGAACCACTTGGAGGCGCTGGAGGAGTTGACCAGGGAGGCCCAAATACAGAATGTTGGCATAGTCCAGTCTGGAGGTAACTAGAGCCTGGACCACGCTTTTCCTAAGTGTCCAGAGAAAGAAGAGGAAGAAATTTCCTCAACATACGAAGCAGGCCAAAGCAGATGCCCACTACGGACTGGACTTGAGATCTCATAGAGAGAGAGAGCTGTCAATGTAAATACCAAGATTTTTTACCGTAGTTTAGATGAGAAAGGCGGGGACATATCCTCCGGCCACCACCGTCTCCAATCCTCCACAAATGGGGTGCCAAAGAAGATGATTTCCGAATTCTCTGAGTTGCATTTCAATTGGTTCCTGCTGAGCCAGTTGAAGACCATAGTGAGGCATGATCTAATCCTATCACCATCATCCATTGCCGTGAACCTACCCCTCGCTCCGGCTGCTTGGAAGAGGGGTAGGTTCACGGCAATGGATTACGGTTGAACTGACATCAACTATTGTAACATACACCCTCTGCCTGTAACTCGACGGAGTCTTTCTACCACCCACATCGGGTCGTCCATCTCATAAAAAGGTACCTCAATACTAGGTTTTTGAGATCTTGGTTCACCCCTGAGAACATCACCGAACCAACCACTGTGTAGATAGTGTAGTTTACCCCTTTTGGTCCTGACGAATCACCATGTGATCCCTGACACACAAGGCGAGAAACATGTTGACCCCTTACTTGTAGCCGCCTCTGACCATTATATCAGCGATGACACCATTGTTGTTTTTAATTGGGACTAGTGGGCTCGTAGATTAAATTGATTTTGGAGCACCACTGCGCCCCATTCTATTCTTTCCCACACCCTTCCTTCACATACCCTGTCCACATCCATACCACAAGGCCCCACAACTGCACCACACCTAACAGCTTGGGAAAAAGATCTCCGACAAAGAGCCCCTCATAGGGTGCCCGTCAGGCATTGCAGCGCCGGCCTAATGAGGAGCAAGCCTTATTATGAAGTATGACACCCAACCGGGTGTGTGAGGGCCCCATTTCCTAAATTGGGAGACACCCCGTCTCCACCCTAAGGTGAGGGTGTTCACCGACCCAGCCTCTACCTCCTCCCCCCCATGGGAACTGCATACCTCTTCCTCTAAACCGGATTCTCTGAGGCTTGTATGTTGGACCTACAAGCACCCCATATCCCTCTTTTGTTGTAATAACCCCCAAAATCATATCCAACAGGAACAATCACCTTCCAAAACCTTCTCACCTTAACTCTCCACTTCTGCCAAATCCACCCCACCCGCTTCAGACTCCTCGGAACCATGAGCCCATCCCAACGCCTACCACAAAATAACAACATAAGCCTCAGTCCTCCTCTGTACACCACTTCCCCCTTTCTCTAGACTCCTGTTCTCTATGTCTTATCTCACAGAGAAAACAGACATCTTTTCCCAGGCCTTTTCTCATTTGAGCAACTCGCTTACTTCTCACAAATGTTACCCATCACGTCTGGGGCAGTTCAAACGTCCCTTTCCAAACACAATCTCTAGGGACATTTGTTCCCCAGACCGAAATGGGCATACTCCCACTCAAAGAGAAGGAAATATACAAATATACAACCTTGTAAGAAACTATGAAAACACCAATGCCTCTGACACTCAATTTCTCCCGCCTAACACAAAAGAGCCTTCTTATCCTCACCATCACTTCGAACCTTACACAAGATCCATTCCTCATGCCCACTTATCCTCTAACCTGATCCATATTACCATTCTTCCTCTTGGTGAAACTGAGCACAAACTCACCAGTTCCTCCCTTACTTGCATGCTGCACAACTGCCGCTCTGCAGTCAAACACTGGCTCAAGATCTCAGACACGATCATAGAGCACAACATCGACATCCTGGTTCTCACCAAAACCTTGTTGAACCATACAGCAAACAGTGTTCTTCTGCTCCTGCTTCCTCCCCGGCCCCTACTCCATTTTGAAAAGTGACTGGGAAGGCAAACAAGTTGGGGGCCTAGCGGTCATATACAGAAACTGTCTGAGCTGCAGGCTCCTCCCCAATACCCGCTATCAATCCACCGAATGTCTATAACTGGAAATCATCTAATAAACTACCTCTAACCTCAGGATTAATGTGATCTACCACCCCCGGTCAAACCAACAACTTCTTTGAAGACTGCATTGAATTCTTAAGATCCCAATTAATCAGCTCTGACAACATTTATCTTTCTCGGTGACTTCAACTACCACTGGGGTTCCGGAGAAAATAAACCATTGGACAACTTTGCTGCCTTTCTAAAAGACAATGGTCTCCACCAACACTACCAGAAACCCACAGACTGCAAAGGTGCCACTCTAAACTTCATCATCTCCAGAACACCTCTTATCGACCAGTGACCACATTCCGGTCAATTGGTTGGATCGCCTACAGATTTCCTCCCGAGTGTCTGTCTCGAACAAGAAAACCCTTGGACCACCGAAGAAAAAAATCTTCTGGTACAGAGACACCAGTAACATCAACCTCTCCTCATTAGTTCATCACCTCTACATCAACAAGACCACATTTCAACTCCTGCATGGACTCCTTGATCGAGGAATTCTCACCCATCAAAAGCAAATACAGTAGACCCAAAACCTCCTACCCTTGGAGCTCCAAAGCCCTCTACAAACAGAGAAAAAACATCAGAAAGTTAGAGAAAGACTGGCAACGAGTACCCTCACCATTAAGTCTAACAAAGGGTCGTGCTGCAAGACAAAATTACAAATGCCACAGCTTTAAAGCCAAGGCATCAGATATCAGATCCCTCCTGGATACGGCCAAGACCGGACCGAAACAACTGTTTGAGATAATTAATCAAGCCAACAACCCTCCTTCCAAGTCAGACTCATTAACATAGTCGAGGAAAACCTGCCTTGCAAGGCACTGCAGCCTTGGTGCTCTTTCTCCCCAAACTCAGATGCAGATCTACTACTAACGCTATCCAAGGTGAAACCCTCTAACCATCTTTGCAATGCAATTCCGAGCTACATCAGCAAATCCCTAGCTAAACTGCTTCTCCCCATTTGGACAGCCCTGGTCAACTCATCCCTTGATCAGGGCTCATTCCCAGACTTTCTAAGAAGGGGTCACATTTCTCTTCTCCTAAAACAAAACCCCAATCTCTCGACCCTGACAACTCCAACAGCTTCCACCCAGTATTCACCCTGCCTCTCCTTGGCAAGGTGATTGGAAGCTGAGTAGCCTCCCACCTGTCATCCTACATTCAGGACAACAACCGCCCTTCAATCCAGATTCTGTCAGGGTCACAGAATGGAGACTGCAATTCTGCAAATTGTGGACTACGCACTTCGCATTCCATTCTTGATACTGGAAACTCCTTTCCAGCATTCCCAAAGTCCACCTACGTCCAATTGGGGCAGTCCTACATACGGCAGCCCACTTCATGACGGGACACAAGAAATTCAAGCGCTTTCCCCCCCATTCTACGTTCCCTTCAGTGGCTTCTGATAGAAGTGAGAGCTCAATTTAAAACTGCCCCCACCTCTCAAAGCTCTTCACTCCTCTTTAACCTCATACCTCTCAGAGAAATTAAAAATCTCAGGAGCCAACCTAGACACAAAAAACACTCAATTGCTCCTCCTTGAACCCCCACCTTTAAACAAGACTGATACATAAACCAATCCTTCTCTGGAACTTCCACAGGAATCTGGAACTCCCTCCCGCCGACCGCAAGTTATAATACTATCTAAAAAGACCTCAAAGCTCTTCTCTTTGAACAACACCTCGCCTAAACTGCTCCTACTTCCTCTCGCTCCCTCCAAGCGCATAACACCCTCAACCTGCACAAACTATTGATGATCCTAATGAGGGCTCACCTGTTTTTTTCCGCAGGGGCGAAATGGAAGGAACAGATGCTAGATCCCAACTTCCCTCACCCCCTCCCCGGCCCAACGAAGTCAAAGGCAGAGCGGAAAAGGTGGGGGAAGAGGAGGAACAAAACAAGGTAAGGGAGAAGGAGTAGAATCCAATGGCTCGTCTGGTGTAATATTGCATATGTTCCTAAATGGAAAAAATGCAAGAATTAAATACAGTCCTTTAGAACTACAAAGGTGGTATACTTGGACGTGTGTCTAAATGTAGGTTTGATACCTGTTGGACGTCCCTCTTGTAGTGGATCGGAAGTTATGGACAGATATAGTTAGAGACTAACACAGTAGTAACTAAAAGGCAGAAACATGCATATTAATCATTAGGACTGCAGAATTTAAGCATTCAATCATGATAAGTGTGAACAATACCAACCTTAACGGATATTGCCAATTGGATACAAAAGACCCAAGAAAAATATATACTATCCTGAAAATAACTAGGAAAAAAACAAAAAACTCATTTTCCTAGACAGAACAAAAATATAAAATGGTGCACAAAAAAGGTGCTGGGTCAGGGTAATATAATATATCTAAGTAATAGCCAATGTAACTAATACCACTCTCTTATTTGCAGCATAAGAAAAGGTACAGAAGTCAATCCTGACAGAGAAAATAATTTCCTGAAAAGCAACAAGTCAGATAAGCACACACCTTAATACTATGGCATGCAATAATCCTACCGTAGAGGCTTGAGGCTAGGATTCTTTTAAATAATCGCTCTCTGTTACCTCCCTTTCAGGAACAGAAAATATATGCAGCAAGGAAATGCTGTTTGGTGAGGTGGCCATGAACTAACAGCCAGCGATGGAGACGTGGAGCTGAGGGAAGCTCCAGAAAAGAAGTCCTGACCCGGAAGTGCAGGAATACAAGGACGTCGCAAGAGGACACAGGAATCCGATCCTGCTCTCCGACGAGGACTGGGCAGGTAAGTTCAGGCAAAACGAGAAGGCGCTGTGCGGGAATCCATGACGGAACGCGAAGCGCGTTCTCGTCATCGGACTTCCCTTTTATTGTTTTAAGCGCCGTCTTTGTCTGCCGACGAGTGTCAGCGGGCGGGGCTTGCTTGAGCGGCTGCGGGGCTGCCCGAGTACTGCTGGAGTATTGTTCCACCTGCTTTTCATTGCTATTTTGTGCTATGAATATGTGTGAAGTGCTCTACCTCCTGGGAGAGGCTAACCCGGAGTTCACTCCACCTTAATCTACTTGTATATTGTCTATGTGTTATTGATATGTTCCGGTTTATTGTGAAGCGATCTGATGCCCCTGGGCCATAACTATGTTATATAAAATCTCAAAAATAAATCTGCCCTCCCGCCACCTAGTCATGGACATACTGGCAATTATTCTTCAAAAGGGCTGCATCCACCATATCGGGAGTCTGTTAGAGAAGGGGTCTGCAGAATATGGCCTTCACTGGAATCTCCAATGCCTGAACCATCAGGCGCGCTGTGCGGACATTGTGTAGTCTGTCAGGCCCCTGCATTAGACGTGATGCAGCACAAAGCGTACTAAAACTTTGATTCACTAGGCCCATTTCTTCATTATATCTCTCTGATCTCAATATACTCAATTGATTGCCATTTACCACAAACCATGGTCCTCCGATGGATCTTTTTGTTGAGCTGCCAGGGACTAGAACATTTAGAAATGTGAACAATTATTCTATGAGAACCTGGAATAAAATAATTGTTGTTCTACAAATCTTTCTTTAAACCTTCCTCAGCAACTTGTATAAACGCCTTGAAATAATAAATATGACTAAAATAATGAGACAGAATCGATAGAGATAATTCATGGAAAACATTTATCTAATGCCGTAAATTGCAAAGACAGGTCAAGAAAATGCATTTCAAGTTGAATTTAATGACAAATTTCTAATACAGTTAGCCTCACAAAACAAAATACAGATTATTATTTGACAGCTGGAATATATTCTAGAGAGAGAAACAGGATAAATCTAGAGGTTCAAGCATTAATCATACAAACCAAAGCAAAGCTGCTCGATTCAAATTCGTCTCAATTGATCTGGTCAAGTCTGGGCTGTAACATAGCGTGTCAGTAAGAGTCAGATAACCTCTCAGCCAAAAGGTTATATTTCCTGAACACCTTTACCAGCCGGCAAAGCACAGGATTGGAGGTCGCAGTTCGATTAAGTTCAGTTCACTAAAGTCTATGCCACCCAGGATTGGTGGTATGGGGCATAGAAAAGTCATTTGAGATCAAAAGTCTGTCCGACAGCGTGTCAGGCAGGAAAGGAAAATGACAGCCAGCCCCGACTCCTCCTCCGATAGGGCAATTATACCTCAAAATGTTCCTGGTGTACACTCCTTAACGTATCAATTGCATCAGTCCATGGGGTTCTCATTGGACAAATCACGGTGGGCTATTGTGGGGTGATCAGTGAAACACACAAATCCGGAAATATTAAGTAATCCTTTTTGCATATTCCATTAGGATTCATTTAGTTCAATTGTATTACCATTTCGTCACTTTCACAGTAATGGGTGGTACTTTTTTTGCTCACAGTAAGTCCGTTCCCAGGTGCTTTTCCCTGGGTTTGCAACTATATTGTTACATTTCTATCAAGTATGCTTCTTTGCGAGAAGTGAGTCCATTGTTAATCCGTACAGAAAAGAAACTTCACAGAAAGTTCTCGTAGGGCTTAGGTGACTGTCTCACATGATTTCACATTACCGTAGGGAAAACGGAAAGCATTTTGAGGCCTACATGAAAAATTAGCTGATTCACGACGTTCTTTATTTCCACTATTCACACATTTACGAATGCATTTCGACTTTCTCCATTATTTCAATTATAGTTTTTCTCAGCATGTACTACACATAAATATTAGGTACTACTAAAAAAAATTATAAGCATTATTTGTGCGTTATTTTTGTCAAGCTTATTTATTAATGGCTCATTTTCAAATTCATGTGTTATTGTATCAATGTTAAGGAACTTCAGGATGACTATATCAATTTTTCTCTAAAACAAGCAATTTTGCATATCATTAGCTCGATTAGCTATATATTTTCATGTTCAATGCACATTTAAGTGTATATTGTCACAAAACCCTCAATCTCAACTATATATTTTATTTTCTCATACACTATATACTTTTATGTGATGTTCTTATTTTTTCTCTCTTTGTTTACATTTTCGTTTCATCATTTTCTGAACACACAGCATGCTTTTACAATGCAATGTGCATTCTCACATTATTTTTCGACTTAGCCAGTTAACATGTCTTCATCAAGTAATATTTGTCGTAATGATCTTTACTGATGAGAATTGATAAAGATAGTCGTCTGATAACATCCACGCTCCATCAGATGTATCAGTAGATCTTCTGACCCAGGAACACCCCTTAACAGCCTTTTCTCCCAGTTATCGTCTGCAGCCCAACATCTGGCAGCATGCTTAGTTGTGCCACCAGGTAATACAACTCTAGATCAGGAAGTTCAAGTCCTCCTTCCGCTGTATCCATTTTCAGAATACCCAGTCTGACTCAGCTTCTTTTCCCTGCCCATAACAACAAGATCAACAGACTATCTAGTTTTTAAACGTGGTATTGGGCACAGTGTATTCTGCAATACAGATTAACATTAAGGTAGCACCACCATCTTTGCTATGGTAGCCCTACCTGCCACCAACAGCAGTAATGTTTTCCAAAATGTAATGGAAGCTTACAACCCCATTAGGACTCTACCCATGTTGCAGTATTATCTCTTCTCCACCCCGTGGGCCACTTGTACCCCTAATTATCAAAAACTCTTGGATTCCCATCTCAGCCCCCACAATAGGTAGTTGCTCTAATGGTCTGCCTCTCAGGAAACACTAGCGATTTCCCCATATTAACAGAGTCCTGAGGCAGCCACAAAACTCTGCAGCTACTTCAGAAATCAGGGCACAAACGCCTCTGGTTGTTGCAGATACAGTAGTGTGTCATCCACATATAGCGAGATGATATGCTCAGTGTCACCCACCTCAATATCCCTCTGCCTCATCTCATTTTGCAGGTGTATAGCTAACGGCTCTATTGTCAGAGCAAACAAGAGCAGGTAGAGGGGACTGTAGGAGAGTAGGATCTGCTTCACATGGGTACCCCCACTTTTTGCTGATGCTTCACTGTTTTTCGACCTTAGTCTGGCTGGGGCCCTGCTAATCAGAACCCCAGCCTAGCTGCTTCCTCTTTAAAATGGTTTCCATGTGCCTTAGGCACATCTCTGATTGGAATCTGGAGTGCCCTTATAAGTCCCTAGTATATGGTATACTATGTACCCAGGGCATAGGTACCTCAGAGGCCTACCAGGGGCTGCAGCATGTATTGTGCCACCCCTGGAAGGCCATCCAAACTGACACCACAGGTCTGCTACTGCAGCCTGGGTAAGGTGGTGCATGCACCCCTTACTGTGATATAGGCTACCTATATCACTACATACATACACACATATAAACCTATAAGTCACTCCTATGGCAGGCCTTGTCAATCCTGAAGGCAGAGTGCGTGGTTCCTATGTGAGAGGGTGCCCCTGTATGAGCTGGGCCCCTCTGCAGCGTTCGGAGACCCTTCTCTGATGCTGTTTGTAGTGCAGCCCGACCATATACTCTTAAGCGCATTATAACCTCGCGTTAAATGCTAACTTTGGGATGGCTGCACGGAAACATGTTGTGTTTGGTGTCAAACATCTTGGAATACTACCCCCCCGCCAGTTCTGGCGGCGGGGGTAGCATTCCACCCTTCTAGAGGGAGAGACATGTACACACCGGTATACCCGGTACTGACTTTCCAGAGCCTTGGCATCACAAAATGGATGCTGCTGCCACAGACACGAGTCTGGCCTCCTGCTGCTGACCGAAACTCCGGCAGGGGAGGCCTGGACAATAGGTTTCCTGTCCCAGGGAGGTGTAACCACCTCCCCAGACAGGATAGTGTGTATTGGGGCTGGGCGGGAGCACTCTCTGGTGCTTTGAAGTCCTGCACTGGGGGCACATTTGGTGTCCCTGTGCATACCCCAGTTCAAACCGGCTCAGGGGCTTCCAGCCCCTGCTCTGGCGTGAAACTGGACAAAGGGAAAGGGGTGTAACCACCCCTCTGCCCTGACCCTCCCATAGGTGGGGCCACAGAGTATGTCCAACCCCTACCTTAGTATAAGTATGGGACCCCAGTCCTTATGACTTTAGATTAACCTGGACGAAACTCTGACACAGAATCCTGGACCTTCGACGCTCTACTTCAAGATTAGAGGACTGAAGAATCTCCTTGGGGTCAAGGAGTGACTCCCCTGCTTGGCAGGCACCAAAGAAGCAATTGTCCGGTCTGCATCGCTGAAGCTCCCGTCGGACGCCGAAGTCTTTGCATCACCAGAGGTGGATTTCCAGACTTCCCGAGGCTGCCCTGAGTCCCCAGCAAAGCTGAGGCCCGTAGCTGTCGTGGGTAACGTGGAACCGTGACCCCTGGACACCGATCGCATTTGCAAGTGCATCCTCTTCTGGGTCTCCCACGAAGTCGTGCTTTGGGCTCCGAGTAGCCCCAGCCTCCAGCACCAACTGCACCGAAGATCACTGGCCTCCACTCCACGAGTGTCCTGTGAGCCAGCTCCACGTGCATCGTCTCGAGGCTCCTTCGCGGTCGCTAGTCCGTTGGCTAGTAGGCCCTCCCGAAAGCCAATCTTTTTCTGCTTGGGCTCCCTGGTTGCTCCAGGCGTGCCCTGACTTATCCTCGCTGGGTGAGTCCCCCAGACCTTGCTGGTCTGCAACATCGTCCTTCTTCCATTTCCACGAGACTTGCCGTTGCCAAGGCTTGTTGGGTCCAATCCGGTCGCCGACACCCCTGCAATCGACAGACGTCGTGGGACAGCTCGAATCCAGCTCCTGGTCATCGTCGACGCCTCCTGGACCTCGTGGCTGAAGAGTCAAGACGACCGTCAACCTACCTGAAGCACTCGACATCGGTGGGCATCTGCTCATCGCCTTCCTGGTCACTGGCTAGTGCTTTCAGGTTCTTCAGATCTTCGATCCACCTTTGGATCCACCCGAACACTTTCGACTTGGTCGCCAGCAGCACTTTGCAGCAGATCGCCATAGAAAGCGACGACGAAACCCGACCCCGAAAGACACCTATGCACCCGGCTCCCCTGGGTGAGGTAACTCGAGTACTCCGGTGCTCCCGTGGGTATTGACACTAGAACAGCCTAGTTCTCAAAGGGTTTGCTCCAAGTCCTCCTCTAAGTGTCCCTTTTCTTTTAAATTCTAATCGCGACTTTCCCCATAGAAGTTAACGGCGATTCGTGGCTGTGTTCATACACTGCACGGGTCCCCCGTGGGTCCCCTGTGTCACTACCTTGGGTGGTTCCTTGTGGTCCAAGCACTTTTACAGGCTCTAGGCCTTGTGTCTAGCTCAGTCGTGGTTCTTATACCACTTTATTGGTATATGGTTTGGTACGCCCCTGGGGCTCAAACGTGTATTTGTGCTATTACTGTTTATAACTAACTTATAATTTATGTACTTCGAACTCTAGCCTCATAAAGAGACTAGAGGGGTGTGTTTAGTAATAAATACATATATTTTGAATATATACCTGGTGTGGTCCTCTTTCATTTGGTCACTCAAGAGATTATAGACTGGTAAAACAAGCTGCTTTACATTCCTTCAAGACTTAGCCTGAAGGCTGCTCTCCATAGCTACCACTAGGATAGCTTTCAATAAAGGTTGTCTTTAACCTATCTCCAATAAGGGGTTGTTTGGACTGGTGCAAGGTGCCTACTATAATTAGTGGACAGCATATGCCAGGCCAACTTCTCACATTGGTGTGCAGGGTGTGGGATTCCAGCTTGCTGTTGTTTTACCAGATAATCTCAATTGAATTGATCAACTGAAAACCACTAAGGGTACCTAAGGTACATATAAATCAAGCTTAGTAATACAGTAAGTTCTACTGAACTTAGAGTTGTGTGTTAAGGGACAGCACACCCTTTCTACAACTCAAGAGAGTTTAGTAGGCCACACTAGAGTAGGTAGTGCATACACCACACCTCACTAGTAATGTCTAAAAGCCAGGACCCAGTGAGTCCTTGCCAGAAGCCAGTGGGCTTCTTCCCTCCAAGTATGATAAACTCCCATTCTTGGAATTGAGAGCATTATGCAATACTAGGAAGTTGAAGGCAGGCAAAAGTGCCAGCACCCAACACCTCAGGGAGGTGTTACTAGCTGATGATCTCAACAGGCCCCTAGGGTCTGAAGGGGTAGGCAAAGAGGGTGGGGCAGATGATGAGGAAGGGGCCAGGGGTGAAGAAACCCAGCCCCCCCCCCTCTGAAACTGGCCAGGAAGGTGAAAATGACCTTGTCCTGGAAAACCCAATTCCTCCTGTGGAGGAGGAGGAGGGGAGGATCAGACTGACTTCCCCTTTGTCCCCCAGGAAGAGTTCTGAGTGTGCCCAGAAGGTCTAGGTCTCCTTCTCAGGAGTCTAACCACTCTGACACCTCAATAGGGACCTCTGTCTCCTCTCATAGGAGGGAATCCTCTCATGAGAGGAGAAAGAGACTGATTCAATATGAGCAAACTCAGCTTGAACTCAGGAAACAGCAATTGGCTATAGACAGGGAGTCCCTGGATCTCTATAGAGCGAGACAAAAGTTGGGACTAGAGTCCCATGGTGGCAGCAGTTTCCCCAAAGATAGGGAAAGGTCTTATGACCATAGAAACCTGAGCAAGATTGTCCCTCCCTACCAGAGTGGGGATGACATCCACAAATGGATAACTGCTCTAGAGAGGGCCTGTAAAGTACAGAGGGTCCCTCAGGGGCAGTGGGCAGCAATCTTGTGGCTCTCCTTTGCAGACAAAGGTAGAGACAAGCTCCTCACTGTTAGAGAGGAGGATGCTGATAATTACAAAGTCTTGAAGAGTGCTCTAATTGATGGGTTTGGCCTAACCACTGAACAATACAGGTTAAAGTTCAGGGATACCCAAAAAGCACAGACTCAAGACTGGGTGGACTTTGTTGATTGTTCTGCCAAGGCTCTGGAAGGTTGGTTATTGGGCAGTAAGGTATGTGACTTCACAGGATTGTACAATCTGATCATGAGGGAGCAGATTCTTAATAACTGTCAAAATCAGCTGTTGCATCAGCACCTGGTAGACTCTGATCTGACCTCTCCCCAAGAATTGGGAAAGAAGGCAGACAAATGGGTCAGAACCAGGGTGAAGCAGAAGGTACAGAACCAAGGTGGTGACCCTAAGAAGCAAGATTCGAAAACCTCTGATAAGGGTGGGGAGAAGGGTAAAGATCAAAAGTCTTCACAAGGCCCCCAAAAATCTTCTTCAGGTGGCGATTCACAGTCTACCAAAGGGAAAGGCCAAAGGAAACCATGGTGCAAGGTCTGTAAGCAAAAGACCCACTGGACCAGTGATTGCACCAAGTCCAAAGACTCTACTCCAGCCCCCACCAATGCCCCTAAGGCACCTGCTCCCCCTAGTGCAGTTACAGTTGGTGGTGGGACTACACAAGCCAAGGGTTTAGTAGGGTTGACCCTGGGTAAAGAGATGAGCTCTGACCTAGTCAGAGAACTCACTCAGGCTGTCCTAGTCTGTGATGGAGGCATGGATATGACCTCCTCTGTGAGTCCCAGTAATCTGGGCAAGTACAGACAACAGCCTTTAATCAATGGAAGAGAGGCTTTGGCATTTAGGGACACAGGGGCAAGTGTCACCATGGTGACACAAGACCTTGTGAATCCTGGGCAGATCATACTTGGTGAAATGTACCAAGTGACCAATGCTAGCAACGTCAGAACAGACCATACTCTGGCCGTTCTTAACTTCTCCTGGGGAGGGGTAACTGGGCTTAAGAAGGTTGTGGTAAGTGCAGACCTACCCGTTGAATGCTTGCTTGGCAATGACTTAGAAACTTCAGCTTGGGCAGAAGTGGAGCTCAGGACCCATGCAGAAATGCTGGGCATCCCTGCAGATGTGTTTGCTGTGACCAGGTCACAAGCCAAAATGTCTAGCACTGAACAGGCCTTGCATTCTGGAATAATGGACCAAGTGCCCTCCAAGAAGAGGAGTAGTAGGGTAAAGGCAGTGCCTCCCCCTTGGCTCAGAAGGAAGATCAGTCCCTTGAGGGGGATGATCTCAGTCCTGAGGAAGGAACTGTCCCAGAGGAGCTTGAACCTGACCAGGTTGAGTTCTTGGGGACAGGGGGCCCTTCCAGGGCAGATCTGAGCCAGGAGCAGCAGAGCTGCCCCTCTCTTGAACCCCTCAGACAGCAAGCTGCTGCTGAGGCTGCTGGGAAAGCTAGTGGTCCCCATACTGTGTATTGGGATGATGGACTCTTGTACTCAGAGTGTAGAGACCCCAAGCCTGGTGCTACCAGGAGGTTGGTTATACCTCTGAAGTTCAGGGGCTTCCTATTGACCCTAGCCCATGATATTCCCTTAGCAGGTCACCTGGGCCAGAACAAGACTTGGGACAGAATTGTCCCTCACTTTCACTGGCCCCACATGTCTGAAGACACCAAGGAGTTTTGTCGCTCCTGTGTAACCTGCCAGGCCAGTGGCAAGGCAGGTGGCACTACAAAGGCCCCCTGATACCACTACCTGTGGTGGGGGTTCCCTTTGAAAGGGTGGGGATTGACATTGTTGGTCCCATGGATCCCCAAACAGCATCTGGGCACAGGTTTATCCTGGTGGTAGTGGATCATGCCACCAGGTACCCAGAGGCTATTCCCCTTAGGACCACTACAGCACCTGTGGTGGCAAGAGCCCTCCTGGGAATTTTCTCAAGAGTGGGCTTCCCTAAGGAGGTTGTATCAGACAGGGGTGCAAACTTTATGTCTGGATACTTAAAAGCAATGTGGAAGGAGTGTGGAGTGACTTACAAGTTCACCACACCCTATCACCCACAATGCAATGGTTTAGTTGAGAGATTCAACAAAACCTTGAAGGGCATGATTAAAGGGCTCCCAGAAAAGCTTAGGCGAAGATGGGACATACTCTTGCCCTGCCTTTTATTTGCGTACAGGGAGGTGCCTCAAAAGGGGGTTGGCTACAACCCTTTTGAACTTTTGTTTGGTCACCCTATCAGGGGGCCATTGTGCTTGGTGAAGGAAGGATGGGAGTTACCTCTCAAGCCCCCAAAGCAAGACTTAGTGGACTATGTACTTGGTCTCCGCTCCCGGATGGCTGAGTATATGAAAAAGGCAACTAAAAACCTTGAGGCTAGCCAGGAACTTCAAAAAGCCTGGCATGACCAAAAGGCTGTACTGACTGTTTACCAGCCAGGACAGAAGGTGTGGGTGTTGGAGCCAGTGGCCCCAGCAGCTCTCCAAGACAAATGGAGTGGACCCCATACCATTGTTGAACAGAAGGGTGAGGTTACCTATTTGGTGGACCTAGGAACCCCCAGGAGTCCCCACAGGGTTCTCCATGTCAACAGGTTAAAACCATATGTGGACAGGGCAGACATGGGCTTGCTCATGGCTACTGATGAGGGACAGGAGGAAGAGAGTGACCCACTCCCTGACCTGCTCTCACAGAACCCTGGTGATGGGTCAGTGGATGGTGTAGCCTTGGCAGGCAGCCTCACTACCCAGCAGCAGACTGATTGCAGACAGGTGCTCAATCAGTTCAGACACATATTCTCACTGACACCCAGTCAGACTACCTGGTGCACTCATGAAGTGGACACTGGGGACAGTCTGCCTATTAAAAATAAGATTTATAGGCAACCTGACCATGTCAGGGACTGTATCAGGACAGAAGTCCAGAAGATGTTGGATTTGGGAGTTATTGAACCCTCAGATAGCCCTTGGGCTAGTCCAGTGGTCCTTGTGCCAAAACCTCACACCAATGGTGGGAAAAGAGAGATGAGGTTTTGTGTGGACTACAGGGGTCTCAATGCAGTCACTAGGACTGACGCCCATCCAATACCAAGGGCAGATGAGCTAATAGACACTTTGGCCTCAGCCAAGTATCTAAGCACATTTGACCTGACAGCTGGCTACTGGCAGATCAGACTAGCTGATGATGCAAAGCCAAAGACAGCATTCTCAACACCTAGTGGGCATTATCAATTTGTGGTGATGCCCTTTGGTCTGAAGAATGCACCTGCCACTTTTCAGAGGTTGGTGAATACAGTCCTTACAGGTCTGGAAGCCTATAGTGCAGCATATCTAGATGATATTGCTGTCTTTAGCTCCACCTGGGAGGATCACCTGGTCCACCTCAGAAATGTTTTACAGGCCCTACAGAAAGCAGGCCTGACTATCAAGGCCACCAAGTGCCAGATAGGGCAGAGTCAGGTTGTGTACCTGGGCCACCTTGTGGGTGGAGGCCAGGTTCAACCACTGCAGAGCAAGATCCAGACCATCATGGACTGGACTTCTCCCACTACCCAGACTCAGGTGAGAGCCTTCTTAGGCCTGACTGGGTACTATAGGAGATTTGTCAAGGGGTATGGATCAATAGTGACACCCCTGAATGACTCAACTTCCAAGAAAATGCCCAAAAAGGTTCAGTGGACAGTTAGCTGTCAAAAGGCATTTGATGACCTGAAGCAGGCCATGTGCACTGCTCCCATTCTACAGAGTCCTGATTACTCCAAGAAGTTCATTGTTCAAACTGATGCATCTGAATTGGGGGTAGGGGCTGTACTGTCACAATTGAATGATGAAGGTCAGGATCAGCCAGTAGCTTTTATTAGCAGAAGGCTGACCCCTAGAGAGAAACGTTGGTCAGCCATTGAGAGGGAGGCCTTTGCTGTGGTCTGGGCTCTGAAGAAGTTGAGGCCATACTTGTTTGGTACTCACTTCCTTGTTCAAACAGACCATAAGCCCCTCTTATGGCTAAAACAAATGAAGGGTGAAAACCCCAAACTGCTTAGGTGGTCCATTTCCCTACAGGGGATGGACTTCACAGTGGAACATAGACCTGGGAGTAACCATGCCAATGAAGATGGACTCTCTAGGTACTTCCACTTAGAACATGAAGACTTAACTGGGCAAGGTTAGTTTAATGTCCCTACGTTTGGGGGGGTGTTGTGTAGGAGAGTAGGATCTGCTTCACATGGGTACCCCCACTTTTTGCTGATGCTTCACTGTTTTTCGACCTTAGTCTGGCTGGGGCCCTGCTAATCAGAACCCCAGCCTAGCTGCTTCCTCTTTAAAATGGTTTCCATGTGCCTTAGGCACATCTCTGATTGGAATCTGGAGTGCCCTTATAAGTCCCTAGTATATGGTATACTATGTACCCTGGGCATAGGTACCTCAGAGGCCTACCAGGGGCTGCAGCATGTATTGTGCCACCCCTGGAAGGCCATCCAAACTGACACCACAGGTCTGCTACTGCAGCCTGGGTAAGGCGGTGCATGCACCCCTTACTGTGATATAGGCTACCTATATCACTACATACATACACACATATAAACCTATAAGTCACTCCTATGGCAGGCCTTGTCAATCCTGAAGGCAGAGTGCGTGGTTCCTATGTGAGAGGGTGCCCCTGCATGAGCTGGGCCCCTCTGCAGTGTTCGGAGACCCTTCTCTGATGCTGTTTGTAGTGCAGCCCGACCATATACTCTTAAGCGCATTATAACCTCGCGTTAAATGCTAACTTTGGGATGGCTGCACGGAAACATGTCGTGTTTGGTGTCAAACATCTTGGAATACTACCCCCCCGCCAGTTCTGGCGGCGGGGGTAGCATTCCACCCTTCTAGAGGGAGAGACATGTACACACCTGTATACCCGGTACTGACTTTCCAGAGCCCTGGCATCACAAAATGGATGCCGCTGCCACAGACACGAGTCTGGCCTCCTGCTGCTGACCGAAACTCCGGAAGGGGAGGCCTGGACAATAGGTTTCCTGTCCCAGGGAGGTGTAACCACCTCCCCAGACAGGATAGTGTGTATTGGGGCTGGGCGGGAGCACTCTCTGGTGCTTTGAAGTCCTGCACTGGGGGCACATTTGGTGTCCCTGTGCATACCCCAGTTCAAACCGGCTCAGGGGCTTCCAGCCCCTGCTCTGGCGCGAAACTGGACAAAGGGAAAGGGGTGTAACCACCCCTCTGCCCTGACCCTCCCATAGGTGGGGCCACAGAGTATGTCCAACCCCCTACCTTAGTATAAGTATGGGACCCCAGTCCTTAGGACTTTAGATTAACCTGGACGAAACTCTGACACAGAATCCTGGACCTTCGACGCTCTACTTCAAGATTAGAGGACTGAAGAATCTCCCTTGGGGTCAAGGAGTGACTCCCTGCTTGGCAGGCACCAAAGAAGCAATTGTCCGGTCTGCATCGCTGAAGCTCCCGTCGGACGCCGAAGTCTTTGCATCACCAAAGGTGGATTTCCAGACATCCCCGAGGCTGCCCTGAGTCCCCAGTAAAGCTGAGGCCCGTAGCTGTCGTGGGTAACGTGGAACCGTGACCCCTGGACACCGATCGCATTTGCAAGTGCATCCTCTTCTGGGTCTCCCACAAAGTCGTGCTTTGGGCTCCGAGTAGCCCCAGCCTCCAGCACCAACTGCACCGAAGATCACTGGCCTCCACTCCACGAGTGTCCTGTGAGCCAGCTCCACGTGCGACGTCTCGAGGCTCCTTCGCGGTCGCTAGTCCGTTGGCTAGTAGGCCCTCCCGAAGGCCAATCTTTTTCTGCTTGGGCTCCCTGGTTGCTCCAGGCGTGCCCTGACTTATCCTCGCTGGGTGAGTCCCCCAGACCTTGCTGGTCTGGAACATCGTCCTTCTTCCATTTCCACGAGACTTGCCGTTGCCAGGGCTTGTTGGGTCCAATCCGGTCGCCGACACCCCTGCAATCGACAGACGTGGTGGGACAGCTCGAATCCAGCTCCTGGTCGTCGTCGACGCCTCCTGGACCTCGTGGCTGAAGAGTCAAGACGACCGTCAACCTACCTGAAGCACTCGACATCGGTGGGCATCTGCTCATCGCCTTCCTGGTCACTGGCTAGTGACCCAGACTCTGTCCCCTCTGCTTTCAGGTTCTTCAGATCTTCGATCCACCTTTGGATCCACCCGAACACTTTCGACTTGGTCGCCAGCAGCACTTTGCAGCAGATCGCCATAGAAAGCGACGACGAAACCCGACCCCGAAAGACACCTATGCACCCGGCTCCCCTGGGTGAGGTAACTCGAGTACTCCGGTGCTCCCGTGGGTATTGACACTAGAACAGCCTAGTTCTCAAAGGGTTTGCTCCAAGTCCTCCTCTAAGTGTCCCTTTTCTTTTAAATTCTAATCGCGACTTTCCCCATAGAAGTTAACGGCGATTCGCGGCTGTGTTCATACACTGCACGCGTCCCCCGTGGGTCCCCTGTGTCACTACCTTGGGTGGTTCCTTGTGGTCCAAGCACTTCTACAGGCTCTAGGCCTTGTGTCTAGCTCAGTCGTGGTTCTTATACCACTTTATTGGTATATGGTTTGGTACGCCCCTGGGGCTCAAACGTGTATTTGTGCTATTACTGTAGATAACTAACTTATAATTTATGTACTTCGAACTCTAGCCTCATAAAGAGACTAGAGGGGTGTGTTTAGTAATAAATACATATATTTTGAATATATACCTGGTGTGGTCCTCTTTCATTTGGTCACTCAAGAGATTATAGACTGGTAAAACAAGCTGCTTTACATTCCTTCAAGACTTAGTGTTAGAAATGGGGGTCTCTAGTTGGCAATGGCTGGCCACTGTCCAAGTAGGGACCCTTCTTCCTAAGTCAGAGTGAGAGGGCTACCCTCTTTAATACCCCTGCTCAACCCTGTGGTAACGTAGCACGAGCAGGTAGGCTTATCTCAGAGGCAGGGTGTGAAGCATTTATGACCATACACAATAACACAGTGAGGAACACTACAAAGGGACACCACACAAGTAGTTATAAACAATAAGTATCTTTATATAAAGGCAGATTTATCACAAGACCAATAACTGTAAAAGCCACAATACTGTCAAAAATAGGATAGCTGTTGAAGGGCTGTCAAAGATAGTTCAAAGGTTGCAAAAATAAGGTTCAAATTCAAGGCAGTGGTCTCTGCGACCCTTTCTCTCATACGACTGTCAAAAATAGGATGGCTGTTGAAGGACTGTCAAAAAATTGTTCAAAGGTTGCAAAAATAAGGTTCAAATTCAAAGCAGTGGTCTCTGCGACCCTTTCTCTCACAAAGTACCTGGGTTTAGTAGCAAAACCAACAAAATATCGCAAAGAAGTGGTAGCGATGATTCTCGGCACGCGAGGCCGGCGATGCGTTGAAATCCTTGCCGCAATGGAGGATGATGCGCCGATCTGCGTGATGCGTGCGGAGACACTGCGACCAACTTCTGCACGCTAGGCCGCCGATGCGATGACTTTCTTGCCGCGAGGGAGAAGTCGATGCGACGATCCTGTTGCGCTGTGCGATTGTGTTGCGATGCGAAGAGATGACGCTCCGCGAGGGAGCGACGAAATCCGGTGCGATGCGATGAAAATGGCGGACGCACGGCGTCCGCAAAGCGATGTCTTGAAGCGATGATTTCTTTAGGGGTTGCGAGCACTCGGCGACAGCAGCGCGATGATTTTTCCAGCGCGTCTCAGCTGCAGCGGCTCGCAAAGGGGCGTTAGCGATGGTTTCGTGTTGCGAGCACCCAGCGGCAGCAGCGCGATGATTTTTCTAGCGCTCTCGGCTGCAGCGGCTCGCAAACGTGCGTTAGCGACGATTTCCAGCACTCTTTTCTCTGAAGCAAAACTAGAGGCCCTGGAACTCACAGGAGCCTCATCAGCAGATAGCAATCCTCGCAGGGAGGAAGCAGGAGGTTGGTGGTGGAGTCAGATGTGCCTGAGACTCCAGCAGGAGGCTAGCTCTTTTCCTAGCCCTTGGGTAATTGCTGTAACAAAAATAAAAGTTCTCTCAAAAGTTCCTTTTCCTCTTCTTCAAGGTCCAGTGGTCACTGCTGCAGGCCAGTGCAAGAAACAACACACCAGCACAGGGACAGTCACTTCCTGCAGATTCCTCCAGTGGCACGGACAGACTTTCCTCTCCAGATCCAAAAGCAATACAAATTGTAGGGGTTTGAGCACAGATATTTATACCCCAAAAGTCTTTGTTCTCAGAAGCTACAAGTCACTGAACCTAGCCAGAACCAGTTCTGCTCAGGCCTGGAGCACTTTGTTTACCAGGCTGTATTCTTCCTTTCAGAAAGAGGTGGTCTGCTAGCAGACACACAGTAGGAGGTGGAGCCAGCATTCACCTTGCCAGGCACAGCCCTATTCAGGTCAAGGAGCCACCCCTCCCCACACTCTAAATGCAGATCTCTCTATTCAACCCAGGTCTGACTCAGCCTGCCCTGCCCCTCCAAAACCAGACAGCCAATACACATAACAGCAGAGCACACTGGAAGGCTTAGGCAAGAAAATACCTACTTTCTAAAAGTGGTATTTTCAAACACAGAATATAAAAATAAACTTCACTAAAAGATGTATTTTAATATTCTAAGCTCAGGCATACTAAATTCGTTTTTCTACCATGTTCCTGGGGTCAGTTAGGACTATAGAATGTAATAGTCAAACTGCCCATTCTAGCCTATGAGGAACAGGTAGCCTTACAGTAGTGAAAAACGAAATGGGGTGTACTTCACTACCAGGACATGCTACACATACCAAGGCATGTCCTACCTTACACATACAATGCACCCTACCATAGGGGTGACTTACAAGATGCCAAGGGAAGGTTCAGGGGCTGGGAAGTGGGTGCACTTCACAGCCAAGATGGCAGTTCTGGACTGCACACAGACACTGCAGTGGCAGGTCTGAGACACACTTTACAAGCTGCTTCTGTGGGTGGCGCAAACCAGCGCTGCATGCCCACCAGCAGCATTTGGTTTACCAGCCCTGGGCACACACAGGCCACACTACTAGGGACTAACAGGTAAACCAAATAAGCCAATCAGGGATACACCAATTCACATAGACATATTTACAAAGGGAGAGCATATGCACTTTAGCACTGAACAGCAGTGGTAAAGTGCCCAGAGTCATAAAACCAACAGAAACAGGTCAGCAAAAATACAGGAGGCAGGCAAAAAGTTTAGGGGTGACCCTGCAAAAAGGGCCATTTCCAACACAACCCCTTCCAGCCAAAACGCAGGGTAGACCAATCACTACTTTGATGGGCTTCCCTGCTTCGGGCGATAGAACACGGAACTGGCCCGCAACCTCAGGGGCATATGCCAGCTCTACTCCAATCTGAACCCTGGTGGATCCCTCTGTCCACACTCCTAGGGCCCACTAAGATACCCCATGGGGTACTCTTCCCCTCACCTGTGGACACCACCTGTGCAGCATCTAACCTTAACTGGCCCCCAGGTGTGTCCCAACAGATAAACAACAAGCCCCAGTAATCACTGACAGTAGTCAGTGATGAAATCCAAGCCCTATACCTCTCAGGGCTCTCAAACTTTTGTGGTATCAGAGAGTGAGGGGCAGTAACCCCAGGTGCCTGGCACCTTTTGTACACTCTCCCTCCTGTCAGGTCAGGCAAAGCACCCGGACACTGACCCACCAGCCCTGGGCCTGTACCCAGCGGCTGGGCCAGAGACTGGGGTGGGCTCTCCCACACCCGGTCCTCTTCTTTGGGGCTCGGTACCCTCCCACCTGGAGCGATACCCCCTTCCAGAATTGTCAGGGCACCTGTGGCAGGGGCCCTGCACAACTCACCCACCAGTTCAGGGGTTCTATCCTGCAACTGGTATCCCAGCCTAGGGTCTGTACCCTTAGACTGGGCGGAGGTCAGGGGTGAGGCTGCCCTCTCCCCGCCCCCTTTACTGGGGCCTGGCCCCCTCCCACCTGGAGAGGTGCCCCCATAACACAAACCGGGAGGGGCACTGTTAGCAGTTGCCCCTTCCTCCAGATCAGGGGGACACCCTGACCCTGGCCCCCAACCTAGGGTCTGTACCCTTGGGCTGGGCCTGTGCCTGGCAACCCAGGACTTCTGGGGCGTACACCAATTCCCCCAAGGAAAATACACTCTTCCACTAGTTCAGGGCCTTGTCCCTGCAACTGATCCATCAACCTGGAAAAACCTCAGGTGGTACTGGGGTCAGAGGCGAGGACTCCCTCCCTCTGCACCCCCTTCCAGCATACTGCACCCTCCCACCTGGAGTGGTGCTTTTAGAAAAGAAAATGGTCGGGACACTGCTTACAGTTGTCCCTCCCTCCAGGTCAGACAACACCTGGACCTGACTTACCATCCCAGGGACCAACCCCTGTGGTTGAACAACTGCCTGGCCAACCAGGACTTCCTGGGGAGCACACAGGCCCCCTCAAGGGAAACACACCCCTCCACCGGTTCAGGGCCTGGACCCTGCAACTGACCTACCAACCTGAAAAAACCCTCAGGTTGCACCGGGGTCAGAGGCGAGGACTCACTCCCTCTGCACCCCCTTCCAGCATACTGCACCCTCCCACCTGGAGTGGTGCTCTTAGAAAAAATGGTCGGGACACTGCTTATAGTTGTCCCTCCCTCCAGGGCAGACAACTCCTGGATCTGACTTACCAACCCAGGGACCAACCCCTGTGGCTGAACAACTGCCTGGCCAACCAGGACTGAAGTGGTGTCACCATGGTCAATCCTATGAGGCTCAGCCCTTCTGGCTGGCCCCTGACCCACTGGTTCTTCCACCGGGGACTCTTTCCCCCCCTCACCCCTCACTCTGGCCTTCTGCACCCTCCCAACTGGAGCGGTACTGCCAGACACTAGAACTGCTGGAGGTCTGATTACAGGCACTCCCAGCTCACCTAACACGGGGGGACCCCCCACAATGGACGGTCCATCCAGACAGACTAGGCTCCCCACCTGGTGTTCCCTCATGGAACCATCCAGTCCTGGGGACTGAGGCTGGGGCATTTCGGGACCTATCCCAGTCTCACTCCTGCTCCCACGAGTTAGGATGTGAGGCCCTACAACCTCCTCACAACAAGGGGACCCAGCTGTAACACTCCTAACCTTTCCCAGCACTCTGGGTTGGAAAACTTCTGAACCACTTCTCTTAGGGTCATTCCCTAATGCCTCTACAGAGCCTCTGGTACTCACCCAGAGGTCTGCCTCCTGCGCAAGTTCCCTAGGATCAGAGAAGTCGCACTCTAACACATGTTGGTTTAGCTCTGGAAAATAGGAACTCACAATATGCTCTCCCACAATTGGATTACACAGTTCCACGCAGGTGCTAACCTTTACCTCACAATCCAGTGTCTCACACACGTACCCCACACCACTCTCTTGAAATGGGCGAGACATTAACTGACTGTCTCTATCACTCAACCCACACTCTGCTGGGCGGTCCTCACACTCATACACCAGGACTTCAACCACGGGGAACCCCTCTCCCTGCACCTCTCATCCAGAGTCGGTAGAGTATCCCTCCTTTCACTAGGACTATGGGCCCCTGCGCTAGTTCCCCAATCCACTTCAGGGACACTGCATATTAATGGAGCTACCTCATATCCTTGAATCCCCTGGTGTAGATCAACCCCCTCCTTCAAGTCAGGTGCTACATCTCTGGGTGGGTATACTACACTGTCATCACTATATACTTCAATTTTGCTGCCACCACTGGACCCCACCCTCTCTGGGGATTCCAGACAATTAAAACTGCGCTCCAGGGGTAACCTACCCTCTTGAGCTAACTTCTCCTTTTCTGCTATCTGCGCTAGGTGCGCCTCCAGCTGGGCAATCTCTATTTGGAGCCTCTCCAATTCCAGCTGGTACTCCCTCTCCCTCTGTCTGCCCAACTCCTCTGGGGGCCATGAAGGGGATTGGGTGCTACCCTGTGCACTAGATCCAGCAAGGGACTCCCTACCTATGGGACCTTCCCGCCTGTCCACCAACTCCTCTGGGGACCCTGAGGGGAATCTGGCACTACCATAGGCACTAGACTCATCAAGGAACTCCCACCTATGAGATATTCCATAACACTTTCTTCCTCCTCTTCAGACTCTCCAGAGCCACCCTCAGACCAACTACCCTCTTGGTAGGTGTACTGGGACTCCAAGAATCTCCATCTGTCTTGTTGCCAAAGTCTCAGGGATGTCTGCAGGGATAGCTGAGTCTCCTTCCTACTCACTGCTAAGCCCCTCTCCTCACAGAACCCCCTTAGCTCCTCTAGACTGTAGGTTAACAGATCATCTATATAAAAGGTAGGTCTCATTTCAGTAAGACCTATTGTAGCAATAACTGGCAATATCAATAATAAAAAAAAATAGGCTTGCCCGTTGTAAAAATCACGGGCAATATCAATAAAAGATAGAAGAAAACTTCTCAAGAAAATGTATGCGGGTAAAAAATCACCGGCAATATCAATCACAATATAGGATCCAACAATTCTCAAAAATGTATGCGGGTACTATCACCGGCAATATCAATAAAACATAGGCTTGCCCATTGTAACAATCACGGGCAATATCAATAAAAGATAGAAGAAAACTTCTCAAGAAAATGTATGCGGGTAAAAAATCACCGGCAATATCAATTACAATATAGGATCCAACAATTCTCAAAAATGTATGCGGGTACTATCACCTGGCAATATCAATAAAACATAGGCTTGCCCATTGTAACAATCACGGGCAATATCAATAAAAGATAGAATCGAAAAAAAAAACTTCAAAAATATATGTGTTTGCGTTATGGTCTGCACTCACTAGTAGTGTACACTATAATTACTGTATGCGATCATAAATGCAAGTCCAGATCCTCACCGCTGACCACCAATGTTAGAAATGGGGGTCTCTAGTTGGCAATGGCTGGCCACTGTCCAAGTAGGGACCCTTCTTCCTAAGTCAGAGTGAGAGGGCTACCCTCTTTAATACCCCTGATCAACCCTGTGGTAACGTAGCACGAGCAGGTAGGCTTATCTCAGAGGCAGGGTGTGAAGCATTTATGACCATACACAATAACACAGTGAGGAACACTACAAAGGGACACCACACAAGTAGTTATAAACAATAAGTATCTTTATATAAAGGCAGATTTATCACAAGACCAATAACTGTAAAAGCCACAATACTGTCAAAAATAGGATAGCTGTTGAAGGGCTGTCAAAGATAGTTCAAAGGTTGCAAGAATAAGGTTCAAATTCAAGGCAGGGGTCTCTGCGCCCTTTCTCGTTCAGAGGTTGCAAAAATAAGGTTCAAATTCAAGGCAGTGGTCTCTGCGACCCTTTCTCTCATAAGACTGTCAAAAATAGGATGGCTGTTGAAGGACTGTCAAAAAATAGTTCAAAGGTTGCAAAAATAAGGTTCAAATTCAAAGCAGTGGTCTCTGCGACCCTTTCTCTCACAAAGTACCTGGGTTTAGTAGCAAAACCAATAAAATGTCGCAAAGAAGTGGTAGCGATG
This sequence comes from Calotriton arnoldi, assembly GCA_963921515.1. Classification (NCBI taxonomy): domain Eukaryota; kingdom Metazoa; phylum Chordata; class Amphibia; order Caudata; family Salamandridae; genus Calotriton; species Calotriton arnoldi. Next base: position 1,010,091 of record CAWUFW010003586.1, read on the forward strand.
ATTCTCGGCACGCGAGGCCGGCGATGCGTTGAAATCCTTGCCGCAAGGGAGGATGATGCGCCGATCTGCGTGATGCGTGCGGAGACACTGCGACCAACTTCTGCACGCTAGGCCGCCGATGCGATGACTTTCTTGCCGCGAGGGAGAAGTCGATGCGACGATCCTGTTGCGCTGTGCGATTGTGTTGCGATGCGAAGAGATGAGCGCTCCGCGAGGGAGCGACGAAATCCGGTGCGATGCGATGAAAATGGCGGACGCACGGCGTCCGCAAAGCGATGTCTTGAAGCGATGATTTCTTTAGGGGTTACGAGCACTCGGCGACAGCAGCGCGATGATTTTTCCAGCGCGTCTCAGCTGCAGCGGCTCGCAAAGGGGCGTTAGCGATGGTTTCGTGTTGCGAGCACCCAGCGGCAGCAGCGCGATGATTTTTCCAGCGCTCTCGGCTGCAGCGGCTCGCAAACGTGCGTTAGCGACGATTTCCAGCACTCTTTTCTCTGAAGCAAAACTAGAGGCCCTGGAACTCACAGGAGCCTCATCAGCAGATAGCAATCCTCGCAGGGAGGAAGCAGGAGGTTGGTGGTGGAGTCAGATGTGCCTGAGACTCCAGCAGGAGGCTAGCTCTTTTCCTAGACCTTGGGTAATTGCTGTAACAAAAATAAAAGTTCTCTCAAAAGTTCCTTTTCCTCTTCTTCAAGGTCCAGTGGTCACTGCTGCAGGCCAGTGCAAGAAACAACACACCAGCACAGGGACAGTCACTTCCTGCAGATTCCTCCAGTGGCACAGACAGAGTTTCCTCTCCAGATCCAAAAGCAATACAAATTGTAGGGGTTTGAGCACAGATATTTATACCCCAAAAGTCTTTGTTCTCAGAAGCTACAAGTCACTGAACCTAGCCAGAACCAGTTCTGCTCAGGCCTGGAGCACTTTGTTTACCAGGCTGTATTCTTCCTTTCAGAAAGAGGTGGTCTGCTAGCAGACACACAGTAGGAGGTGGAGCCAGCATTCACCTTGCCAGGCACAGCCCTATTCAGGTCAAGGAGCCACCCCTCCCCACACTCTAAATGCAGATCTCTCTATTCAACCCAGGTCTGACTCAGCCTGCCCTGCCCCTCCAAAACCAGACAGCCAATACACATAACAGCAGAGCACACTGGAAGGCTTAGGCAAGAAAATACCTACTTTCTAAAAGTGGTATTTTCAAACACAGAATATAAAAATAAACTTCACTAAAAGATGTATTTTAATATTCTGAGCTCAGGCATACTAAATTCGTTTTTCTACCATGTTCCTGGGGTCAGTTAGGACTATAGAATGTAATAGTCAAACTGCCCATTCTAGCCTATGAGGAACAGGTAGCCTTACAGTAGTGAAAAACGAAATGGGGTGTACTTCACTACCAGGACATGCTACACATACCAAGGCATGTCCTACCTTACACATACAATGCACCCTACCATAGGGGTGACTTACAAGATGCCAAGGGAAGGTTCAGGGGCTGGGAAGTGGGTGCACTTCACAGCCAAGATGGCAGTTCTGGACTGCACACAGACACTGCAGTGGCAGGTCTGAGACACACTTTACAAGCTGCTTCTGTGGGTGGCGCAAACCAGCGCTGCATGCCCACCAGCAGCATTTGGTTTACCAGCCCTGGGCACACACAGGCCACACTACTAGGGACTAACAGGTAAACCAAATAAGCCAATCAGGGATACACCAATTCACATAGACATATTTACAAAGGGAGAGCATATGCACTTTAGCACTGAACAGCAGTGGTAAAGTGCCCAGAGTCATAAAACCAACAGAAACAGGTCAGCAAAAATACAGGAGGCAGGCAAAAAGTTTAGGGGTGACCCTGCAAAAAGGGCCATTTCCAACACTTAGCCCGAAGGCTGCTCTCCATAGCTACCACTAGGATAGCTTTCAATAAAGGTTGTCTTTAACCTATCTCCAATAAGGGGTTGTTTGGACTGGTGCAAGGTGCCCACTATAATTAGTGGACAGCATATGCCAGGCCAACTTCTCACAGGGACAACCCTGCATGTTCCCCGTTCAATAGCCTCCCTTTCCAAGACATAACCTTCAGATCTGACCCGGGCTACAGGACTTGAGTATAACTAGACAAGCCATCCTCTAAACTCACCAGGTTGAATGCCCTTTTGATATCCAAGACAACCAGCACTGCCTCCAAATCCGAACCCTGTACCGAATGCATGTGAGCCTACTAATATTCATAGTTGTATTCCTAGTTGGTATAAAGCCACATTTGTCTTCTTTAACTAGTGAGCCAATCGCCCCCACAGCCTATCGGCTAAAACTTTTGACAGTACCTTACTGTCTACATTTATCATAGACAATGCGCAATAAGAGCTAACCAGTGCAAATTTACTATCTGGCTTTAGCAACATTACAATGATTGTCTTCCGCATTGACTGCAGCAGTGTGTCCAGAGTACTGGGCTCCTGGGAAACCTCCAACAACCAATCTGAAATAGATCCCAATAGAACTGATTAAACTATGGATGTCAGTTCCTGCAACTTGTTTCTGGGCATGTCTTTAATGTCCATCTGTAACTCCTCTTAAGACAGCTCCACACCTTGGGCCTCAACCTGCAGTCCCCACAGTCCTCGAAGATCTAACACCTTCAAGAAGGCTATGTATTCCATACCCCCAGGCCTCAGCAGTTGCCTATATAACTCTGCTAGCATGTATAACAGTAGGTATTGATCACAGTCTGGGACACCACTGTATGTCCCCTCCTGTCCTTCAGTGCCTTTACGCTTCAGGAGCCAGGCCAACAGTCAACCTAGTCTGTCCCTTCCCTATACAGAGTCTGCTTATATTCCTGGAGGGTGAATTTGTCCAACCAATACCAAATATCCCCTATGCACCGCTGTAACTCTAGTGTGCTCTTCTATGCATGTGGGGTTCTCTGTACTGCTCTTTCCAGGCATGCTAGCCATTTATCTCGACTCCGCAAATATTTTATCAACTGACGTTTCATGCCATAGACCTTGCCAAGACACTCCCCAAAGTCCCACCTTAAGCAAATCCCACTCAATTGCTTTTGTCACAGTTAAACATCACTTGTTATCAAAATATTCCTCTATTATGGCTCTTCCCAGAACACCGGGTCTCAATGCCTCAGAATTGAGATGCCAGGTGGGAATGGGTGTGTTGAGTTGGGCCCAAGAGTAAATGAGTAAAATAGATGCATGATCAAAGAGAAATCTGATCAGATGGTCCACTGACAACACACTGGTACCTAGTGAGCTTGAAATCAGAACCCTATCCTAACTACTATACATACTATGCGTGACGGAGTAAATTGTAAATTTCTACTGCGTGGAGTTGTGGCTAACCCAGCTAGGATGGTAGACGCTCTGTGAGAAAGCTCCCCCAAACCTCCGTAAAATCCTGCAGAATCCAAAGTCGCTGCTGCCATCTGGGCTTCAATGAGCCCTTCCTCAGCTGTTCTGAGCCTGTAGCTGCCCCCCGAGTTCCTTTGGGCCAGCCACCCAGCGGGGAGATGGTGGCACAGGACTGGTGCCCGTGAGTGGCCTGGAGGCCCGCGCGGGGTTTGTGGCTAGCAGTGCAGGCTGCTATTGTGCCCGTCTGATAGCTTCAGCTCCCGAAGCTGTGGGGCCAGAACTGAGGCCTGTTGGTGCAGGGGAGCTGACTAACTCGGGCCAGTGCCACTGTGCTGGAGCTGGTGAGAGTGTCGGGGCCTGTGTGCCAGGGGCCGGGCCAGCTCCCTCTGGCTGTGGGGCCCAGTGTGACGCAGCGATGGTGGGCCCCAACAGCCGGGGAGGCGAGTCCAGAGAGTGAATCTCCCTTTAACCCTTCTGCTCAGTTTCGTTTGCTCTGGTGGGCCTCTGGGGAACCTGCTTCTACTGAACGCCCGCTGGGGACCCCAACGCGAAGTCAGCCAGACCACCAGGAAGGGGAATCCGCCTAGTGCCGGCTGGTGAGGAGCCAGTTTGCTTCATTCTCCCCACCGGCTGACTTCATGGCACCCAAATGAGTGAGATACAGGCCCCACCAACCCAATTTGTTGGCCTGCAACCCATGAGGTGACTGGAGAGTGAAGGGCAACGGGCTCCCAATCTGAGCATTCCTGGTTCACTGAGCCCTAACTGGCAACGCTCTCTCCCAGTGGGGGAGGGAAAGCCGAGAGGATTGCCTGTCCCTGACATCGAAGGAACCCTTAATAGGCAGCCAACTACTCCTGGTGCCCGGTGCCTGGCTCTCTCTCGCTCCATTCTTTGGATGCACGGGCAGGACAAGCATATCGGGCCGAGGGACCTGAAGAAATGGCCTACAACCTATGGGGGCAAGGAATAGACGTTCCATGGACTTTGAGTGATGATAGGTCAAAGGGACCGCCGACTACTCATGCTGCTCCCAACCCCTTCAGACAGCATTGGGGTAAGCGGGTCAGAACACAGAATCGGCCCAACAAAAGCTGCAGTCTTAAGACAGAGCATCTAGCCGGGCATGCCACTTAGCCCTCAGGTGGACGCCCTTGAGCCACGAGACAGTGTGGGCCTACCTACAGACTCTGAAAGCCCTATGGGCAGAGACAAAGGCCCAGGCCCAGACTAAAATAGATAGATTCACTACTCCTCCAGCAAATGCGAGCAGGAACCAGGACAACCTGGAGAGGCCCACAGGACAACCCCTGATGGAGTCACCTGATACAGGGAGCACCCTGCAGGTAATCCAGGCATCATGGGGAAGCGGTGGAAACAAGAATTGGGGCAGTGCGGATGGATGTGCCCCTACTCCGACAGGACCTTCAGACAGTGGTAAATTGAGTCACTGAGGTTGAGAGTCAGGTCTCTATCATAAAATATGAGACATCCTCTCTCTCACGGTCTGCTTCTCATGACAAATCTACTGAAGCCAGATCCGAAGATGCTGAAAACAGATTCCAGCGGAATAACCTCAGGTTCATGGGGTTCCTGGAGGGTTCGAGGGCACAGACCTTGAGAAAGTTTTGGAAACCTGGTTGAAATCCTAGAACCCAACCGACCTGCTTTTGCCATGGTTTGTCCTGGAGAGCACACAGAGATCTCTAGATCCCAAACTGCCACTGGGAGCACAGAAGGCCAAGGACCTCAAATACCAACTCAACTGGGTACTGGGAATTCCATTCTCTTTGGTTGTATCTATTGAAAAACCTAGGAAATCTATGACCCCTCCCTGCAATAGAATGACCACTGATTATTCCCAGTTGGTGAGTAAACCGAAGGCCTGTAAAAATAATACACCAAGCTGGGCATGAAGTTTCATCATGTTCTCTATCCAAGGAATGAATATAATGAAAAAAACAGAATAACAAAAACCTTTGTATATATGAGTGGTGAGTTTGTGAAAGGCTTGCAAGAGTGCCACAGTCACACAAAATCAAAAAATAGAGCCCACTGATTGGTTGAAGGGAATTTTTCCCTGTCAGCCGTTTCACTACCGCAGGAATCGTGCTGTTATTGGCGGGCCGCAATATCAGGAAAAATGTTGTGGCAGACATTTCAAGACACGGGGACTTGGTGTTGCAACTAGAACTTGTTGCTAAATTAACTATAACTAGCACCCTCGCTATGTACTGCTATTAACCTCACATATTACATTAATCATGACATGTTCTATGACACCACTGATAACATCAATGCAACATATGAAATGACATCATTGATGACAACCGTGTGCATGGTGGAGGCACAAATGAGTTAATTTAGGGCAAGAGTTCTAGTTACTTCAGATAATTGTAACTGGTTAATTTAATTGGTTTTGTTTGTTTAAAATGGCAGGTTTAAATTGACATTTTCACCTAGCTATAAAGCCTCTTTCACTTTGCTTTTTTTCAGTGATTTTCTAAGTTTAAAAAAAATGCAAATTAAGATATTATTATCATATCTAACTATACGTCAGTTTAACCTTCGTTTTTTTTTTTTTCAGTTAATCTATATTGATTACAGGCTGGCGGGTAGCCACTCTGTAGTTATAGTTAGAATTTCCAGAGATAGGAATTCTTCGATTTTTGACTGTTAATAATATTGTGCCTGTTTGATGAATCTTCGCAAAACTTTCCGGACCTATAGCTTTTCCTGCTTTGACGGATGATGCAAAGTTTTGCAATAACTGATTCAGGGGGTGCAAAGAATAACGGGGGGAGCCATAATGCATTTTTCCACCAATACATTTTCCATAGACTTTGTACCCATGCTTAGCAGCCAAACGGCCAGTTATAAGGTAAGTAAACTTAGTGATATCTTAGGCTGCAGAGGTTTCGCAAAATGTTGTGGTATTTCGCAAACGTACTGCAGTACATAGCGATGACATGGCATTATGTGATTGGCTAATGACGGCCTTTACAAAAGGTAAAGGCAGCCATGTTGTTTTAAGCACACTTTGACTGTGTTCTGGGTCAGGGCCATAGATATAGGTAATTATTAGGTTTCATATTTTTTCCTATTACTTTATTAAAGTGGTAGTAGGTAAGGACAATTATTCAAAGTTTCTATATTTTTTTTTTTAATTTCAGAGTACCACAGTACTTCCTAGGAAGTACAGCATTACTTAAAAAATAAAAAACATTATGTTAATTAAAAAAAAAATTAAAATACACTGTACTACAACATATTTCACAAAGATAGTTTACTAGAGTGTATAATAGTATAAAAAGGTCATTAAAAATACACGGCACTACGCTACATTTACTGCAGTCTCTTGTTAATGTTTGAAACAATTAAATAAGTGCAAAATAAAAAACAATCACACACCTCTGTATACAGTGTTGTCAGCTCACTCATAACACTACATTAACTGTTACTCTGCATTCTACCATGCACAGTGTTGTCACAAATTATCTAATTGGAGATGTCATAAGTGTTGTTGTGAATGCTAATCATTTAACATGGTATAAGTGATGTAATATGAAAGGGTATAAGCAGCGTATGAAGAAGGTGCAGGTTTAATAGTTAATATAGTGTTACGAGTGAGCTGACAACACTGAACAGAGGTGCGCAACTGATAGTAATTTGAATAAATTATAACTTTCTGTTGTAACTAAAAGTAGATTTTGTAATGTTTGTGTAGTTTAGTAGGGTTTGTATACAAAGAGTAAATTATAAGTTTAAGTTATAAATATAACTTGAGAACTTTTAATGCGTGAGTAATTTAAGTTGGGTTTGTAAAGAAAAAAAGAAGATATAACATTTCCTAACTAACTTATCCTTTGGTTTTTTCTCTCTCTCACTCTCTCTCTATACATATATATATTTTTTCACTTAAAAAAAGCAGAGGTTACAAGGACGTTATAGTTAGAAAACAAAATTAAAAATTAAAGGCGCACTTACAGCTGCTACTGCACCTATTCTGAATAGATTCATGGCTCTTAAGAAATTGATGAGGGTTACTGTCCCCGTGTCAAACCCTTCTATTTTATCTCCACTACCTTCTTCCTATTCCTCTCCCGGTCCAATAGTAAGCCCTAATGTCAGGGGCAACCTCAGCCAGCTAGCATCCAAACCCAACCCCTTAGCTCTAAGATGGCCAACAGAACTTCTTCCACTTCAGGTGGCCTAATGATAAATCAGTTGGAAAGGGGAAAAATTGCCCCACTCCCCAAAAGCACCAGGAACTGGCCTCTCGTGGTGCCAAAAACCCTCCGCGCTCCCAGGACACAATTAGATCCATCCCCTGCTCCTGGCTACCACAATCGCAGGAGTACTTATCTTTCCCACCGGGTTGTTGTCCATATGTTGCAGTACTAGTAGGGGTGCCCCGCCCTCAGACAATAGGGAAGAACATTCTTGGGTCTTAAAAAACAAAGTAGGTCACTGGCTAACCAGAAACACCATCTTTTCTATTGATGAGTACGAAGAAATTATTATCGCATTGTATTGCAATTGCATTTATATAGCGCTTACTACCCCTGACGAGGTATCAAAGTGCTTTTTTGGCGAGTAGCACGCTACTCCGGAACCCATAAAGGATTAGTTGACTCATCTCAAACCTTAGGGTGAGAAATAGGGTAGTGCATTGGGAAGAGTAGTAGAAAGAGGTTTGAGATGAGTCAGAGAGTTGAGGTAGAAGATATATTGAGAGAGGCATAGGGTGAGAAATAGGGTAGTGCATTGGATATGCTGAATTAGAGGAAAGTAATAAATATATAGATCCATAAGTACATGGAAAGTATATAGATGCATAAAGGAAGTATATGTAGATTACAGATATTGATAGAGGTATAGGGTGAGAAATAGGGTAGTGCATTGAATATGCTTTTTTAGGAGAAAAGAAATAAATATATAGATCCAAGTACATGGAAGGTATATAGATGCATAAAGGAGGTAAGTATATGTAGATTAAAGATGCATTAGATGAACTCTGGTTTTCAAGTGTTGTTGTCAAAGGCAGCCGAGAGGTTCAAGAGGAGTAGCGCAGCAACCCCGTTGCGGTCAACTGTGTTCTTCAGGTCATCCCAGATGGCAAGGAGGGCAGATTCTGTGCTTCTTCCCAGACGGAATCCTGTTTGGAAGTCTGAAAGTATGGCATTCTCTTCAATGAATTGTGACATCTGGGCGAACGCTGCTCTTTCTATCAGTTTGCCCAGGAAAGGTCCATTTGTAATGGGTCTGTAGTTGTCAGGGTTCAGCGGGTCCAAGTTTGTTTTCTTCAGTAAAGGGCGTATGTATGACTTTTAGAGTTCTTCTGGAAAAATTCCTGTAGTTAAGGAATCGTTGATGATTCTTCTTACTGTAGTGGCAGCAGAGGTTGTTAGAAGAATTGTCTTGAAAGTTTGCGGTGGACACAGTTCAGAAGGGCTGCCGGCAGGCCTGCTTGCTTTGACCAGGTCCATAAATTCATTGTGTGAAATGTGTTGGAAGGAACGGAGAGGCTGGGTTAGAGTATTCTTGGATTGTTGTTTTGTAAAAGGGTTAGTGCTGGTGCTTTGTCTCTTTTTTAAGTAGGAGTCCAACGTGTCTGCTTTGTCCGTGTAATGATTTGCCAGTTTGTCTGTGAAATCTTAAGTAACAGGATGAGTTCCTTCTAAGCAATTGGGTTTACGAAATTCGTTGAGTATTTTATAGAATTCTTTATCTGCACATTTAGCATTTTGAATTCCGTCTGAATAGTACCTTTTCTTTGCTTTTTTGATAACTGACTTGTATAATCTGCTAGTTTTCTTTAGGTAAAGTTTGTTTTGTTTGGAGTTGGTTTTGAGCCAGGCACGTTGCAGCTTTCTAATTTGTTGTTTTATGTCTTTTATCTCTGTATTTCTCCAAGGTGCTTGTTGTCAAAAGCTTCCTGTAGCCACTCATATAGTTTTTGAACAGAATTTATTGTTTCCAGCTCTGTACTGGATGTTAGTTGTGTTTCTAAGTGTTCCAAATTAAGTTTGTTCCATGGTCGATAGGTAGGTGCACGTAAGGTGGTTTTAGGTGAGTCGCTTAGTGTTGTTTTATGTTGGAAAGCAAGCAAATGGTGGTCTGACCATGTGACTGGAGTTATAGTGAGAAGAGTGGGATGGGAAGGCCCCTCCTGCAAATTAATTGAAGGGGACTTGAAGGAAAGTAGGATCTGCTTCTTATAGTTACCCCCACTTTTTGCTTGATGTTACACTGTTTTTGACTAGTCTGACTGGGATCCTGCTAAGACCCCAGTCTATCTGCTTTCTCCCTAAAATGTATTGACATGTACTTAGGTACACTCCAGATTGGATACTGGGGTACCCTTATTAGTCCCTAGTATATGGTACCCATGTACCCAGGGCATAGGTACCCCAGAGGCCTCCCCTGGGATGAAGCATGTATTATGCCACCCAGGAGAGACCATGCAAAATGGAACTACAGACCTGCCATTGCAGCCTGTGTAAGCTGGTGCATGCACCACTTACGATAGATATAGATTTACTATATCTATAGGTCACTACACTTAAAACCTATAAGTCACCCCTATAGCAGGCCTTGACAATCCTGAAGGCAGGGTGCTGGGTTTTACGTGAGAGGGTGCCCCTGCATGAGCAGAGCCCCTCTGCAGCCTTCGGAGACCATTCTCCCGGGTTGTCTGTGACACAGCCAGACATATAGGTAGAGGTGCATTATAATCTCGCGGTAAATGCTATCTCGAAAACGGCTGAAACAAAACATGTCGTGTTTGGTATCAAACACCTTGGAATCATACCTCCACACCGGTAACCAGTGTGGGAGGTATGATTTCACCCCTCAGAAGCAAGCTTCGTGGGTCCCTGGTCTTCCCAGTACCAGCCTTCTCGATCCGGACAGCACAAAATGGATGCTGCCGACCAGAGACAGATTTCTGCCCTCCTGCTGCTGAGCCAAGCTTGAGCAGAGGAAGGCTGCACAATAGGCATCCTGTCACAGGGAGGTGTGACCACCTCCCAGACAGGATTTAGTGTATTGGAGCTGGGTGGGTGCACTGCCAAAGTGCGTGAAAGTCTGCACGAGGGGCACATTTGGTGTCCCTGTGCATAGTCCAGCTCAAACCAATTCTGGGATCCGTTGGCTCCTGCTCTGGCGCGCAACTGGACAAAGGACATGGGTGTAACCACCCCCCTGTCCTGACCCTCCCCTGGGAGGGTCCCCTGAATCTGTCCAACCCTCTCACGTGGGTACAAAAGGGCTTACCTGGCTGTAGGACCCTAGATTCGACGTGGACAAGATTCTGAACAAGAAACCACTGACCTTCGACCGTCTGGACACTCTGGACCTCGCTGGACTTCGACTGTGCCCGTGCACCATACAGGCTCCGTGCAGGACCTGTGGAGCATCAAGGACAACTGAAGTATCTCCTTTGGGGTGAAGGAGTCACTCCCCTGCATTCGCAGGCACCGTAACGCAACTGACCGGTCTGCTGATACTGAGCTCCTGCGGACTCCGAAGGCTCCAGCAACACAGGAGGTGGGTTCCTACGTTCCTTGAGGTCGAGCTGCCCTCTCACCAAGTTTGAGGCCAGCATCCCTCGTGGGGACTGCATAACCCGAACCCCTGTGCACCACGTACTTTTACAATTGCATATGCTTGTTGGCGTTCCCCAACTTCATGCATTGGGCTGTCGATAGCGCCAACCTCTGCGCACATTTCGTACCAAGGACTTTGGCCTCCTCGCACTCTGTGCCCTGCAAGCTGTTGTTTGGTGAAACTGCTAGAGGTCCCCTCGCGACTCCTGTGCCTTCGGCCTGTGGGTCCATTTGAGGGACAATCCTGATTTTCTTGGGCTCCCCCGGTTGCTCCAGGCCTGCCCTGACTCCCCTTGCTGTGGTGAGCCCTCTGGTCCTTGCTGGGCCAGACCGTAACCTTTCTTGCCCTTCTTCGTGGGTTGCCGTTGCCAAGGCTTGTTGGTGCTCCCGCCAGACACCGACCCCTCAGCACTCGACATCCTCCGTGGGACAGCTCGTATCCGGCTCCTGGTCATTCTGGACGTCTCCTGGTCCCTGCAGCTGTAGAGTCAAGGTCTCCTTCGCACCTGAAGCACCCGACATCGGTGGGCATTCGTCTACCGAGCCCCTGGTCACTCTTGAGTGACCCAGACTGTGTCCCCTCAGTTTTCAGGTTCCTTCCATCAAGAATCCACCAGCGGATTCCACCTGACACTTTTCTTCTTTCCAGCAGTGGCATTTCCTTGAAGACTCCCATTGAGAACGACTGCGTTTCCGACGCCACTTCAGACCTATGCACCCGGCTTCCCTGGGATAGGTAACTCTGGTACTTCGGTATCCACGGGTGGGGTGGCTCTCCAACCTTCTATGTTCCAAAGGGTTTCCTCGTAATCCATTGGGAAGGGTCCTTTAACTTTAAAATTGCAACCGCGACACTCCCATTGAATTGTACGTAGCACGCGGTCGTGTTCTCACACTGCACCCGTCCTCCGTGGGGTCCCTACTTACTCACCTTGGGTGGTTCCTTGGGGTCCCAGGGATTCTACACATTCTAGTCATTGTTTTGACTCGAGTCGTGGTTCTTATACCACTATTTTAGTATATGGTTTGATCTCCCCCGGGAGCCCACTGTGTATTAGTGCTACTTACGATTGTTTCTGTGCTATAGTATTGTGTGCTTTGTGTTTATCTGCGCGTAGCAGATACTGTGAGGTATTTAAGGTGTTATAATAATAAATATATATTCTTATAATTACTGTGTGGTTCTCCTTTCATTTAACCAATACAATAAGATTGCATTCTGGTAAAGCAAGCTGCTTAACATTCCTTCAAGACTAAGCCTGAAGGCTGCTCTCCACAGCTACCACTTCGATAGCTTTCTAAGGTTATCTTTGACCTCTTAAATCACCATAAGAGTTGTTTGGACTGGTGCAAGGTGCCCACTTTAATTAGTGGACATCATATACCAGGCCAACTTCTCACATTGGTGTGCAGCGGTTGGGATTCAAGCCTGCATTGTTTTACCAGATACATCTTTGTATTGATTAACTGAAAAACCACTAAGTACTAGGTACATATAATACTAGCTTAGAATAAGTAAGTTCTACTGAACTTAGGGTTGGGTAAGTCAAGGGTCTAGCACACCCTTTCTCCAACCTCAGAGAGTTTAGTTCCCACTAGGTTAGGTAGGTGCAACACCTCACCACACTTAGTATGTCTTCCAAAGGAGATGCCAGTGGCTCTCTGCCCTCTAGATACAGTGAGCTTTCATTCCAAGAATTGAAAGCCCTGTGTGCCTCTAGAAAGCTGAAGACAGGGAGAACTGCAAACACCCACCGCCTCATAGAGGCCTTAGTGCTTGATGATCTTAGGGAGACCCCTGGGTCAGATGAACAGGAGAAAGTGGGTGGGACAGGGAATGAAGACAGGTCAGGAGGTGACACGTTCCGTGACCTAGACTCAAACCCTGGCCAGGAAGATCAAGATGATTCCCACCTGGACAACTCAGATCTTCAGGGAGAAGGTGAGGAAGGCCAAAATGGCCCCCTCTTCGCCCCTCCTGGAAGAGTGCAGAGTTTACCAAGGAGATCTAGATCTCCTTCTGCAGAGTCACAACACTCAGGACAGTCTGTATGGACCTCTGTATCTAGCAAGAGGGACAATTCCTTACACAGGGAGTATCAACTGCTTGAACTTGAGAAAGCTAGGTTTAGGCTCAGGCAAGAGCAGTTGACTCTAGACAAGGAAGCCCTAGAAGTCCAGAGAGCTAGAAAAAAGTTGAGACTAGAGTCCCATGGTGGCAGCAATAGTGTCCCTAGAGTTAAAGAACATTCTTTTGAGAATAGGAACCTGAGCAACATTGGCCCTCCCTACCATGTTGGGGATGACATCCATAAATGGATAAGTGCTTTAGAGAGAGCCTGTAAAGTTCAGAGTGTCCCTCAAGAGCAGTGGGCAGCTATCGTGTGGCTCTCCTTTGCTGACAAAGGTAGAGATAAGCTCCTCACTGTTAGAGAAGAGGATGCTGACAACTACTCAGTTCTGAAGAGTGCTCTCATTGATGGGCTTGGCTTAACCACTGAACAGTATAGGATTAAGTTTAGAGACACCCAGAAGACACAGAATCAGGATTGGGTAGACTTTGTGGATAGTGCCATCAAGGCTCTGGAAGGCTGGTTGCTTGGCAGCAAAGTGAATGATTTCAAAGGATTGTACAATTTGATTATGAGGGAGCAGATCCTTAATCATTGCCAAAATCAGTTGTTGCATCAATACCTGGTTGACTCTAATCTGATGTCTCCCCAAGAATTGGGAAAGAAGGCAGATAGGTGGGTCAGAACCAGGGTGAAGCAGAGAAACCAGAACAATGGTGGTGACCAAAAGAAGCATGATGCTAAAACTTCAGATAAGGGTGGGGACAAAGGTAACGATGACAAGTCTTCATCAGGGCCCCACAAACCTGCATCTGGGGGGGGGGGGGGTCACAATCCAACAAAGGGAAAGGCAAAAGGAAACCTTGGTGTTACTTATGTAAAGAAAAGACCCATTGGACAAAAGATGCCAATTGTCCAAAGGCCAAGGATTCAACTCCAACCACCACTGCCCCTAAGGCAACTGCTACCCCTAGTACAGTTTGAAGTGGTGGTACAGGGAACAAGGGAATAGTAGGGTTAACCTTGGGCTCTGAGATGGGTTCTGGCCTAGTCAGAACTCCAGCTCAGGCTGTACTTGTCTGTGATGGTGGCATGGATATTGCCACCTTATTTGTCAGTCCCAGTAACCTGGGCAAATACAGGCAACAGCCTTTGATTAATGGTAAGGAGGCCATGGCATATAGGGACACAGTTGCAAGTGTCACTATGGTGACAAAAGATCTTGTGGGCCCTGAACAGATCATACTTGGTGAGATGTACCAAGTGGCCAATGCTAACAATGTCAGGACTGATCATTCCTTGGCAGTTGTTAATTTCAGCTGGGGAGGGGTAACTGGCCCAAAGAAAGTTGTGGTTAGCTCAGACCTTCCAGTGGAATGCTTATTGGGCAATGATTTGGAGACTTCAGCCTGGGCTGAAGTGGAATTAAGAACTCATGCAGCAATGCTGGGCATCTCTGCAGATGTGTTTGCTGTGACCAGGTCACAGGCCAAACTGATGTCTACTGAACAGGCCCTGGATTCTGAAAAAATGGACCAGGTGCCTTCCAAGAGAAGGAGCGAAGGGGTAGGCCTGTGTCTTCCCCCCAGGCTCAGAGAGAGGATCAATCTCATGAGGGAGATGATCTCAGTCCCTGTGAAGGAACTGTCTCAGATGAACTGGAACCTGATCAGGTTGAGATCTTGGGGACAGGGGGCCCTTCCAGGGCAGATCTGATCCAGGAGCAGCAAACCTGTCCCTCTCTTGAACCCCTCAGACAGCAAGCTGCTGCTGAGGCTGCTGGGAGGGTCAGTGGGTTCCACAGGATCTATTGGGATGAGGGACTCCTTTACTCAGAGGGTAGAGACCCCAAGCCTAGTGCCACCAGTAGGTTGGTCATACCTCTGAAGTTTAGGGGCTTCCTACTCCCCTTGGCACATGACATCCCCTTAGCAGGACACCTAGGCCAAAGTAAGACTTGGGACAGGCTTGTCCCTCACTTTCACTGGCTACACATGTCAGAGGACACCAAGGAGTTTTGTCGGTCCTGTACCACCTGTCAAGCCAGTGGTAAGTCAGGTGGTGCCACAAAGGCCCCCCTTATACCACTACCTGTGGTGGGGGTTCCCTTTGAGAGGGTTGGGATTGACATAATTGGTCCCATGAACCCTCCAACAGCATCTGGGCACAGTTACATTCTAGTGGTGGTGGACCATGCCACTAGGTATCCAGAGGCTATACCCCTTAGAATCACCACTGCTCCTGTGGTGGCCATGGCCCTCCTGGGAATTTTTTCCAGAGTGGGTTTCCCTAAGGCGGTCTTAACTGACAGAGATACAAACTTCATGTCAAGTTACATCACTGCAATGTGGAAGGAGTGTGGAGTGAATTACAAATTCACCACACCCTATCACCCACAATGCAATGGGTTGGTTGAAAGGTTCAACAAAACCCTAAAGGGCATGATTAGGGCCTCCCAGAAAAGCTTAGACGAAAATGGGATGTCCCGTTGCCCCGCCTTCTCTTTGCCTACAGAGAGGTCCCACAAAAGGGGGTTGGCTACAGCCCTTTTGAACTTTTGTTTGGGCATCCAGTTAGGGGTCCCTTGTGTTTGGTGAAGGAGGGATGGGAGTTACCTCTCAAACCTCCCAAGCAAGACATTGTGGACTATGTACTTGGTCTCCGCTCCAGGATGGCTGAGTACACGAAGAAGGCCAGCAAAAACCTTGAGGCAAGTCAAGAATTGCAAAAAGCTTGGCATGACCAAAAGGCTGTACTGACTGTGTATCAGCCAGGACAGAAGGTATGGGTGTTGGAGCCTGTGGCCCCAGCATCTCTCCAAGACAAGTGGAGTGGGCCCCATACCATACTTGAGCAGAAGAAAGAGGTCACCTACCTGGTGGACCTTGGAACTCCCGGGAGCCCTTAAAAGGTGTTCCATGTTAAGAGGCTCAAACCCTATGTGGACAGGGCATACATGGGCTTGCTAATGGATACTGATGAGGGACAGGAGGAAGAGAGTGACCCACTCCCTGATCTCCTCTCACAGAACCCTGATGATGGCTCAGTTGATGGTGTAGCCTTGATAGGCAGCCTCACTGAGCAACAGCAGATTGATTGCAGGAAGGTCCTCAATCAATACAGACACGTTTTCTTTGACTCCTAGTCAGACCACTTGGTGTACCCATGAAGTGGACACAGGTGAGAGTCTACCTGTTAAAAATAAGATTTATAGGCAGCCTGACTATATCAGAGATTGCATCAGGACTGAGGTCCAAAAGATGCTGGAATTGGGAGTAATTGAACCCTCAGATAGCCCTTGGGCTAGTCCAGTGGTCCTGGTACCCAAACCTCATACCCAGGGTGGTAAGAGAGAAATGAGGTTTTGTGTGGACTACACGGGGCTCAATGCAGTCACTAGAACTAATGCTCACCCTATTCCTAGGGCAGATGAACTCATTGATACCTTGGCCTCAGCCAAGTTCTTGAGCACATTTGACCTTACTGCTCTTGAGCACATTTGACCTTACTGCTGGATATTGGCAAATCAGACTAGCTGAGGATGCCAAACCAAAAACAGCATTTCAACCCCTAGTGGGCATTATCAATTTATTGTGATGCCCTTTGGTTTGAAGAATGCACCTGCCACATTCCAAAGGTTGGTGAACAAAGTCCTTACAGGCCTGGAAGCCTATAGTGCAGCATATCTTGATGACATAGCGGTCTTTAGCTCCACCTGGGAGGATCACCTGGTCCACCTGAAGAATGTTTTAGAGGCTCTGCAGGAAGCAGGTCTCACTATCAAGGCCACCAAGTGCCAGATAGGGCAGAATAAGGTTGTGTACTTGGGCCACCTTGTGGGTGGAGGCCAGGTTCAACCATTGCAGAGCAAAATCCAGACCATCATGGACTGGGTTGCTCCCACTACCCAGACTCAGGTCAGAGCTTTCTTGGGCCTGACTGGGTACTACAGGAGGTTTGTAAAAGGATATGGGTCTATAGTGACTCCCTTGAATGATCTCACCTCAAAGAGAATGCCCAAGAAAGTTCAGTGCACAGTTAGCTGTCAGAAGGCATTTGATGATCTCAAGCAGGCCATGTGCACTGCTCCCATTCTGCAAAGTCCTGACTATACCAAACAATTCATTGTCCAAACAGTTGCATCTGAGTTGGGGGTAGGGGCTGTGTTGTCACAACTTAATGCAGAGGGTCAGGATCAACCAGTAGCTTTTATTAGCAGAAGGTTGACCCCCAGAGAGAAACGTTGGTCAGCTATTGAGAGGGAAGCCTTTGCAGTGGTTTGGGCTCTGAAGAAGCTGAGGCCATACTTGTTTGGCACTCACTTCATTGTTCAGACAGACCATAAGCCCCTCTTATGGCTAAAACAGATGAAGGGTGGAAACCCCAAACTTTTGAGGTGGTCCATTTCCCTACAGGGATGGACTATACAGTGGGCCATAGACCTGGGAGTAACCATGCCAATGCAGATGGACTCTCCAGATATTTCCACTTAGAAAATGAAGACTCAACTGGGCAAGGTTAGTCTCATCTCCTTACGTTTGGGGGGGTTGTGTAGGAAAGTAGGATCTGCTTTTTATGGTTACCCCCACTTTTTGCTTGATGTTACACTGTTTTTGACTAGTCTGACTGGGATCCTGCTAATCAGGACCCCAGTCTAT
The DNA here is from genome assembly GCA_963921515.1 of Calotriton arnoldi. Lineage (NCBI taxonomy): Eukaryota > Metazoa > Chordata > Amphibia > Caudata > Salamandridae > Calotriton > Calotriton arnoldi. The sequence continues at coordinate 1,027,802 of CAWUFW010003586.1, forward strand.
CTGCTTTCTCCCTGAAATGTATTGACATGTACTTAGGTACACTCCAGATTGGATACTGGAGTACCCTTATAAGTCCCTAGTATATGGTACCCATGTACCCAGGGCATAGGTACCCCAGAGGCCTCCCCTGGGCTGAAGCATGTATTATGCCACCCAGGAGAGACCATGCAAAATGGAACTACAGGCCTGCCATTGCAGCCTGTGTAAGCTGGTGCATGCACCACTTACGATAGATATAGGTTTACTATATCTATAGGTCACTACACTTAAAACCTATAAGGCACCCCTATAGCAGGCCTTGACAATCCTGAAGGCAGCGTGCTGGGTGTTACGTGAGAGGGTGGCCCTGCATGAGCAGAGCCCCTCTGCAGCCTTCGGAGACCATTCTCCCGGGTTGTCTGTGACACAGCCAGACATATAGGTAGAGGTGCATTATAACCTCGCGGCAAATGCTATCTCAAAAACGGCTGAAACAAAACATGTTGTGTTTGGTATCAAACACCTTGGAATCATACCTCCACACCGGTAACCGGTGTGAGAGGTATGATTCCACCCCTCAGAAGCAAGCTTTGTGGGTCCCTGTTCTTCCCGGTACCAGCCTTCTCGACCCGGACAGCACAAAATGGATGCTGCCGACCAGAGACACATTTCTGCCCTCCTGCTGCTGAGCCAAGCTCGAGCAGAGGAAGGAAGCACAATAAGCATCCTGTCACAGGGAGGTGTGACCACCTCCCAGACAGTATTAAGTGTATTGGAGCTGGGTTGTGTGCACTGCCAAAGTGCCTGAAAGTCTGCACGAGGGGCACATTTGGTGTCCCTGTGCATAGTCCAGCTCAAACCAGTTCTGGGGGCCGTTGGCTCCTGCTCTGGCGTGAAACTGGACAAAGGACATGGGTGTAACCACCCCCCTGTCCTGACCCTCCCCTGGGAGGGTCACCTGAATCTGTCCAACCCTCTCCTGTGCGTACAAAAGGGCTTACCTGGCTGTAGGACCCTAGATTCGACGTGGACAAGATTCTGAACAAGAAACCACTGACCTTCGACCGTCTGGACACTCAGGACTTCACTGGACTTCGACTGGGCCCGACTTCGTCTCCCTCTCCGTCCAAAGCATCATCTGTGCCCGTGCACCATACAGGCTCCGTGCAGGACCTGTGGAGCATCAAGGACAACTGAAGTATCTTCCTTGGGGTGAAGGAGTCACTCCCCTGCATTCGCAGGCACCGTAACGCAACTGACCGGTCTGCTGATCCTGAGCTCCTGCGGATTCCAAAGGCTCCAGCAACACAGGAGGTGGGTTCCTACGTTCCTTGAGGTCAAGCTGCCCTCTCACCAAGTTTGAGGCCAGTATCCCTCGTGGGGACCGCATAACCTGAACCCCTGTGCACCGCATACCTTTGCAACTGCATATGTTTGTTGGCGTTCCCCAACTTCGTGCATTGGGCTCTCGATAGCCCCAACCTCTGCGCACATTTCGTACCAAGGACTTCGGCCTCCTCGCACTCTGTGCCCTGCAAACTGTTGTTTGGTGAAACTGCTAGAGGTCCCCTCGAGACTCCTGTGCCTTCGGCCTGTGGGTCCATTTGAGGTACAATCCTGATTTTCTTGGGCTCCCCTGGTTGCTCCAGGCCTGCCCTGACTCCCCTTGCTGTGGTGAGTCCTCTGGTCCTTGCTGGGCCAGACCGTAACCTTTCTTGACCTTCTTCGTGGGTTGCCATTGCCAAGGCTGGTTGGTGCTCCCGCCGGACACCGACCCCTCAGCACTCGACATCCTCCGTGGGACAGCTCGTATACGGCTCCTGGTTGTCCTGGACGTCTCCTGGTCTCCTTCGCACCTGAAGCACCCGACATCGGTGGGCATTCGTCTACCGAGCCCCTGGTCACTCCTGAGTGACCCAGACTCTGTCCCCTCTGCTTTCAGGTTCCTTCCATGAAGAATCCACCAGCGGATTCCACCGGACACTTTTCTTCTTTCCAGCAGTGGCATTTCTTTGAAGACTCCCATTGAGAACGACGGCAGTTTCCGACGCCACTTCAGACCTATGCACCCCGGTTCCCTGGGACAGATAACTCTGGTACTTCGGTATCCAACCTTCTATGTACCAAAGGGTTTCCTCGTAATCCACTGGGAAGGGTCCTTTAACTTTAAAATTGCAACCGCGACTCTCCCATTGAATTGTACGTAGCACACGGTCGTGTTCTCACACTGCACCCGTCCTCCGTGGGGTCCCTACTTACTCATCTTGGGTGGTTCCTTGGGGTCCCAGCGATTCTACACATTCTAGACATTGTCCTGACTCGAGTTGTGGTTCTTATACCACTATTTTAGTATATGGTTTGGTCTCCCCCAGGAGCCCACTGTGTATTAGTGCTACTTACGATTGTTTCTGTGCTATAGTATTGTGTGATTTGTGTTTATCTGCGTGTAGCAGATACTGTGAGGTATTTAAGGTGTTATAATAATAAATATATATTCTTATAACTACTGTGTGGTTCTCCTTTCATTTAACCAATACAATAAGATTGCATTCTGGTAAAGCAAGCTGCTTAACATTCCTTCAAGACTAAGCCTGAAGGCTGCTCTCCACAGCTACCACTTGGATAGCTTTCTAAGGTTATCTTTGACCTCTTAAATCACCATAAGGGTTGTTTGGACTGGTGCAAGGTGCCCACTTTAATTAGTGGACATCATATACCAGGCCAACTTCTCACAGGACTGCATACTAGTGAATTGCGCGAAGCCGGAGCTGGCTTGTTGCTTCATTAAAGACCTCCCCTGCCCCCTTTTCAATCATCCCACTAGGCTATTTTTACAACCCTAGAATTTTGGGGGGGACAAGGGACAAGAGACAAGGCCAGGTCCCCGCTGCACTTGCGAGCAATAGCAAGGGGTCCCTACACAACTCCAACTTTTAACAGATTCCTTCCATTCACTGCCAAGGCCACGTACTGCCTTGGGGGATCTGTTGCTAACCCTGGCCAAAGTAATTTTACCATCCCAAAACATTACCTTTCTGAACTTTTGCCATCTCTGGCCATGCAAGATTGACAGTGATACCAGATGACACCCATGAGTGCAGGACCACTTTTATTAACGAAGACTAAAGAAGTTCCATTACTCTCGTCCACCCCAGCAGCTCCACTCAGTAACACAATAAAGAAGGGGGGGGGGGGGGTGATAACCTCCTGTACGGTGCTCTCTCCTCAGACAACCTAGTGTCTGGTATAGCTGGCCAATTTCCAAGGCCAGTTGCTTTGGAATCTTCTACAACACCTTCCTGTCCTTAGTGGAATCATGAGTGGATCTTCTTGTACTGGCCATACGATCACGCCTAATGAACATTATCTTGAGGAATACTGCAGGAATCAAATCCAACCGGATAGCTCCAGCCTGGATGGAATATTTAGAGGGTTTTGACATCTGCATGTTCCAAGAAACATGGGCCACTGAACCCTTCCACAAACAGGGTTACACTAATCATTAGGTCAATGTGCTACCGTCTGCCCACGGAAGGGCTTCTGGGGGTTTATTGATGTGGATAAAAATACATCTAAACCTCCGTATTGTGAACCTGGGCATAGCCTAGCCAGACGTTCTAGGTTTCAAAATTTGTTTTTCCAAGGGGGGTTGCATGTATTTGTACAACGTGTATTGTAGGCCAAGAAGCAGGAGTACAGAATTACCAACCATATCCATCTTGCAACAGTCTGTTCACTTAATAGACCCCAATGAACAGATTGTGATAGGGGGAGACCTCAACATAAACTTTGAACCCATGTATGGTTACGACATGATCCTAGAAGAGGAAGATGAGAGCTGGTGCATACCATCCATTACTTCTAAGCAGCTAGTCCTCAGTTCAGTTGCAGCACTATAAATTGTAAGTTGCAAACGGGTTGAGAGCCTGCAACAGCAGGTCTCTATCCAACAAGCAGGGAGCTCCTACCTTCAGGAAGGGTCAGTTTCACTCAAAAATTGATATTATAATCAAGGCTTCTATGTGGGACACGTTGGAAGATTTCCATATAGACACGAGGAAGGAAAGTGATCATTAATCCTTATGTGTTAAATTACGGTACCATGGTCCTAACACCCTTCCTATCTCTGCTTCTTCAGCTATAGCTCCACTATTGGTAAACAATCGCAGGTCCATTAAATGGCCTATAGTACTAAAGAACCAAGGAACCCTTACAGAAGTATATAAAGCCTTTGTAGAGGCGTTCCCAGAAGACGCTACTCCAGCCTCTCAACAGGTTTCTACCATAGACAAACATACCAAACTGGTTCAAGCCTTGAAATTTATTTTGACTAAACCCCTCCAAAGAAAGCTATATCAAAAACATATAAGGCTGAAAGTAGTTTATGGTACACAAAGGCTTGCAGCGATGCCAAAAAAATAATATGCGCAACAAAAAATAACTTGCAAGAGGTGCGCACTTTAAGAGGCCTTTACAAGAAGACAATTAGAGTAGCTCGGTCAGCCTGGGAGGAAGCGTGTGTGTGTGGGGGGGGTCATCTAGTGATGGCTGCTAAAATGGGGGATAGTTTCCTGTTTTGGAAAATTATTGCTAACGGGAGTAGGATTTTAACCCCAGAGATAGAGTGCCACCTGAATCCTGGGTGGATTATTTTTTCTGCTTATAGGAGCAGCCCCCCACTGACACCATGCATAACCTGTTACATTTTCTAACCACACTCCTCCAGATCCATATTTTTCACTCGAGAAGACTAGGCTTGCATTCATCTCAGTCAAACAAGGCAAGGTCCCTGGACCATATAAAATTCCTGGAGACCTGTTTTGCCGCGATTTGTCATTCTGGGCCCCCTATGTTAATTGCTTGACCAATGCCATAGCTGCAAAAGTCCCAATCCCCGACACATGGAAAGGGGCGGAAATCATTCCCATCTTTAAAAAGGGGGATCAGGGCAACCCTACTAATTATCGTCCAATTGCCTCCTAGATGCCCTGCAGAAAGTCTATGCTAGAGAGCTATTAAGCAAACTTAACGACTGGATTGAGGACCTAGAGATCGTGTCCCCATACCAAGCAGGGTTTAGGCCAAAAGTTAGTACTATCGACCAAGTTTTAAGGCTGCTGATTATCCTCTGTAAGTATACTAGACTCAGAGAGGGACACATATATGTCGCATTTGTTGACCTCAGAGCAGCGTTTGACTTGGTCCCCAGGGGGCTGCTTTGGGCAACCTTCAAGGAAGCCTGGGTTTCGAATGTCCTCCTTACCCAGATAACTAGACTCCACCAAAGCAATTATACCCATGTCAGCTGGGGAACTGGAGGGCAATTAACTGATAGAATCCAGATTGCTAGGGGAGTGAGGCAAGGATGCGTCATGGCCCCTACCCTCTTCTCCCTATACATTAACAACATAGTGGAAGCTCTTTCACAAGGGAATATAGACGCACCCAAATTAGATGGGACCAGGTTGTCCGCACTTTTATTTGCTGACAACACCCTTTTAATTTCCCAGACCCCGATGGGCCTTTAGCAGCCTGATTAATATTAACACTTTTTGTCTATCTAAGGGCCTCAAGATTAATATCTCGTAAACTAAATTTATGACGGTCAGGCCGCACATAAAATTTAAGCATGCCATCTCTCTGGCAAATGAAAAACTTGGTTGAGTCTCTAGATTTGAGTACCTGGGTATAATGCTTGATAAATTGGCATGGTCTCCACACATATAGAAGAGAAGGGTTGTGACCCAACACCAAGTGTCAGCAATTTACAGGAGGTTCAAGGGAACAGCTGCGAGAGCCTTACTCTAGGCACTTAAACTCTTTAAACTAAAGGCCCAATTGGCAGCATTGAACGGGGTAGAAATTTAGGGATACGCTAATCTAGATGCTGTTACCATAAGAGAAAATAAGTTTGTGCGCTCACAACTCCACCTTCCATCGAGCACTCCTCTAATAACAATGTTTTATGATGCCAACTTAAAAAGAGTGGGAAAAGTAGCTAGACTAAGGCCCCTGCTTTATCGGGTGAGGCTTTGGACCACGCAAGAGTTGAGGCCGTACCGGATGGCAGTTGAGGAACTGCTAGCCCTCAAAGCCCTCACCTTCCAGTGGTTCAAACACACCCACCAATGGTTTGATAAACTCACCCTTGGATCTTTCTGGTCAGAACCTGCCTCAGTGGTGGCTACTTCCAAGCTGCAGCTAAAAAAAAAAAATACTGGGAGTACATCTACACCAGTCTTTTTCGTGGTTCCTCTCTCGGTAGGCTGACAGATCAATTCCTGTCTACTAAGGATCGTCCCTCTTACGAATCTTTTCTTGACCTCCCACTCCAGCAATGAGCAAAAACTTTATATTTAAAATTTCCCTATGACACATTGGAACTGGGGTCATTCACGCCACTATGGAGCTCTAACAGGAGTGCTGCTTATTCACCTGTATGCACTTTGTGTTCGCTAGCTGCAAATGAAACTACACATCATGTGCTATTTTTCTGTCCAGTATATGCAAAGCCTAGAGGGAAATGGATACGCCCACTGTGCAAGTATTATGACTTTCGGAGATACCAGGAGGCAATGAGAATCTTGAAGGGCAACACATCCATTTACACTTTGTTTGCCCTAAGCAAATTTTTATTCATAGCTGGGTTAATAAGAAAAGCTAAAGGTCTTAAATTCTAGAGGCACAGGATCAAGACTGATTTGCATATGGCTGGGTCTGAACTGGGGTGGTGAAGTGAGTTAAAGAACGATGATGGATTCAACCCAGATCTGAGTCTGGGGGGTGAGTGTCTGAAAAGTTTCAGAGCTCCGTCCATCAGCTCCTTGTGTTTGTTCTACACCAGGACAAATCAGCTGTACTGGCTGCTTGTTTTGCACATGAACGTGTTTGTTACTCCAGGATGTGTTATGACAATTGTTTTACATTCTTTTCAAAGAGTTTTTACAACAGGTTTTAAGTGATTTTAAATTATCTTAATTTCGAAAAATATTATTTAAATGATTGTTTTATTGTCTGCAAGTTTTAAAGAATCAATTTTCCAAAATAAACTTTATAATAATTAAAAATACCTTAGAAATTCACAAAAAAAAACAAAGGTTGCAGGCACTTTATAGTTTGGTTCAGATTTAACACACACAAAACCATAGAAATTCAGCAGTTCAGCAGTTCTATTTCTAGTAATCTCAAGTAATTGTAACTCATGCCGTAAGGTAACTTTAACTCGCGCCCCTGCCATGCACAGTTTTTCATCCATAATTTTACAGCAAATGTTGTAGTGATATTATCAATGATGTCATAGAAGATGTTATGAGTGATGTAATATGTGGGGTAAATAGCAGCGCATGGCAAGGGTGCAAGTTATAGTTACCTTAGGGTTCGAGTTATAGTTACCAGAGAAAACTGTGCACATAGATTTTTCAGGGAATTTCTACTTTTTTAAACGCTACTTCCTAACTATATCGTCCTTGTAACCAGTTTTTTCCAGTGAATTTCTAGTTCGTTTTTTTTTAACGTAAAGGAATATCTAATTACCATGTGTTCATCCAAACGCCACCGTGCACGAGGTTGGCTGCAGGGCCTGGCATCTGGACAGGACCTGCGGCCAACCCCCTCACTTGTACCCAAGCAAGGCCTTCAACTGTGTGCAGCGGGGGGTTGGCCACAAGGCCTGGCCTGCGGCCAGGCTCGGTGGCCAACCTCCTAAAGGCAGCCAACTCATGTGCCCCCTCCTCGGGCCGTTTTTGACCCGGTGACCCCACACCCCAGGGCATTGGTCAACTAAGTGAGGGTGCCTTGGTGCCCAACAAGGCACCCACCATCTCCCAAGGCCCCCTGCAGCCTGAGCCGGCTCTCCACATCCAGCGGAGCTTGCATTGCTCCTGCCCGCAGGGAGTTGCTAAAAATGCTGCTCTCTGTGGGCTGGAGCAATATTCATATCTGTTTCACTGCCTGCATCACGGTGGGAGGGGAAACAGATCTGGAGTCCGCGCCCGACGGACGAGAGCAAACACAGGTTTCCCTGCATACGCCAGTGCAGGCATGGAAACTGCTATGACCCGGGGTGGGCATCCTGGGACATAGCAGGAGCCGGCCTTTTGGGATGGAGTCCCCAGGGTCACTAATGGCTCTAGAAAGAGAAGCGGCCTCCCTCCCCTTTGCTTTTGCGACCGGGCCCCGAGGGATGAGGTCCCTGGTGCCGAAATTGGCAGATTTGACCAGAATCTCAGGATTTTGAGCCGACGCAAAGACTCGAACCCGGTTTCCAAGTGACAAAGTCGGCAGCTCTGGCCGTTACGCCATATCCTCTGACCTGCACTATCCTATAAACAGCGCAGCACTTTTTTAAAGCTGCTTCCTTAGGGTTCTGGGGGGAGGGATTAGCTCACCTTCCAAGGCTTCTTCATCTTCACAGACAAGGCTCACATGACCGTAAAAAGTCTGAACATTCTACTTCTTAGAGCTCGGAGGCACTAACAGTAATCTGATAATATGCGTGTAAAGTGTGACACCAAGCATGATGGTGTGGACCGGAATGACGGAGTTTCCCTGTACAACACAGCACTGCACTGTATTATTACACAGTTGTGCGTTACATGCCAGAGTGCTGCCTGCCCAGCATGACACAGAGCTGCTCTGTATGAAACAGACCTGTTCAGTATAACATAACCCTACCCCGTAGGCTTTGATTTCGAGCCGTAAGCTGCAGTGTACAACCGACCTGTGCAGCAGGTGCCGAACCCTCTGAGCATTGCTTCCCGATTCAACTTATTCTATTCTGCAAAGATTCCGCTCTGCCTGCACCGTGTGGTACTTAGAACCCAGCTGATTTTTGCTGCCTACTGTGACGTATTTGATTGTGCAGCGATGTCACCCTGACAGGCGCTCATCTGCAAGTGACAGTAACTGCGGGTTACCAGAAAAGATAATGGCGGCCCGCTCTGCTTATAGACACAGAACAGGCAAGGGCGGAGGCTGAAAGATACGAGAGAAATACAGTTTGTTTTAAAAGGGTTGGATGGACTGGAGTTAATGAGGAATCGTTACAGTGGGCGGTAGGAAAGAGACCGGAGCTTTAAGAAGTTCCCAGGAAGTTCACAATTATAAAACAATTTCCCTATGCGCCAGTACTCCAAAATGTAAAAAAAAAAAGATTAATGGAACAACATATTACAAACTGAAACCAAAGAATTTAGAACACGGACCCGTAGAATCATGCCCATCTCCTCCCCCCCCAACCATCCTTCCAGGTCAGGATCTCCTACTTATTATTATTATAACATTTGTAGAGCGCTACTGTTACCCGTAGGTGTCCTGGCGCTATGTGAAATCTTACCCGAGGATCAAACCAGAGTCAATCTAATCAGTGAACAGACAGGTTTTTAAAGCTTTTCGAAAGGCCAAAAGGCTCGACATACCTCTAAGATATAGGGGAAGCTTATTCCACGCTTTGGCTGCATTAGCTACAAAGCTTTTTCCACCCCAGGTGGCCTTTTTTACAAATGGCACATAAACCAGTTTGGCATCAGATGAGCGCAATAGTCTGTTTGGTGTATACCAATACAGCCGCTCTTTTAAATAGGCCGGCCCGGCTCCATAAAGTGCCTTGTGAACCAGACACATTGCCTTGAACATAGTACGCTTCCTTACTGGCAACCAGTGCAATTTCCGAATTTCTTTCGCTATTGAGGCATATTTTGGGATGCCCGACACCAGTCTAGCAGCCGCATTCTGGAGGAGTTGCAACTTCTGCAGAGAGCCTTCCTGAATATTGAGGTACAAACTATTACAGTAATCCAGTCTCGACATGGTGAGAGCTGTGATAACTGTTTTATGACATTCTGTAGGTAACAGTGGCAGAATTTTCTTGCATGACCTCAGAGCGAAAGACGTAGCAGAGACCACCGAGTTAACCTGGTCTTTAAAATTGAGCTTCTGGTCCACCCACACACCTAGGTTTTTAACCTTCGTGTTGGGTGCAGGAAGGGGGCCCAGGGAGTCTGGCCACCAATCTGGAGTCCAAAAATTAGGATCGTTCCCAAAGCATACCACCTCCGTCTTACTGGAGTTTAGCTTAAGGCAGTTTTGGGCCATCCAGGTCCCTACGGCATTCATACACTCTTTAAAACGAACTGCCGTGCTCTTTGACTCAGCTGGAAGCAGAGACACCACAATTTGAGTATCATCCGCATAAGTAGTTAGACTGAACCCAAATGACTGAATAAGAGGCGCCAAAGAGGAGACATATATATTAAATAGTGTCGGACTCAGTGAGGAGCCTTGAGGGACCCCACATGGTAGTGAAAAAGGTTTAGACACAAATTCCCCCAGCATTACCCGCCGACTCCGGTTTGACAAAAATGATCTTAGGAGTCTCCAGGCCGAACCCTGTACCCCAATCTCCTGCAGCCGGTCCATCAACAAATCGTGATGGACCGTGTCAAATGCTGCAGAAAGATCTAACAAGATCAGAGCAGCCTTGCCACCTTGATCTAAAATGGTCCGTATCTCTTCAGTAGATTTCAAGAGGGCAGCTTCGGTGCTGTGGCCCCCTCGAAAACCATACTGAGTTTGGTCCAATGCTTGTGTAGACTCGAGAAATTGGCTAAGTTGCGTATTTAAATTTCTCTCGATGATTTTAGCAGGTACCGGAAGTCTGGATATTGGTCTAAAATTGTTAGGGTCTTTTGTATCAAGATTCGGTTTCTTCAGAAGGGGGAGAATAGAGTTTTTTTTCCAGTCTAACGGAAAATGTCCCTCCAAGTACATCAAATTAAAAATGGGTGTCAAAACTTGAGAGACTGGCTCTACCGCTAACTTTAAAATCGCTATCGGGCAAGGGTCGGAAGGGGACCCAGATTTCACCTGCATAATAAGATGACCCGTTTCTGTAGCTGTAAGCTGGGCAAATTTGTCCAGTAGCACTTTCTTTTCCAGATGTGGGTCAGCCATTAGACCCGCCGTATTCTTAGTGGTAACATTAGAGAAAGAGGAGAAAATGACATCCACTTTCTCATAGAAGAAACTGGCCAATTTTTCGCAAAGAGCTTGACTAGGTGTAGATGTACTCGTTTGAGGGTGTGGCCGAGCTGTGTGCTAGTTTCGGCCGATTTTATTACAGGGGGCCGATATTGCCAGCCCCCGATAACAAAAGCACCCCCCCAGGGTCCAAAACCGGCCCCCACCCTGGCAGCCCACCGGGAAACGCCGGGTGCCCGCTACAGCCAGTCCTGCCCCGTCTGTGTATTTCTCCACCTTAACTTATAATTCAATATTTTTAGGCAACATTGGGCTTGAATTAGCTAAAAATGTATAATAAAATGCAAAGTTGCCCCGACTCTGATGCACACTGCTAATTCTGCTGTTTGGCTGAAGCTCAATAAAGGGTGATTACGTCCCATCACCTTCCCAATTAGAGATTATAGCATGCTGCATACACTTGATTGACTAAGGTTTTGTTGAGTGTGGAGGCTTGAGGTTTTTATATGCTGTGAACTGCACAAAGTACACTCAGCACTTCCAGGTGTGTAAAAATGTAAGAAAGCAACGAAACGATAAACAAAACCTAGGTATTATTAGTAATGTGAATTAATTTGCTATCCACATGCCTCTCTTCCTGTTAGCAGGCACATAATGGTCGGACAATGACCACACCGGTATTGGACATGTTTAAATCAACAGAGACGCATTATTAGAAATAATGATAAACAGTTTACATTTAAACCTTTCCCTCAACATCAGCCATTTCCTCGCAAACCAAGACATGCCACCTTACGTTTCTTAAGAAAATACATTTGTGGCGCAGTCCGTGGCAAACCTGTCACGAACCTCTGCCGAGTTAATCCACTGCTACTCATATTGTTAAAACACCCATCACTAACAAACACTTCTCTCTTTAGTAGCGTTGCCTGATGTGCAGCGTTTTGCACCCAAACCGGTTATGCTTGAGTAGGTGGACAGACACATGTACTAAACTTTAATGCTAAGGAAGCCGATTTTAAATTCAAAAGGTGGAAAACTATAGTGGGTGGGTAATCTGATCAAAGACTTGGCGGCTTAGTCACCAGCGGCCAGGTACGCGGCTGTCATCAGTGCAGCAGGTGCAGCAGCACTGGATACATGGGTATGAGAGACCTACTTCAACATAAACACCAACCAGTGGAAATAGGTGCTTGCATTAGGGCCCTGGTCTCCTTCCTGTCCCACTGCCTTTGGAACAAGAGATGCCAAGCTGCTTTGTCAAGTGTGAACTGCTCATCCAGCCCAGATTGTCCTCTTTGCATTCCGGAACTTGCGGTTTTGCTTTTCCCCCTTATAAACACAATACTGACTACAAGTTCCACAAAGCAAAGGTAAAACCAGGGCACTCATGAGGGACAACTAGGAATCCAGGAACGCAGGTGTCTGTACCACCCTTCATTTTTTTATTTGGTATACTTACACACTCATATGCTCAGGGAAAAGATTTTTGGAACACTGGCAAAATTACTTTTTGCTGTTTGGGCACTCGTCCCCCTCCAACCTCCAGCATTCACCCAATTTTTTTGAGACCATTTGGTATAGTCTATCGTTCTTCTTCGGCATCTTTGGGTAATGCACAAAGACAGTTGCTTATTGGACTAATGTGACGCAACAATACCCATAATAATAGAATGGCTAACATCCACATAGGCCAGGACCTGTGCTTATATGGTTCCTTAAAGATTTGCACCCAGGAGGCAAGATTTAAACTTGTACAGAAGAGGGGCCAGCTAAAAGCTGGGTAACCCAATAGTTTCAACAGTAAATTCCTCAAAAGAATTATATATGATGTAATGGTGCAAATGAATATCTACCCATAACTTTTCAACATGCTGCTCTACAGCATAGCTTAAAGATATTGGCAAAGCCAATAGCTCTGGCTAAACACATATAAGGTCCCAAAGGCGAGACCTATTGGCTATGCCAATGCTTGTTGGTTCAGCTGCAGTGTTGAAAGTTTTGGGGTGATCCGTCAAGTGGGGGCCGAGAAAAAAAGGGGGTCCCAAAAAGAGTTTCTCCCATGTTCTGTCTATGTGAATTTGCCATTTTTTTTAACATGACTTTAGCCCGAACTGCTGAACAGAACTACACCAAATTTGACAGAAAGCTAGATATTGGTCCAAAAAGTGTGCTTTTTGTGATTTGGTGTAAATCCGTTCAGTAGTTTTTGAGATATCCAACTTCGATATCTTGGGACGCGAGTCCTTGCAGTGGACTTGCGAATCCTACTAAAATTTGATTGGCTGTCAACACTTCAACCAGGAAATGTTGGCCGCCATCGTGGGACTCGGCTTGAAGCATTGTCCCACAAACAAAGTAAATAAAGAAAAGGGGGCAGGGTAGGAATACCACAGACCTTCACACAACTAGTCACTCATCCATACATTCACCGAGACACCTAATCACTCACATATACAATTAGTCATGCGCAAACTGAATCCTCCAATCTGGCATTCATAATCTCACTGATTCACCAATACACATTGGTATATATATTTAACACTCAAACTTTTTTTTAAACAGTTAGTCATGCAGCCACTGAATCATCCAATCAGGCACTCATACTCTCACTGATTTACCAGTACACCTTGGTATATATATTTAACACTCACAGTCACTGGATGATGTCATTTGAGATGTCATCAGTCCATGTCATGAGTGATGTAATATGTGAGGTCATAAGTAGTGCATTGTGGGGGTGCGAGTTATAGTTAGCCCACTCACTACAACGGCTGAATTATATATACATACACACATATATATATATACACACACATACATATATGGATGCATTTTAATAATTCGGAAGTGCGATTACCTATGAGTTGGAATGCTGTTTTAACCACATGTTCCAGAATGCTTTGGGATAACTGTCACATGACGCTAATAAAGAAGGTTCTATCTAAACAACATGGTGGTTAGAATGAAATATTGCACATTTCGAATGGCAGCCTGTGACCAAAGATGGGAAGCATCTGAAACGTGTTAGGCATATGCCAGCTCCAGACATCTTACCCTTATCACAGCCCGGAGCTTCGACGCGAGTGCAGGCTCTGTCCCTTTGGACAAACTCTTTGCATGAATATGAAACAGAGGTCCAAGCCGTGGAGCCAGCAAAGTTGGTGATAAAAGCAGGTCCGCTGTCCTTTGATCTTTGATCTTTAGTGACTGTTGGGTAACGTTGAGGGGGCCTATGAAAAGGTACTGTGTGACAAGATTTCAGCCCACAAGGGCGATGGATGTATTTTAATAATTCGGAAGTGCGATTGCCCACATGGTTTGGAATGCTGTTTTAACCACATGTAACAGAATGCTTTGGGATAACTGTCACATGACGCTAATAAAGAAGGTTCTATTTAAACAACATGGTGGTTAGAATGAAATATCGCAGCTTTCGAATGGCAGCCTGTTACCAAGGACGGGAAGCATCTGAAACGCGTTAGGCGTTTGCCAGCTCCAGGAAGCTTACCTTGTCACAGCCCGGAGCCTCGACGTGAGTGCCAGCTCCATATCTTTGGACAAACTCTTTGCATTACACACACATATATATATATATATATATATATATACACACACGTCGGTTTTTTTAGGTGAAGAGCAGATCATTTATATGGAATTCTCTACACTACAAATGTGCTCACTTTAAATGTCTGTTTTTCTAGAAGAAATAGACATTTCAGGTGAGCAGCCAAGTTCATGGTAAACAGTGTCACTGTTTTGCACCCTCTTTGTAAACCTAAACATGGTAGTGAAAATTGGGCTAGTTGGGCTCCAGGTTCAGCACTTTTTTGGAAAGGAAACCAACATTCTCCTAAGTCACTCCGATATTCCAAATTAACAGATGAAAAGTCAAATAAAACACAATATTGTTAATACATGCCATGAGTGTGCAGTACACTTTAATTGCTCCCCACCCCAAAATTGCATTATCAGTGGCATCAAAATGATTATTTATATTTCATGTTGGATGTATTGGTTTACATACAGGTGTTGAAAAATGTATGTTAGGCACCCATAGTAATAGTTCTGATAAAATATCAGTGTGAAGTGGAGACCAAATGGGCTGGTATAATACCACTTAAGTGAGCCCTGTAACCCTAAATGATTGTAATTGTTATTCATTGTGGTGCTTAAATGCCTGTGGTAAATATCATATGGTCGTTTTATTGCTCAGCCATCCCACACATTCCACATTTCCTATGAATGTATAATGCCCAAGTGAACGAACGATATACAGAATATTTCAGTAAGTCATGTTGCTCCTGCACCTTGTCCAAAACACAAAAATCCCATAAAATAGACTATATATAGTCTTAAGAACAGGAATTCCCAACGACGAAAACAAGTCGAATGTTCATACACATACAAACCTCAACCATAGTGCTCTGTGTCCTGAGGGAAAAATAGGGGTTTTGAACGAAACCTGGTTCAACCACCTTTCGGCCAGCGATCCCCATCGCAGTCCCTGAGAGCGCATTTCTTATTCATGCATGCATGAATATATATATATATATATATATATATATATATATATACGTGAACTTCCGTTTTAAGGTTCCTCACTCAAACAGGAAAAGGGACTCGCACTCCAGGGTGAATGTAATTGTAAAAATATTTAATTACATTCACCCTGGAGTGCGAGTCCCTTTTTCCTGTTTGAGTGAGGAGCTCTTAAAAACGGAAATTTCACGTATTTTAGCCGGGATCCAACACCCGGAACTCGCACCGACCCGGAGTGGAGAGGAGCCGGTATTTGGTCGGAGACTATATATCTATATATATATATATATATATATATATATATATATATTGGACTTTTCAATGCAGCCTGAGTAAGGAGTTGGGTGCACTGAAACGCGTAAGGCGAAAAATGAAATTGGAATGCGAATGCTGGTTTTACAAAATAGAGGATTCGTGAGTCATTTGTTTGCTGAGTGCGAACTTAACTCAGGGCAAAGTTGGAGAACATACATACATATAAATATCGCTGAAACCCAAGCCTCTTTTTCCAGCAAGCTGCACGGCGGGGTAGCAAACCCCTAACATTCCAATCAATCCTGTTACCGAGGAAGAAGCGTGATACACTCCCGCTTGGTAAATCAGTACCGCGGCTCTAATGTGTTAAAGAGTGCTTTAGTTACAGACTCAGACATCTTGGGCCTGAAATTTAGATTTTCTATTGCAACACAGCTGTACCTTTTTAATATCTATCTGAGACCCAGGGGGTGCTCAAAAGAAGCACCATTGTTAGAACACTTCAAGGAGGTTCTGGGATCTATAGATCCCAAAGATGTTACCATCATTGGGGGGCGACTTTAACTGCTGTTACGAACCAATGGTGGGACTCGAAGTAGTGTCTGAAGAAGATCAACTCAGAGGCATCCCCCTTCTTCAGACAAAAAATACAGCGAGGTGTACCACCTCTGCCATTCAAATGTTTCACTTCACCATCGAAAAAGGGTTTAGAGCATGCAATGGTCGGTTCCCTCAGATCTTGCTTGCGCAAACACTTTTGTAAGAGGAAACACTGGGTCAAGAATAGATTACATACTTATTAGTACACCACACTGGGCACATGCATTGGATTTTAAGGTCGACAACAGATCGGAGAGCGACCATCTCCCGCTATGCTTGGATTTAGATGGAAAATACTTCCCATTCCATGAAACTCTGGAACTTGACCCAGGACTAGAATTAAGGCAGCCCCTGGTAACAAATAACCGAAGGTCAGTTAGATGGCCCACTATCTTAGACCAAGTCGAACCCCTAACTAGTAATTACAACACTTTTAGTGCTTTGGTAGGTTCCTACCTGGAAAAAGATCGTGAAATTGTTAAGAGAACTGCAAAGGCAGGGGCACAGCCACCTAACCCTTGGTATGACAAGGAATGTAGACTGGCCAAAACTAGGCTTATTAGTGCCCTCATAAATAAAAACCGAATTGAGATTAGAGTAGAAAGAGCTAAATATAAGAAAATGCAAAAGATAGCCCAAAGAAACTGGGAAGACAGTATCTGGGAAGAGCTTATAACTGCGGCAAAAAATAGGGACCAAACCATGTTTTGGAAACTGATGACTCATGGAAGCAGATATGATACGACGGTTTCTGACTATTACTTAGATCCTACCACCTGGCAAAGACCTTTTACAAACCTTTATGATACCACTGATGACTTAGAACTGGCTAGATACTCTCCATCTAATCCTTGGGGGGTCCTTGTTTTTAAAACCAAACAACACCACTACAGTTTAGTATGGAGGAAACCGCCCTTGCTGTAGCAGCTATCAAACCATCAAGGGCACCAGGTCCCGATAGAATTCCGGGGGACCTTTTTAAACACAGTCAGGAAGTATGGGTACCGTACATAAATGAATTAAACGCAATAGCTAGGGGACAGGCGGTGCCAGCTTCCTGGAAGGGAGCCGAGATAGTCCCCGTTTATATAAAAAAAAAAAAGGGCAGCAGGGAAGACCCTGCAAATTATAGGCCTATAAGCCTGATAGATGTTCTACAAAAGGTTTATGCAAAACAGATTATAACTAGGCTCACTTATTGGATGACAGAAGAAAATGTACTATCATCATGCCAGGCAGGATTTAGGCAAAAAATAAGCACATGAGACCAGGTATTTAGACTGATGATTATATGTTGGAAATACACTAGATTAAGATCTAGCCACCTATATGTCGCCTTTATTGACCTAAAGCGGCATTCGATTCCATCCCCAGGGCACAGTTGTGGGAATCCTTACACCAACAGGGTGTTCCTGATGAGATTTTAATCCAACTATCAGACTACACCAAGACAACTACGCAAAAGTGCGATGGGGCAAGGGAGGTGAGCTAACTGATGAGATTCCTGTCAAGAGGGAGTGCGCCAGGACTGTGTCCTGGCGCCGACTCTATTCCTCTTGTATGTAAATGACCTGGTTGACCACCTGCAAAACTGTGTACATGATTCCCCTAAATTGGGAGGCAATCACATCTGCGCCCTAACATTTGCGGACAACACTATCTTATTGTCCCAAACACCTAACGGCTTTCAGAATTTGCTTTACAGCTTAAATGATTACTGTAAAGCAAAAGGTCTTGAGGTGAACCCAACAAAAACGAAATACATGACAATAAGGCCACATAGAAGTTTTAAGAATAAAATATACCTGAATGGTACAGAACTAGAACGAGTATCTAATTTTGTATACTTGGGGGTCACCTTAGACTCAAAACTTTCTTGGGCGCCACAAATAGAGAAGTCGAAGGCTATTTTAACACAGAACTCCATCCCTATTGTAAAAAAACAATCTGCAACATCCTCCAAAGCTATTACTCCAGCCCTGGAAGTATACAAGGCCAGAGCCCAATCTGCTGCCCTATACGGTGCAGAGATTTGGGGAAGTGGATCCCTCATACCCTTAACAATAGCAGAAAACAAAATCCTGAGAATGTTTGTTGCCCTTCCTCAACGTACTCCATTGATTCCCCTGACCTAGGACTTGGGTATTAAATGCTTGGAGTATCTGGCAATTTGGAGAACACTGTCGCTCTGGATCAGAACCTGGATAACACCGGAGCTAATTGTGTACAGAGAATCATTGATCGAACTCCTGGCACTCGACACTCAAACCACGTTCCCCTGGTTGATCCACATTAGAAAGTGGCTTTTGGATCTAGGACTTAGCAGATATTGGTCGAACCCAAGTCTGCTGATTCCTGAGGCAAAAAGCGAAATTAAATTGTTATTTTGGGAATTTGTGTAAGACAAGGTAATTCAAAATGGTTCACATGGAAGCTTAAGAACACAATTCCTTGAGTTTAAAACGACACCTCATTTTGAGCCATTTTTAGATGAGATAGAACTGCTACTGGCAAAGTGCTTATATTTGAAATTCAGATATGGAATTTTAAAACTAAACAGCTTTGTTGCAAAATGGTCAAGGCTACAAAACAAGGAGGGGGACCCTCGTTGTGCCTTATGTCAATTGGGGGTTGATGAAGATATTGCACACGTTTTGTTTTTCTGCCCAGCATACAAACTAGCTAGAAGAAAATGGATAAAACCATTAGCCAGGTGCCTTAGTGTCAGGAGAATGAATGTTATGCTGAGAATACTAAAAACTGACAACTCCTGCTTAATAGTCTTTAGTCTCAGCCGATTTCTACTGGCTATTAATTTTATAAGGAAAAAGGGAGGGCAAAACCTATAACTTTATAAATCTGGCTGTTAATTCAAAGTAACTACTTAGATATAATGCTGTACAATCTGGCAGAAACAAATACGACAAAACTCATAATGAACTGTATATTATGGTCAAGATTGAACGAAAATCTTAAAAGGAAATAGTAGAAGTGTCGGTGTAAAAATTGAAGTCTTTAAAATCTACATGTACTGTATTAGTTTCCAAGTTTTTAGTAATAATTCAATGATTTTAAGTTTTGATAGTTTTTATTACAGGCATCTCATGGGATTTTAAAGAATATCTAAATTTTAGTAGATTCTTTTAATAGTTTGGATATAAATCAATTCATGCCGATGGTCCTGTGGTATAATGAAACAATTTGAACCACTCTACACCTAATGCACATGCACTTTCTAAGAATTTATCATTATCATAGAATAAATTGTGTTTTCTAGCTATAACATTGCACAGGCACTTTATAAGCGAACAAGTTAACAGGGCAATTTTTATATTTTCAAAAAAGAGGTGGTATTTACCTAGATTGAATATGAACTCTAAATAGACTACATGTACATAAATTTGACAATGTGAGCAATGGAGAATGTATTTTAATTCTATTGATGCATGTATTGTATATTACTGTTTTCTTACTTTTATGGCCGTATAGGCCAAAATAAAGTATTTGAATTGAATGCTTTATTCAATTTTTTCTTTTTTACAGCAACGAGGATCCAACGCGTTTCGGAGCCATCTGCTCCTTGATCACAGGTAAGGTTGTTCACCACTTCCATTTCTTTTAAAGAAAACATCTCATGTGATACGTGACACTCAAACATAGAAAACAGATTTTGCTGATTTGTTGGGAAGTCCAACATTGCATGATTAACGTAGGATATATGTTGACATAAAAAATTAGTGTATAAATTGCATCAACTTGTGTGGTATAAAGGATCAAAGAAATTAAATAATCTTTATGCAGAAACAAGTTAGTACCTGCAAATTTATATCAGCGTATTAGCCAAATCATCGGCTCCAATTAATAACTATACAATTTAGCCAAGTTGGCATTGGTCCAATTGTACACTACCACAAGTTCTAGTAATTGTTCATACTGTGCAACAGAAGTCAGATAAAGTTAGCTCGCCTGCGTTCTGGATATCACAAAATCTGCAACAAATCAAAGAAAAACAGAATTCACGAAAAACATGTTACATGATTTAAAAACATCAACCTAAAATTGATTAACCTACTGAGGGAGGACTGAAGTCAAGTGGACCTACTGATAACCTTATGTTTAGCCAAGGTGTACCGCTAATTCCTCATCCAAATTTAAACCGACTGGGTGGGGAGTATTGTACTTGATGATTCATTTGGATTCTAATCTCCTTAATTCTTGAACTCTATTTCCACCTCGCTCTCTGATCGGGACTTTGTCAAGGACATAGAATCTGAGTAAATTAGATTTCAAATTATGTTGTGATTTGAAATGTCGGGCAATGGGATATTGTTTATCTTCCTTCTTAATTGCCCTCATATGCTCAAGAACACTTTTTTTGCTCTATGGATAGTGCTACCAATGTAACATTTGTTACACGGACAGCTGAGTGCATAGACTACATGATCAGTATTGCATGTGAGATGTTTGGTGATCTCATAAGGTTGTTGATCTTCCGCCAGCTTGATTATTTTGTAACTTAAACTATATTTGCAGGCTTTACAGCTGTTGCAGGTTAAAAAAAAAACTTACATTCCATTGGTATCAATACTAGTATTAACCAAGCTATAGCTTAGAGTGGCATTTAATGATCTTGCTCTTTTAAAAGTCACTGAGGGATTATTTCCGACTGTCTTTTCTAAGTCTGGGTCCGTTTTAGGACCTCCCAGAACTTCCTCAAGCTGCGTTTAATCTCCCAAGCTTGATTATGATAAGAAGTTATGAACCTGATCGGTTGTTCCTCTTTCTCTGTATCTGTTTTGGGTACTAATAACTCAGCTTGTTTGTATTTATCAACCTTAAGAATCGCCTGCTTGATGGTCTTTTTACTGTAACCTCTTTCAGAGAATCTTTTAATCATGGTAGTCTTTTCTTGTTCAAATCCCTCATCGGAACTACAATTACGCCTGGCTCTTAAAAGTTCCCCGAAAGGGATACTTTGGATTAGATTTTTCGGATGACAACTCCCTGCATGCAATAAACCGTTGCCTGCTGTTTCTTTACGGAACAACTGCCTCGTGAGTTTGTTGTCCCTAACCTCTAGTCTCAAATCTAGAAAATCTATTGTGGTTCTATGTATTTGGCTGGTAAATGTCAGGTTAAGTGAATTATCATCGAGGATAATAATGAAGTCATAGGCCTGTTCTCGATCTTCCTTCCATATACAAAAGATATCATCGATGCATTGTACCCAAAGGACGACGTGGTTGTCGAATGGACTGATGTTACTAACGACCTGCTCCTCCCACCAGCCCAGGTATAAACCCATGAAGCTGGGTGCAAAGCAGGTCCCCATCGTCGTCCCTTGGGTTTGTCTGAATAGTTGCTTGTTGAAAATGAAAAAATTGTTAATGAGGCAAGTGTGCATCATGTCTAAAAGCATCTCTGTATGAAAGAGGTAGGAGAGAGATCTAGCTCTCAATAAAATGTCTGCTTGCTGAAATCTTTATCTAATTTTGGTAACAAGTATAATGCAGGAATTTTAGGAAATTTGCACGCCAGAAACTGGTATTCCTCCCATTCTAAAGTGCCCTTATCTCTCCAGTCTATCAATTTTTCTAGATACACTTTGTTAGCATCCTCATAACGTTGGTTCGAGGATACTTCATATCTATCAGTGTCACTAAGATGTCTATATCCTTTATTCAAATACATTTCCAAGGGCCACATTACCTCCCTTGTCAGATTTCTTTATGACAATATGTTTGTTACTTTCCAATTCTTTAATGGCGTTAATGTGTACTTTCTTCAAATTATTAGTAGCAAATGATCTCTTTTTGTCCATTTTTTAGAGCTCCTCAATCATACCTCGTTCAAACGGGTCAATGGCATCATTGACTAGTTGAGGCATAAATACAGATTTAGGTTTAAATCCAGTTTTGCAGCCCATGCTCATATCAATATCATCATTCATCAAATTCAAGAAAGGATCATTTATAAAATTGACATCACCTTCTAATTCATGCATGGTATGTAATATTTCTACATCATTTATAGTTAAAGTAGTAGGTTTAGCCCAGTTGCCTGTGCTCAATGTTGGACTTTTCGAAACATGCCATTTTTTTAATTGCAATTTTCAAGTGAAATGAAAAAGGTCAATGCGGCTTTGAGTGTAATTAAAACTAGATATGGACAGAAGGATAACCCTAACGATAAAACTTCCATTTGAGGATTAGTTAAAGTAAACTCCGAAAGATTTACCACAGTTTTATTATCCTTCATTTCCCCGATTTCTGCCCTCGTCAGCATTCCCATCGGGCTTTCTTGATTGTCTTTTTGCTTTGATTTTTGTTTGTTTTCTCCTCTGCCTCCTCGACCTCTTTATGCCGGTGTACCCTTGTTTATTGGGGTTGTTAGCCTTCCCCTGGCCATTAAGTCGAACTCCGATAAAATGTGTGCTTTTACAGCAGTGGTGTCCGAATGAACAGAGACGTCACTTTCACTGTTATCACTTTCGAGAGTTTCAATTGCCGCCGCCTCTTTGTTGGTTTGCTGTTTTGGGATGTCGATTTTGTTACCTTTTGAGGTGGATGGTTGTTCTTGGCTTGATGTGTCTTGAATGGTAGTACGTAAATAGTCAAACTTTTTACCAAAAGTCAAGATTTGTCCTCTCTCGTAGTCCACTTCATCTCAATGAAATTTGCGTTGCTTTTTAGCTTTTATTTCTTTCTCAATTTTATCCAATTTTGTACCAAGTTTGGCCATTTCAATTTCAAATTCCTCTTTACAGTATTTCTCTTTAAGTTTGTTAGTGTAGTCTTCAATTTCTAATGATAATTTCTCACAATCTTTCTTGGCGTATTTGATCAGTATTCTGAGCATTGTCGTGGAACATTCATGATTATTGGTTGCCCACTCTTCCACCATTTCTGAGTCTGGGTTGTTGAAGGTGGGGGTGATAAAAATTCTCAATCCCCGTGGTACTCTCCCGCATTCCGCATATTTTTGTAAAGTGGTAGCTTCCCACCATTTAGATTGTTCCTTCTTCAGGGCCTTCCATAGATTGTCCCATAATTGTTTTTTACTATGCGCCTCACTCATCCTTTGTTGTTAGCAGAAGCCTCAATGTTGGTATTTGCTGATTGTACAAACAATTTTTCGGCCGCCTCTCTTCGTTTCAAATCCCTCGTTGCCACCATGTTAAAGTAGTATCGATTCCTCAAAATGCCGAGTAACGTCTGCAGTGAATACGCTGTAGTCATGCACAACCCACATACCTAGCCAAAAGGGCAGACCAGGAAATATATAACAAATGTGGAACTGCACATCAGAAATGTTGAGATCTTGTATCCTTTGAGACCGGATTTGCATTTAAATTCCACTTCTCCATCTCCACTCTCACTGTCTTGTGTGTGTGGCATCTCCTTCGCTCTCCTCCACTCTTTTCTCTCCTCCTCTGGTCACCCTCAATTTATAAACACACATTTTTAAGGAATCACAGTTATTACATTAGTTTCTTCCAGTGTTATCACTAAAGTAAATGTTTCAAAAAGAAAATACAACACATTCACATTTACTTGGTGCCGAATAGTCAAGGTAGGAACAAAGTCATAATGATGCTCCAAAAGTAACCTACCTATAGCCTTCCTCAGATTGTCTAATTTGAACAGAGGGCATTTAATTAGTCACACCTGTCGTTAACCGCTTTGCAGGGGCACACTGAAGGAAAATTTCTCTGTGAAAAACTGAAATATGAATACATCAAAGGGCACCAAATTTGGCAGTCACACTGTACTTTCCTCTGTTTAGCGTCTTTCACAGGTTTGGTGCATTTCCATTTAGCCGTCAGGGAGACATGGACGAAACCAAAGCGTACTCAATATGCATTCCTGTGTTATGTATACACATATCTCCCTGAACATTTGGGCAATTCAAAAGAGAAACAAGTCTTTTGGTTGTCTATTTGTTACTGAGGTCTAAGAACAGAAATAAACCAATTTGCTGGAGGGCCTCCGAAAATGTCAGATGGCAGCCCTCTGGTTTCCTTCTACTTATGGATGGAAAAAATGTTTCTGTTTTGCCTTATAAGTAATTCATAGTCAGGCAAAGCTTCTTTTAAGTTGTAACTCACTTCACGTTTTCATGGAAATATTTTTCTTTAGCTTGTGGATAACAGTCGGATACTGGTAAACCTCAAAGCAGTAACCAATCAGAGTGAGTGGTATTCACATATTTAGCATCTTCCTGCACTACTGGTCTACCTAGAAGACATAGATAGTGTATCTGTGGTCATCAGCTCACTACCTTCATGGCTGCAGAGGATCCCTCGACCTGCAAAATGGAAGACACAAATCAGAAACTCCTAATGCTAGGTACAGCGTGCTTCGTATACAACCAGCCATGATCTTGGAAACATTTTATTTGTTTAATGCTGCGACAATGAAAAACACAGTGATTGAAAGCGGGAGGATTTTCCACTTTATTTTTCTAGACATCTTTTCTTTTGTCGATTTCTTGCCAGCTGAAAGTGACAGACTGATGGGAAGGAAGCAACTCTAAAAAGTAATGAGAGCAAATACACCACCTCTCCCATATATTTTATTTCTTAGTTAGCACTACGAATTACAGCAGTACTTTTAATTGGGCACAATCTGTTCTTATAAGTCCTGTGGAAAAGATAGATTCCCCTTAATCTGATATGCAAGGATTGAGCAGAATCAAGGCGGAAGCAGAAGTTATCAGCATGCACTTTTCATAGAACGCATTCCTTTTCGGCTTCCGTGCTCTCAAGTAAAAACCTTGAATGATTTCATTATCTAAAGGCAAACACTTATAACATTGTCTTTCTTTGTCCGAGTCTTATTTAAGGTGGCGTTGCCTTCTGCTTATGGGGGAGTGAGACTGTTTCAGTTGCAATGATGATTGATTTGGAACTTCCCAACAAGTTTGTCCCATAGATTTTGTTTGCTTTTGGTTTCATCAATCAATGAAGTCAGACTCTTGCTGTTTAGAGTCTGACCAATTCCACACAATAGAAATAACACAAGTGGAAAAGTGGCCACACAACCGTGACTGGGAATTTTAAACAAACAAGTTTCAAAATAGAAACATGCGTGCATGCTCCAAAAATTATCAACATGATACATGAAATATTACAAAAACAATCAGACATGGATAAATACCAGAGCTTGCACGATCACCAGCAGTAGCTAAAGGTATGGAAATAATTGATGTTTCGTAGGACTAAATTTATTGTATGGTGCTCAAAACACAAGCAGTTTGCTTTCAGTTGCATTAGACACTCTCTGGTGTCAAGCTGCAACAAGGAAGCGGACTATTGTGCATGCACCACTAGAGCACCTTTCCAAGTACAATGGGCTGTTCTACTCCCTTGAATGGTTGGTGGTTTCTCTCCTTGCTTCATGAGAGTTGTTTTTTTATGATCAAGGCCCGTCTACTTGCTTCCTTGTCCCCCTCTCTTCCAAAAAGAAGGGTTATCCATCACCATTTAGCACAGACAATGGTATGCTGGACCTGCACGCTTGTACTATGTTACACTGGCGTTCCCTCGTCTTCTCTCTGCTCTTCCTGGTTTTTGAAGTAGTCTGGAGGAAAGAACCTCGGTCTCTGCAGGTCAATCATAGGCTCACTGGCTGTTGGACATCCTTCCTTCTGCCACTGCGCCAAGATCATGGCCCGCAACAGCGGTGGATACGGAACATAGCGAATGGGCTCTGGCTCGGGCTTCGGCATGTAGATCTTAAAAGCCTCCTCGTAGTGTTTAGGTACCACTCGCCAGTCATGGTACATAACACGGTCAATCTCTTTGGCTTCAGGCTCAGTCTTGCCTGTGGGGAATAGAAAGACAGTCAGTCCAAAAGTCATTGCTAACCTGGCTGCATCAACACAGTGATTCTTCCTGGTAGATTTCCCTGAGCAGATGCCTACTGTATCATCTACCAGCTGCTACAGACATCTTAAAGTGAGCATTAATATGAGCGGCTACAAAAATATATAATGGTTCAGTTTCATGGCCGTGGTATTTTCTACTGCTTCAAACCAATTGCACTCCATGCGGGTTTTGCATCCCAAATCATAAAATTAGCTAACCCAAATCTCCCTTTCTCTGCCTTTATTGCCTATCTTTTGCTCACTATACACCTCTGCTCATGCTGTATTTCTCACAAAGCCAGGTAACAACTGGTACCAAATTGTCCCTTCAAGCTTGCAATATTTCCAGAGAGGATGTTGACTGAGTGACAAGGAAAGTACTCTGTTTGTTTTCGGTACTATGTGGGGAATGTGAGAAGCCAGCACTGGTGTGGAAGGATGCAAGTCCTTATACATGCAATCCCTCACCTTTTACAAACATCAAAATCCACACCCAAAATACTCCTAGATTATTTAAACTTCAGTGTGTATCATGCAAATTAATACAAGCATATTTATTGTAGCTGCCATCATCTAGAATCATTAGTTAAAATCCTTTCAATGAGGCTCAGGAGATGCCGCTTTACAGCTACCTCCGCAAATGATTATATCGCTTTTAACTTTGGTCACTTTTATTTAGTTTGCGGTGTTCTTCCTAATGGCCATCGGGCTACAGATTGTGAATGCTCAGGAAATACCGCTTTGGGTCTGCTACTTTTAACGATTGCATCACTTTTGACTTTGACCATGTTTTCCTGACAAGTGGTCTGGCTGTGAAATACCTTTTGTGGGCTTACCTAGAACCTACAGTAAGGCTTGCAGTCCGCACATTGCTCACCATTGGTAGCATTTATTGTCACTCATTTGTTTACTTCTTATTCGTTGGCTTGCTTTCCTCTAAATATGTTTGTCCATCCCCAGGAGCACAGGCTCATTATCATACCGACTGGCTGACTTGTATACTTCCACTGCTCACATTTAAGGAACTACTCTTTTCTTTTTGGTTAAGTACACCACTGAGAGGGCATGTGCTTTCCAGTTCTCTCCCTTGTGTTCTTCTTCCCCCACCAAATACCTACCCAGCACTGTGTTGCACTCTACCTCATGTTCTACTCGTTCTCGTGTGCTTCACTCTCCCTCCTGTTTCTCCCCCACTTCCCATGTTGCTCTCTCCCTCATCTGCTTCTCCTACATTCTGTGTTGCACTCTCCCGTGTGTGTGTCTCCACACTCAGTGATGACCCCTCTCTCGTGTGCTTCTCCCTCTGCCCTCCGTGTTGCTCTCTCCATTGTGTGCCTCTCCCTCCATCCCATTGTTGACCTCTCTTCCGCACCACCTGAATTAATTTATTTATTTTACCCCCCTATCCACTCAGTTGACTGTATTTCTCACTTGTCCATTGCCCCCCTCCTCCCACCTCCACAGTCCTTTTTTTTAGGTCATGTCTACCAGGAGATAACTCAGAATTTATCTGAGACTTTAATTGGTCCCCTCTCTAAACTCTCTTCCTTGCTGCCTCTTCCACTTTATCTTCTCCACATCTCCACTTCCCCCCACCCCCACAGTAGGGTATGTTTACCAAAGGCATCCACCCCTTCCCCCGCAACCTGGCTCACACTAGTTATCTGACACCAGGTTGATGTCACATGCTTCAGAAAAGACTACGCAGCCCTCTTATCTCAGCCTCGAACTTCAGGGTTGAGGAGACCCATCCCTCAAGCCTTTAGAGCGATAGCCGTAAAAGCCTCTGCGCTGTCACTTCTTGTCCCAGTTGTTCGTTGCAGGTATACTGCTCTGCTTCCAAATCACCTGCTCATTAGTGCAGACTTGCTTCTACTAGGGCGCGAGCTGAACAACCAGGACCATTTGTGTTTGTTTTTTGCAATGATCTGAGGTAGAGCTGTGCTGAAAGTAGGGAGGGCTACTCTTTCCTATCCACCTCTCACAGGAGACAGGGGGGGTGGGACTAGGAACCCTTGTAGCATCCATCACAACATTGGCTTATCTGGTACATAAATTATAACCATAATGGTGAATTCTAGTGAAAACATGCACTATGGTGCCCTCCGGCTAACTGCGCTGTTAATGGGTACCACAGACCCCGAATAAAAAAGGCCTTTCAACTCCCGGGTTATGTAACAGCTGCTCAGCCAGAGCTAAAACAGTTCAGGTGTGCTGCTCAATTGGATTTGAAAAATCCTTCCATGCTCTTTAATGTAAAAATTGTTGTGCAGTATCATTAAAATATGCATGTCAATTCCTATATCATGGGGTAAGATTCAGGGAAGAGTGTGCTTTAATTACCTGACATGCTAGTAAGGGTCAATAACAATTATCAAACTTATACACATACCACACAAATAAAATGTGAATGGTAAAGGCAAATGTGCAGTAGAGTGCTGTAAAAGGCATTTCTCCTGCTCTGTGAATACAGCACACCCGGGGGTTCACGGAAGACTTAGTCATAGACATAATTCTGCCTCTTCAAAGGAAGGACATGTTCACTTCACTTGGAAAAAATACAACCTAAGAAACACAGTTTAAACCTCAGTGCAGTAACGATTCAGTGTAAAGTACTTTTATTGTCTTGGGCACTTTGTTTCTCTTGTCATCAGGGTACTGCTGCCAGGCAGTATTTCACAATGCTAACATCGGTCTATGCGAGGAAGATCCTATGGGATCCAGCCCGGTAACTGGAGCCAGACCTTGGTTGGCTGCTCACTAATGTACTAAGAACTCACACATCAAGGGAGCTAGAGGTTTTTTTGCAGTACACCCTCCAAAGTGAGACTCAAAACCACAAAAAGTACGGCAAATCGTTTATTCCTCCTCTCTTTCGGGAATAACAAGACTGTGTCTAAAGAAAACAAAAAGCAAAAGAGATTTGGATGGAAAGGTATCGCCCACTATTCGTGGCATGCTTCATCATTGGCCTGTCCATCCCACCATGTTAAGATGATACATGTCGAGAATGCTACTCCCAGCATGAGAGCAGCGCTGGGATTGGTCAGTGCGCCGTGGCCCGGCGCTCAGACAGGGACTGGGAGCCTGTGGTTTTTCTCCACCTGGCTGTACTACACAGCCCGGTGGAGAAATGCTAAGTGCGCATGAAGTTTTGGCCGGCCTAAGACGGCCGGCCAAACAGTCATTGGCACTTAGTAGTGCCCATCACCTCTTCTCCCCACTGCGCTTGCACAGAGTGCATGACCCCGCCCTGACACGCTTGCTGGCAGCTGCAGGTAAGAAGAACAATAAAATGATAATACAATTGGTTTATTATCATTTTATTTTTCAAGTGTTTACCTCTGCTGCCATCTAGTGGGGAGACACTCCTCCGCCGTAAAGGAGGCGCCGCACCTGGATGAGGCTTTTTCGGCCATATCTCTTTTGCTTTTTGTTTTGTTTAGACGCAGTCTCGTTATTCCAGAAAAAGCGTAGGAATAAGTGATTTGCCATACTATAAATAAACTTCGACAAAACAAATTATTTCATCACATTCCAATAGTAAAATCTGCCTTTCAGGTAATTAAGACTAATGACATGACTTCAGCAATAAAAGTTGGCTCCTTATTGAACAAGCATTTGCAATGCAATAGGTCTCGCATTTACGCAAGTCTGAGCTATTGGCATTGTAAATGACAATGCCTTTTATTTATGTTTTTATTTTTTAAAACATAAATAAAAGACTGTCATTTACAATGCCAATAGCTTCAACTTGCGTAAATGAGAGACATGAGAGACCCATTGCATTGCAAATGCTTGTTTAATCCCAGCTACTTGGCGCTGGCCTGCATGGGAATTCCTACCTGGAGAATGACAATGCTGTCCAGAACTGCCCATTCCTTCCTGACTTCAGTGACCTTGCATGGCCTCCACTTTTACCCTTACTTTATGAGTACCACAGAATCAGTACTTTGAGGTTATTTTTTGCCCAAATATTCTTCTGGGGGACAGTTCCATGGATTTACAACACAGTCAGTAAATCAAGGCCATTACACTACAAGTCTTTGCTCATAGGCAGGACCACTGGAATAACGCAATATTGTGTCCGCCGCGTTCTCGGAGTATTTACATATTTTCCACACTTGCCGCATGATTCAGATCTTCTGTATCAGTTGCAAACATTGATTCTAGCTCAGATGGATCAAAAGAGGCTTTAAAAAGCATCAGCCGTGGTCCCCCGGGGGGACAGTCGCTTTGCAAAGATTAACTGTCACCATTTCGTTGCTGACGGCTGTATCCGGGTGTTAGAGTGCTGCTAATGAGGAGAAACGTTTGCCCAGACAGTACTACTGTGTTGTAAAATGACAAAATAGCAAAATATTGCAACAGAATGTGCCATATTACGCTGCATCATTGCACCCCTTCTGTATCTGATTACATTTGTTCTCTCCAGTCCCTGCAGCACCTGTTCTGACCTTTGTCTCAGGCTCTACAACAGCTCTGCTGACCTTGTTCTCTGGCTCTACAGCAGCTCTGCTGACCTGCTTCTCTGGCTCTACAGCAGCTCTGCTGACCTGCTTCTCTGGCTCTACAGCAGCTCTGCTGACCTGCTTCTCTGGCTCTACAGCAGCTCTGCTGACCTGCTTCTCTGGCTCTAAAGCAGCTCGGCTGACCTGGTTCTCAGGCTCTACAGCCGCTCGGCTGACCTGGTTCTCTGGCTCTACAGCCGCTCGGCTGACCTGGTTCTCTGGCTCTACAGCAGCTCTGCTGACCTGGTTCTCTGGCTCTACAGCAGCTCTGCTGACCTGGTTCTCTGGCTCTACAGCAGCTCTGCTGACCTGGTTCTCTGGCTCTACAGCAGCTCTGCTGACCTGGTTCTCTGGCTCTACAGCAGCTCTGCTGACCTGGTTCTCTGGCTCTACAGCCGCTCTGCTGACCTGGTTCTCAGGCTCTACAGCAGCTCTGCTGACCTGGTTCTCAGGCTCTACAGCAGCTCTGCTGACCTGGTTTTCTGGCTCTACGGCAGCTCTGCTGACCTGGTTTTCTGGCTCTACAGCAGCTCTGCTGGCCTGGTTCTCTGACTCTACAGCAGCTCTGCTGACCTGGTTCTCTGGTTTGGTTCTCAGGCTCTACAGCAGCTCTGCTGACCTGGTTCTCTGGCTCTAGAGCGGCTCTGCTGACCTGGTTCTCTGGCTCTAGAGCGGCTCTGCTGACCTGGTTCTCTGGCTCTAGAGCAGCTTTGCTGACCTAGTTCTCTGGCTCTACAACTGATCTGCTGACCTGGTTCTCTGGCTCTACAACGGCTCTGCTGACCTGGTTCTCTGGCTCTACAGCGGCTCAGCTGACCTGGTGCTCTGGCTCTACAGCGGCTCTGCTGACCTGGTGCTCTGGCTCTAGAGCAGCTCTGCTGACCTGGTTCTCTGGCTCTACAGCAGCTCTGCTGACCTGGTTCTCTGGCTCTACAGCAGCTCTGCTGACCTGGTTCTCTGGCTCTACAGCAGCTCTGCTGACCTGGCTCTCTGGCTCTAGAGCAGCTCTGCTGACCTGATTCTCTGGCTCTACAGCGGCTCAGCTGACCTGGGTTTCTGGCTCTAGAGCGGCTCTGCTGACCTGGTGCTCTGGCTCTAGAGCAGCTCTGCTGACCTGGTGCTCTGGCTCTAGAGCAGCTCTGCTGACCTGGTGCTCTGGCTCTAGAGCAGCTCTGCTGACCTGGTTCTCTGGCTCTACAGCAGCTCTGCTGACCTGGCACTCTGGCGCTAGAGCAGCTCTGCTGACCTGATTCTCTGGCTCTAGAGCAGCGCCCTTTGCTCCTCCTTTCAGCCGCGCAGTGCATGTAAAAATTCCTGCGTGCAAAGAAAACTGCAAATGATTTAAAAAAATATATGAGAGTCGTTTAGGAACACAGACATAACGTGGCATAGAAGGAAAAACGCGGACAACGGCCAGCATTGAAATCCCAACATGCGACTGACTCTGACCCAACCCCACTGGCGTTTCAGAAGTCTCCCACATAGAGGGAAAAAAAAAATTAAAAAAAAAAAAAATTAAAAAAAAAATCGAGGATCGGTTTACAGTTCTCTCGTATATTTTTGGAGTCCAGGTCGTTTCTGCACGTTTTAAATCCAGATGGCCAACAGTGACTGCTTCCCTCCTTAACACCCAGCGCCCTTTGCTCCTCCTTTCAGCCGTGCAGTGCGTGTAAAAATTCCTGCGTGCTATTTGGAGGCAAGGTCAGTGCGAAAGGGCATGGCTGGGAGCCAGTGTGTGATCGAGCCTGAGCTCCAGGGAGCGCGGATGAGAAGTTTCTCCAGTCTAGCCAGGAGGCTGCGAGCCCAGACTGCGGCTGTTTGTTAGCCGAATGATAAAAACGTTGTGCCTACCGACTTATGAAGGAGACCGTGTAACGCCGCAAGTAAAAGATCCAGTCCTGATGGGCAGTCACAAAAGGAGACAGGGCGGTAACAAGGAGGGACTAAGAAGTCTCATTATCAATCGGAAGCCAGCATTTACCATGGAGGATGACGCCAGCCAATGAAAAATAGGGGCGGGGCTTCCACTCCACTTCCACATCTGTCCCTACTACAATATGCCTCGCAGAGCGAGCAGCGCATGCGCTGCAACGCTAGGCGAGACCTAAAAATAGGTCACATATAGTGTCTTTATGGAAATCATTACCTTCAGATAATTTTCTTGAAAGAAACCTGGATAGCCTTGAACTGAAGAAGTGGAATCAGACAAATATGTAGGCATTTGTGTATGTGAATTATCTGGAGAGTGTACCTACAGCTACAGGGTGAAGCAAACAAAAGTTGGAGCGCTGAGATGTGATTCAGAATTATTTTTAGTGAGACAGAATATTTATCAACTACTCTGCTGCAACTGTTGCCTAAAGAGGCTGCGGCCTAGGCATTATATAGCCCAAAAGTCTACCATTGGTAGCAATCCCCTGAGCCCAGTTTATTGAACAGAAGGACAACACTTAGGGGCCGATTCCGATCTCGGTCGGAGGCGCACCCAATACCATTCGGTCGGGAAAAAAGCCATGCGAAAGCCTGTTACCCGACCGAACCGTACGCGGGTCCGGCCGAGCGAGTACGATGCGAGTCGCCGACCGACTCGTCCGGGCGACCCGACCGCTCCGACCGACTCGTACCCGGACCGTACCGCTCCGACCGACTCGGTCGGACCCGGTCTCGCACCGCGCAATGGAGACGTTTTCCGGCCGGGTAAGTACGATGCGCACCTCGACCGCTCCGACCGACTCGCGCCGTCCGACTCGAACTCGCTGTCGGAGCCGTACTTTGGGGGTCCGTGTCGGACCCCCTGTACGCGTACCCGTGCGAGGCGCACACAGGGGGACCCAAGGGTCCCCCTACCTGTGCGTGTACGCCGCGAGCGCTCCGCGGCGTACTCGCTGTAGGGGCGCCCTTGTCCGCCTCGCACCCATTGAGGCAATGGGAGCCCGCGTACGCGTTGTACGACCGGCTCCCATTGACTTCAATGGGAGTCCGACCGACTCGTGTCCGATAACATACGGACGCATCGGACTCGTTCGGTCGGACTGCACGGGTCCGATTCGGTCGGAAATCTCTCCGGGTCCGGCTCGGTCGGGGAAATTTCCGGCCCGAATCGGAATCGACCCCTTAGAGTTATAGAAGTTAGACACATCAAATATGGTGTACATTGACATATGCCCCCCCTCCCCCCAACTAACCCCCTACGGACAGGACACTTTTGAATAGCTCAGCGAAAGTGTAAGGATCTTCATTCAGGTCAAAACATTTGGATATGTGGGCCTGACTATACCAGTATGCATGAACACAAAGGGACCACTGCCCTAGCAGTTGTAGCAATAGGTAGACCGCACTTAGATCTGTACTATGTAGTGCTCAGAAAGACCAGTATGATGTGCCAGATTCGGTATTCTAAGCTGTCCAGTATTACTGCACTCCTACAAATTATTTCGGAGCCAATTCCTTCAGGTGTTACTTGGAAGAATTTATGGAAGGAAAAAAGAGGAAGATAATGGCAATGCTGTGAGGATTTCCATTGCAGTCACACGTTTTTCCCCAATCTAAACTCAATGACTTGGAACGGAGTGATACAATCACCCTAGCTTAATGCTATATGTTATGGTAATTGGGTAACCAGGAGTGATTTTACCATATGGTAATTCACTGAAGCTCGAAATGAGGGCCTTGGCCTTTATCCTGTATTCGCCCCACCTCTTAACTCTACTTTGAAAGCTGGCATTTTATTTAAATAGTTTTTACTGTCTGACTTCCTTACATAAACTTACCAACTGCCTTATTCTCGTTAATAATTGGATTTGGCCTCATGTTATCAGTGGTGGTTGAGCTAGTCAACTTCCCCTTTTTCAAAAGTGATGTCCCACAAACTCAAAAACCATAAAGGCCCCAGTGTGATCTCTGCATAAGATGCCTATTTTGGATGTTCCTTAGATGGTCAAGCTAAACAAAAGTAGTATTCCACCAGCCTTAATCCGGCCTCATACACAGTGGATTAAACTGGCTTTGCAGCTGAAATGAACCACATGATCTTCATGCAACTGCAGCAGGGTAGGGCCTTGTGTGAACGGCTCCTCAGATCATTCTAGCTTTCTCCTAAAGAGGTCTCAAAAAGTAGCTATGCCTGTTCATGTATACCTAGTTGGTCATCCTCCTTATTGGGTGCTTCTGGGCTGTGCACTGCACCTTTGCTATCTGCAAGGCAGTATCCACAAGACACACACTATGGCCCTCATTTAGAGTTTGACAGGCAGCCCATCGTTTGACGATGGTGGTAAAGGCCATTACCTCCAAGGCCGTGGTGGTCTACCGTCTGCCATATTTACAGATCTCTGCAGCCGGAGATCTCGGTCTCTTCAAAAGGGCCACCACCACAGCAGCTCCTCCGAAGGCAAAATGGTCTGCTTTGTGCTGAGTGAATGCCATATTTCACACAGTCGCTCAGCAAACTTTTTTGTTTTACTCAACAAAATACAAATGACCCAGACATGCTGGAAGTTGTCTTCCAGGGTGTGTGGGTAGGCATTTTTTAGGTCGGGCCTAGGCAGTGCGCATGCGCTGTCTGCAAAACCTGTTGGATTTAATAAAATGCCTGTAGTCCCGCCTGCAGCTTAGGATAGGTTCACTCCAGCGTCGCTCAGCTCTGCTGCCTCCGTACTTGTTGTGCAGCCGATACCTCACTTCCGTTTATGGCTGAGGAGCACCGGCCAAGTACAGTTTTCTTAAGCTGGCATTTGTTATCTGTTGTTCGGAAGAACTCCTTTTCCTCTGCTGCCCTTCTCCCAGATGTGAGTGTTCAGGTTTTTTCTTTCACCCCGAGGGTTCGGCAGTTTTAAAGCAGCCGCCCGTTTGTCACCATCTTTTTTCCCTGACCATGCACCAAACTGCTGTTTGTGCACCACCCCTTTTATTTTTTAAACAAAGCATGCAATTCTCCATTTCTTTCTTGCCTGTATTTTACTGCATCTTCCCTCCCGTCCCTTCCTTCCCCTCTTGTTGCAATGACGCCTCCTCGCTATACCAAAGCTTTTTCCAGCAACTGCCGCCACTACTTCGGGAGGTCCAAACAGACCTGTTCCTCACTTTACAATTTCCATTTACTAAACCGGGAGTTCCCCAGATGCTGTTACTAACGTAGTAACATATTTAGGGCAACCACTGTGTATTTCACTTGAGCACTTTTCCGTTGTCAGTGCCATGAGTACCTCTTTAATCTAAAATTGGTAATTTCTCATTCTTAATCCTCTAGACGGTGCTGCCAGCTGCTACTCTGGCCCCATCTGTAATTCCTCAATCTTCGTACTCTAGGCAGTGCTGCTAGTTAGTACTGATTTGCATAAAGCGGTCGTCAATCTAGGGTGGCACAGTTGGTTAAAAATTAAGCTGGAATGCAACCCAAAGCTATCACCAGTGGTTTAGTCTATTCTTAAACATTCCTCCCATCACCTTTCGTGTGCTAAAAGAATCGCCTATAAAAGAAGCACATGGACCCATGGGGGAGTCAGGAAAGAAGTTGTATATTTTTTCCAATCACTAATGTTTTCCTTGACCAAAACTAACAGTGCATTTTATGGAATATGCATTTAAATGTCTTAGGCTACAAACTGCAAAACTATTAACCCCATGCAGGAGTTAGACTCATTGGAACATCTACAACAAAGTCGAAAACGTAATATGTTCCCTCTCCTACAACTTACCCATAATAATTGGAGTAGTTAAAAAAATCCAGCCTAGGGAGAAACCTGGGTTTTCACTGTGCTTATAGGGTATAACACTGTATTGATCCATCCTCCAAAAATCTGAAAAATATTTGCTCCAATGTTGAATGTGAGAGTATGCTATTTTGCACGGACATTAACTCTAAATTATACTTTCCATGCCAAGAATATTCCATAATTTTATGAACCAAAAGAAAGATTTTGGTGAATACCTTCCTGAAGTAAAGCTATCATGCTTGGCTAGTAAGAAAATTGTGTAATCACTGTTGGACTGAGGCAGGCAACAGTGAAAATAGCCCCGCAAGATGATGATTGGCCATGCAGCGAGAGCGGTCACATCTTTCTTTTAAAATCTTAAAGGGAAAACATTCTAAAAAGCTGCAGCTTTCTTTCCCAATGGCCACTTAATACTGCCAGAGGAAAAAACACCTGTTGCTTCTGATTCTACATGACAGCTTTCTATAAGTAGGGACAGATTTTGTTCCAGCTAGGGCGAGCACTCCTGCCTCTATACAACTGAAAAGAGGTATAAAAAAATGGATCTTTAAACGTGACATTTTTAAATGCTTGCCTGGTCTTCATATGAAGATCAGGGCGCTTGTGTCTTGTGCTGCACCATCAGGCATACTCACCATTTTTTGTCAGGAATCCCCAGGCTTTTCCGTGGTCTAAATTCTATTAAGTAGAAAAACACAAAGAGCTGTATTATTTAAAAAAGAAATATCTGACACGTGAATATATTTTGAGATTTACCACACATTACCAACGTATATCTCCGGAAAGAAAAAGGCTAGGAACGCAGGATAAAGACAAGTGTAGTACGTGGATACATTGTGAAAGCTCTAGATACAGCACAGTGTGTTACTACTCTAGTTCTGGAAGCACACACAAGTCTTTCAACACACTGGACTATGATCTGTAAATCTCTTCTACTCCAGTACTGGACCCCACACGGATGAATACACTCGCACCTCACTTCTGACTTTTTATTGAGGCCTGCTTGTGAAGTACCCTCTCCTCATCTGCACGGAAACATGAAAACTCACTGCATAACTCGTGTCGATAATGGTAAATGCCCCGTTTGCTTTGGAAAAATGTGGGTTCTAGGTATATGGCACATTTAAGAGGACTGTGGTAGACATCAATATGTAGTCACCTGTTGGGAACAAGATTTAGACTACTGCAAAGAAATCCAGATTCAACCCTTGCTAGGAGAGGATATCATGGGCTGCTGCAGCAATATCACTGCACTCTAAGGGATATTATCATGGTTGCCTATTATGCATACATGTCAAGTGTTGGCCACTTGAAACTTAAGTAATCACATTAAGTAATTCCAATGCATTGTTTAAAGGCACCCCAACTTTCAAAAGAAGCTTATGAGCGGTATGGCAAGCATTCACGAGTTGCATTTGAAAGTAAAGGCGGCTTTGGACAATATGCTGTCATTAATAACCTATTGATTAAACCATGTGAGTTCTTTTATCAACAAATGTCCCCGACAGCAGAGTTTCATCAGGCCGACTAGCCACAGTGACCCAGTGAAAAACTAATACTGGGTGAGGACTACGGAGCTGTGTTTAGGGATGAACGGGCAAAGGCACCGCTAGACTTCCAGCCTGACAAAAGCCCAGAGGGAAGGCACCCAAATTTATTGTAGACACTTACAAAGTAGTAGTAGTAATTGTTTATTTCGGATTAAAAATCCATAAAAACACACAAACTTAGCATAGTTATTGTGATTGCAATAGTTACAGTGTGAAATCCATATACATTATCATACAATCAGCTACAGTATTCTAATGAAATCAGTTTTACCACAACTTAACTGTACACAATAATTCATATTTTAAATTTCTGCAGAAAAGCATTCCATACTATATTGATAAAAAAGAATACAAATATAAAATTAGCAGCAACCTTTCTGGCTTATTATTGCACTTTATGACACTCAAACCCAGGAGAAGTAAACTTTTGTAGCAACCGGATCACTGTTTTAAGTGCGCTGGTCCAGGATAGTTCTTCTAAAATGTCCAATTTTGTGGCATTGCTCTTCTTACCTTGTTCACTTGCACTTTCTCCATCGCATCTTAACATCCTGGTCTGCTGCTATTCTGTTGCACTTTTGCTGCCAACTTGCACTTTTTATTAAGCACCTTATTTACTGTTCTCAATCTTGATCTCAAAGTGCATTCACATATTATGATAACTGCAGCACCCGATCTGATTTGAGGTATTCTCCCTTGTTTGTACCAAACCTGGTATCTTCTCTTGCTGCTATTCTACATTTGCACCTCTTATCAAGCACTTCTTTTATTGCCAAAGTAAGGCACTGTATTACGCTGCACTTTGTACTTTTCAACAAGCATCCTTACTCCGCGGAGCTTGATGCTATTAACTTTTTTAATTATGTTTGTAAATTGTTGGCCACGTTTCTGCAAATATTATGTTTTAACTATTTTATCTTGTATGACAGTCTTGCCATGGGAATTACTGGGTCGTAATGCACACACTGCACGCAGACTTTTAGAATGCCAAATTACCACGTGATTTTGCATCTAATTTAGTCCAGGGCCGAATGGTATATTTTAAATGCAGTGGTACGTAAAAATATTTGTACAGGGGACTAGTTTATGGACTTCTGCTCGCTATCCCACAGATTTTCTGCTCTGCCGTGCAGACATTTTACTTCCTGTTGGTGAAGGATAGAAATAGAAAGTCCATTCTTAATTTATACAGTACTTCGCGGAATGCTTTTGAGAGTATTGGTCGCCCTTTTTCTACAGCCCATTTTGGAACTAAAAGAAATGACCGACAATGCTACTCCCACGGATATGGAACCGCACGCAACGCCAGTATCGGTGTTTTAGTGATGTTTATGTTGTCATCATACCCTGTTCAAGTTGAAGCTTCCACAGAACGTTATCTACCGAGGTGTGATGGTTGGAGAGTCAGTTGCGGACTGCGTTTCCAACTATGGCACCTAGGACCCTGACCCTGAATAAATATTCATTTTATTCTACATTTCTTATGCTAATTTCATTTATATTGCTCTCTATGAGTAAATGTTTCTTGGTGCTGTAGAGCAAAGCAACAACTAAAGAAAACCAGTAAAAATAAAGAAGCATTGGAAAAACCAACAGGTCTCACCTATGCGAGAGCTATTGGCTTTGCCAATGTCTTTTATCCATGTGGCAGAGCAGCATGGTTAGAAGTAATAAAAATAAAAAAAAGGTAGAACTACAGCGCAGGTTATGTCATATTGCTTTTTCTTTTTTAAGGCGGATCAACAGGAGGGTGGGGGAACGGGAAGGGAGGAGTATGGATGACAATTGTTCTGTTTTGAAGGTAGGGTGAGATCAGTCGAGAGCAATCCCCTCTATGCCAGCCTTGTAGAGTCTTTGGATTAGAGTGTCATAGTCAACTGTGTCAATGGTAGCGGACAGGTCCTAGAGAAGTAATGCAGCGACCCTGCTTTGGTCTGCTGTGTTTTTAGGGTCAACCCAGATGGCGATGAGGGCAGATTGTGTGCCTCTTCGTGGACAGAATCCTGTTTGGAAGTCAGAAAGTATGGAGTTATCTTCAATAAACTGCGACATCTAGGTGAATGCTGCTCCATCAGGTTGCCCAGAAAAGGTAAATTTGTAATTGGTCTGTAGTTGTTTGGGCCTTGTGGGTCCAGGTTTGTTTTCTTTAATAATGGGTGTATGTTCTGCTTTTTAAGGCTTCTGGAAAGATTCCTGTAGTTACAGAGTTATTGATCATTCTTCTTACTGGTGAGGCAGCAGAGGTACTCAAAAATATGTTCTTGAAGGTTTGTGGTAGAAAAGGGTCAGAAAGGCAGCCGGCTTGCCTGCTTGCTTTAGACAACATCCATAAGTTCATTTTGTGATAGTTGTTTGAAGGAATGCAGAGGCTGGGTTAGCCTACCCTTGAGGGGATTGTGGGAAACGGTTTGGTGCTGGTGGTTTTCCTTTGTTTCAAATAGGAGTCCAACATGCCTATTTTGGTTGTGTAATGATTTGCCAGTTTGTCAGTAAATTCTTGAGTAATGGGATGAGTTCCTTCTGTGCATTTAGGTGGTGGAGATGGTGGTTGAGAGTGAGTTGGTGAGCTGTTTTGTTTTTGTAGAGTAGCTTTGTTGTGTAATAGATAAGGGGATGCAAAATTATGAAGAGTGGCATGTCCTTTATTTTGTTTGCATCTGTTTAGGGTGGAAGGTGTATTTGTTAGGGGTGGTGGTGGAGCATGTGTCTCAAGTTTTAAAGCTCTGAATTGTGCAATGGATGAGAGATACATTCATATTTACGTAGTTGTTGTCTTCCTATTCACGCCCCCTCAACTGAAACCAGCCATGTTCAGGTTGTGGACCAGCGCCCTCGCGCTTACTTCCTGACAGACTGATATGGCTGACATTATGTTCCTTTCGTGGAATGTAAACGGGCCCCTAGACCGCATTAAGCGAACGGTAGTCCTTCGCTATGTGAAACGTATGGCCCCAGCAGTATTCATGCATAAAGAAACACACCTACTGGGTACCCAATGCTCATTCCTGGGGCAATATGGATATACCATAGGTATCACCAGAGGGCCCAGTGGTGCGACTCCTCCTACGTAAAATTCTCCCTCTGACAGTTACAAAGACCCACCTGGACTCCCTTGGTAGGTATGTTGGACTGGAGGGCCTCCTGGAAGGGAGACAGCTTAACGCTTCTCAGGGTCTACACCCAGACTGCAGGCCACCAGCAGTGCATTTGGGGCTTGTAGACTGGTGCTAGCGGGGTTACCCCAGGGCCACAGAATAGTGGCGGCGACTTAAATGCTGTACCCGACGTTAACATAAACACAACAGAAGGTCCATCACCCCACAGGCTCACTATGACCGAAATTCTACAGAACTGGATCAATGCTTTCGGTCTTTGTGACGTCTGGAGGAGGTGGCACTCACAAACCAGGGAATACACTCACATTACGGCAGCCCACAGTGCCCTATTACGTATTGACCATATCCTCCTGCTCGCCCCAGAGGCGCTACAGTTCGTCATCCCCACGAGGTAGACATCCTTCCTCGTGGCATCTCTGATCACTCCACAGTCCACCTCCATCTGGGTTTCCCAAAGTCCAATAGATGGCCAATGTGGCGGCTAACTGCATGGTACCTGACCGATCCCGATTGCATCGAATTGCTGGCTTTGGAAATTGAGGCCTATCTCCAGGTTAATCAAGGTATGGTCACTTCCGCTGCCACACTCTGGGAGGCGAGCAAGGCCACATTCAGAGAACGAGCCAGAGCATACGTTCACAGTAGAGAGAAAACAAAGCAGCGCCACATATCGGAGCTTGAAACTAAGATCCTGGCAGTGGAGAGGAAATATGCTCTCGATTTGATCCCCATCATGTTACGCCAATTAGAATTAAAGATGAGTTTTCTTCATCAGCTGGCCCTCGATGAGGCCTGCCAGTGCTGGATGGCAACCAACCCACGTGTCTATGAATGTTGTGGTAAGCCTGGCAAGCTCCTTTATTGGCTGGCCATTGCAGGCCACGCAACAAATGGTACCGAATATAAATGAGAAGGGGAACCGCCACACCATTGCAATCCAAATTGCGCAGGTCTTTGCTGAATATTACTGGAACCTATACGCTCACCTACCCCGGGCCCTGGCGGAACAAACGAACCCCATCCTCCCAGATATCTCTCTACCTGCCCTCTCAAAAGCCTGGAGAGAGGCACCTCTGACCTTAGAGGAGGTGGAGGATGCCCCATCAGAGCTTAATGCCAGGAGGATACCATATACAAATTGTTTCCTGGTAGAATACTCCCACAAATTCCGAGATGTGCTAGCCCCACATCTGCTCAATCTCTTTCTAGGATGGTTCCACCCAGACCAGGACCTGGCTAACATAGTTCTGGTACAAAAGCCAGGGAGACCCCTGGAACGTTGCCCCTTTCACAGGCCGATATCGCTAATCAATACAGAACCTAAGCTCTTTGCAAAGAT
Organism: Calotriton arnoldi; assembly: GCA_963921515.1. Lineage (NCBI taxonomy): Eukaryota > Metazoa > Chordata > Amphibia > Caudata > Salamandridae > Calotriton > Calotriton arnoldi. The sequence continues at coordinate 1,070,252 of CAWUFW010003586.1, forward strand.
CTTGGCTGTTGAATCCTCCCGGTGCTTCCCTCCCTAGCCCATCTAGACCAGTGTGACTTCATACCCTCCTGCAGCACCTGGCACTGAACTGGGCAGCTTCACATGGCGCTAGCCCACAGACAAACTCTAAGAGTCAGGTGTGCTGCTCCTAATTGACTTTGAGAAGGACTTTGTAATAGTTGACTGGTTCTATCCAAATGAAGTGCTGGTCAAAATGGGGGTTCAGTCCCTGGTTCCTTCAGCTGGTGGAACTCCTATTTGCCTCCCCAGCTGCCCAGGTAAGTGTCAACAGGGTTCTCTCTGACCCCTTCCCTATTAGACGGGGGATGAGTCACGGCTGCCATGTGTCTCCGATCCTTTTCACCCTGGCTATCGAGCCCCAGGATGGTATTGTCCAATGTGATACCAGGGACGGGTGGGGTTAACTGAGGAACGGATCTCCCTCTATGCGGACGACGTGCTTCTGTACCTGGCCCGACCCTATGAATCTGGCCCTCACGCATTACGGGTGCTTGACCTTTTTGGTAGGGGTGAGAAGAACGAGTTTCCCTCTGCCGAATTTCACTGAGCTTTATAAAAACAGTGAAATTCCTTGTAGTTACACCAACGGGCTGAAAATATGCACATCATGCTGCCCATGGTTCAATTTAGCGCCAGTAGCACTAAAAAAAATCAGCGCGAATGGCACCATGCCGCGCACAAGGGTGCGGGGCCATTTAAGTTAATTCTGCTGCCACTTAAGTAGAAAATCAACTCAAGTGGCAGAAAATCTGTGCGAGAAGCAGCCCTGTGTTTGCGACCGCCCACGTTACAAAATCACTCTAAGGGACGCCAAAATCTCGCTTGCATTTGTGGAGCCTCGTGAGAAAAAAAAAAAATCTGCTGCACGGCAATTGGCAGAATTTTGCCGGAACGCCGCTTGTCGCCAAATTCTGCCTATTCCGCTTGCGGAATGAAACATTCCGCTCATCCCAACTTTTTGGTGAGACCTCTGGCCTCCAGTCCAAATAGTCCAAGTCGCCCCTTGTTCTGATCTGCCCGGCATCAGAGCTGGGGAGTACTGCTATCCTGGTGCTACAACTCAGCTTCCAGTACTCGAGAGTCTCTATCTGCCTAGATCCAAACCTGACCTGGAAACTCAACTTGTGGCCCCTGGTGGCGGGTACAAAAGACAACCTTCAGAGATGGGTGACTCTCCCCCTCGACATAATGGGCCAAATCGCCCTCTTTAAGATGAAGGTCCTTCCCAGGTTCCCATATGCTTTACATAATTTTCCCCTCCCGATCCTGGATACCTAGTTCCGAAATGTTGCAGCAGTGGTCCGCTCCTTCTTGTGGGGGAGGGGGAGTGGGCAGCACCCCTGAATAGTTCTCGCTACCTGCTGTCAACCGACATACGATGGAGGGCTGGGCATGGCGGACATTAGGATACACTACTGGGCTTCCCACCTTCTAGTAATTAATAACTGGCTTAGCGTGGGATAGGGGATCCAGCCTTCGCAGTCAAACTTGCACTCCTGGGCTTCAACAATGGGGAACGATAGTGCAGTCCTTACCGGACACGACTAAAGTAGTCCTCAGGATATGGCGACTGGTGAACCGACTGATAGAATGGGAAGGGAAGCCCATACAGCTTACTCCGCTTTGAAAGGCTACTTGGCTATGCTACTCGGCTCAACTGGAGGGGTTTGCCAATGGGATAAGATAGGGATCACACAGTTGGGGGACGTATGGGCAAGGTCAATCTCAATTTTCACTACAAACCACACAATTTCACAAATATCTGCAACTGAGCCATGAGCTTGCTACTGTGCTTAATGGCATTTCAGAGTTCATCCCCTTGGAGGCTAAACACCTTATGGGCCATTTAGGTAAAGGAGGGGTTTCCCAAATCTATAAATCACTGATTCATAATGCATCTGACAAGTTCTTCACTGTCAAGCACAAGCGGGAGGAGTGGGTGGGGGTGCGGGACGACGCAGATTGAATAGATGCTCAAATTGCCCCCCCTGGACCTTGGCTATCTCGTCCCACCTCCGCTTGATACAACTCATTTTTTTCCACACCATTTATTACAATCCACACTGACTTTGGTAGGCCGGAGCCCTCCTGAACTCATACTATTTTAGATGTGGGGAATCTGAAGATAATTTTTATCACATGATTTGGAGCTGCTCCTGGATCGTTATGTTCCGTCGAGCCATCGGGAGGGAGCTATCTGAGGTCCTTAATAGACACGAACACTTGATTCCCAAGGTGGCGCTCCTTGGAATACTGGGAGCATATGTAACACAAGACCGAGCATTCACTTATAGGGTTGGTCATACTCCTGGCCAAATAGGAAATAGCATGCTCTGGAACCAATCCTGCCCACCTAGGATTTCCTGTTGGAGGCGGTCGATGGATTGGTATGTCAAAATGAAGGAGCCGATCTATAGAGCCAGGGGCTGCCCTCGTAAACACCACAAGATAAGGGGGCTTAGAGGAAATATTCCTGTCTGCTGGGTCCGCCTGGAGACCTCTGATGGGGGAGAGTAGACCGACACTGGAAGGGAGGGGTGTCGAATGGATGTGTGAGGTGGTGCTTCTTAGGTGTTGATGTGGATGATAAATGCTGTGCAAAACTCAATAAAAATGGCTTATAAAAAATGATTTGTGGTACCACATTCCTGCACGGGAGACGTGGGTAGCCACAACAACAGCATCTCGTTACTGCCCCAGGAGTGGACCAAGGGCTGCTGGAGAATAGAGGTGGGTCCCACATTCTCTGTTTATTTGTCATCTACAGCCGTTGTTGTAGCGGAGCCTACGGTGTAAGTGGGAAGAGCTGCCAATAATAACAGAGTAACTAAGGAAGCCCTAGGAATCGTAGTGACAGAACCAGGCCCAACTCCATGGAAAGTCACCCTTAGAAGGTCACTGTGTTTTTCTTAGTACTCAACGTAACCTTAAAACAAACAGAAGGTACCTATACTAGTTTGATGTTTGTGGGTACCTTCTGGGCTGAATCAAGGTGCGTTATCCGAGACCTATTTGCAGTATTGCTATGAAAACAGTTTGGTTAATTGTTTTCTTTAAAAAAATCTTGTTTATTTCTTAGCAGGCATGAGCTTTTATTCAATAGAGGTGATGGGCACTGGCTTCAGAAAATGTTATCTCGTACTATAGTACTATCACTGGCTGTCTTCGAATATCACCAGTACCGGGTGTTAGTCTTGTCAGATGTATACTTTCTGCTTCAGAGTGCTATGTTCATGATAGGGCCCCTGGTCTTCAGAATCCCGATGACAGTTGCAGGAACAGAAAGTAGAGGCTGGTTTACTTTCAGTAGCTTCCAATTAGAACCCTCCATCGGAAGCACATTAGGGCCTGCTGAGGGACTACTGGTGGGACAATGGGTTAAATCTGCAACATCATTGGTGGGTCAAAAGGAGTACGATATCACTTCCACTACCAAAGTGGCAAATATGCTGCTCAAAAATTTAGTTACAAATAGATGGCCTTGAAAGAGGGTTAGTGTTGGGTTGTATCCATGCCAACCATCTTCTCTGTGTTCCCCGTGCCTTCTCAGAACTTCCACCTGTGGAGGTTCTGGAATGACAAGGGTAGAGAGAAGGTCGGTTGGCAGTTACATGGCATGGTGTTGCTCATCGCTGCTCCGGTCTTGTTGGCAATAAAGAAGATATCATCTTTACCTTTCGTCTTCTTTTCACTGGCGACGATCCGCCTTCAAGACTACCACGCGTGCCTGTCTCCTTTGTTTCCTGCGTCCAGCTGACGACCCCCAGCAGCGATCTTGCAGCGATCCAGGCTCTGCCTTCGTGGTCTCCCTCTGGCGTACGTGACTTCGTTCACCCCTGCCCTCAAAACCCAAGGTACTGTTTACTTTTGTTCGTTGGCCTTCTGCACCATTCCCGGCGTGCTCGCGCTCACCATTGCCGTTGCCCAGCATTTCCGACGCGCCTCCGTCTTTCTGCCAACCAACGCGTTGCCAATCAACGCCTACGCTCTATATTCTACGTACGGCCATTGTTTACCGCAGCTTTGAAAAAAATGTATGCAGGATCACATTTGACTCTTCGTTCTGACCTCTATATAGCCTATACTGCCAAGTCACTGCTTTGAGATTTTAAAGAATTCTTTAAAGCCATGCAGGAAGGTTCACAATGCCCAGAACTCCTAGATAATATGGAAAACCAAATTGAGTTGCTTTCCGATATTTCCGATATTTCATTTGAAGCGCTGAGATGGCGTCGACTTTCCCTGTTCTTGCAGACGAGGGGCCCCGACATTAAGGGGAGAAGCCTCGGACCTAGGCCTCGCTTCAGTAGGTGGCCTGGCCTCCGCAACTGACGGCTCACCCCGCCGCGGGGAGGAAGGCCGAGGAGACCGGCGGCTCCTGCAGCCCTCAGGCCGCCTTCACTACTGACGGCTCACAACCCGCGGGGAGGAAGGCCGAGGAGACCGGCGGCTCCTGCAGCCCTCAGCCCAGGCGGCCTGAGGGCTGCAGGAGCCGCCGGTCTGCCCGGTCCTCCTCCCCGCGGGCTGTGAGCCCAGGCGGCCTGAGGGCTGCAGGAGCCGCCGGTCTCCTCGGCCTTCCTCCCCGCGGGTTGTGAGCCGTCAGTAGTGAAGGCGGCCTGAGGGCTGCAGGAGCCGCCGGTCTCCTCGGCCTTCCTCCCTGCGGCGGGGTGAGCCGTCAGTTGCGGAGGCCAGGCCACCTACTGAAGCGAGGCCTAGGTCCGAGGCTTCTCCCCTTAATGTCGGGGCCCCTCGTCTGCAAGAACAGGGAAAGTCGACGCCATCTCAGCGCTTCATAGACAATGAATTCCTCCAATATGCGATTGGAAACCAGGACCGAGGCCTATGCTGGCAGACCATTGCCTGGCACAACACACGGACGACAGCCTCCAAGAATCCTGATCGTAGACGTGCTACCTCCGTTTTGGACTGGCACCTGCAACAGCCTTTGTGAAGCTCTGGAGAACTTCTTCTCGTTGGCCTGCAGCCTGGGCGGTCCCTGCCGTATACCCCTCTTGAGCGTGTATGCTGCACAGACCCAGCATGAATGTCTCCTTCCATTTGTGCAACTGAGTGGGAACTTCCAGCGCCTACAGTCCTGTGTCGCGGAGCTGAGGGCTGTGCCCAGGGAGGGCTCCTTCCACCCCAAAACAGAGTGCTTGAAGCGGGCTGTGCAGGATGGACTGCAGCAGTTTAAGCAGCACTCCCGACTTCTGGGGGCCGGAGGAAGCCTCAGCAGCTGCTCTGTGGAGCTACTCCAAGGAGTGTCCCGGCGCATTGCAAAGGTCGAGAGAGGCAAAACAGTTTGCATTTAGTCCTGCACAAAAAGCCAAGTTTTGAGCTTTTTTTGAAAACATTGCAACATTACTCACTGCGTGCAACTCCAGGGGTAGCTGATTCCATGCTACGGAGCCTTGATCACAGTTGTGACCAGCCAGCCAGGACGGCAGGTGGTGAGGGACCTAGAGGCTGGGTTAAAGGACACTGACCTGGTGAGCCTGAGGCGCCTGCAGGTGATCCACCTATCAAAGGGAGACGCGCTGGAGTCCATGGACATGGAGTGGATGTCGCATTCATCAGATAGTACGAGCCCTGAGGACTCATCGGTCCTCGGAGCGGATATTGATCTCCAGACCATTGGAAATGACGTGGTCAGCATAGAGACCTTCTTCAAAGCCTAGCTGCACGACCATGGGACCGACCGAGAGCACCTGCACCTCCTCTTGCCTCCCAGTGGCCTCAGTTAGTCATCAAAGAGGGGAGCCTAAGCCACAAATAAGGAAGAGATAAACGGTGAAAGTAAGTGCTCCACTCAAGAGAACTAGTTTTACCTCTATGTCCCTCATCCTCAACCTAGTGATTCACCTATAAGGTAAGTCATCTAATCACAGGACAGGACACAAAACAGGAATGCAAGTAAGCCCACACACCCTCAGCTTGTTACTAAAAGGAATCAGTATTCCCCCCAGCACTTCCTGTTTTGTTTCTTCTCATGCGGATCGTATTCAGGAAATGCTGAAATCTTTGCTGGCCATTGATTTCCAACGAAGTAGAGGATGTTATTCTCTCTGCTGGACTTGGAGTATACACCTAAAGGTGATGGAGCACTGCTGTAAGGGATTTTGGACGGATTCCTGAGCATTGATGGTGGTGGCAAGCGCGTTTTATGCATGGTGGTTTTGCTCTTCTGCTCATTCTTTTGTTACAATCATGCACTTACTTTCTGGCACGTAACCCCTCTCAGGTTCAGTACGCTGGATGTGGTGAGAAGCTTTTGTCTGTTTGGCTTGTTTGCGCATGCGCGTTGAGACGCTCAGTAGCGTCTTTCTTCAACGCATGCCCTGCAGCTCCCAGGCTGCTTCTGGGTTGAGGGAATGCCGGAGCTGCTTCTTCCCTTTACTTTCTGTTTGGCGCTTCAGGTAAGTGCTCCTTTGAGGTTCTGTGCATATTATACATGTGTTTTCTGGGATTATAGCTTGTTATTCAGGCAACTATTCTGCTATTATGGGGAAACATTCATCTAAAAAAAAGAGAACTCTTTCCCCATCCTCTGCTTCTTCTTCAGGCCCTTCAGCCTCTGTCTCCTCCGAGAAAAAAGGCAAAATCTTCCAATGAAGACGACAGGATAAGGAAACATCATTTGGAAACAATTTCCCTTAAACATAAAAAGAAGGATGTGGGCGATGGTACTAGTCATGAGCCTATTTATTCTGACCTTTCAGACTCTAACCTGTTTGTTGATTCCTCTTCTACTCCTCCAGATCACACAGGGACATATATTTCTAAAGATCTGCTGCCAGAGTTATTGTCCTATATCAACAACAATATGGGTTTCCCTGCAAAGGAGGTGGCCAGTTCTTCTAAAGGACACTGTTCTAACTTAATTCAAGAAGACTGAGTGTGAGGGGTTCCAATTCATCAGTATGTGCTTGATGTCATCCTAAACTAATGGAAATATCCGGATAAAATCAGTAATCCCAGGTTCATGTTCAAGTCATATCCTCTGGAAAGTATGGAGGAGAAACTTCCGGATTACTTTCATGTGGATTCTTTAGTAGCTAGTTTGGTGGGCTGATCCTTAATGGCAGAGGAAAATATTCTGAAAGAGGATGTAGACAAAATGGTGGATGCAGCTTTGAAAAAAATGTATGCAGGATCACATTTGACTCTTCGTTCTGACCTCTATATAGCCTATACTGCCAAGTCACTGCTTTGAGATTTTAAAGAATTCTTTAAAGCCATGCAGGAAGGTTCACAATGCCCAGAACTCCTAGATAATATGGAAAACCAAATTGAGTTGCTTTCCGATATTTCATTTGATGCAGTTAGAGCCTCGGGATTAGCTTGCGGCGCTTCAATAGCAGCACGTAGGGAACCTGTTATGGAATAACTTGAATACAGATTTGCCATAGAGATCCACTGCCTTGAGAATGCCATTGCAAGTGTCCGGACTCTTTGGGACGGAATTGGAGGACACATTACATAGGAATTACAGAGCAGACACACTCTTCCTTTCGGAAATTCCATCAACCAAAAACTTCTCTTCAGTTTAAAAACAATCTTTCCGACAACCTTCTAGACAGCAGCAGAATGTGGAAGGTGCATCAAGATTCCAGGGTAAATCATTCCCCTCAAAATTTCAAAGGAAACAGAAGCAGCTTCTCTCTAATCCAAGTCAGCGTTCCGGACTATGCTGGCAACCAAGAAGTTGATGGCTTCATTTCGAGGTTGGTGGCAGGACCATAATTTCCTCAAAGAATCACAGACAACTACTACCGACAAATGGGTCTTCAATGTGATCAGGAGTGGTTACAAGATAGAATTCTCCTCACCACAGAGCAGATGTTAAGTTTATTGGATGTTCAGCATGCTCTTTCTATTTATCTTGACAGATTCAGCAGATGAAGCAAGACAGACTATTTATTGGTCACATCTGGTCTGCCAAGAAGAGGTAAAAAAGCTTCCAAGATAACGTTAAGTTGATGGATAAAGGAGACTATTTTTCTTGCTTATTCAAACTGTGATCATCTTCTGCTCTCTGGTTTGCCGGGTCGCTCTACGAGAGGGTTAGCAGCCTCTTGGGCAGTACTGCGAAGTGTCACAATGAAAGAAATCTCCTGCAGAGCAGGGACTTGGGTCTTGGAGCATACCTTTCAAAAACATTACAGGTTGAGGGACATGCAAAGTGCTCATAAAAATGTTGGTGAAGGAGTGTTGCAATCTGTTTTCTTACAATTATGTTGTGTATTACCTTTTCATTTTTGATCTTGGTATCAGCAATAAATCACTGTGGTGTTGCATTATATCTTGATCGGGTCTTTAGATTATAAGTTATTCTTTATGAAGATCTGTTCCTTTGCTTTAGTATACCTCATAGGCGAATAACTGGGTTGTGCACGGATCTGCCCGGCAAACGTTCACAGTCCTGCTCCAAGGTCCCAAGAGGAGATGCTTTCTCTGAGGGAGGAGATTCAGTATCGGATTCAAAAGAGGGCTATTGTTCCTCTCCTGAAAGAAGAGGAAGGGAAAGGAACCTACTCAATTGTGCTTCTGGTTCCGAAACACAACAGAGGATTTTGGATTGTAATAGAGCTAAAGGAATTGAAGAAAGTTCAGTTCAAGATGGAGACTCTTCAGAGAAATCATCCCTCTGAGTCCGCTCAAATCTTTTCTGTTAACATTAGACCTGATAGATGCTTACCTATATGTTCCAATGTTCAAGCCTCACCAAACCTTCCTGAGCTTTTGTGCTCTGGGGCAACATTGGCAGTACAGGGTCCACCTGTTTGGTCTCAGCTTGTCACCAAGAGTCTTAACCAAGGTGGTAGCTCTCTGATCACCCATTTACACTTTCAGGGGATCTCTATCTTTCCTTACCTGGATGATTGGTTGCTCCAAGCTCCTCCTTTTTTTCGTCCTCATCTCACCCTATCAGTTTGGAGGTTGAAAGACTACATTTTGAGAAGCAAGGTTTGTCCCCACATAATATTAAGGTGGTTCAAATGCCCAGAACAGCTTCAACTCTTTCTTCTTATTCAAAACACAGGAAACAATTTGATGAGTGGTGTGCTAAAAAAAGAGCTCTCTCTGTTTCGTGCTCTCTTCCCTCTGTCATTCAGTTTCTTTTGGATGGCTTTGCCAAAAACTGCTCTATCCGCTTTTAAATCTCATTGATATGCTATTAAGGCTTTTCACAATACTGTTGTTTAGAAGGCATAACATTTGGTGGCCAGAATGTTTAAACGTTTTGCTATTTCTAGGGCTGCTCCTTCCTTTTTCAGCTCCTGCTTGGGATTTGCCTCTGGGTTTTAAAGCCTTTAAACCTTTAACCACAGTGGATTTCATATTTCTATCCTATAGGGTTCTGTTCTTGGTGGCTATCACTTCTCCTTGAATGTTGGGGAAACTGTCTCCTTTACTATGTCATCATCGTTTCTACACTTTCTTGGATGATGCGTTGGTACATAAATTAGAGCCTGCATTTCTTCCTAAAATCAATTTTAAGTTTCACTCTTCATAGGAACTGGTTCTTCAGACATTCTTTCTTTCTCCTTCTGAGGAAGAGCAGATGTTGAGTTTATTGGATATTAAGCGTGCTCTTTCTGTTTATCTTGACAGATCCAGCAGATTCAGAAAGACACACTGTCACTTTTGGTCTGCCAGGAAGAGTTAAAAAGGCTTCCAGAACTATTTCCTGTACTTATTCAAAACTGTGATCTTCCTCGGTTCTCTGGGTTGAAGGGTCGCTCTACGAGAAGGGTAGCGGCCTCTTAGGCAGAACTGCAAAGTGTCACGATCAAAGAAATCTCCTGCAGAGCAGTGACTTGGGCCTCGGAGCATACCTTTGTAAAACATTACAGGTTGAGGGAAATGCGAAGTGCTTATAAGAATTTTTGTGCAGGTGTGTTGGAATCCGTTATCCTATAATTATGTTGTGTATTATCTTTTTTAATTTTTGATCATGATACCAGCAATAAATCACTGTGGGGTTGCATTAAATCTTGATCAGGTCTTTACATTAGAAGTTATTTTTTATGAGAGACCGGTTCCTTCGCTTTGGTATACCTCATAGGTGAATAAATGGGTCGAGGACAAGGGACGTATAAGTAATGCCCTGGGAAATTACTGATAATCTTCATCACTCTTAGTCCTACTCATCCTTGACCCAGTTATTACATCCCGCCTGCCATCCCTGATGTCCAGATCTTTGATAAAGAGGGTTTGGGTTACAGGAAGTGCTGGGGGAATAATAATGCTTTATAGTACCCAGCTAAGAGTCGGTGGGCCTGCTTGCATTCTTGTTTTGTTTCCTGTCCTGGGATTCGATGACTTACCTCGGAGGTGAATGAATGGGTCGAGGACAAGTAAGACTAAAAGACTAAGAGTAATGAAGATTACTGGTAAGTAATCGGGGTATTTCACCTATATTTAGAATTCTCACATTCTGAAAGTTCCAAAAATATAGGAAAGGATTTTTAACTAATAATGTGTTATGTATACAGTCATTTTATCCAAAGCGCTTTACACACAATACATATTATTGAATACACAATTATTATTACACAGATGAAAGTAGTATTCATTTTAAATGACCTCTAAGGGATGAAAGGCTGAGTCGATTTAACTGAAACCTCTGTACTGGAGAACACACGGATCTCAACAGTGGGAGCTCAATTCGCTGAGCTGCCTTACCAGCTTATGTTATTGTCTGCTTATATGCCAACTAGCCTTTGTGATGTTGCAACTTTGTGTTTGGGGTCTGGTTCTAATCAGGAACACTCCATTGGTTTAAAATAGACTTGTGTATCCCCGGTCACCTTTTTTAAAACAATATGACGAAAATACCTTGCCACCAAAAGGCACACAATCTTTTCTGTACAGCATCTATTTTAAAGATGCCCTTGCTTTGCATGTTCTTTTGTACAAGAATAATTTAGCATTCTGAGCACCAATACACAACACTTACGGGAAAGTGATATTAAGTGGTTCTGTGGTAGATAGATATTTCTGACTTAATGTTATTGTGAGAAAGGCATAACATATTTCACAATTTAAAACAGTAATTTATCTATTTTGAAGTAGTACTCTGTAGCCGTGCAGTGTGAAGCAGTATTTTATAACTGCGGTGTAGTAGCACTAATTATCTATGCAGTGTGGTGCAGTGTAAATGAAGCGGTGGTGTAAATCAGTACCACTTGATTTACTGTCTCTAAAGTAGTATTGTATATCCGTGCCTAGTCACTCAAGTGATCTTTTTTGTCTGTGCGCTATGGTGCAGTGAAGTGCAACAGCATTTTTTACCTATGCACAAAGACACAATGCAACTGAAGCAATGTTGTATATCTGTGCACTTTGATGGAGAGCCACTGAAGTAATATTGTATCTGTGCAGTGTGGTGCAGTACTGTATAGCAGTAAACTAACCGGCAATCAGTCCCATTGCCAGACACTATTTCTGTGTCAAATATAGGATCTTAACTAGAACTGCATAGATATGTGTTTTGCTGACAATATGCATTTTTTTTTATTGTCTCCAGTCGTGTTATGCAGCAGCCCCTTTCCTTTTGCCCTTTTCTGATTTTCTGGGTGGTGGAGTTTTCAGCCCTGTATGCTCATTTTACTGAGTGTTGTTCATTTACCAGCCTTTGTGTACTGATGAGGCTCACAGCAGGGCAGTCCCTGGCCTGGAGCACCCACAACAGAGGCACAAGGTAGCCTGAGGTTTCTGCACTACTGTGATCTGCCAAACTAAAGGTGTGATCCAAGTACACTGTAGCTTGGGCCTCACCTAAAGGGGCCCCTTCACCTTGCACAACAGAATCTGTAATTCTGCCCTCACCCTTACCAAAGGGCAGGGCTTGAGGAAGTGTATTCAGCATCCTCTTGCCAACAAAGTCTTCAATGAATTTCAGTGTCTGGATCTCCACCCACCAGCCACAGGAATGCAGGCAATACACCTCTACAATCTGGGGAAGTGACCTCAACCCTATTTGTGTCATGCTAAACCAGGGATATGCAAAGGGAATGCACTTTGCTCTCCTAATTAATACGGAGAGTCAAACTTTAAGGGCGAAAATCCGAAGACATACGCTCCAGAATTTGCAGAATCTCGTTTTCAGTGTTTTAATTATTTACCCTGCATATGCTATGATCATGAGGTTACTGCTTCCTTCAAGCGCAGTCAACAGCGATTGATATTTTCCTATATGTGCGTTGAGCTATTAACTTACACTTCCAACTCTTGAGTTGGTTAGCTGTCCTTACTGAAACAGTGGTAAAGTGGTAGCCTAGTAGTGGGTAGGCTGTTCGCCTATCATAGTGCCCATCAAAGTATCTATTCCACCACTATCTCACAGGCAAATCATGTTGTTAATTTCTACAGTTTTGAATCTTCAGATTGCAAGCTCTCTCAAAAAGCCTCCTCTATATTCCCAAAAGCCTGCATGAAAAGCTCTTCTCTCCCTTTCTTAAGGGTGACTGTCTCCTTACTTCCCATCCTCTGCATGCTTCCTATTTCTGAACACAGCCTACTTTCATTCACATGCATGTTAGCCATAATCTTTATTTCAGTATTTCTGCCAATTGCTGTCATTTCACACCAAAAGTTCAAAAATCACAACCTCTTCTCTGAGTCGTTGCGGCAACTTAACAAATCCAGATCTCCTCTATCCCATCTATTAATCACATCAGCCGCCTGCATGAACTCACATACCCTTTTCCCACTAATAATTACGCCTAACTCCTGTTAATTAAAACCACCACAAAGAACCTGGAGTTAATGCATGGAATGGTTTTCTTGAGAATTCAAGACTAAAACCTCTGGATTACCCACTCACCTTGGTTTCCAGAGCGCTGTGCGGCGTAAAGCACTCCAATGCCTCATGAGAGGTAGTAAGTGTTGTATACATGTAATTACATATAATATATAATCCTCCTGGCCCACAATAATACCATAACACTTGGGACGTGTTGCAAAGTTATCAGAGATCCACCTAGTTGCTATGGGAGGAATGCATAAAATGAATGCTGAAACTGCAGTATCAAGTTGAATCGTGTGATAAGCGGTCAGATAAATGTTATGGCCACTTGTATATGGAAAGATTGACGTTTATTCAGGTCTATGGTTAAAAATCAATTAAAAGTTTTTGTTTTTTTAAACAATAAGATAACACTTGGCGGTTGGGCAGTCGCTTGTAGTTCATACAGGCAGCATAACAATTCCCTTTTGATGGTTGACACTTTTGCACACACATAAGGAAAAACTGCTATGGGTCATGTTCATCACTCAGTAGTGTACCAGTCCTCAGCAATAAACCACCCATTGCCAATTGAACAGGCACAGAATAACATAACAGATCTGCCATATGCCACTAACCAGAGGAGGACTTAATTTAGTCCCCCACTGCAGGACCCGATAAGCTACGGACTATGACTGCTTCTTGACATCCCACAATGACCATCAGAAATAGGATGATATTTACAAAGTCTACCCCAGCAGATCTCTCCACTTTCCAACCTATGCCTGCTCAGGACCATAAACAAAATACCACAGAATGGACAATTCAGTGTAGTAACCAGCTAGGTGGACTATGATCATATAAAATACAATACAGGTGCCTGAAGAGCTGCTCCAAGCTGCCAGCTTACTGAAAACCGTAAACTGTGTGCCTCTCTCTTTCTCAGTTCTTGATCCATACATTGCTAAGTGCTGCATCCCATAAGACTATAACCATACCCTGGTGGTCATCATGCACGACATGAAAACACTTCCAGCATAGGATCAAAACAAAGACAACACACTTCCAACCACACAGCTTACACAGTCTAACATGCAGCTCATTTAGACAAGCACTTTAGCGTCCCACATATGGCTCGAAAGTGCTATGTGAGAGGTGCAATAAAATACAATAGTGCCTCCTGCCAGATCCAGCCGCCCAAGTTGAAAGATAGGTCACAGAGCATAATTAAAAGTTGCAGCTTAAACAACGAAAAAGAAAACTGCTCTTTCTTCTTCCGAGCTGCTTTGATAAAAGAATCAGCGATTAGGAGAAAGTATAGACATTTATAGCCACTGTCAGAACCACTTTCAGGGGGCCATGGGGCACACAGGCGTTACTGGGCCTAACCTTGGTGGTTGAGGCCTTTTACCCCAGGGCCCAACCTATTAAGGATCCTGAGCAACTGGCCCTGGAACCCCTTCTGCATTTGACTCTCAATAGTAGCTGTGGACGAGCAGTCAAAGACTCCCGCGGGGAAGAGTGGGGGGCAGATACAGATTAGTGAACACAACTTTACTCAAAGTACACAAAGTACTGTCAATAAATCAATGTCAAGTCAAATACTAGCTTTTATAAGAAAAATAAGTATTTTATTTCTAACTCTACACATGCAAATAAATAAGGAAATTCATTAACAACACAATCCCCTTGAGATTGGGGCTCTAGCGTTTGTCAGTTAAATCCCTGTCCCAAACTCTTCCTTGTAACGTGGTCAGGGTTATTCTCCATTCACTGGTGGCCGCATCCAGGAACTGTGCACTACTAGACCGTATGCAAGAGTCCCCCTTTGACTCTTTAGAATAAGTCAAAAGTGTTTACAGTGCTGCAGCACAGTCAGCAGAGTCCCCCGGGGCCCCACAGGCCCAGTTCAAGTCTTACCTGCTCCTGCAGCACAGAAGTGTTCAGCGTTGTGGCGAGTGCCTTGACCGTGAGTACTCAAGAGTTCTGATCTTGCTCGGAGAAGTCAGGTTGCTCGCAGTACACGCGACAGCACTCGGCTGGTGTGGGCTCTCTTCCCGAGCAGCGCTGCCAGGCTTCCCAGTGATCAGAAATGCTCCCAGCCTGTGAAGAGTCGGTAAATCAATCTTCCCCCACTAGTAATCTGGTCCTTTAGCTCCCAATTGGAGCCCTGTGATGGTGCGACGTCCTCTAAAGTCCTCAGGGGTTAGTCAGGGGCAGTAATCTCGCTGCTCAGGCTTGACCCACCGAACTCAGCCTCAGTCTTTCCTGGGGCAACGGCCCAAACATCTTGGCAACGTTGGTAGCGGAAGCCATTCCTGACTTACGGAGTTGCCGAGGTACTTTACAAATCGAGTGCAGACTACTCAGTTACAATCGCCTCCACCAGGGAGGTAACAAGTCTCAGCACTCTCACCGCAATAACTTCAACGGCAGCCCCCTCTACACGGTGATATGGGCTTGAAAAGTTTCACACATCACTTAGCACACGGCTCAGTCCACAGCAGCCCTCTCCTGGTATACAGGGTTTGCCACACGGGCAACGACCTGATCGGTGCACAGCTGTTCCCTCACACCTCTCTCAAGGAGACCTCTTGGTAGGGCTCCCGTTTGGCCCTCCCTCCAACGCTCTCCTAATCCTCACAGGGCACACTGTTCTTGTCAAGCAGGCAGGTGCTGGTGCTCCAGGGCAGGTGATCTTAGTTTCCCTGGGTTGTGTCCCCATACCCACCCGAGAGACTATCAGGCCTTGGCCTTCATTCCTGGTCACAGGCAGACGTCTTGCAGAACTTCCCCTTCTCACACACCCCTTCTGCCTGCTTGGCAGAAAACCAATATTGAGGTCTCAACATTCCCTTCTTACAGTCTTTTCCAGACACCAAACGTGATTTATGGTCTGAGTCTTCGACTTGTTATGTTGGAGGTCTTCTTTTGAAGTGTACATTTTTCCTTCTTTACTTCCCTCTTGTAAGGCTGGCTGTCACAGCAGTAAAGACTCTGAAGCAGACTGTCCCACTACACAGTTCATGGCAGTGATTAGAGTTTATATCTAGGTATCAGCCACAGTGATATGTGCATCAAATGGTTAATCCTGGGCTCCAAGCCATACTCTTTATGATTCCCTTCTTAGTCCCATAGGCCCGTTTCTCTTGATTATCACTGAATCAAAAAGCACCCTTTTGAAGTGTAAAAGAGGAGTCTCTTCCTCCCTTGCTCCAGTGTGTGTCCCACACAGCTCACAGTAATGTAGCAATACACAAATCTGTCATGGGGAATCCTCAACTCCTCATGTTTTTATCAGGCAGGCCTGGGCTTCCCAAAATGCAACCCAGGGCCCTCCATGTAATGTACCACTGCAGGTACACTTACACACAGTTCGCATTCCGCTCAAAAGAATGCAGAAATACACAAATCTGCACAGGGGGATTTCTCTACTCCTCATGTCTTCACCTGCAAGGTCTGCGCTTTCCAAAATTGAACCCATGGCCCTCCATGTAATGTACCGTTGCAGGCACACTAACACTCAGTGTGTATTAACAGCATACACACTGTCCAGCACTGTTACCTCCTTGTACTGTGACACTATAGACACACACACATTCAATCTCCGTGCACTGTTCAGTACTGCAACTTTTCTGTATTGCATTGTGGTGTGCTATTTCCAAACAAACAAATTCACCATCTACGCGCTGCCCAACACTTCACCCTTCATATATTGTACTTCTCGTAAGCACACATACACACAGCACATGCTTTCTTTGCCCACACACTGCACAGCACTACATCTCATGTACTGCATTTTTCACAAGCATACATACACTAACCCTTCATGTACTGTACTGCTCTACCCTTTCTAGGGACACATAAATCCAGCACAAAGTCACTAATCTTGTGCTGCGCAGCACTCCACATCTATCTGATGTAGGCCAGGGGTGAGTTAGGCACACAGCAACAGAACTCTAAAAAGTTAAGTGAGCCTGTAGGCCACATTACCAGGGACGCACGTTAAAAAGGACTGGCTAACTCCTACTGATCTCTACAGATATGGTATGCTGCGACAACCACGCTCGTGCTGCTTAACTCTTGGTGAAGACGGTAAACTTCCACCCCTATGAGGGCAGCGCTTTGGATGCCCCTTCCGGTCCAACAAGACCGCAATCTGTGAGACACGCCTATGTCATGGTGCACTCGCATGATTAACATGTCTTTTACATACAGATGTCTTTTCCATCCCAACAGCCACATATTTATCTTTTGCATGCTGTAGGTCATTACCAGGACAGAATCGCTTTCATGTTTCTACACATTCTGAGCTACCCTTTTTTAATCTGACTTGTAATAAACTGATTCTATCTTTTTTTGCAACTAATTACTAACTTCTTTTGTTGGGTTTAATTTTGCACCACAGAGTCTACTTTTATCCATCTTATCTGCAAACATGTTATCTCTTTCACATGAAAGAGCAGCACACCAAGGATTTCAGTGGTTTGTGGGAAGGATGATGTTGTGACCATGCATTATAAGGAATAAAGTACTAATATTGCAAGTCATCTCGGAGTTCCATTAACCTATAAAGGAATTTGGCCTCGTTGGTCTCTTTGTGCACAGTTCTACATTCCCTCTGACTTGGGCGCTTCTGGGTTTTGACATTGTCTGTTACTAACAAACAGAAGGTGTTTGGTTCTGGAAGGCATTATGCCAAGTAAAGAGGAAGGGTCAGTTAAAAAAGCTGTGCTTTTAAATTTGGTAAATAATTTTTTTTGAATGACAGCAATCATGAATATCTGATTCTGGAGTGGGTTCACTTTCTATGCAAGGACTGTGCAAAGGATGGCTAATCATTGGAGTAATGAAGATTACTGGTAATTAATTATGCCATTCTGAACGTACAAGAAGGAGGTGGCAGAACAGTGATGCAGGAGAAAATGGGATGCAGCATACAAAGACCCACACAGATCTAAGACTTGAGACCCCCAGGAGAATATTTCAGGTTAGAGATAGTTTTAGGCCCCTGTAAGTAACACAGCCCTGTGTATACAAGCAGAGACGTGATGAAACACAATGTGTTCAGCAGAAATAGACAGGCCACATCACGTTAAATGTCAGGTAATATCTTGCGGTTAGTTAGCTGAGCTGCTGCCCAAACATAGGTCATATTTCCTGTCAGTCTCCAGAAACTTGACAGAACATCAGTGGTTTGTGCAGATGTCACAAAAATAGGTCACAACAATCTCCATCTGCTAGAGGGACCAGCCGAGATGCACCAAACATGCAAGAGCTCACTTCTCCTCTGTGGTCCCTCACACCACCTGTCTTGACACGTAAAAAGGATATGACAAGCCTGGCCCGAACACATACACAGTAAGAAAAACCAGGTGCATATCCTGCCTTAGAACATACTGACGTATATGTGCACGCTTCGGCTATAACCACACATTCACACCTAAAGGTTAGATAGCTTGGTGAGAGAAACCACATGCAAGATATAACAATGCGCTGTGCAGTCAGATAAATATATCTTTGACACAGCTTAAATTCCGAGAACTGAAAAGCACATAGGGGGTTTCTGCTAATCATGCAAGGCAAGGCCCACCTACATGCGCTTTTGTTTCTGAAAAATTGCTACATCTGTTGATGCTATCTTGTATCATTCTTATGCAAATGACGAACTTGTTACCTTTCTTGTTGCGGTTTGAGAGCTTAAATACCGCAGCTTTTGAGTTGTACTTTGGACATCAGGTTTCAGTCTCTTTGGAACTGGCTAATCTCCCCAGTTAACTGTATTGATTAAATCCATATTACTTTGTCAATTGTGGTCTAGGGTTTTTGTTTAACAGATTTCCCTCCAACATATTGGCGACCTATGAGCCAGGGGTTCTACTTGTTATCACTGATTGCCACGCCCAGAATACCGCTTGTCCCCATGGAGTGACTGCACATTTTAAAAGAAGGCAAAGAGACGCTGAATTTTTTTTGAAGTCTCATCATTTCTCTGGACGAGTAGGACTCAGGAGTTGGCACCATTAAGGTGAGAACAGTGCAACTTCGTTCCTTTTAAATTAAAAAGGGGGCATTTTAATGTGGATCATTTGTGTATATTATTTTTGGATTTCCATGGAAGATTTTATACAGATACCGTATACAATAATTAGTGGTAGTCTCATGCAAGACTATGTATATATTTATGACACAATATTTAAGTATCCCTGTGGTAAGTCTGGAAGATACAGGGAACTCGATTAAGTCGCCATAAGTGGTCAAAGGCAGAGTAGGACTTGAGACTGGGTTTTCCAGTGTATTTTTTGTCATTACAATAAGGAGACGGCTGGACCAGTGTCATTAAACTTTACTCTGAGAAAGAATAAAACATTAGAGTCAACTCTGTAGTCCCAGACTCTAGGTCTGGAAGTCCCAATTTGTAGTTACAAATAGTGAACGTTTATCCCCTTTCTGAATGCGGAGGAAAGTGACCAGTAGTCTTTTTGCTCTAGTATGTAGTTTAGAATTGATGAAATTTGGATGTGTAGATGTAAACAGAAATGTGGCCACAGATTAAGGTTATGTTGTTTATGTTATGAAGTGCATAAACTTAGGATTTCCTATTTTGTGAGGAATATTGTCAAATGTTAGGAAAGGAAATCGAAGTAATTGACTGAGTTAGGCAAATGCCTCAAGAGTTTGCGAGTGGTCAATCACAACAGGTCCCCAAATTAATTGTCCTTCTTTATAACAGACAGGTTGTAGGTTTCTCCATGGACACTGACCCCAGCAGACTACCAATACCAGAATCACCTAATAATCCCTTAATGGAAGAAATTTTCGAATGCCTAGGTATTGCCACCACATCATCTTTAGATCAAAGGACAACATACATTGATGTAATAACTATTAAATACTTTAGATGATTAGAGAAGTATTCCAAATAATTAGAAACTTTTTATAACATCTTACAAGGACATTGTACTGCATATCGAACGATAGAGTAGTATAACAGTCTCATGAACCCCAACGCTACCAACTATTTTCCCTATGAAGTATAATTACATCCCCTTGAGATTGAAGACTAGAAGAGGTGATTTCGAACAGGACCTTCGTACACTTGGAATAGAAGAGTTTGTTTGAAAGTCTACAAAACCTGCCGCGGTTGTCCAACCCATGGCGAGGTACCCTCTAGAAGGCCCCTAAAGAAATTGATTTATCCCCTCTATGAATACTGAGTGAAGTGGCCCAAGGGTAAAATAACATAACTATCAAGAAAAGATAATGAAAGATTGGCCAAACGCCCCTGGGAACCCACACTAACTGATATAGACAAAGAAGAGACACAACAAGACATTAATAACATTTTTGCCATATATAAAGTAAGAAGTAAAACATCTTGGAAGAGGGGAAACGTCCTGCTTGATACAAAGGGCAGGACAAGTACAAAGTGAACCTTCATTTACGGTGATATTTATTTGTAACTTTTCATGAGTGACACTGATGCTACCTTGCGGCCAGTGACAGACGATATTGAATTCATATTTACATTTCAGTGGGACCACAGGCAATCGCTGCGTCATTCCATCCCCGAAATAATAACAGACTCAGCCTTAATATTAGACATCCTAGTTTACCCACTGGTCACGGACATTCTAAATTGCAGGAGTTTAGGACATGAGTAACGCACAAACAGCATATATTTATGATAACATCATAGTGTCCATTGTATCAGGCAATAATCCACTTTTGCCTTCAATAAAATGCACCAGCCCAAGACATATGTATGGTTGAAATTCTGTAGAAATTAGGGATAAATATGTCTGATGTTAACCTTCATGGCCTAACCACAATTATGTGAAGTCCGTAAATACCCCCTAAAGTAGACACGGGTCCACTTACATTATAAAGGATACAATAGAAAGGACAGCAAAGTATTCTAAGTAATAAAATTAGGTAGGTTGATTATTTACATTAAAAACAATGTTAGGACTAAATATAGGATTAAAACATGAGACAAGGTCCACCAAGGTGCCATGGGGTCCCCTGTAGAAATCCTGGTCGAAGTATTCTCAGAAAACAAAGACTGCATAGGAAAACATTATACAGAATGGCACAAAGCCACTAAACAACACACACAAACGTGGCCCCGGAAGCCTGCCAGTCCTCCTACTCAGAAGAGACCCAGGGGCAAACGTAAGGGCAGTACAAAGAAAAGTCAGGAGTCTGCCAGTCCTCCCACTCAGAAGAGACTCAGAGGCAGACCCAAGGGCAGTATAAAGAAAAGCCACTCACAGAAACAAGTAGTAGGTGCACAAGCCCAGAAGAGGCCAAGAGAAAGGCCCAGAAAATGGCCAAACCCAGAGGGTCCTAGTGATAAAGCAGAAGAGGGGACATCAAGAGAAAACCAATGTCCTCCTCAGTTGACTCACATCATCAAGGTAGTTAAGTGTCATAAATATTGAGATTTATCAAAGCACCTGGTTACACTCTGGTTGAAGTCAACAGAGCTGTCTTCTTTGCATACCCCATTTCAGATACAGACGAAGATACCCATGACTGGGCCACATATACCCAGACGAGTGTACCCAAACAACATAAGAACCCATTCCAGGTAGTGTTGTATATTTTGTATATGGGTTTTCCACAATAGATTAGGACACAGGATTGAGACACACAGGTGCAGTAGTGGCCAAAGCCATGCAGAATGACTCAACAGATATAATGCTGATATCAGACCAGATAATGTTGCCACCTCATTTCGTAGCTCAGGCTGCTGAACTAGTAGCTTTAGTGCCAGCCCTTAAACAAGGGGAAGGGGAAGCAATAACAGTATACTTTGATTTAACCTATGTCACCATGACAGTGCAAATGCCCCCTAACCAATACATATACCACAGTTTTGTTAGCTAGTGAAACATTACCATCTTCAGGCCCCTTGAATAGTTCTAGACACTTTACAGAGACAGCTCACTTGTACCCAAGAGAAATACAAGCGCCCCAGAGCATGAGAAATAGTTGTGGGAAGCCAGAGGATGCACACAGACAGGAACAGATTTAATATACAGATATCCACAGGGAAGTCTGTCATGCCCCAAGCATTATTACTGATCGCCCTAAACCAGCTACACTTCTTTCACACACTGTCAGAGACATGTCCCTTCAAATATGGCAAGATTGGCTTACAATGTAAATAAACATGTACACTGTGCGCCAGCAGTATTCACCAAACTCCACCTTTAAAGTAATAGTTTCCACAATACCTTGACCACAAGGGCCCTCCACTGTAATCACGGCCAGCTCAAGGGGGGTGCGACCGGTGCCACCACACCGGGCGCGGACATCAGGTGGGGGACGCCGTTTCCAAGTATATTATGGTTTTAAAAGATTTGCTGTCACATTCCTTGTCTTCAGCAAACACAAAGTGCATAAAATGTAAATAGATCAGTGTTATTACTTTTATCAGCAAGATCCTTTTGTTACTTACAGTTTTATATAAGTTAACATATTATAGAACAGTGAATTATTAACTGTCATCAAAGAGCTGTAGAGATACTACAAAGTGTAGCTTAGAGCTATATATTTTTTTGCCCAGTCTCATTATTCTAAGGTTGAAAAAGGAGAAATAAATTCTTATTAATAAAGAGAACTCCAAACTATGGTGTTCCGGTTTTAAAGCTGAGTTTGAGTTTCTCCAGACAAAGCACTCTTAAAGTATACTGCCTACCAGTATGGATGACATGTGACTCCTACACCTTGGTATGAGTGGCGCTACAGAACTAATTAAATGCATCTGAGAGACAGTGTTGTTGGAGACTTGAGGGGCACTGTAAAGGGTGTTAGTATAGGGATCCGTGGCAGAGGTGGTCAATGGGGCGCGCCAACAAACATTGTCGCTCCGGGCGCCACCAGTAATGAAGTCGGACCTTGTGTTCACTGTAACGCCACGTCTGCTGTTAATTTTCTGGTCTGTTGAGGTAATTCCCCGGTGGGGCATTCCTGAGGGGATCAGATTCGACAATGGCACATAAACTTCTGTCAATAATCTCTTCTACCACCTCGCCACTTTGTTAGGAATGACACACAAACACTTGTCAGCTTACCACACCCAATGTAATGACATCGTGGAGTGCCATAATGGCCTCTCAAAACCTAAATAAGTAAACTGTGTGTAACATTGGGAAAGAAATGGTTATACTATCTCCCACTAGCACTGTTTGCCTTGAGAAACACCCCAGGGTCAGACCACCCTTTGACCCCACATCAGATAGTGACAGGGAGAATGATGAACTCCGTTGCGCCACTAACTAGACATAGGTAGCAGACCGAGTGCACCTGAAGTAGTACAAACTGAAATACCTGTGTACTTGACTCAGCTAACACAAGTGTCAAAGTTTGTCTCTAAACAGGTTACAAACGTAGCTGAAGCGCGTCAACGCCCTTCCAACTGACACCCTTGCCATTGGGAACTCCAATTTGCATCAGGAACTTTTGTTCACCAGTGGGGAGATTCTAAGTCTCGAGAACCCCTCCCTGTAAAGGCCATCACAACTACTGCAGTGAAAGTTTGCAGCCACAAGTCATAGATCTCTCTCACATCTGTCTGGCTACAGCTGTGCCACCCATCCATTCAGACACAGAGCAGGAAAAAGAGAGAGGGAGGCGGGGGGGGGGGGGCTGGAGAAGCAACTGTAGTAAAGCCTTTGTCTGTCACCCCACCAAGAGACAATACATATTTCAAGTTTTGTATTTCATTTTTGGTTTTCCTCCTCAAAGTACTAATGCTGTTTGTCCTCTTGTATTTCTATTTCTTTTATCCTACATCAACTATTTTACGCATGCGCAGAACTGCTGGTAATGATACTGATCATCATCCTCTCACACTACTTTGTTTGAGAAAAGGTGGTACCAGCACATGCATAGTATAGGCACAGCCACATTTAACACCCGCCGTTAGGTATGTTACCTTATTCCCCATGTCGCCGCAGTAGACAAATTGCATTACCCGAAAGAAGTATAACCAAACATTACAAACTGTCTCTTGCACCTCTTTTTATGTAGAATAAAGCACAGCTGCAACCAACACGTTAGCTCCGGTACTGCGCGAGTTAATACAACTAGATTTACTACCATCCCTGAAGTACTACAGGTCTTGACAGGTAGACGAGAGTCAAGAGGTCAGATATCAAGAATAGAACAAGCATTGGCATAGCCAATAGGTCTCGCTTTTGGGCCCTTACAAGTATTTAGTTATGCAGCACAATATCCTTGGTGCAACAACATTAACTGTTGCATGGTTAAACACTTATAAGGGCCCAAAGGCGAAGTCAAGTAACAAGTGTGTTTCTGAAGTTAAAAAAACATGTGTGGTTGAAAACATCAGCTGCACGCGTTTGCCTCCGAAAGCAAACAAACAACATTACAAACACACAAGCCCAGGCAATCGGAAAAAATTGTTGGCCAGTTATCCTAAAAGGCGAGAAGCAAAAAACCTGTGACATGGTCAGTCGCCATGGGATGGAACACACACCAAAAGGGAGGGACAAATGGCCATGATTTACCAATGAAAAGTAAGGAATTTACTGAGGCACACAAACCAAACAATTAATTTGTAATGCAACAGGTCTCGCATTTACATTAGTTTGAGCTATTGGCATTGTAAATGACAATGCCTTTTATTTATGTTTTGGTTTTTGAAACATAAATAAAATGCATTGTCATTTACAATGCCAATAGCTTAAACTTGCGTAAATGCGAGACCTATTGCATTGCAAATGCTTGTTTTTATTGCAGCGCAGTAATGTAACAGGTAAAGCAGCTGACTTTGGAACTGAATTGAAAGCCTCACGGAGAGCATGCCTCGGTCCTGCAGTTGAGATCTTTTTAACACAGTGTTTTTGAGCTTGTAATGTGTCTCCCTCAGGCAAAGTTTAAGTATTTGCATGGCAGTGAGATAAGCATCCTTCGGGGGATTAAAAGCGGTTTAAAAGGAGACCAGTGTGATAATGACTGAGCCCGGGGACGAAAGCTATGGCGTAGACACACAAAATTATATTAGTTTGAAAATTTAACGAAAACATAGAAGAAACGGCTTAAAATCAGGAAGCAGGAGGCATAGACAGATTGCCGCTGTGTTTGTATGTTTTCTACGAAAGCATCATGGATGGGGTCTAGTTGAATAACAATGAGATTTAGAGCTATTGACGCCACCCTGAATGGCAATATTTTATAGTGTTGGATGTGCGAGGATGCCTGTGTTAATACTGAGGGCACCACACAGGGGCTGACTGGGTGAGCAGTCTGAGACAGCACTGCCGGGATGCACACTTTATGCACACAGAGGTGGGGTGGTAGACTGGGGCTACGGAGTACGTGGAAGTTAGGATGTCCTGCACTTACTGGTAGTTAGGGACTGGAGCAGGGCTGCTGCTGCATTCCACATGTGCTGTGCGCAGAGCAGCAGTAGGCAGAGTCCCAGGCTGCAGCTTGTTTGCACGGGATGCTGGCGGGGGGACGCCACGCCACCCATTGAATCTTAAGAATGTATCAACAAGAACAATTAAGGAGCGGATGGAACTCAGCAGCCACTGCCCCTCTGTAGTGAGAGCTACAGGGGAAGCAACCAAGGGAGGAGTTGCATGTCGCTGTGGAGAAATAAAGCTGTGTTTTGAAGCGCAGCTCTCAGCTCTATCCCTTAAATGTAAAGTAAAAGTGGGGCTGCTGATAAATAAATAAAGGGGCGTGCTGCATTGGGAGGTGGGAGGGGCGTGCTTTTGAGGCAATCCAATAAACAGCACTCCAAGCAGACGACCCCAAAGTGAAAGCGGCACTGTTATTAAATAAATAAAGGCTCGGCGATCCTGTTTTTGAGGTGGGAGGGGTTTGCTTTGAAGGAAAGGCAAGAAATAATTTCGAAGTACATGGGCGCCATTAATGCATAAATAAAGGCTCACTGCCATGCTGTGTCGGGAGGTGGGAGGGGTCTGCAAGCGGCGCTGTTATTAATTAAATGAAGGCGCTCAACCATGATGTGTCGGAGGTGGGAGGGGACTGCCTTGGACGAAAGGCAAGAAACAATTTTGAAGCACACGAGCACCATTAATAAATAACAAGCGCTAAAACACAAGCGCGGCCCAGCGGCCGCAAAAGTTAACTATCAACTGAGAGGGGGAGCAGGAGGTGAGCCTGCGAGGGGTGCGTGCGCGCGCCTGGAAGAGCTACGGCTAAAGGAGGGGGAGCAGGAGGTAAGCCTGCGCGCGCCTGTAAGAGCGACGGCTAAAGGCCCCGAGAGGAAAGCCAGATGGCGCCTGTGGGCGTTACTGTGCGCGTAACCGCACGCTCTAGGCCACACAAAAAGCTGTGGTCGGCTTTTTGAAGCCCACTTACTAAAAGTCTCGCCAGAGCAGCGCATGCGCTGGCTCAGGCGAGACCTAAAAAGCAGGTCACAAGAGAGATTTCCAAAGTGGGAAAAAGGGATATTAGACTGGGGCATCTTCGAGATTATTTACCCGCCGCCCGAATGTAATAACTAAAAGGCTAAGCTCCTACTCCCTGATTGCATGGGCAAACCAGGTCTCAGCATCACTGGATCAATATTTGCCCACAACAAGTGGCATACAGGGGCCAAGTTCACATGTAGAGCAATAGAACAATGTCAACAAATATGGGACGCAAGCATAGGGAGATATACATGGACAGGAACTAACACACACCCTTGAATAGCAATGAAATTAACACAGTTTTCTCTTTTTTCAGAGGAAATGGGACAGTAAAGGTGGGAAGCAACCTCAACTGCAACACCACCATGGACGATGCCGACATACAGGGGGCACCTCCGGCCTGATGGGTCACTTTTGTCAGTGCAAGACACATGCAACTACCCCCAAACTTGAATGGCTTCTGTTCGCTTGTAACTCTACACACCCCCTCCCTAGTGATACCAGCAGTGGACCTCTTCGACTTGCATAACCATCCCATGGGCCGTCCAACGACCTTGCTTCACTATCACCGAAAGGAAAAGAGCTGCAGAATACTATGGCACTGCTGTTTAGGGAAACGGTCCCACAGGAACATAGACTATTCAATGACACAACTGGTTATAAATAGCGTGGTGGCAGTCTTTGGGGGTTGCCACCGGAGGGTTGAGCCGGGGGGGTATAGAGAGGAAACTGTGTGGCTAGGCCCAGGTGCGGTCTGCATGCCCCCCGTGTGCTCCCGGTGCACTTGATTTTGAAGTAGAACCAGAATTAAATGTGTTAAAGATGGCCATGAAAGGGGGTGTGTGCAGGCGGACAATGGGACATTGGCTGAGGCCATACAGACATTGCATGACCTACAAAAGAAAATGGTCAACGAGAGGAGTGTCCCTGATGGGTGGTTCATGGGTTGGTTTGATTAGGTGCCGTCCTGGATGTCAGGGTTGTTCCAGGCCTGGTTGCCTCTGGTTATTGTGTTGCTCTTGACATGTCTAATTTTTCAGGTGATATTAGCATGCTGCAAGAGGATGACAGCTAACATGGGAGGAGCGTTTATGGTTAGGAAAAGCGCTAAGTATGTCAAGGGACAGAGAAGTGAGCTTAAGGTGATCCCCTAGAAGATAGCAGGTTAGGAGAGGTAGTTGAAAAATCAACTAGAGGGGGGAATGATACTGGGAAACATGGGATGCAGCATATAAAGACCCACACAGATCTAAGACTCGAGACCCCAGGCGAATCTTTCAGCTGAGAGATAGTTCTAGGACCCTGTAAGTAACACAGGCCCATGTATACAAGCAGAGATGCGATGAAACACAACGTGTTCAGCAGAAATAGACAGGTCACATCACATTTGAATGTCAGGAAATATCTTGTGGTTAGTTAGCTGAGCTGCTGCCCGAAAATATGTCATATTTCCCGTTAGTCTCCAGAAACTTGACAGAACATCAGTGGTTTGTGCAGATGTCACAAAAATAGGTCACCAAAATCTCCATCTGCTAGAGGGACCAGCCGAGATGCACCAATAATATAAGAGCCCACTTCTCCTCTGTGCTCTACGGTCCCTCACACCACCTGTCTTGACATGTACAAAGAATACGACAAGGCTGTCCCGAACGCATAAACAGAAAGAAATACCAGGTGCACATCCTGCCTTAGAACATACTGATGCACATGTGCACGCTTCGGCTATAACCACTCTTTCACACCTAAAGGTTAGATAGCTTGGTGAGAGAAACCACATGCAAAAGGTCAGATGGCTTGGCCCAATCAGAATTTAGGAAGATATAACCATGTGCAGTGCCGTCAGATAAACATATCTTTGATACTGCTTAAATTCCGAGAACCGAAACCCACAAAGGAGGTTTCTGCTAAACATGCGAGACAAGGCCCATCTACATACGATTTTGTTTCCGAGAAATTGCTACATCTGTGGATGTTATTTTGTATGTTGCTTACGCAAATTATGAACTTTTAACCTTTCCTGTTGCGGTTTTTTGAGAACTTAAATACCTCCGCTTTTTAGCTGTTTTTTGCACATCAGGTTTCAGTCTCTTTGGAACTGGCTGATCTCCCCGGTTAACTGTATTGATTAAATCCATATCACTTTGTCAATTGTGGTCTTGGGTTTTTGTTTAACAGATTTCCTTCCAACAATAAATTTGGGAAATTCGTATAACAATCAGTCCTCCTAAATCTTGATACATCTGTCTTACTGTAAAAGCTCTAGAAACCTTTCCTAATCAGAGCAAAACCAATGAAAGTCTCATACCATGTTTGGTACATAACTCGGACATAGGTAAACAACAAAAGCGAGAGGGAAAGTTGTACGGAGCCACTCTGGGTCCCCCTAAGGATAATGCAAATAAACAACAAAAGAGTGAGGCCAAAGAATGAAGAGCCAGCAGAGAGGAATCACTTATTTAAAAGAACCCTCACTCACCAACCTAGTTGGTGACATGCTTCATCATTGGGTTCCCACCAGAGAGGCCGAGTGCCTCCCTGGTGTGCTACGACGCCTGACTACAGCAGAGCTGGGGGTTTTTGATTCGTGAAAGTGAGATGGTGTGCGTGAGTGAAGAAAATTTAAAATGCCTTGATTTTATCCCCCAAAAATTTTTACTGTTGGAAAATCAGGCACAGGTTAAAAATGGAGTGACGGATGTGCAGAACTGGGTAAATTGGCCAGTTACATCCTAATGTGAATAGAGTGTATGGTCAACATGTTTCTGCCTCCAATCGCCCTTATCCGTCACTCCATTTTCAACCTGTGCCTGATTTTCCAACAATAAAATTTTTGGGGGATAAAATCAAGGCATTTTTAATTTTCTTCACTCTTTGGCCTCACTCTTTTGTTGTTTATTTACATAACTCAGACAGCCAGAGAAAGTGTATTCCACCTTGAAAGGAGCAAGATGTAACAAAGTAAGTAGTTTACAAAGGAAGTCAGGTGAGGACCTGAGCAAAATAAATTGATACTGATTTAGATTCCTTTACTTTTCAATAATCACAGCAACCATTTGGGGGTTTGCCTCACAAAGAAATGAAAGACTGTGGGCCTGATTATGAGTTCCTCGTAATTTCCAGACCCATGAGTAAACTCCTGTGTACGCATGGGTGGGAATGTGTTTGGAGGTATTTAAGGCATCCGATAATTATCAGATGCATTAAATAACTCAAGCTATTTAAATTTTGGCAGGTTAAACCTGCTTAAGTTTAACATTGGAAACCATACAGTATTTACCGTAATGCATTATACACCAAAATCTGCATGTTATCCCCCATGAACTAGTAAGGACACCTATTAGGAGTATATAGGGAGTAACATGTAGATGTTGGTGTTCTAACGCACCAAAATCTGCATGATATGGTAAATACCATAAATTCCCCCATTAAATTTCAGCAGGTTTGATATGCGTAAATATAAGAAACTTGCGGTATTTAACACATTTGATAATTGTCAGATGAGTTAAATACTTTAGAACTCCTAATTCCGGCCTGTCAGTGAACAGTGGTTTACGCACCAATAGGAGCTACTCATAATAATCAGGCCCATAGTGACCAGTCGCTCTCACGGTTTAAAGCTTTAAAACACGATTCTGGAATAGAAGAGCCATTTGCTATGTAAAAGCAGAATTTCAGGCTTTGTTCACAGACAACGTGCGAAGCAATCTTAGAGGCATCAGAATGCAACTCCAATGCTTCTAAAATTATTTTATTGTAATGGACTGTCATTTTATTTTTGTATACCTTATTTTACCAGCGTCACTTCTTGTGTTATCGTTGATGTTAAAATTTGCTACACATCACTTTTTGGACTGTCATCAAATATACGACTTAGTTCTCACTCCTACAGAGATTTTCAGACCTTGGGAAGCTGCCAAAGAGCAAGTTGTTCTGTAAAAAACAAACAAAGGTACAAAGGTGTACGCTTAAGGCAGATCACCCTGCAACTAAAGTGCAGGGTGATCTGCAGGGCCCTTTTCTTTCGAAAATCACCGAAAAATGTGTTGCGAAACAACTTTCCTCACATATTATGGACAATAACCTCCTCGACGTCTTCCAGTCTGGCTTCATCCAAAATTGCAGCACTGAAACAGCCCTGCTGCAAGTGATTGACGATGTGCTGCATATACTCGACTCTGGGGAATCGTGTCTTCTGATTCTTCTAGACCTCTCTGCAGCCTTTGATACTGTTAATCATAGCACCCTCCTCAACAGAGAATGGGATTGGATGGCACAGTGCTCAAATGGTTTGCCCCTTTCCTCTCGGACAGATCCCAAATGATCAAGATAGCGAACAGTCTTTCAACTCCATTGGCCGTAGGTCAAGGCGTCCCTCAAGGTTCTATCCTGGCACCCACTTTGTTTAATCTCTACCTGGAACCTTTAGGGAACCTTCTAAGCAAATCTGGGATCCATTACCATCTTTATGCGGACGACACTCAAATCTACTTTAAGGTGTCTTCCGCACACGATCTCTCCCTACTCAACTCTACTCTACTCTCAACTCTATTCACAACTGGATGTTAGCTCACCAACTCATTCTGAATCCCGCCAAAACTGAATTCCTCCTCCTCTCTACCTCTCTCTCACCTCCTCCTGTTCAATCTTGGATGGATCAGCTGAACCTACTCAACAACAAACCCATCATTGTCGACAGTGCTAAATCCCTAGGTGTCATTCTTGACAAAAGACTCAACCTAATCTCCCACATCAACTCTATTGCTAAAAACGCTCGTTACCAGTTGCGCCTGTTATGGGGGATCCGTCGGTTCTTCCCGGAGAAAGACTTAAAAACCTTGGTACAATCTCTGGTTCTCTCAAGACTGGATTATTGCAATTCTCTCCTGACGAGCCTACCCAAATCCCACATCTCCCCTCTCAAATCCATCCTCCATTCAGCAGCTCGCTTCATTTCAGGGTCTAAACGAAGCGACCACGTCACTCCTATCCTGTCCTCTCTTCGATGGCTTCCGATCGAGGCAAGATCTATTTACAAAACTGCCTGCATCACTCACAAAGCCTTACACACGTCCTCCCCTCGTTACCTGGCGAATAAATTGAAATTGTCCGGTGGCTCTCGCCCTTCTCGCAATGCGGAAAAGCTTCTGCTTGAGCCCCCCGTCTTCAAAAGGGAAAGATCGATGGCGCAATCCTTCTCAGGCAATGCGGTGAGAATCTGGAACTCGCTTCCCCCATTGCTCCGTGCCACCGCCTCTACCCGGATCTTCAAAGCTGACCTCAAATCTCTTCTCTTCCAAAGACACTTTCAGAACTAATACTTTCATTCTCAGGCCCCTCTAGGAAGTTCGCTCTTCATTGTAAATTTGTACTTTTTCCTGTACATTCCTCACCCTTGCGTGCTGTGTTGGATTTTATGTGTGTGTGCCCTTCATTTTAAGTCCCCTATTTAATTCACGCCTCTCTACTCCCTCAAGGAAGTTCTTCCACTATAGGAAATTCTGTACTCCATGCCTATAGAAGTGCCTTCCCTGTGTGTTCTGAGTGACTGCCACTTATTGCAGTATATACTCTCGATTTGTATTTTGTATCTCATGTATCATGCACACCTGTCACTTTTTTCCTCTTTGAACGTATACCTCTTTTGTATCTGGTTTGTTTGGTTATCTGCACAATTGTCACTTTTTCCTCATGCAATGTAACGCTTGCTTTTGTATTATGCTCACTTGTAACCTTCGCCTCATGTAATGTTACTGTCCCTATTGTGAAGCGCTCTGACACCTTCGGGTAAAGTCCGCGCTATATAAGAACGCATAAATAAATAAATAAAGTGAGTGCATTTCAACTACCCACCTCGGCAGTGTAGTCCACCTTCACTTTCGTGATGGTCCAGTAGCAAGGGTCTTCGCTGCTCTGCAGCCACGACTTGCGGGTCACAATCCGCCCGATGCCGAAGTGCCGCAGCCCGCTGAGCAGGGAGAAGAGGCGGCTTTCGTTGCGAACGTCCTCCCAAGCCAGCACGGGTAGCCGCTTTCCAGTGAAGGGTCGGGTCATGGTTTGGTAATCCAAGGCATAGCGCTGCGAATCACGCGGGCGATTCTTAAGAGCCCGATACTCGCGAATCTTGCGAGCCATCTCGGCAATCAGCCGCAAGCGCTTCTTCCGAGCCATCGCTAAATCGAAATGGGCACGGAAACACAATCAGAAAACACTAGGATAAGCCTGAGGCTAGGCTTTGAATTGTCCCGCTGTACCTTTCACCAAATAACCTGATTTATGGCTTTTGTTATGATAGGACGCAGAATAACATCGTATGTGATGGTAGGAACTTTCCATCCGGATCTGTTACCGAAGGGATGGCACACCAGAGTAACCGCACCCCACCGCTATGGGTCGAAGAACATGCTGTTGGTGGGAGCAGCCATTGTAAGGTCATTAAGGACAGTGCACCCGCCTAAACAGACCGACTGTGAAACGGAGGCTCAAGGTCGCTAAGGATTGGTTCTCCCAGGTGACGATCACGGAAAATAAGTTAGACTGTACTAATAGGTACACTTTATTTCCCGCCGGAAGCAGACGGTTTCTATGTCTTAGCGTAGTAGTTTTGCATTTCTCAAAAAAATAAAGCGACTTCAAAAGACGAACCGAGTGGCCATGTTGGAATGGGGGAACTGAGCATATGGTATCCTATACTTCAAGAGAAGTAATTCCCATGATGCTTTATAGTCCACTAAAACACCCTAAACAGAACTTATAGCTTTCGAAATCAACAGACTGTCCCGTTAGAACAGTTACATCATCAATATTTTCAATATTGGAATTTACTATTCTCATTCTGCATTTCGTGTTACGGCTGTACGCCATATTTGAGTTAACCGTCGAGTAACTGATGAGTGTGACAGTAAAGTGTGTCCCTTCTGCACCCAGACCCACGTTCACCGGTTCCACATTACAGTCCGTGAGAATATTCCGCACCGCGATTTTCTGGAGTTTTAAACACGTTTTGTTCGGTTACTCGGGAAATGAGGAAAGTGGGCTTCGATGCAAACAAGCGAGCAGCAGGAACTCAGATCAACGGAACCGTAGTTGGATGCAGTTTGTGCAGGGAGTGGAAAGGAAGGAAACCAACGGAAGTGTGTTTATTTTTGGTGATTTGAAGTGACACCGTCTGAGCCATGAGCCTAGACATCAAATAGTTTTGTTCATCCGAAAAAACAGAGACTAACTAATTAGTTTAAATAGACTAATAGGTCATAAATTAAACCTTTTATTTGCATCGTTAATGTAGCATCAGTCTAAACAATCTAATTATGTAAACTCAATTATTAAAATCATCTTGTTTCTTTTTGTTATGGTCGTAAAATACAACATCCATGCTTTGGAAAAGGGGAGATATGTTTTCGGCTAAAACAGTTTACGGGCACTGACTAGAGAGGGCAAATTATCAAATGTTGATAATTTGCCTCAAAAGGCAGAGTTGCACTGCTCATGTGAGCAAAGATGCACTACACACTACATAAGGGGATCCAAAGTTTAGCCTGTCACTGCTGTTTGTAACTTATCAGGGCTTGCCGGTGGTGAAAACCTGAGTCTCCTTTTTGGGACCAAAATGTACTTTTTTAGACTCTGACCCCATTTTCGGTGGCATGACTGAGAGAGTTACCTTCCATGGAGTGTTCTTTTCTCTCAATGAGCGTGCGCACCCCCAGTAGATTTGGATTGTCTGTGATTTAATGGTAAAAACATAACCTCTAGTATTTCAAAATGAAAGTTGTTTGTAAGTGCCTCTTATTTCCAATTTACTTTCATGAAACTACACTTTCTATATCCTTGTATATTACATAATTATCACAGAGTAATGTTTGTTTTTTCAGAACAACGTTCTGTGAAATTAGTGATAGATTTCGAACAACAAATCAGTGTAAACTAACTTGTTTCTGGAAATAGATGCATAGCTATAGGTGAATGTTCTAATATGAGCTGAGATCAGGATAATAAAACCGTTTTTCCATTAATAAGCATCCCAGAATGTCACAGAAATATTTTTGCTTACTTTTTCAAACTAATATGTAGTTTATTAGGGTAGATCTAAGGACATTTTTAAATAGGTCATGGAGCAGGAATCTAAAGAAGATGGCATGCCTCCAAGTGCTGATTCAAAAACAATGTGCAGCTCCTTGAAGACTCACATCAGAAGGGCCCACACATGGGAATTTTCTGATTCCGAAAGTGACAATGAGACAATAACCGAGGACAGCTGCACTGGAGCATATTCAAGCCCTTGTGCTTTAAGGTCTTGTGCATTGAACACCACAATTAGTAATCAGCAATACTCGTTCATTGGAGGCGAAGCTTCTGTTGTAGCTCAACCTCTTCCCATTCTACCTCTCAGCAGCCCAGCAAAAAAGAAAGTAAGAAAGAAGCAGAGCCCGAAAGAGCTGGAGTCCAGCATGGTTCAGATAGAGGCACGGAAACTGGGGAAAGAAACCAAAAGGTTGGAGAAGGAGAGAGCAAAAGAGTTAGTGCGACTGGAGCGTGAAAAGAAGAGATTGGAAAAGGAGCGGCAGAAGGAACAGGAGCTGCAAGAGAGACAGAGCCGAAAGGAAATGTCTGATGCCATTAAGTTCCTGCGACCAGATCAGTGCATGAAGCACATGAGCATCTGTGTGGACACAGGTGGGGACACTTTGGAATAACAGTGGCATTACTGATCAAGACCAATCTTAAGAATGTGCTAAAAGGATCACGTTGATCATTATCACTTTCAGGAAGGTGGGGGAATATAGTGGATGTTCTCATTCAGAATACCTATTTACAGTAAAGGTAAAGTGGGATTTTACTGTATGCACGTTCTTGCCAAGTGAGGTGCCTATTCCATTTTAAACCATTTAGAGTGTATTCTTACTGAATGACAGGTTTCTGAATTTAGGACTATAGAATTGTAGACTTGACTCTGCCTACACCCACTATTTAGGACATCAACGTGTTGGTTAAGTGCAGCTAGAACCTATTTATTAGAAACGCAGTTGATATATGTAATACTGATAATCTTGTGCATTAGGTTTCAAGTTAAAGTTGATTATTAATTTCACACACTCTAAAGTTTCAGTGTGCCGTGAAGCAGGCAAACGGAGGTATAGAAGTGCAACGTGCCAGCTAAACATTTTAGAGGGGGGCCTGAAACACCAGCACCATGCCTAGATTTAGGAAATAACCCCCAAGCATGGATTTCAACCATTCGAATCAAAACTCAAAGAAATTGCCTTCAGAGCAGGCACCTGGTGTAGGTGTCGAATTGAAATTGGTTTGATTCAAGTTTTTAGTAGATGCTTACTAAGTCTAACATCACTTGAATCTTAGTTACATAGGAGACTTGGACCTCTGTCTAACACTTAATATGTCTTAGCATGCGGGTTTCACACTCTGAATCCTTATCGTGCTTATCTCAACCTCTTTAGAAACTCCCCATATACCTGGTTTAATGCTCCTCCCAATTGCACTGTTGCCTACCACACTCATAACTATTTAGGTAAATGTAATTTTAAATGCTTATTGTTTGATTAATTAAAATGTTTACTCTGAAATCATAATCAAACATTGACACAGCATGGGGTCATATTGCTTACATGTAGATAAAACCTATTTATCTAGAAACCAATTGATATATGTGATACTGATCATTTATACATCATATTTTTTTGTTAAAAGTTTTTCTTAGGACCACTTTTCCAAAAACCAGAGCCCTTGAGCCCAAACTCTTTGTTACTCATGTGATCATTCAAGTAGATAAATAAGCATGCGTTTTTTTTCTGTTTTTCTTTTTTAGATTAAGCCTACCAGAGAGTGCAAGCTATCTGAAGCAAAATATATAGGGCCTGATTTAGAGTTCAACAGACAGGTTACTCCATCACAAACATGACGGATATCCCGCCCACCATATTACTATTATCAGCGTATCAAGAACTTGCAGTGGGCTTAAAGCCTGCCCATTTCTTACCATGGGCAGGCTTTATTGTCATACTCATTTACTTGCTTTTTATTCGAAGGCTTGCATTACCATCTTCTTTTGGCTCTCTTAATTGTGTACTTCCATTGCTCACTTTTAGGAAACTACTTTTTTCTTTTTGCTTAACAACCCCTCAAGAGTGCATGCGTTTTTAAGCAGTCTCCCTCGTGTGCTCCTCTCGCTCCTCCTAGTCCTTTTTGCTTTCTCACGTGTGTAAGATTCTCTTCCCCTATGCTGCTTTCTCGTAGTGTGCTTCTCTCCCACCACCCCGTGTTGCTGTTTCTTGCCAGTGTGCTACTGTTGTGTTCACTCCCTTTTGGGCTTCTCCTCTCAGCCCTCGAGGTGCTGCTTTTCCCCTGCATCCCAACACCTCCAACTCCTCCGTTACGCTTTAACTTCTCACAATGAAATAATTGGATTGTTCAAATTCTCAATAATCCTGCTCAAGAGCAGACAAGAAAAGCACAGCGAATCAGTGAGTGCAGAAAGTGGTCTTTGTAAACCTATTCCATTTACTGCTTGATGCACAGCAACTTATTTTATGTCTGAACTCTGAGCAATAGAAGCTCAATAAACAGAGTAAAATACTGGAGATCAAGCTGAATGACTGTGTGCAGCTGGTAGATAAAAGCACTCACATCTGACTTTAAACAGTGTTCCTTAATAAACACACATATACTTTTGTCCTGTCTCGGAGATATTATCCAGCATGCACACGCACAAAAATAAAACGGCTGAGCTCATCCGAGAGGAGTTGACGTTTCAGTGCGGTTCACTGGAATCACAGCTTAGGCAGTCCCATGCATTCAGGCATTTGAGACCAACAACCAGCTGTCTGTAATAAGGGACATAAACTGACGTGACTGTATTTAATTTACAGAGGTATTATTCAGTGCTTAGACAATGTTGTAGCACACTAGTAGGCTATGTACCAAATACAAAAGCTGGACCTTTATTCTTATATGAAGCAAACCTTTGATTAAAGTGGAGCCAACAGAGCTTGTATATAGAGATAGAACTTAAGGTTTGCAGTGTGTAGGAAAGTAGCCCTTTTGACATGGTTTCCCCCACTTTTTGCCTGGTAACTGATGTGATTTAGACTTGAAGTGCACTGGGTTCCTTCTAACCAGGTCCCCAGTGCCAGAGCTCTTTCCCAAACCTGTACAATTGTTTCCCCAATTGGCAAAATCTTTAGCACCCTCTTTAAGTCCCTAGTAAATGGTACCCCTTTTACCTAGGGCCGGAGGTACAAAAGAGGGCCCCAAAGAGCAGCAGCACACATTTTTGCCACCCTAAGGGACCCCTCACCAAGCCCATGCAAGGCTGTCATTGCAGACTGCATGTCTTGGTTAGGTCTGGGTGTGAAATTACGCTCCGCTCGCGTAGAGTTTGGAAAAACACCGCTTAGCGCTGTGGAACTGAGTTTTTCCTCTCCGGTAACTCACCAACGTTAAGGTGTAGAGTGAGGAAAATCTTACTCCAGACTACCTCCTGGTGAGAATTCTCAATGTGGGCAGTCATGGCTGGTTGCTGCCGCTCACGTTGAGAAACCTTCTGCTCCGCTGAGGTGCAAATGATTTTTCAGAAGTAGCCATCTTTGTGATGGCATACTTAGGAATTCTGGAAAAAGATTATGCCCACGTACCACAGGAAGTGGTCATATAGGGGGCGTTGTGACCCCAAGGGTCAGTAGCCCATTGGCTACTAACCTACACTCCTATAACACCCTTAAATTCAGTATTTAGGGGAGTCCTTGACACCCGAGAAGGAGATCCTGATGACCTAAGAAGAGAAAGGACACCAAAGAGATGCAAAAGCAGAGAGGAGAGAAGAAGCAGCTGACCTGGTACCAGCACCGCTGACCTGTCTGCATCCCTCGTCCAAAACTGCGCCAAAGTCGACTCGTCCTGCAGCTGTTGACTCCAGAAACTTGGGAGGACTGCCTGCCTTCGATAAAGAACCAAGACCGCCCGTGGGACAGCAGACCTGTTCCCTGCATCTTGCAGCAACTCGAAAAGAAAGGACTCTGAGGTCTCAGAAACCACTAAAATCCAACAACTGAAGCCACCACTGCACCCGTCGCTCCAGGCCTGAGTCGAAGTGGGCCAGCAGTGCCATCAGGGTCCCCCACTCCTCCAGAGCTGAGTTCATTGTGGTTTCACCCCTCGTGGACCATCCGACATCGCCTGCAGCCTCTGCATGCAGGCCTCCTCTACCAAAACTGCTCCAGCAAGGAAAAATCTGACGCCTAAGGACACCTCTGCGCCTGTTGCTCCTGGGCAGTGGAGAAGAGGACAAAAGATGTCCTTTTGTCCCTGAGCCTAAGCCCCCATGTTGTTGCAGCCCGACTGGCCCCCTATCAAGAGCCTGCAGCCTCTATTCGCAGAGGCCGGTCTACATAGAATAACATTGAGCTCCGATGCTGTTTTGCACCCGGCCGCTCTCTTGCCGCTGGTGGTATACTATTGGTGCTGCCTTGGACCTTGCCCACCACTCTCCTTAACTCTTGAAGTTTGGTCCTGTAAATCACGGTACTGTACATGTTTGCAGAACTTGTTCTTCCTTCCGTAGAATAACATTGCATTATCAAAAATTGCAGTGTCCACTTTTTGAACTGAAAAGAATTTATATTTAAAAACGTACTTACCTGAACGATTTTTCTCTCATTCCTAAACATATATAAAGGTATTTGCTATTTCCATAAATTGGTATGGATATCCTTCTTGAGTCGTGTGTGTTATTTATTGATCATTGTGTGTATTTGCAGATGTCTTGCACTCCTCTCGGTTAATCCTAAGGCTGGTCGACCATACTACCCCTAATAGAGCACCTTGGGATTGCTAGAGCAAGCCCCTGTCCACTTAAAAGGGAACCCCTGAACTTTTTACATGGTATATCAGATTATTGAGATATCACATAAAGAGCCAGCTTCCTACACAGTGATCAAGAAAAAAACTTTTATTCTGTCAATTTGTAATTGAGGCCACTGAAAACCTCATGTGCACAGCTGCTGTATCTTTGGCAGCACACAAAACTATACTGTGACATCTACAGAAGCAGTCTACTTTGTTTCTGTTTTTAGAAGCATTTGTTGCTTTAATTAAGAAATTAATGGGTCATTAGGTGCAAAAGGGCCTATCTGAGTCTCTCATAGACCTAGTCCAAGGCTATTATTAAAACCTGCACACTACAAGATTCTAAAGTTAATAACCTCGTGGGTTTATTAAAAAAAATAGTATTATTACAGAAAGTGAAAAGAATAATTAATAAATCAAATAAATTAACATAATTGTAAGTATCTAAGTAAATCTGTAAAATAGACTGTCATAGAGCCCGTCTACCAAGAAAGCCAAAACGGATCACTGCAGAACAACTAGCTATGCTCCTAATATTTTTGGGACAGAAGGCACATGCATTTTCATAGCATGACATTAAGTGGAAGGGTTGGCTAAAAATGTTTTATTCTTGTCAAATATTAAATCCAATAGTTGGTACAACACCCATAGTAACTCACACTTTCTATAGCATCGTATTGGTTAAAGCTGTACATATTGAATTAAGGAGATGAAATTATTATGATGCACAGGAATACAATAGCTTGTTCAACTACAGCGGAGCTCAGATAAGTGGCCTTGAACTTGTAACAGAAACACATCCTTCCGTTGATTTTTCTGAAAAAAAGGCACATGCTAGTGGAACACTCGTACACCTAAAATAAATATGCACTTTTCGGCAGCATTTCTTGAATGTTTGTAAATGCTGCCTGATGCAGCCTAGTTATGCTAAATGAAGCATGCCTAAATTTTTCATTATTTTCTATCAAATTAAAACTTTTCAACAATTGTGTGCATCAAGTGTGAAAACATGTCGTGATGTCTGATAAATAGGGCACCACTGCCATTTACTGTTAATGTGCTGTTCTTCTCACAGACGTTTTCAACTGGACAATGATAAATTGAGGATATCATGACCTAAATGATGCCACAGCTTATTGGACCTTTCGCCATCGTGAGCACCACTAGTTCACTTTAATATCCCAGAAGGAGGGTTGACTCCTCTTCTGTAATAGCAGTAAGTACTACACTCTTGAGGTGTAGAGGTCATTATATGACACGATTACATATTGCGTGACAGCATTATGCCCCCTCTGGACAGTGCTTACACTTTGTATTGAGGTTCTTTGTCTTAGGAAAGAATTTTCAGGCAGGCGCTGACTGAGTCCAAATTGAAAAATTCAAAAAAGTTCAAATTAAGCCTCTTGTTTCTCTTTTTAGGTCGATCCTACCAGACATTGCAAGCTTGCCAAGATCTTACAGTGTGCTTGAAGCTTACCATTGGTTGGCTTTATTTGTACTCTCATTTGCTTGCCTCTTATTCAATGGCTTGCTTTTCCATCTTGTGTTTGTCCCTCCTCTGGAGCATATCCTCTTTACTTGAGTCTTTCCACTGCTCACTTTTAGTGAACTACTTTTGTCTTTCTGCTTCAGAACTCCACAGTGGTGCATGTGTTTTCCAGCTCTCTCCCTCGTGTAATTTTATTCACCCTCCCTGTGCTCTGAGTTACTCTTCTCTCTGTCGCTCATTTGCTTCTATGCTGTTCTCTTTCTGTTGTGCTTCTCCGCCCTCTGTGTGCTCCTTTTCCCCTTCCTCCCCCCCACCCACCCGCTCCTATGTTATCCCTCAAATACCCGCATACCCTTTTTAATAAAATTGTGTTAAAAATATCTTAATTTTTTTATTGTCAGGCTTGGTAAATAAATTAAAGCAAATGGCACAGACACTATCCTATTGGTATACATTTGCATTCTGATGCTTCTGCTCGTCAGTGGAATGACACGATCACCATCGTACCTTTACTTATATATATATTTTGACAATGCTGTCAGAATCCCTATGCTGTACAGCACCTCCTAAAGCAATTGCCAAAGCCAGTAGATCCCAGAGATGGGGTTTGCCAATGCTTGTTGTTGTTTTTTTGTTTGTTTTTTTGTAAATCAATGGTCTAGAAGAATGTTCTTGTGCCCTGTGTTATGTTCTATGAAGAGTAGAAACATGTAGAGCTGCTTTCCTTTGTTTGATGACTTTGAAATCTCCTTACCTAAGCTTTGCAGTTTCACAACTCCTTAAGTCAGTTCAGAGAGAGCTTTCGTAATTTAATATTGCACTTCTGCTGTTCCAGGTAGAACTGTTTGATGTGTTCTTTAGTAAGAACTGCATGGGAGGGGTACTGTTTTTATACTGTTAATTAAGATTCCGGCCCTAGACACTCTTCAGTATTATAAGTATGTACTGTTTTTATCTGTGGTTTCGATTTTGCGTTCTTCCCCACTGTGGATTCTAATAGATTTAAATAGTTATCTCAATGGGTTTGTACATGTGATGAATAAGTGAGGTTTTTCTGGATCAACATAATCGAAATAAACAATTTAATAAATGACCTACTTAACTAATTGGGATTTGCTGTGACTGGAGGGCACCTGCTGCATATTCCTTGGTGTTGACCATGACACACATGGTCCTCATTGTCACTGTTCTGAACACAATGCTGTCTATTCTCAACTCATTTGGAACATACACTACAGCTCCTCTAAAGGAAACTGGCCATCCACAACTGGGAACACTAATTTCCCAAATGATAGCTATTTCTCTGTCATTGCACTATCTGGCTCACACTTTTGGCAAATACTATGTAACCGTGACCTTTTGCGAGTTCAGTGTCCTTCATCGTCCTTGGTTCTCCTTCACTCACTTCAGCTTTTAATATAGTCTTCCACCCTAGGACACCTAAACTGTCCTATAACCAGTGCTTTAAATGGGCCGGTACGGAGTACCAGCACTTTTTTATTTTAAGGAGGGGAGTACCGGCACTTCTCAAGAAAAATACAATACCTTTAATTGGAGAGTACCGGCACTTCTCAGAAACAAGCAGGTACTCTGGTACAGAGTACCTGCACTTTTATTTTTCCATTTCAAGCACTGCCTATAACTGTATTGTCAACATCTTTCTCTCCTTCAAGTCTAACAATTATCCATAGGAGCTGGGGGTGGTCCCATCCTTTTCCATTCAAATTTTCCAATAAATCATCCTTTTCTTCTAGAGGAACAGAGCTGTATTGTTGTTCTATTATCGTAAATTCTTTTCTTGGCTAATATTAAATTACATTATGCATGATGTGGTTTCCCGATATTCATAGATACCGGGGATATACTAAATCAAACAAACAATGGCAGAGCCAAAAGGTTTGATGCATGTGCTCAAATACTGACAAAAGCAATACAAATGCCTGTTACAGTACAAAAGAATTTCTTTGTGTATACAATGCATGATTGAGGTAAAGAATTAAATGTGTGATGACAAATGTAACATAGTCCCTCATGCATTCCAATGGAGGTAGAGAAAATACACGCACACAGCCAAAAGAAAGACATTGAGACAAAAATACTCCTGTGGGCTGATCCAAGATGTGATTGACAATGTCTCAAGGTTCCTGAGCCAAAGAAGCCAATGGCTCCTTAAAGTATGTACATAATACTCTATGTTCGCCATGATCATTGGATGTGCTGTTATACATCTAACCTAAAAAGGAAAGTGCTACTCTCTGTCGTCCTTTCTAAAAAATATGAACTTTAGGATAGTGGCTTGACAAACTATTTATATATTGAACATCTACACAGCAATGAAAATTTCACTATACGCACTGTATGAATAAATTCATCTGAGTACTGCAGCGTCACTTCACTCCGTATTGTACCACCCTATCTTAATTGTTTGTAGATATTAAATACATACATTTTCATGTACTTTAATTGTATTTGTCATTTTTATAGCCCTTCTGCTTAAATTTGTACATACAATGTAAATTGTGGAATTTTGTTAATCTCTTAATCACCCCAGTACAGACAGTTTGACCAACTACTGACCTAAGTTCTTCTATTGTTACTGGCATCACATAAGCAGGTCCTAAATAACACAGATCACTAACACAAAACCATAGATTTAGGGCTACTCTTCAATGGAAGTACTGTTACAGATCAAGGGAAACTGAAGTTTTGCCTATCTGTACTCCTCTACTGTAGGTAGTCTGATCCCATGCAAATGGGCTTACATGTGTTGACTCCTCCAAGAGGGCAAAGGCACTGCAAACAGTGGCCATTAGACAGCATCTTAACACTTTGAAAACAATAAATTATTGCTAAATAGATACCACTGGCAACTCTTCTCAGCTTTGTTGCTGAGCATGTGGACTTAATTCGCTAGCCATTTTTCTAGGCTGTTGCTAGTCCAAACACGATAATGACAACTTCCAAAGCAGTGCCTTCCTCAAA
This sequence comes from Calotriton arnoldi, assembly GCA_963921515.1. NCBI lineage: Eukaryota > Metazoa > Chordata > Amphibia > Caudata > Salamandridae > Calotriton > Calotriton arnoldi. The sequence goes on from CAWUFW010003586.1 coordinate 1,113,753, forward strand.
CACTGACATGTAGTCTCCCTTGTCTTTCTGGTACTTCATTTCCTACCAATCACTTCCTATGTGTCAAGATGTCTCAGGGAGTTGATCACCCACTACTAAAATGTATGTTAGATCAATAACTAAATGGTGCAACTATATGCCCATGGCCTCAGTATTTTCCTCTTCCAAAATACTCTACTTTCTAGGGTTTTCATGTAAACATTCGATTCAGACGTATTCCAACCTAGTCTTAAGGTAAACATTTAAAGAGATTTGTGAATTAACTTCTGTTAGCCAAAGTACTTTCCGTAGAATTGTGTAAGTAAGTGAAGTACATTGCAAACGTAAAAAGCAATTAAACACAATTGGTACATCGTAAAGGAATGATTTATTTTATCCATGAACGAGCATTTATTTTAAATTAAAATAGGTCTCTACATTTTCAGTTTAACAGCTATGAGGATGCATATATTGAAGAAACTGGTTACACAGACGTACACACATCCTCCACCCTCCCCACATCTCCCACCCCAAATAAAATATCAGCAACAGATTCAACAACTGGTTGTAAGTGTAACAAGGCACAATATACATATATTTTGTGAACTCAATCACAAAGTCAGTTTTTCAACCCCAATCCTATCAAAAGGCAAAGGTATTCATCGGGACGTGCACTCCTTTTTTCTGTCACAGGAAGTGAAACTGTTTTATTCATGAGATTCACAGGTTCTTACTATAAAGGTCTATCTAAATTAATTGTCATGAAGGCCACTTAATAATGAAAAATGGTCATTAATTGGCCGCAGACTCCAAACTCTCTCAGCAAACTTAAAAGATTTTGGAGTCTCTTGGTTTACAAATTGCTTTCTCTCAATTTCACACCCATCTATTAATTATCAGAATGGCACTTTTTAGTTCCACATTGGTCCAGTCACAATTCTGCACATCAATGAATGTCTGAGTTCATTCATCATAGTCCTGGCATCTGCAGTCAATGTTATAGAATAGAAAGATGGCAACTATGCAATTTTAGTTTAAACTTGAAGGAGATAACCGCGACAAGTGGAGTCACAAATGGATTGGCATATGGACGTCTTTGGGTTGCAGTGGGCGAGCAGGCTTTTTAACATGTTAGTGGTTTGATGCGACTCCAGGGCTGACTTTACCTTTCATCATTGTTCGGTCAATTTTGAAAGATAACATCTGTTTTTTTACAGTGCTAGAAAACAACACAACTGTGACTGCACACTCACATTATTGTTATCCTATTCTTTTTGGAAATTAAGAGGTCCCTGGAAAATACACACTCCATCTTACATGCCTCCTACCATGTACTATATTTTGTGTGGCACGCACCAACTTATGACCTGTCAATTTCTTTAACCTCCCATATTAGTATAGAGGTGTTCTCACCCGCCCCAAATGCACCTTCTTTACATTTCTCTACAAATATAGGTATAGCATTTCATTGTATACCTATCTACCAACATGTCTAACCCCATTTCTATAGTAATCCCCTCTAGGAGGAAAGATGGATTCAATGACTATAGCTGTTCACTTCCTGGCTGCTCAGCACAGGTTTTCAAGTGGAAATTATTCTTAGGGTTTTAGTGCTATTCTGACATTCACATTGAGATCTAAAATGATACTACCAAGTCGCCAATGAAAACAATATTTGCACTGATGTTTAACCCTACTGATTTGCTTCAGGGTTGAACTTTAACAGTTGACCTTAACTTAAAAGGCTGTCTGACGCATGAGCAATTGCATTCCTTGAACATTTTCTATCAAAATTATTTTTAAATAGTTTGATGTGAGGGATTGCCTTTGCTTCCAAACCTCCAAATATAGGGTCACTATGTTGTACATTACAGACAACCCAAGTTAAATAAAAAAAAAATGAGCTTGACATGGCAGTTGAATTGCAAGAAGCAAACTGAGTTTTTCAACTCTGAGTCAATTAGGCTTTTGCTCTACGTATAGGTGTAGTAACAATCTTCTTCATCCTTAGGTATTCTGGAAGACAGTGGCTCAGATGAAGTGTTGGAGACCTTGAGTTCGTTGGACTGTAGATATTTTATTGAGCCCCAGCTAGTGCCGCAAAGCATTACCTGGAGGAGAGAGATGCCACCAGGTTGGTCTGGCTTGGTGAGTATCTTAAACGAATGTTGTCTTTCAGCAATCTGTGCTTTATACTTGTAGCATGTTGCAGGTTTCATGGCTGTGTCTGCACATGCGACAAGAGAAAACAGGGGTATGCCCAAATGACCCTCCTATACCTGGGCAAAGGACATCAATTAGATGAATAACAAAGAAGTACGGAGGGATAAATCTCAAATTTATTTTCGATGAGGGCACAATTAATTACCCTAACGTTGTCATTATATTTAACAGAAATTACAAATGATTTAGTTTCACACACATGCCATTGGACCAGTCTCTGGTCCACAATCACTTCAAAAATAAATTGATCAAAAGACATACAACGATATATACATAGACCTACATAAAACATACAAATATGCATATATATATATACAACACAGTTTCTCCAATACCCTAACAAGAAATTTACAACACTTAGGGGCCGATTCCGATCTCGGCCGGTAGCGCACCGAATCGGATTCGGCTTAACCGGATCCGATTCGGAGCCCTCTTTTCCGACAGATTCGAACGCGCGTCCGGCCGAGCGAGTACGATGCGAGCGTACGCGAAATCGCTGACCGACTCGTTCACGGGTCCGAACCGCACCGACCGACTCGCTCGGACTCGACTCGCACCGCGTGATGGAGACGTTCCCCGGCCGGGCAAGTACGATGCGCGCCTTGAGCAGTCCGACCGACCCGCACCGTCCGGCTCGAAACAGCTGTCGGAGCCGGACTTTGGGGGTCCGTGTCGGACCCCTGTACTGCATAGCCGCACGAGTCGCACACAGGGGGACCCATGGGTCCCCCTACCTGTGCGTGTGCGGCGCGAACCGCATCGACGCGAACCCTCTGTGGGGCGCCTCGTTCGCCTCGCACCCATTGAGTCAATGGGAGCCGCGTACGCGTTGTACGACCGGCTCCCATTGACTTCAATGGGAGTCCGACCGAATCCAGTCCGATAGCATGCGTGCGCATCGTACTCGTTCGGTCGGACTGCTAGAGTCCGATTCGATCGGAAATCTCTCCGGGTCCGGCTCGGTCGGGGAGATTTCCGGCCTGAATCGGAATCGGCCCCCAAGTGTTCACTCATACTCTCTGAGTGATACACTTAGAGGTAGTCCTGCTGGCACACGAGGTAAAAAACCTCTCTATCTTTTCAAAGGTGTGCTTTCAAATAATTCAACACGCTTGCATTAATGGGACTCCTCTATCAAAAAAAGCTGTCGACACGGACGCGTTTCAGCCGTCAATTTCTTCAGGCCTCCTCAGGACAAGGGTAGCAATATCTAAAATATCAATAGAAGCCTCTAATTACATATATACAACAACTATATACATTTCTATCTATCCCATATTTGCCCACACAGTGCGCCAAGGTGGTGCCACCGATCACCAACAATAGAGACCTACCTTCACAAAGTGCAAAAGGTAACTGACGTGTTATGGTCATAGAAGTATCCTACTCTACATTACCACAGGACACTTCTAGGTTCCTACCATCACCAAATGTGACTCCGAGTCTCAGGTGCTAAACTCATATTCAAGGACAAACATCAAGGGTCCTAGTGCCTTCAGAATTTCCGGGATAGCCAACATGACTCCCTGTGCTCATACACTCTATCCATATCTGGGTGCTCCCCACAATCAAAGGAGTCAGACCCGGGACCACTTCCCCCTACCTATGTGCCTGCTTCACATCAAAGGGTCTCTCACTCAGGATCAGAACCAATCCGTGAGTTTGGGCGCTCTCAGCGTTCCGGAGTTTGCACTCTAGTAAGTGCTACCTGTATATGTGGGAACAAAAAGCATTCAGAAATGGATTCGAAGGGCCTCTATAAAAAACAACATACTAAGCAACTCCGAACTCAGCGCTTCATTACTTAATCAATAAACTCTGTATTTCTCAATGCGGCGGTTACCTTAAATGGTGCACGCTATCTGTTCAACCCGGGCCTCCGTTTCCCGTTTACCACCAACTGGATCGTTGTCCGTCCACCTAAATACACAAACTAAACACACAAATACGCCGCTTGTTAGGTTCTATTCAATCCTACGCTATCTAGTTGAAAAAACACTTCCCGTGTCCCTTATTCAACATCGCTCGCTTACCTCCTGTTAGACAGGACGCAGTCAAAATCAGTTCTATGTGTTCCCCGCCTCAAATTTCAAATGAGATAATTACGGTCGGGGATACGCCTATATTACAGCGTTTGGTACTTCCTTTACGTCCCATCGCGTGCCAGCATAGCAATGGACATGAAGGACAGACTAACTCGTTATTGTCCTGAAAATGCCCGGACTGAATATCACGTCACTTCCGCCGGATCGCAATAAGCGGAAAACAGACTAATCACTACGAATCTGAACCTCACCTTTGCAAATACAAAAAGAATTATACATAATAATCAAAAGAATGAAATTCCTCAACGACTTACTTCAAAGATCTAAAATTTCTGTATTAAAACGGTGTATATAAAAAAAGTGTATATAAAAAAAATTATTTTGCTGTATGTGGCTCGTGGACATAAGGAAGATCTCAATACACAATGACAAGGGCTCATATCTGAACCGAAGCTCACTCAAAACTGTGCGTACACAGAATTTTTTGATGCTATGTGTGCCTCGTGGACATCAAGATCGTCTCGATACGCAATGACAACGGCTCTTATCTGAACCGAAACTACTCAAAATGTTGCCCTCATTTAATCGCTGAGTCAAAATCCCACGCTGGGCCACACTTGACACCCTCTTGGATTATATTAAATGTGCGTACAAACATATTCAGGCCCAGCACTTCAGAAAAGTCTTGAAGTAGCATCATGAAAAATACTCTGCTCTCTCATTCTTTATTCTTCTGACAGTAGCCCTTATAGTACTCTCTGTCTGTAGTATATTCACTGATCTGTCTGGAATATGGCGAAGAGTAGTCTTCTTCAGGTGTTTAGGGCACTTAACCTCATTTATCAGGTTAACAAGTGTGCTAATTTAGGCACTTTATTCAGCATATTGGATGGTTACTCGGCCCTGATTAGAATGTCTAAGTAGATCACTGTGTCCTTTGCTGTAGTTTTTGCTTAGATAATACTTGCTTCATTTCAACGTGCACATTTACTGTTGGAGTGTAACTAAGTCCCTCTGCTCTTTTCTGCCTGCATGGCATGCACACGTCCGTGTGACTGCTTAATAAAGTCCCGAACTGTATTGACAGGCTACCATCCATTGTCTAAAGTTATTTTTCCAGGTAACCCCAAGATGATAAACAGTGACTTCAGAAAGTATAACTATGCCTCTTGGTTGCTGAAAATCACTCATCTCCTCTCCAGGTGGAATTTACAATGTAGACCTTTTAAGAGAGGAATGCCACGTTCATATAATAATAGTTCAGTTTCACTTTTTGATATTCACTGCTCTTTCAAATAGCTATTTGCCTGATGTCCTTCCGCAGGGCAATACATTCTTCCTCCATAGTTGCACACATCAACCACAAGTTCTGTAAGAACAAACGCTCAAGTTACATACAAACGGTGGCTCCACAATAGACTCCAAACAGAGACCTGTGCTTTGCCATCTTGCACCTGATTTACTAGCATGCCCAGTGACATCAGACACTTGGAAACAGATCACTGGGCATTCAGTGTCACAGCCTCTGGAAAGCCTTGAACTGACTTGAAATGACTTTGAGAGCCAAACCCACCCTCTTCAGGCAACTCCTAAAAACAGAAATTTCAAATCTGTGTTTCCATTAGAGACCTTTGAGTACAATGATAGCGAATGAATAATAACAAACACAGAATATTATTATTCTGCACACTCATTTATATTTTTAACTATTCTTTGATTATGTCTCTAAATTGTTTCCTTTTTGATCTTGCCTGCCAGAGCTCATGTCAGAAACAAATACACAAAGAGTGGGCTTTTGATCACTACCCCTTCAGCTATTGTTTGTTTGAGCTATCTTTCTTATTTTGTATCAACCAACAGTAGTGTTGTGCAGCTATATATTTTGCAAAGGTGATTGGAAAAGGAGCCGTTTTCCAGCATGGCATGTATATGTAAAGCTGTATTCTCAAAATATTTCAAGCACTCCAGTCCAGTCCACTCTACTCCACTCTAATCCACTCCACACAAATCCCCTCTAATCCACTCTGCTCTAATCCACTCCATTATAATCTACTCTTCTCTAATCCACTTCACTCTGATCCACTCTAATCCACTCCACACTAATCCACATCACTCTAATCCACTCCACTCCAATCCAATGCACTGAAATCCACTCTTCCAATCTAATCCAATCCACACCACTCTAATCCAACAAACTCCACTCAAATGCATTCCAGTTCGCTCTAATCCACTGCACTGTGCTCTAAACCACTACCTCCACTCTAATCCACTGCACTCTAATCCGCTCTACTCCATTGCACTCTACTCCACTATACTCTAATCCACTCCACTCCAATCCACTCCACTCCAGTCACTCTACTCAACTCTACTCCACTCTAATTCACTCCTTCCTAATCCACTCCACTCTAGGCCACTCTACTGTACTCTACGCCAGTCCACTTTACGACACTCTACACCACTCTACGACCCATTACTTTTGAAATGCTTAATTTGTGAGGATAAATAACATATGAAAGGATCGAAATAGCCAACTGTGTTATCTGACCCCCTGAGCATCATTAGTATTGCAAATGAACCCATGCATTGAACATTGCATTTTACCATTTGTGCACCATGTGCATCTTATGTGTGTCACTTGTACAAGGATTTTAGATCATTGTATACAGGCTCGTACCTTCATAGGTAAGATTTGAGGAATGTGAATCTCAAATTTTCCAACTAAAAAAGCAGTGGGCTACAGGATGGAGGGGTGAGATGTCCAAGGTTCGGGATGGACTGTTTTCATGAGACAGGGCCATTACTTATATGCATTAGGTGGGCCTCTGTCTAGAGTGGTGCAGTGGGTGAATAACAGGGTTGGAATGCTACCCCAAGTGTTTGCCACTGGTTAGACTATTTGCAAACATTAATCCCATCACGTTTAGGTGTTTGGTTGCTAGTATTATGCCTGGAAACTTGGGACTGGCTCAGCTTTTCAAGCCTACTTCTGTCAGTGTTTGTGAATTCCAAAAAGTAGTACATTTGCACCCATTGAAGGAGTACTTTAATGGGTGCAGATTTACTACTTTTTTTTGGTAAGCCAGTCACTGTTTATATATTTAAGATCCCGTTCCAAAAAATGAACAAGTTAAAACATCTTAGTGAAATAAGAACAACGATAAAAACTGGCAGAGACATAGCAGCCCAACTCAGGGTCCCTAGACCCAACTACCAAACCAAGAATGCATTTGAGAGGGGTCACACCCCAAACAACCCTGCTGAAGCTCCGCCCCTGCCCGTCCCAACTGGGCCTGGCAATTTTCCCTGGAACTCATGATTGTGGTCACATTCAACAAAACGGCCTAGGGTCCCTGCCCTGGGATCACTTATTTTAAATGTATTTTCACTGCATGTGTGAACGCACAAATAGGTACACTTGTCTGTTAATGAGCAACAGCAATCAAACACAGTTGTGGAGGTATATTTATTTAGGCTTAAGCTTGAGAGATACGAAGCAGTTGGCTTCCAAGTATGCTCTGCCAGACACAGCTGGTCCAATCTTGATATACTGTTTGAACTTCTTTGATATACATTGAAATAGCTGAGTCATACATGTGTGCAGACAGTGGTGTTTCGTAAGTTAAGCCTTATACAATCACAAACATGAATCTTAGAGCATGAATACATTCTCACGGTGTGAGGATAGGTGCGGTTTTCGACATCTGTTGTTATCGTCCTTTCTTATCTACCTGTTCCTTCAGTTCATCAAAACAGAGGGTAAGCTTAACAAACACAAACAGTTCTCAAATTTTTACCCTGGTCCGGCATATGTGCAGAAGCCAGGGTTTGTACAGCTGCATGGCTCATGAAATCACGGTAAAGACACAACACGGAGAACACTTGCTCAATATCATATTTATGTTCCCACACATGTCCTCATCGTCATCTCTGCTACAAGAAGGCTTGATGGGAGGGTTGTAAAATCGGTGCATGTGTGCAGATCTCCATGTTTCTAGACCTTGCCTTTTACAAATCGTTTTATCAAGTGTCTGATGGTCCCATGTACTAAGCCAAGTTGTGAATAGAGGGGGGGCACAGAGGCAGATTAATAGGGTGAGCTCAGCCATGAGTCTGGCTTGACTCTAAGAGTCAGTGCACGAGCCAAGCCTTAAAATCGTTTGGGATGTATATCGTACAACTAACCTAATGTAAATTATGATAACATTTCTTCAAAATTGAAAAAAGAGAATTTCTTTAACACACAGAAGCATTTCGCCATATCATATCATATTTTTTCAGTGCATAGACACACATTTATTAAAAGTGATAGTTTTTATAAACCTTTATAACTTGCCCCCCAATGACAATACCGTTAGTGAACTAAGAGGTATGTCAGTAGGCATGTAAACATGGCCTAGATTCATATTATAGATGGAGCAACATTACAATCTATTAAATCAAATATAAGAGGTGCTTGTACTGTGCACATCCTCAACTCAAGTATTTAAAAGTGCGCTCGTAGGTGATAATAAAGAAAATACAGGCCCTGTAAACTAAAATATGTGCCTGGGGTTTGGATAAGCAGGGAAGCTGGTATTGATTCCAGGTTATCTGGTTTCATATTTTGAAATTCAGCCATTAGATGGTAATAGAGTTATCTAGATGGAGATACTAGATTATTTGCTATAATTCTCCATCTGAGCACCGGACTTTGCTGACCAGAGATTTGACCTTGCTATTTCCTCTCAAAGCATGCCAGATGGAAATGACATTTCAAGGCAACTGATTCTAGATTCACTGCCACAGTCTTTTTGTTTTACCTGTACCCCTGGTGGGAACAGTACCTATCACCCCTCCATACTAAAATGCTTTCAGTCCCTTATATTGGGATGAAAGTCCTATGTATAGGTTTGTGAATAGTTTTCCTCTTGCTCCCTCATGTTTCTTGACAGCTCTCTGTGTTTCCCCCATTGAGTTTGAAAAAGTATGCAAACCCATTGTAGGAGATTTTTTTTCATTATTTTTTTTTATTAAGCCTGCATGAGCCATGCGCTAGCACATGCTGTCTCGCTTGCAAGACACTGTTGCTTACAAAAAGAGCTTGGAGCCCTCCCATTGCTAACCATTTGTTGGCTTGCATGACACTGTTCTTTGTAGCCTCATAATTGGCCACTGCATGCCTAGCGTCATTTCCGTTTCTTTCTGTGGAGCAGGGAGCAAGCACAGATTGATTGAACTTAATCAGTGCGAGTCCGCGGCTGAAGACATGATTGAGGTGCTATTTTTATTATTAATAGTGCTTTTTTCTTGTATCTTATTGTTTAATACTGTATGTGTAGTGGACAATGTTATGACCTCGCCTGAATTTATGGAACTTTTGTGTGACCACACTCTACAGGGCAGTAACTTGCGCATCAAGCGCAGAGATGTAATGCACCGTCTGCCACTGACTTTCCTCTGGCGTGCAGACTGACAATAGCAAAAGCTGAGGCCTGGGCTTCCCTGCTTGGTGTGATCTTGGGCACTCCACTCTAATCCACTCCATTCCCCTCTAATCCACTCCAATCTAATCCACTTCACTCCAATTCACTCCACTCTGATCCACACCACTCCACTCAAACCCACTCCAATCCACACTAATCCACTCCACTCTATTCTACTCCAATCCACTCAACCCTAATCCAATCCACTCTACTCCAATCCAGTCCACTCTAATTTACTCCAGCACACTTTAAACCACTGTAATCGACTCCACTCTAACCCATTCCAGTCCACTCCACTCTAACCCACTCCACTCTAACCTACTCCACTCTCATCCACTCTAAACCAATCATCTACTCTATTTCACTCCAATCCACTCTAATCCATGCTAATCTAATTCACTCCATTCCCCTCTAATTCAGTCCACTCCTATCTACCCACTGTAATCCAATGCACTCCAGTCCACTCAAATCTACCCACTCTAATCCAGTGCACTCCAATCCACACCACTCTAATACAATTCAATCCACTCCACGCTAATCCAGTCCACTCCTCTCTACTTCAATCCACTCCAGTCTAATACACTCCAATCCACTCTACTCCAGAACACTCCAATAAATCCACTCTGCTCCACTCCAATCTACTCCACTCTAATCCAATCCACTCCACTCTAATCCAGTCCACTCCACTCCACACTAATCCACTCCACTCCATTCTAATGCACTCCACTCCAATCTACTTCAGTCTAATCCACTCCACATCAATCCACTCCATTCTAATCCATTCCATTCAAATTCACTCCAGTCCAGTCCACTCTACTCCACTCTAATCCACTCCACACAAATCCCCTCTAATCCACTCTGCTCTAATCCACTCCATTATAATTTACTCTTCTCTAATCCACTTCACTCTGATGCACTCTAATCCACTCCACACTAATCCACATCACTCTAATCCACTCCACTCCACTCTAATTCAATCCAATGCACTGAAATCCACTCTATTCCACTCCAATCCAATCCACACCACTCTAATCCACTCCACTCTAATCCAACAAACTCCACTCAAATCCATTCCAGTTCACTCTAATCCACTGCACTGTGCTCTAAACCGCTTCCTCCACTCTAATCCACTGCACTCTAATCCGCTCTACTCCATTGCACTCTACTCCACTATACTCTAATCCACTCTACTCCAATCCACTCCAATCCACTCCACTCCAGTCCACTCTACTCAACTCCACTCTAATTCACTCCTTCCTAATCCCATCCACTCTAATCCACTGCACTCTAGGCCACTCTACTGTACTGTACGCCAGTCCACTTTACGACACTCTACACCACTCTACGACCCACTAATCCACTCTGCGACACTCCACTCTATGACACTCCACACCATTATGTTTTTGCCATGCTGAACAGCAGCCACACTGGTGTACAATATGGCTAAAACACATTGCCAAAGCCAATGGCTCTCTCACAGGCGAGACCTATTGGCTTTGCCAATGCTTGTTTTTGATGTCAGAACTGGTCACTGATGATGGAAGGATAGGTGGGACCCACTAAATGTCAAATGTATCCCCTTTTGAGTGAGAGAGGCTACTGCTTTCTTATCCCAGGCTATGTGGTGACTGAAGGTCATGGCAGCTTCATTCTAGCTAAGGGTACACAGCCCATTTTGTGGGACCGCTAAAGACAGCTCCTGCCGCTGTCAGAAACAGCATTGTATACAGTACTTCACAGAGCCAATCTTTGCTCAAAATCAGACTGCTTTTGTGTCAATCTCAGTTGCCTTGCACTTATTTGTTGCTTTACCCCCTTTCTGCATTTGATCCGCCCATTAATTTTTTTAATGGTTTGTCCGTTGGTGTATTCTTCACTCATCCTTCTCTCAACGCAGCATTGCCGCTAAGAAAACAGAGCCACATTTAAACAAAACCAACTTGCTTCATTTCAGTGCCACCTAATGTCACTAGAAAACCTGCAGCAGTAATGTGGATGTTACAACAGCAATCTTGACAGATGCTGAAAAGCATTGGCAGTGCCCTTTGGTAGCAGTTACATGCAAAGCTAAGCGACACCGATTGGCATTGCCAATGCTTTTGTGTGTATCTTATGTGGAGACTGTCTACTGGCTCTGCGGAGTAAAACATCAGTTCAGTGCCTTACTTGGCCTTCTGCATGTCTGGAATGGTAATTGGACAAAATATCGATTTCAAAATATGTGTGACATAAATATCGTGACAAGAATATCGTGAGAACATTAATATTGTGGACATAAATATCGTTGTCAAAAATATCATTTTAGGTGTTGTCTAAAATATCAAAAAATGAATTATTGATGTAGTAAATATCATTGGTTATAATATCGTTTTTAGTGGTAAGTAGTGTGTAAAATGTATTTAATTTTTATGTTATATTTATCATTTATTTTGACGTTTCGTAATTCTAAAAATGTTATAGTTAAAAAGTTTAGTTTGAAATTTAAAATGTTTTAATATTTTTAGAATTTTTAAATTTTTTTAAGAGCGGGCTGTTGGGTTTATATGGGACAAGGGTGGGGAGATTTTGAAAAAAGATATATTTATGTTTAATTTCTAATTTCAAAATATTTATGATGTAGTTTGAATTTTCAACATTTTTTTAAGTAGCGGGGTGTTGGGTTCATAGGGGTAAGGATAATGCAATGTATTGAAAACATGTTTTTGTTAAAAAAAAATTATTAAATAATTTATATATATATTTTTTAAATGTTATTTAAAAAATTAATTTTATATATGTTAATGTTTAAATTTTGAGAAACGTTTTGTGCAAAATAATTTTGGACATGTTTCATCACAATTTTAGAAATTAATATTTTTGTATTTTTTAAAAATATTTTACAATATTTCTATTTTATGTAAATGTATTTAAAAAATGTAGTAGTTTTACTAAGCAAATTTTAGTATTGTTAGAGAATATTTTTTAAAGTTTGGAAAATAGTTTTGTAATTTAAAAATATATATATTTTGGAAAAATTTAAATTTATATAGGTAATATTATGTTTAAATGTGTTATATTATGAAAGTGTAATGAAAAATTAAAATATTTAATTGGATAATGTGTAATACAAAATAAGTTTTATGTATTTAAAAAATATAAAATTGTTGTTAAGGAAGTTTATTTTTATTTGAATAATTTAGTTTTATTTTCTAATTTTGTTATATGTTTTTTAATTTTATTTGCATTGAAGTGGGAATAGTAAATGTTAACTTTTTACTGTCCAACACCTTCCCTGATTTACTTTGTAGTGGAGTGGGAATAGTAAATGTTGCCCCTTTAGTGTCCAACACCTTCCCTGACTTTGTTTATACTGGAGTGGAAGTAGTAAATGTTACCCCTTTTGTCTCCAACAACCTCCCGGAGTTAGTTTGTACTGGAGTGGGAATAGTAAATGTTACCCCTTTACTGTCCAACACCTTCCCTGAGTTATTTTGTACTGGAATGTGAATACTACATATTAACCTTTTAGTGTACGACACCCTCTAAGGGCCTTGGGCCTTATTACGATGCCAGTCGGACTCTTGTCCAACCGACATCGTTTCAATATGGAAAGCGCCCGACTAGTAGTCAGCGGTTGCATCCGACAATTTAGGATGCGACCGCCCATGAGGTGGTCGGAAACATCAATTTTTCCTTTGTGGCTTGTATTGGGTTCCGGAAAAGGGCCGTAGCACAAGTCACATTGGAAAAATGTGTTTTTAAACATCTGTGCACCCTGTGCCATGCACCATGTGGTGCCTGGAACACGGGGCATGGACGTTTGGGGTGCACCACAGGTGCCCCCCAGGCCTCATAGCAGAGGCTGCGGGGGACGGGAGCCCTGCTAGGAGCCCCCAAAGTCCGTTTCCGAAAGCCTTTCTATGGCGGTCGGACCGCCATAAAGGGTCCCTGAAAGGGACACAGCAGTGCTTGAGCAGGTTTCGCCCCTGTTTTAGGGTATTACACTTCAACCAACGGTTGGACGGGCTACTTGAGTTCATCGAAAGCATTGGTCAGTCCCTTCGCCCGCTGCTTCTGACTACCCGCATCACATAATGTGGCGGTCGGACCGCTACACCAGATGTCGGTCGGACCGTAACCGATGGCCTGTCTCTTGCAATCCGACCAACATTGTAATGAGGCCTTTAGTTTGTAGTGAAATGGTAACAGTAAGTTTTATTTGTGCCATGTTAAATACATTTCATTTGCATTGGTATGGCAATATAAAGTAAAATTTTTGTTGTAATTTTATTTATATGTAGATTAACTATAATGAATAAATGCCACACATATTTTTTAAATTTTATTTTTAAACGTATAACATTTATTACATAAATTTAGCACTTGTGATGTATATTTCTCAAATAAAATTATAGTCATTGTGTAAATACATCAAATAATGTTTTAATCATTGTTAAAACACATAAAAAATAGAATTTTGGTACTTTTTGCATAATATAAATGTTGATGTATTTTTAAATATTGTACATATTTGTTGTACATTGTTTTACATCTGTTGCATACATTTTGTGAGCTTTCTTTAACATACTTATCATTAGTATATATTTAATCATTGTATATATGTAATATTATTTATATATACTTTGCAATTTTTGTCATATTTTTACAAAATTGTTTTACATGGACAATATTTTACAAATTTGTAAACATTTTTTTAAACATTTTTAAAACATTTTTACAACTTTTTCCCTTGCACCGCCAGCATATTGCAGCCTCTGGCCATTGTGCCACCGCCGCAGGATTAGGATCCCCGGCGGTTGCAGCAGTCCTGTGGTGGTCCAACCACCAAAGTTGTAATACGGCAGGGGGACTGGCGGTCCAAAGACCGCCACTACAGCAGTCCAATGGACCACGGTAGTCGTAATCAGGGCCTTTGTTTGTATACTAGTGTTATATATATTTTTTATTTTGCTAATATTAATATTTTTATTATATTAGCAAGTAATATATTTGCTTTTTGTATAATTTAGTCACTGATATAATAACATTATCCTATTAGTATTGGAAAATAAAATATATTGGATTTATTGTGATAGAGTATATTGTTGTTTTACAGGGTTTTGGTAGGTTTATATGTGTTTTATAGGATCGATTTATTACGACTTTGGCAGTGCAGGGCGGCCGGAACCGCCCCGCTCCACCAAAGTCGGCCGCCGGCCGGGTTACAAGTTGTAATCCGGGCGGGCGGTCCAGCGGCGGCTGCCTGCGGCGCTGCCTATCCAAAGGCTCATAGGAAAGCCTTGGGGCCTTATTATGAGTTTGGCGGTGCGGGAGCTGGACCACCCCGCTCCCGCACCACCACTTGCACTTTGGTAGTCCCATGGCGGTGCCTATAAAAATGGCACTGCAATGGGAACGCCAAAGCAAGTTCCTGCAGGGCATGGACTCTCAGGTCCATGCCCTGCAGGAACTGTGGGTGCATTCCCACAGGGGAGCACAATGTGTGCCCCCCTGTATGTATCCCCAGGCCCAGAGGCATGATGGGGCCCTGTAGGACCTCCTTTGTTTCCTCACCGCCACACTTTTTATGGCAGGCTCACCGCCATGTAAATTGTGGCGGGGACGAAACTCACAATATGCTTGGCGCGGCCCAGCCAACCATATTGCGGCCTCAAAACCGCTGCAAGACCGCCAGGAAGGGCAGCAGCGTTCCCATTGTGGTTCAACTGCCTTACTTGTAATAGGGAGGTTGGACCACTGTGGCAGTGGTAGCTGCATCCCCACCGTGAGTTTGGTGGTCCATCGGACCACCAAACTCATAATAAGACCCTCAGAAAGGCAGCGCCATGGGTCAGCCACAGCGCGTTCCAGCACGGCGTGGACTATAAAGTCCACGCTGTGCTGGAACAGGGCTGCATGCAGACAGGGGGGCACACCATGTGCCCCCCTGCATGCACCCCCGTGCAGCGAGGCACCAGAGGGCCCTGTTAGGCCCCCTAAGTTTCCTCACCGCCAGCAGGTTCATGTCGGGCTCACCACCATGAGACAGCTGGCAGTGAGGAAACTCGTAATATGCTTGGCGGAGCCGCAGCGTCCCTGCCAAGCATATTGCGGCCTCACACCGCCGCACCACCGTCAGGGATCGCGGATCCCTGGCGGTTGCGGCGGTGCAATGGCAGTCCGACTGCCCAACTTGTAATGTGGCTGTCGGACCGCCGGTGCAGCGGTGGCTGAACCACGACCGCAGCACCACCGTGAGTCTGGTGTTCTGTGGACCGCCAGGCTCATAATCTGGCCCTTAGCTATTACTTCTAGGTAGTCTAGTCCTTTGTTATTTGTAAATATTTTGACTTTGCTTTGTAGCATCTCATACACTTTTTTAGTTTGTTTAGTTAGTTTAGGGCCAATTTCGCTAACGGATTGTTCTATTCTTAGTAGCCTTGTTCTTTTTGTAGTACTTCGATTAATTTGTATATTGTAGGTTTAGTTCTGCCTAGTGTGGATTGGAAGTATTATGCCATCCTTCAAGTACGTTGTTTGTTTTGGCTTCCTGTGCCAAGGTGCTGTCGTAATTGTTCCACCAAGGTATATGGAATTTTGGTTGGGGTCTGTGTCCTGATCGATGTAGTCTGCCAACCCATGTATCCTCAAAGGAGTCCAGTAGGGGACTTAGTTTATCTTCATTGCGTTTATAGTAGGGACTTTCTATTAGGCTATTGTAGTGGTTGGCTACTTCTGTGACAGGGACCTTGGCTAGCGCTATATATATATTTTTTTACCTCAAAGGCGAATTGGCTGTTGGTGGTGTATTCCACCATAAGGGCCTGATTCTGAGTTCGGCGGTCTAACCGCAGGACCGCCACTGCGGCAGTCGGGAGAATGCTGCCGAGCCGGCGGCATCCCGGCCACCGTATACTGACACGACCACCGTATACTGACACGACCACCGTATACTGACATGACCGCCGTATACTGACATGACCGCCGGGCTGGCGGTGTGTGTCGGCAGCAGGGTTCGGCTCATAAGGAGAGCCTGAAGCACATGCCGCCGCAGTGCAGCTCCACTTGCACGTCAGATGCACTGTGTACCATACACCATGTCGTGCATGGCACACAGTGCACGCACGGCTGTGCAAACAGATGGGGCATAACATTTCCCAGTAGTACACACAAAAGAAGGGGTGAGGGTACGGACTCACCTACCCCGAACCCCCTGTCAATACTTAGTACACCAGAAGGAGTAGGGAGTAATAAGATATATTTATGTTGCGTGATGGCACGTGCTGTATGTGCTAATACTGCACTCACTCACACAAATGTGTGACATGCTTCATCATTGGGCTGCTTACAAAACACCCCGGCATAGCCACGCACGGGGTGGAGCAATAGGGAGGGGGAAGACAATACAACACAAAAAGAAACAAAGAAATTCTACAGTGACTGGGAACGACGGTAGTGAAAGTGTAGTGTGAGTTAAAACTTGCTCGGAAGTGTCGCTGTGCCTAAGACTTTATTCCTGGACCTTCCGGCCAGGATTAAGAACGTGAAGGATGGAGGTGATTGGGAGATTCTATGTGCTCCTAGCACCCCTCCTTTTCTGCCAGGTGGTCAACATGTTTCGGCCGTAAGTGTATGCCCCATGTGTAGGGTCACGCCAGCCTTCCTCAGGACTCTACCTGTCCCAGTGTGCTTGTGCTCTCACCTCCAATTGTTCCCAGTCACTGTAGAATTTCTTTGTTTCTTTTTGTGTTGTATTGTCTTCCCCCTCCCTATTGCTCCACCCCGTGCGTGGCTATTTGTGTGAGTGAGGGCAGTATTAGCACATACAGCACGTGCCATCACGCAGCATAACATGTCCCCCCATGCAAGTCCCCACTGTTCAAAATCACCCTGGGGCCGCACTTGGAGCCCCTTCCCTGCCGTTCTGCTAATCTTTTCATGGCAGGGTCCCGCCATGAAAAGGTTGAAGGAAAGGCAGGTTGTTATTGCCACGGCGAAGCCAGAATTGGCACGCCTCCATTTCCCCCTGCTTTCCCGACCGCTGCTGCCACGGGATCCAAGATCCTGGCGGTGACAACGGTCTTGTGGCAGTCCGACCGCCCTCCTCGTAATCAAGCGGTCAGACCAACAAGGAGGTAGTGGTCCGACCTCCATCACGGGTACGGCGGTCTTGGGACCGCCGTACTCATAATCAGGTCCTTAGTGCAGACTTTTGTAGCTGGCGCCATATACTTTGGTTAAAGTGGTAGTAACAGCCTTGTATGGCTGTGTGAGGGTAGAGTTTTAGGATAGAATTAATCATAGCTTTTTCGAAGTCTATAATTATTTATTGGGGGTAATAGTTGTTAGTTTGTTCTTTTACATGTGTTAGGAGTTCCATGTAGGTACTCCTTTGGTTATTTCAAAGTAAAGCATATATAAAAGGGATGTTGGTGTTCTGAAATTCACCATGTATGGTGTATATTTGAGTGAATGGTTTGGGACACATTTTGAAGGTCCCATCCATCATCCAGGTTTAGCATTGGGATAGTCTAGTTAAGTTATTTGCAGTGGAGAAAATTAGCATTCGTTTTTCAATATTATTATTGTCATATAGAAGAGAGGGTTCCTCTCTATGTGTTATTGTGAGATGATCTGGTATTTGTATGTCCTGGTAGATTGTAGGAGCAGGTAGTCTGTCACTGGTGGCCTTTTTGGTGCATGACCACCAAACTCGTAATAAGGCCCTTAATACATTTCCAGTGACCATTTTCACTAGTTGCACCTTCTTGACTGTAGGTATACCCCATATGACTTGATAACTGTTTTCCTTATTGAGAAGTTATACATTTGGCGCCTTCAGTCATTATATCTGTGAGTACTGTAATGATATAAATATAAAATATAGTTACATTATGCATGTAATTTATTATTATATATTTCAAGATGCATTTACATTTTTATTTATTTACTTGTGTGTTTTTTAAAGAAGTTTTGTATGGTTTTGTAGCGTTCCTTTCAGGTAGGTTAAACATGAACCAGGTGTTTCTTTCCTGTTGGAAGAGAAAAAAAACATGTTAATTACATTTGGTTTATTTTGCATTTTCTACTAGTTTTAGGGCATTTGGATTTGTTTGTGCTGCTGTTTGGGTGGGTTTAAAAGTATTATTTATTTATACTTACTTTATTTTGTAATTTTCAAAGTGTTGTTTTAGATGGTATTTTCTAGCCGTTGGGTGGCCTGGAAGGTTTCCTTTTTAAATGTAGTTATTCTGTGTAAAACGATAAAAGTTAAAAAGTGTGTTAACATTTTATTGTTATTTAATTGTTTTTTAGTTTAGTATTATTTTACTTATTAGTTTAAATGTAATTTTTACTTACTTGGATATGTAGTTGTAGAGTTAGTTGTATGTTTTGCTGTCTTCTGGTTTGTTATGAAAAATCGGCAGAATAATCTCCTCGTCAAATGTTTTTTTTTTTAATTATTATTTGCTTTAATATTGTTTGTTTAATTGGTGAAGCTGTGTAATTGGTTAAGGTTGTTTATAGTTTAATTTCATTGGTTGCTTTAGTGTAATTCAATTTTTTTTGGGTTATATCCTTATTTGGTTAACGCTAATTTATATGTTAATATATTTGTATTACATGTAGGGGCTTAGTCTGATGTCGGTGGGCCCGCTACCAACAGGCCATCGGTGGCGGGCCCACCAACATCTACAGGAGCGGTCCGACCGCCGGATTCTGATCCTGCGGTCGGAGGCATTGGGCGGAGGGACCGACCGCTGCTTTTCTGACTGGCTCAATAAGCTCGTCGGTGCAGCGGACGGACAGTAATCCCTACAATAGGGCCGGTGCCTGCTCAGGCACCGCCATAGGGATTACAATGCCCGTATCCCTCTGCCTTTTCATGGCGATCCAACCACCATGAAATGGCAGACAGAAAGAGACTTTGGGGGCCCCTAGCAGGGCCCCTGTCCCCCTTGGGCCTCCGCTATGGATCCTGGGGGGCACATGTGGTGTCCCCCCACACATTCATGCGCAGTGTGTCAGGCACCACGTGGTGCCTGGCACAAGGTGCATGGATATGTGAAATATGCCTTTTTCAATTACAGCTTGTGCTGCAGCCCTTTTTCAGGCCGTGACACAGGCTGCAATTGGAAAAGGCATATTTCCGACCGCCGTGTTGGAAGTCGCATTGGAATACCGGGAGTGGAATCGCCACCTACTAGTCTGGCGGTTCCACTTCCACTGCGATGTCGGTCGGACGCTTGTCTGACCGACATGAATTATCCCCTTAGTTTTAATTATTTAATATAGGAGATATTTGTTTAAGTAAATTCATTTATAGTGTTTGTATTTAAATATGTATAGTATATAAATCTGTTTTAACTATTATTAGTGTGTTTTATAACTGTAATAATTTCATAGGGTTTATGTTTGATTTTTGGGTGATGTAAAATATTGTAATTTAAGTATATATAGTTATAATTTTAGGATATATTTATAATTGTTTTTGTGTGTAAATAATTTGATTTTGGTGTGTTTTAAGTGTATTTACTAGTTGTGATAGCAATACTTTTGTAGTCGATATTGTTGTAATCAATATTTTTGACGTAGGACATGTTAATTTATAAGTCACGATATTTGTGTTTCCGATATTGTTGTACTTGATATATGTGAAAATAGATATTTTTGTCAGAGATATTTATGTCTTTGATATTAGTGCATTTCATAGTTATGTATAGGGACTCGATATTTTTGTTATCAATATTACATTTCCAATATTTCTATCAGGCGATATTTGTTGTCTCAATATTGTGAAAGGTGTCAGGTGAATGTGTGTACACAAATAGACTGTTAGATGCTGGGTCACAATGGAACCCCTGTATGTGTGCTGCACAAAATGGCAGTCTCTTTTGTGCTGGACTGGCAATGTCAATCTCAGATAGCCCAGTCTGCAAGCACACCCTTTCCTGTTCCCATGTTGATTACAGGTTGCACTTGTCTTTCCTTCTTCTTCTGCCGGGAGAAGGGCTAAAGGTAACCTTCTACTGCTACCACACCATTGTCCTCCAGAGTTTTTGAATGGACAATGGGGAGATACCAGGTCAGGCCCCATAAATAAACTTGCTGCAATGATAACAATGAAGACAGGTGCTCCAGAGGGGGAAAAAGCCACAAAGCATAAGTAACCTTTCACTAAAAGGAGGCAGAAAATATCTCAAATTACGAACTAAAAGAGAAACAAACAAGAAGTACAAAAAGCTGCAAAACCCCTAGTAATTTGACATAGAGGGAAATAAGGAAATGATGTGCGAGGGTTGGTGAAATGTGATCAAGGTGGATCCTTTAATCTTGTGACGCAATAATAGTCAAACAACAAGCCTCTTAAATAGTGTCCTGTGTAATCTGCAGTCACAAGACCTGGAAACATTTCACCCTCTTTCTTATTTTTAGTATCTCCATAACAATGAATTGAGCTTTCTTTTACTTTGTGTACATGCGCTTTGGCCTCCTGCCACTATCGGTCTTCCTATTCAACCCTCTTCTAGAGTCTCTGATTGCCCTTCTTTTATGGCCCATTCTCCAGTCTCCAAAAACCTTATTGTGGAGAATATATTGACTCTTAGCACCATAATGCCTTGTGGTCAGTGAGGACCGTGGCTGGGAAGAAGGTGAGACACTTCTCTTAGGTGCACTGGTGGGAGAGTCAGAATTATGCTTACTTTTTTGGGAGGAGGTGTGAGTCTGACATGAATGCTGGTACATGAGGATTCACGGCCGCTGTAGGAAATTCACCTTTTCTGCATGGTCACTCCAGATGTTTCACCTTTTGCTGGTCCCTATATTTGTGCTGGCTTTAGAACCCTGTGTACTTTACCCTAACCAATAATAAACTGCCAATGCTCTCCCTTTAAACATGGTTGAATTGGCATATTCCTAATTGATATATTTAGTTTGCATGTAAGTCCATATTAAATGGTACATGGTGTACCCAGAGCCTGGAGGTTAAATTCCACTAGTACACTGCAGCAACTCTTGTGCCATCCACTACAGTGGCAGGTCAACCCTGGCTTCAGGCTTACCATCTTACCTGACTACTGCTGTTTTTAACCTGCAGCCCGACTGGTCAAAATGACCCTGTTGACATGAGAAAACCGCCCTTTAAAATATAATTAAGTGGCCCCTAGCCTAGTAGCCCACAAGGTATGGTGCATGGTATTTAAAAGTGGGACATGAGGAAAGTTGATATTAAAAATTACCCTACAGTGACAAGGCCCAAAAAGCTATTTTCACTGTGTCAGGTCTAGCTGTCCTATGTAGAATACAGATTAAAATACTAATACAGTATCTCAGGAATGGGACAAGCTAGAAAAATAATTAAACAACTATTTTATAGTTATTAAAAATTCAATTCAGTTGCCAGGACGGATTTTTAATAAATATTAAGGAAAGGTAACTTTTAGAAAGTTAACTTTTCCCTGCCTGACATTCTGGGAGTCTAATTTGCATTGCCTCCCTCAGCCAGTGATTAGCTGTGAATAGGTGTGGTAAGAAGGCGTGAAAGGCCTCCTAGGAGCAAACAGTAGGCTGACCAGAACTGGCAGAGATAACTCTTCTGAACTCTACAGAATATTCAGGATGGGAGCTGGGGGCATTTGTTTTACACAACGTTGTCAAATCTTGCTTGATAGGTCTGCAGGGTTCACATATAACACTTGGGACACACGTGAAAGGGAAACAACAGGATGCCAAAACAGTTTATGTGTAGCCACTGTCTGTTTGCTGAATGACCCGTCTTTTGTCCTACCAAACAACTGTCTCTGCGTTTATTGTGGGTACAGTACCTGTTCCAAACTGGATTTTTCTGTTAGATGTGGGAGGACACTAGGTTTATCATAATACACTCCCCACATACACACACTCCCAGCCTTAAGAGCCGAAGTTGAGTATGGCTGAAGACGTTCGCCATCTTGAAAATGCCCTAACACAGGGCATTTTGGGCCTGTTTGCAGTAAGGCAAACGGGACCGCTGTAAAAATTGATATGTTAGGGCCTGGGATAGGAGTCACCCCTACACATTAGCTGGTGACAGGCATAAATGTGGCACCTCAAGGCACCCAGTTCAAAACACTTTCTGGACAGTCAGAAGAGGGCTTAACCTGCTGCATGTGACCAGGGAAAAGTTGTGAAGGACTGGACCTGCGCCCCCTTGTACTCAGGACAAAGAAGTAGACTCCAAGGAGCAGTTGGCTGACCTCCTGTGTGGCTACAGGGAGACAACAAGCTGCAAGAGGCCTTTTCCTGTAATACCCAGCTGACGAGTGGCAACTGGACCCTGCTGTTGGCCTCTGCCTGACACCCTGTGAGTCTCTAAGTGCTTCCCCTGAGGTCCTGGAGAGTTTGGAGGTGTAATTATGTAGTGGATTGGGATTTAAAAGACTAAAGGCCTGATTTCTATGTTGGTGGTAAGGATACTCCGTCACAGCGATGACCGAATATCCTTACTAGAAACATAATTATCCACCCGCCCGATTTAAATGCAGGCGGACCATAGATTTGGCTACAGTGGTGACTACTCCCTCGCAGAAATGGCTATATATCCTCTCACCCAATCAGTATGGGCAGACATACAGCCCTTTGTTTACTGTCTGTCACTGCCAGGCAAACCCTCGTGGTGAGGGATTGTAAAATGCAATTAATGCTACCTCCACCATGGCAGATGACTCCCATGGCGTAGGGAGCATTACTTTTTTTTTATTTTAAAAAAGAAACACATAAAAAAGAAAATTGTCTTGTGCAGGGCTTCGTTATGCTGACACATCCCTGCACCAAACCTTGAAATGCATTGGCTGGAACCGCTGTGACGGCGGTTCCTGTTAGTGCATTATGAATGACTGTCCGCTAGGCGGTCATTTATAAAGTTTGGCGAGTGGTCCCTTGGCCATGGGGACAGAGTAATTTACTCTGTCCCCCTGGCTGAACGACAGGTCGTCCTCTAAATTATAAATTAGGCCAGTGGTTCCCAAACTTTTCCAACCTGCGGCTCCCTTTACCTATTGACTGTTGGCCGCGGCTCCCCATTATGGTACCTTTTTGTGGCGGGTGGTGAATTTAAGCCCATTCTCAGGAGTACTTTCATGTTTTTCCCTAAAAATAATTGGAATGAAGCTGATGAAGGTATTATATATCATAGATGTAATCCTATCCTTGCCACTGCAGAGCCCCATGCTGTGTCAACGACTAATTGGACTCATTGGAGGGACATAGTGTTCTCAGAGAAGTGAACTGTAAATGCATGTCCGTGTGCATGCCTGAAACTCATTGGTGTGCGCACTGCAGCCTGTTTGACAGACTGTGAGCTTCATAAACGAAACCCAGATAAGGTTTATTCGCCTCAAATCAGAGCATGCAATGTTTCTAAGCCATTTACAAATTCTGAAAAAGACAGCAAATGAGGGCTTCACAAACTAATTACCAACACGTGTGAGAAACAAAATATGCCATAGCTTGCGGAACTAAATATTCACTTTTGCAAACAAATATACATTGGATGATACTATTGATAGTGACCACTGTTCTCTGGTTATTTATTCCCATTTCCTTTTAAGCAAAATGTGTAAAACAAGGACAATGGAAAAAAAAGAATTAAAAAGAACATGATCTAGACACAGTCAAGCACAATCAAGGTTTGGAGTAAGTCTGCAGCAATTTTTGGCAAACAGAAAAGGCAGACAAAAAAAACAATAGATTGGGCACTGGCAATGCACGTGGTTTTCCTGCAAATTCAATATTATCTCATTTGATTTGATGGTCACAGGTGATTCTGTTTGCTAGGCTCCTGGGTTCTAGATTCAGGAAAGAGAATAAGAAAGGCACAATAGGGAGCTAAAGGGATGGCGTGATAAAGAATTGTTTACTTACAATAGTATGTCAGACTGTAAAGGCGTATACCTGAAACTTATTTTCTAAAGTGAATAAGCAGATTTTTTCACCTAAAAATAAATAAATCCTAAAGCAGCTTGGAATTTAGACACATGGACGTTAGCCCTGGTTTCGATCAGGTCAGAAATCATGCAATTGTGGACAAGCTTCTGTGTTTCTATGCTGCATAAATTGTAAATATTTGTAATAAAAAACGGCAGTGTAAAAACGAATATTATATTGTGCTGTTCGCTACTGCCCCGTTAACCCAAAAGGCTACTACTGGCATTTGCACTTGTGACCTGCAGGTCTGTTCGACGCTTATGACTGTAGCAGACTCTCAACCCTCTGAATTATCTAACTGAGATCGGAGCATGTTTTTTGTAACCTGTAAGTCCCACTGTTTCATATCTCCTGCTCCCCACCCCTCACCCACACCTTTTTCCGAATAAGTGCATAAATAATACATGTCCCTCTTTGCAAAGAGATACTTTCTCTTACCGCCTATCTCTGGCTAAGGCCTCAGCAGCAGCTTTAAAATTTTGAACGACCTCAGGAGAGTCTGGGTTGAGCTATGCTGCAATTCCGGGCAAGGACCCTCTAGAGTAGAACAGAAACAGGAGACAGACAGCCGCCATCATGTTAAAGGGAGAGACAGTCAGCTGCCTTTGCTGCCTGCTGCGAACTCAGCAGGAAACCAGTGCAGGACCGAATCTGTGGGCAGTCTGACTCGGTGGAACTTTTGGAATACGGACAAGCACTTTCGTTTTTACCACTACCATGTTGGTAAAGGGAGCGTGAACTGCTTGTTTAGCCTGTTGCCTGCAGCCTACAGCTCAATGAAGACAATCGACTCCCACTATATGTACATGCGTTACTGAGTGCAAAAAGACCCACGGTCTACTTGATGTGGTCTCTGCTGGTCAGGTCAGACAGCGGACTTCACCTCACCGGAAACATCCTTGTCTCCCTCCTGTTCTGATAGTAGACGCCTTGAAAGTGAGGTTACACTGCCCTCTTATGGCCCAGGGCAACCACTGCAGGCCTGACCACACGGAGCAGTGTTGAATTTAGATGCACATAACTGCAACATACTATTTATTAGTGATTCCCAAACTGTGTGCGCATCTGTTCGTGGCGCCCCTGGCTATTTTTCATGGCGCACTGGGGTGCCGCGGCGCACAGATTGGGAACCACTGAATTAGGCCCTAAGTCAGAGGTTAAAATCTTTTACCACAACTAAACTGGTTGGTGTATCTGAACTGCGCTCCATCGCGGTCAACCTCAAATTGTGCCCAGGTCCTGATCTAATGCGATTGTTGACTGTTATTGACACTTTGTGCTTTATGGCACTATTTCCATTTAAAAGTTTAAACATTTATATCGCTAGTTCCCTTTTTTGGAATTTTACCCTTTTGGTGTCATTTTGTTTATTACATTTTACTCTATGTTTCTAATTCAGTTTGGGATTTATATTGTTTTGCCTTTAGACTTTATTACTGTTTTAGTACTGCATTAATACTTTACACGCTCCTCTAATATAAACTTGTCAGCTCTGTGTCATCTGGGTTGAGCTTAGGTTAATTTAGTGGTTTGGAGGGTTCACAATGAAAACGGTTTTGATTATTTCTTGAAGTGGGCTATCGCCCACCCCAAATAATCAAATATCTTACAGCTGTAAGTCAAGAAGATAGTGCTACCGTGCGCATGTGTAAAAGCAATGGCTTCAAGCGGAACTAGGGGAGGCTGTGAGGAGATCCGCAGTTGCAAGTGCTGATGCAGCTGCAAGTGTGTGTGTGTGTGTGTGGTGGTGGCCCTGGACACAAAACATTCCCATCCTCAAATTGGTGCATCTAGCAGGTAGGAGTGACAGCCTTTGTTTCAGCACACTCTACATATGTCTGAATGAAGCCCAGAACTCTCACCTTACATTTATAGCAGCTATCTCACTTAAAACTGTTGCTCAAGATGGAAGAAAATCCATTTCATACCTGAGCCATCCAAACTGGTCTTATTGCAGTTGCTGGGCAGGAAGTATAAGAAACTTCCACACAGCAGTGGAAAAGTGCTCCCCCAGGATTGGAGAACCTTTGGGACTGTCAAATACCTACCTTCTGCTTGTCTCAAGTGAAGCTGCTTGGATACTAGAGAAGTAGAAACACCTAGCATACTGAATCAGTACGTGCTTGGCATTTGTTGTTTGGACTTCCAGCAGGGATACACACCCATATAAGGAATGAAGACAGTTGGACTAGGAGCAAAACCTCTGTGTAGTCACCTTTCTTAACACGGACTGGGCGCATCCGACATAAGCTCAAAACGATCACTGACTTTATATGAGAAACCCTCACAGGCTGTGAGGAAAAAATGTAGTTGCTATCCTGCCCTATAAAAACCTGAAGTCATTAATATGAAAGCCTGAAGTCATTAATCTCTCTACCTCTTCTGACAAAGAAGGAAGATGGATGAAGGCCGCAATACACATGAAAGACTTTTTCTATGTTCCATTCAACAAATATGCTTTGGTGCACAGTGACACCAAATTGTATAAAAGAATGGTGTAGCTACTTAGAGAAGTCCCCAAGTCTACTAATTTGATTTTAGGAAAAGAATGCCACACTACCCCATCCCAATTATAATATGGAGAATACAGTGCCAGGTTTTTTGTCAATAAATTTCAGAAAGTCTTATAGAAGAACGCCTAGTAGAAGCCTTCTTCCCCAGGCTTCATAATTTGCACTCAAGAATAGATTTCTTGTACGTTAACAAGAGTCTTATCCAGTGCGACCATGTAAAAATCAGTCGAAGTGCATCCTGAGCATTTGTGCTCACTTTGTGTAAACACAGCAGTCTGGGTGCAATCAATAGGATATGGGGTGACAGATGTCATTGACTGCTTGACTTTTTTTTATGAGTACTAAATAGCCGTGTGTCGATGTTTAGTTGAGTCCGCCTTCTGAATCATTCTTCTTAATATGTGTTTTCTTTTTTCATGAACAATCTTTATTAGGTCTGGCGCTAGCCAAGAACTTTTGGCTAAAATGTTATGTATAATATATTTTCTCATACGGGCTTTCAGCCTGCCTTTTTTTGATTTATTTTTTAAATCTTTTTATTAAACTTGCAGATGCATAGCTTACATCTCGAGTCGATGACAGCAGTCATAACATGTACAATTTTAAAGGCATTCTCGTCTCCCAAACCCCCTCACTTCTTATTTCTCCCTCTCAACATTGTTTAATTAACTCATCCAGTTTATATAGGTTCACGCATCGCCGCGTTTCCACATGTCTCGCTAAATTTACATCCATGTGATGTTTCAACTCCCTCTGTGCTCCACCCATCTGTTCCATATTTTGCCCCACTTCTCCGGGCATCCCCGGCTGAGATAGACTACTTTTTCGGCTGCTCCACACCAGTCCAGGTCTTTCTTCCAGTCTATGAGCCTAGGAGGTTGTGGTGCCCTCCCATGTCATAGCCACGTTCCTTATGGCGACCACTGCTGCTAACATTAACCATAACCCGGTGTATTTCGGCCCGTATTGCACAGTATATGCCATCTAGCACCTAGCACCTAGTGGGACCACTAGTCCGGTGACTTCTGACATTACCCGTGTGATCTCGCTCCAATATCTCTGTAAGCCCGTGCAGCCCCAGAGCTTATGATAGAATGTGCCCTCCTCATTACATCCCCTCATACATTTGTTTGAGTCGCACTTGCCCATTTTGTATAACCTTGGGCCTGATTACGGTGGCGGAAGGCCCGTCACCGACAGCCTGTCGGTGGTGGTCCCTCCGCCATCGCACAGCGCTTTTCCGCCTGCCATATCATGATGGCGGGGGGAAGCGTTGGTGAAGCGTGGCGGTCAGAAAGACCGCCTGCCACGGTTCCAACAGGCGGTCTTTTCCAACCACCTGTCGGAGCAGCAACATTGGGCAGCATTGCGGCGGTGCCTGGCGGATCATGATATCCCTTTCCGCCCGCCTGTTCATGGCGGTTAACCTGCACTGAACAAGTTGGCGGAAAGGGACCTTGGGGGCCCATGGCGGGCACCCCTTCTGCCGGGGCACTTTCTCTTGGGGGTTGGGGGGCACCTATGGTGCCCCCCCTACATTTCCATGCACCATGTGGCAGGCACTGCATGGTGCCTGCCACGTAGTGCAGGGAAATGTAAACAGTGCCCTATTTACATTGCGGCGGGTGCTGCAGCCAGCAGCACCCGCCGCAATGTAAAGTATGGCTGGTGCGACCGCCGTGTGGCGGTCGTTTCATAATGCGGTAGGTGGGTAGGCCGCCTCGTAGGCGGCCGGTCCCACTACTGCTGCGATCGCGGTCGGACAAAAATCCGACCGCCATCGGAATGACCCCCCTTGTTCTGGTTGTATATGACCTATGCAGGATTCGCAGTTGTATGAGGCAGAATCGCGCTCTTATGGCTACTTCTCTAGGGCTTTGCATAGCTTCCTCCCAATCTTCATCTTCTAGAGTCCCTATGTCCCTGTCCCATGCCATTCTCAAGGCCCCCAGTGGTACTGGTGTGTTGTTCATGATGTTTTTTGTAGATGAGGGCTTTTACGGTCATTGGGTCTAGGAGTAGTCTATCTTCCAGTGGTGTATACTCTGGTATTTGTTCTCCCGCCGATATGTGTGTTTTAATGGCACGTTGCAATTGTAGGTACCGAAACTGTTCAGAGTCTGGCATTTGATAGTCTGCTTGCAAGGTTCGGAAATCTATCAGATTCTGACCTTTCCAGACTTCCCCCAGGTATTCAATGCCTAGTAGTGCCCACGCGCTGAAGCCCTGGAGCCCGCGCA
This sequence comes from Calotriton arnoldi, assembly GCA_963921515.1. Lineage (NCBI taxonomy): Eukaryota > Metazoa > Chordata > Amphibia > Caudata > Salamandridae > Calotriton > Calotriton arnoldi. Next base: position 1,143,161 of record CAWUFW010003586.1, read on the forward strand.
CTTCTCTTAGCAGGTCAATATTCCACAGGGGTGTGCACTCTGTTAGTCTGCCTTCCCATCCCAGGAATCTAGTCGCCTCCCTCCACAACCGTATGGTGGTTTGTGTGTGCTTTGGTAGCTCGTTCGTCAGTCTCTTACTATATAGCGCATCTACATATCCTTTCTGACCCATCGCGTAATGATCCATTCGGCACGCTGGCTCCTCTCTACCCACAAAGACCCAGCCATTAAGGGCGACAAGTTGCGGGGCCCAATAGTACTTCAGGGGTGTGGAATTAAAAAAAATATCTACTTGTCCATGGGGCAGGTTGCTTCATAAATCTGCTTGTCCTGTAACAAAATCCACTTGTCCGCTTGGTGCCATGTAGTGCGGCGACAAATTATGGCAGCAACTCATTATATAAGAGCTCTGATATAGCCTCTCTGATTATGCCAGGGCTCATACCATAGTAGTGTTTGAATTCTTGAAATCCCCTTATATTGCCTCGTTTCTGCAGATCTACATACTGGGGTTGAAAGTAGTGGTAAGCAATAGTTCCAGGGTTAGAATGCCCTTTTGAGTTTGTGCAAACCTACTAACTTGCATATTTTAAGGGTTTTCAAAAACTCTTCCCTAATCTTTTCCCATACTGAGAAATGTTGGAAATTTACTCCTGACAATGGCAGATGAAAACCTTCTTCCAGAGTTGAGAAAAAATGGTTGGAGGGAAAGTGAACTTGCAAGCACTCATATTTTAGCTTGAGCAAATCTGCACATGCATATCTGCTTATGCTAATATGCAGTTCACAAATATTTTCTAGGAGTACTATTTCTTGTCCTACTTCTGTAAATTCTTGGGAATTCACGAAAGCCATATAGCTGCACTTAATGCAAGGACATATACCATGGGTGCCCTTTTAGACTTTCTTTAATAATTGGGCCCCTAATTTGGTCTGGCATTGACCGTGACCTTTTGTGTTTATTAAAATTCTGTCTCTCTCTCTGTATCGGCTGGCTTCACTGTGAGTGACCGCATTCTGCTCTTTCACAAGGAACATATCGGCACACAAAGTAGTTTTGTTCAGTGCCAGTAACTACTGTGGCAGTGTGTACTTTTTGAGACCAAAATCAATTTTTGCTTTTGCCAATTTTGTTATAATGGTGAGGGCCTGGCAGCTCTCACACCAATAAGGTTTTACAAAAACCATGCCAAAACAAGTCACAGATTGACATAAGTAAAAAGCTGACCACCAATTTCAGACCTACTGGCTTTGCCAATGCTTGTTTAATTTTGTTTCCCATAATCTTATTGAAACTGGTTACACTGATTTTCCATTATGAATATTTTTGGGAAATACTAGCATGCCTCAATACATGTTACTTAATGATGCTGCAAAGAAATGGTACCTGAAATGTTACCACTTAGCAACAATTTTTTTTCCTGCTTTCATTTTTTTAATGAACATTTTATTTTGAAAGCAAAGAATCATCAATTTTGCTTTCAAGCTTCTGTAAATATTTGCATCAAATCAGAAAGCATTCTGGGAGCATTATACATAGCCTCATATTGCTAAACTTTGAAAACGTGTGTACACATTTTTATACTGGAACCATTGTCAGTAGTACAGTCAGAGCTTACAATATTTACTTAGAGCACTCACCCTAATAGAAAGGCTTTCAATTAATGAACCATAAATACAAGTTTGAACAGCATTAACATATGGACAAAAATATTACCTTAACTGCAGACAGTGACCTTCCCTGATCCATAATGTGGTACTGCAAACTGGCAGGCAAAGGGTTTGTGCTGCAGGGGGTTGGGCCTACTTGTCCCAAAGACAAAATACACATGAAAACTTATTGTCCTTGAACCCAAACAATATGTCCTGGGCGTTGAGCTATAGGAATTCCACATCCCTGGTCCTTACGACATCTGGGACTGCCAACCCCCCTTCGTAGACCCCTCTCTGTAGCTTGTGTAGCGCGATTCTGGGATTCCCTCCATTCCTTAGCAATTGTCTCAGTTGTGAGTCGACCTTACAGAAAAACTCTGCAGGAATTATGTATGGGGTATTCTGGAGGACATAGAGAAGGCGCGGCTCGCCATCATCTTAAAAAGAGCTGCTCTATCCATTAGTGAGAGCGGCAACGTTCTCCAGTGAGTGACATCCTTTCTTAGTCTATGTAACTGGGGGAATAAGTTGTCCTCCAGAAAGTCCGCTTCTGTGTGTGATATCACAATGCCTAGGTATTTAAATTTATCCCTGACCTCAATTGCACTCCCTCCCGGACGCATTATCGGTACTTCACCTGCTAATGCAAAGGCGAGAGATTTGTCCCAGTTAATCTGGTAGCCGGAATAGCTCCCAAATAGTTGGAATATATGTAGAGTACAGTGAATAGTAGACCTGGGCTTGGTGGCGTATAGGATGATGTCATCAGCGTATAGCAAAATCTTTTCTTCCCACTCATCCCCCATCGGAATACCGCTCACCAATAGATCCCTTCTGACCCATGCTGCTGAGGGCTCCAATGCTAATGCGAAGAGCATGGGCGAGAGCGGGCATCCCTGCCGCGTACCCTTGTTCAGCTCAATTTTCCCAGAGACCACTTTGTTCACCCTTACTCTGGCTAGTGGTTTGGCGTAGAGCAGTCACACCCATGCGCAGAACCGAGGGCCAAAACCGAACCGTTCCAGTACCACAAAGAAATATCGCCATTCTATACTGTCAAACGCCATACGGGCATCCAGGGACAACAGCATGGCGTCGAGATTCGGTTCGTCCTTGGTCACCTGAAAGACCCCGTACAGTCGCCGCAGGTTTAGTCAGGTGCTTCGGTGTGGCATGAAGCTAGATAGGTCGGTGTGTAATAAGGCGGTTATTACTTTGGTGAGTCTGATTACCAGGGCTTTGGCCAGCACCTTTGCTTCGACGTTAAGTATGGAGTAGGGCCTACAGGCCGACAGTCCTCCTGTGGTTTGCCTTGTTTGGGTATCACTACTATAGTGGCTAACCTTTGGTCTCTCAGAAGTTTTCATCGGTCCAGCGATTCCTTGAACATGTCCAACATGTGGGGGGCTATCAGGGTCGCAATCCCCTTATAGAGTTCGACCGGTAGACCGGTGGGACCGGCCGCTTTGCCCGATTGCAAAGCCTTTATTGCACCGCCTATTTCTTCTGCAGTGAATTCGCTATCTAGGTCATCCCTATCTTCCTGCGTTAGTTCGGGAGGTTTGCATCCCTGAGGAATTCAGTGCATTCCTCTTTGGTTCTTGTCGAGGAGTATTGATACAATTGTTCATAGTATCGTGCAAAGGCTGCGGCTATGTTATCACCCGTTTCACAGGTTGCTCCATCAGAGCCCTTAATTTTTAATACCCAATTCCTTTCTTTGTCCCTATTCTCCAACAATGCCATTAACTTGGTGGCCTTGTCTCCTATTTCATATAATCTCCTCTTTGATGCTAAGGCATAGTCCCTGGCCTTTCCTTCTGCTATATCGCGCATCTCCTGCTGCTTGAGGCTGAGTAAGTGATTGGTTTGTGGGTCTACTTCTACGGCTGGCCCCGCCTCTGTCTCCAGTTCTCTTTCGAGCGTTTTGTACTGGAGTTGCCTCTCTTTCCTCTGTCCTCCTGCTAGTGCCTGTACGTGTCTCCTTTTGACCGTTTTATAGGCTTCCCATAGGTCCCAGGGCGAGTCCACGGTCCCCAGATTGTCCTGAAAGTAGTGTTCGGTCCGTTCTCTGATTTTATCCATAATCTTTTTATCTTTGAGCAGCCAAGGGTTTATGCTCGGCGGCAGCACATTGGTTTTAAGTGTTCCTATCAATCGTACCTCGACTGGGGAGTGGTCTGATATACCTCTCGCCCTATGCAGCGTCTCCCTTAATTTGTTAGCTGTACCAGAATGTGTTAAGATATATTCCAGCCTTGAGTGCCCTCCATGTGATGCTGAGAAAAAGGTGTATTTCTTAGCTAGGGGATTATGTTCTCACCACAGGTCTACTAGTCCCAGGGATGCTAGGAATGTCTTCAGGACATCATTTCCCGAGTCCCTTCCTGTGCTAGACAATCTATCTCTGGAGGGGTCTATTACTGCGTTGAGGTCGCCCCCCATTACCAATACTCGGTGGGGGAGCTCCAAACGTATTGTGCTCAAGTCTGGAAGTGTGCTAGAGTGCATTTTAGGTGGTACGTATACTGAGCACAAATTGACGACCTGACCCTCCCATGTTCCGGTAACGGCCACATACTTTCCCAGACGGTCCTGCCATGTTCTCTGGGGTGTAAATGGTAGTGCTGTTCTAATCAGTATTCCCACTCCCCTGAAGCCGGTGGTGAATCCCGCATGTGCCACTAGTTTATACCCGAATCTATCTAGTGCTTTGCAGGTATTTCCCAGTAAGTGTGTTTCTTGAAGAAGGGCTATATCCGAGGAATGTCTTCGGATATACTGCATCACCATTGCACATTTAACTTTGTTCCCCAGGCCATTAACATTCCAGGTCATTATCACCAAGTTGCGCCGCCTGGGGCGAGGCGTAGCTGTCGACGCTTATGAGTGCATATTGGTGATTTGTGCGTGCATGTGTGTCTCTACACAGGATTCTTACATATGCTACTATTGCTGCCTTAATAGCAATTGGGGGAGCGTCCCCCCTAACCCGGCTCCCTTTCCTGACGTGCTTCGAAGCTGTACATCTGCTGTAATGAGAAATAATCTTAAGCCCTTACTTTGTAACTCCCCCTCCCTGCTACCCTGCATGGTGGATCTAGAACTTCCCACCCCCCAAAATTGCAGAGCACCTGTCGCCCCCAAACAGAACTGACAAACATCAGGTGGGCTTAAGCCATGTGTGTGGCCGCCCCCGAGCCCATCGCGATCCCCATGATATGGCTGCGGTACTTAATATGCACCATACTGGGAAGTGGTTTCGAGTCTTCATTTAACATTTGCAATGTTTATATTAGCGGCATTACAAGTAATATGCTTATCTGCTTCTCCAGAGTCCATCTGCTGCATCAGTCTCTCGTGTTCAATTTATTCCTCAGTGTTAGGAGTCTCTGAGGGGTACTCCGTCACTCCCAGCTGCTGGTTTCAGTCATCCCTTCCTCATTAGTCGTCTTGGTTGTTTGAGAGTCCCCGATTCAATGGGATTTCCGGTCCGAGTCAGCCGGTATGTGCATCGCCTGGCTCGTCGCTCCGTTACCGTTGATGTGCATACGCCGTTGTCTACCCACCGTTAGCCACCCATCAAGCCACTGTCATGCTTCCTCCAGAGTGGTGAATCTCCACACTTTACCGTCCGAAGTAACTCGAAGAGTTAATGGAAACAGCATGAAGTATTTGATCTCTTTGGCTCTCAAAGCTTTCTTGACGTCTAGGAAAGTTCTTCGCACTTGCTGTACCTTTATGGTGAAGTCTGGAAAGAAGGTGATAGTTGCATTGTCTATTTTAAGCCGTAGCGCACTGGGGGCAGCCTGTCGGATTACATCCCTGTCACAGTAGTTGAAGATCCAGGCAATGATGGGACGCGGTGGCGCCCCCGGTCTCGGCGGGGCACCCGGGACTCTGTGAGCTCTCTCGACTGAGAAATATCTGGACAATCTCTTTGGTTTGAGTGTCTTCAGAATGAGATCCTCTACATATAGGTCTACTACCAGTCCGGCCGCACTCCAATGATGCGGACGTTGTTGCGGCGGGATCGGCTTTCCTGGTCCTCCAGCCTTGCTTCTAGCACTTTGGTTGTGGCTGTGAGTTCCCGAACCTTTTCCTGTAGCGTATTAGTGTCCGCCACTAGTGTAGTTGTGACTTTCTCCACCTCTTTCATTCAGTCACTCATATTCCTGAGGACTGCTTTAATCAACGTTACTTCTGTACTTACAGTGTCTATTTTCCCAGCAAGATCCGACCTTACTCCTTGAAGCGCCAACATTTTGTCATTTAGGGTGAGCTCTGCTGCCGGCGCGAGTGAATGGGAGAGGGGGTGGGGTCTGTCTCCGTCGCCTGGCCTCCCAGCGGATCCTTGGGCTGCGTATATCTATCTAATTTTTTTTGGTGGCCACTGCGAGGTCCTTTTCTTTCCGTCATGATGGTTTCTCTCCCAGCGTCAGTACCCTTCGCTCACGAATATTGGGGGCGGGTTCCCAGAGGCCCCCCCGGCAGTACTCTCTGCCGCCTGCCCAGACCTTTCAGCGTGTCTGGTGGCCTGTCGGGGTTCCCACCGGTGGCTCCCCAAGAAGCCCCCCTCCTGGCTGATACAACAGGCTATGTCTCCCAGTCTTGAGTTCAGTGGGCCCCAGGAGGCCCCGAATCTGGTAGGAGAGAAGTCCCCCAACACCCCACACACTCTGTATTAGTCTCTCTGTATCCCACGTGTGGTTTGCTAATGGTGCCTAATCTGTTCTGGGCCGCCCGCCTCTGGTGTATCTGGACCAGGCGGCTCAATCTCTGCAATGCGCGGGCTCCCGACTCACCAGTATCATCCTCCACAAGATTACTCCGGTCCTGTCCGGTCGTGTCACCTTGGTCGGCCCGTACTGCAGGTCACCACGGCACTCCTTAGCCTCTGGTACTTCGTCTTGCTGTAGAGGCGTGCCACGCAGGCCCCGGGGCTGCCGGGTGTAGCTCGGCGTATTGGGGGGGGGGGGGGGGAGGTATGGGGTCTCCAGCAGTCCTTGGCGTGTGAAATAAATAGCAGGAGCTCCCAGCGGGCCGCTCACGCTCCTGTTTACAGCACGGCCCTCTCTTCACAGCACACACATGGAGCCCGGTCCCGGTTATATAAACCTCAGGGATCGGGGCTCGCAGCACTCTCTGAGAAAGCGGCTCCAATTGAATGTCCGCCTCGTATCTCAGGCCCGCCCCGTTCCTCAGATCACTACGAGGGCTCCCGGCTTCAAGCACCACGGCTCCGCCTCACCACTTTAGCCCGTGGCTTCGGGCCCATTCGCGTCGCCTCACTTTGCTCCTGCCTTCCCCCTTCCGCACGGTCTCCGCTTGCAATCGCTGGGTGTCGGAGGCTCTCCTATCTTAACAGGTGCCGACCGCAGCTCAATGCCGGATGTATATCGGATTTATTGGTAGAATCTCGAGTTCGGCTCGGCGGAGCTGTCTAGAGTGCAGCCATCATGCTTCGTGGCTAGCCACGCCCCCTCAGCCTGCCTTTTTGATCCATTGTCCTGTTATGGTACCATTCACATTTTATTTCCACCTACTACAGCATAGAGGATAGGACAGTAGGTTAGCCCACTTCAGCCAATGGCTACCTTCAGTGTGAGTGACCGCATTCTGCCCTTCCGCAGGGAGCACAACCATAGACAAAATAGTTCTGTTAAGTGCCAGGTACTTTAATGGAAATGTGTGTTTTTGATACCCAAAAATATTTTCGCTTTCAGTCAATCGTTTTGTTTAGATTGAGGGTCTGGCAGCTTCCTCAACAAAAAAAAGTCTTCAAAAAACCATGACAAACCAAGAGCTGACAAAGCCAAAAGTCTGGTGGATAACACTAGATCTATTGACTTTACCACTGCTTGTTTCCTACTGGTAATGCTTTGGAAACATTAAAAATGGTGAGGGCCTGTATAGACAACAGACGATAAGCTATAACAATACAGTATAACAATACAGTTTAATATTAGATGTATTATTTTCTTATCTTTACAAGGTATCACAATATCTTCCCTGCCTACCATTTTTTGATTTAAGGTAGCAATTGTCCAATGACTCACATTTTCTAGAACTTTAGAAAAGTGCTCTTAGGATTTCCAAATTGACACGTTATGGATTGTATGTGTGGTTGCTGCACATGCTAGCAAAATATTTTTACAAATGAGCTATTCTCCTCGGCACTGAATCATTTGAGTTAATGAAGCCCCATGTAAAAAGAGCTCCAAACTAACCTTCCTACTAATTCTCGTGTCTTGGGCCTGTATTACACAAAGTTCCCTGGGGGCGCGGCCTGCGTGTGCGCCTGCTTTGTGCGCCCCCAGGGCTCTTTAGTATTAGAGAACAGTCAGCAAACGCTTGTACGACCCCTTCTATAGAACTGATAGTTCTGGTGCACATGTATTACCAGCGCTGTCTCAAAAGGCCATTCCCTCATTTGCATGGGGGCGTGGCTCCTGCAAATTATGGAATCTTTTTGCCTCTGCGCCTGCGTCATATCATGTACGTGCGCGCAGAGGCAAAGAAGCGGTCAGGGGGCGCACTGACAGTGCACCACAAAAAGGTGGCGCACTGTCAATGAGGGCAACCCTCTGAAGGGGACAAAGGCGGTCCCATGGACCCCCCAGACATCCTTCTGCAAGATGGTGCAGTCACTCACTGTACCTGCCTACAGGGGAATCTCTGTCCCCTCAGATTCCGCCTGCTGAGTGAAAAACAGAGCCGCTGATTAAAGCAGACGTTTTGTATTTCACTGAATGGGCTACCCTCAGGGCAGTCCGGAGTTCGCGGCTGCCTTGAGGGCAGCCTATTCATTGTAATCTAGTGCACTGTTCATATTTACGCCCAGCACACCTGCTTAAAGGTGCGCCATGGCGCAAACATGAACAGTGAGTCTGATGTATAATACAGGCACTGGTCTCTTCCCTAGAGTCATAGGGCCTTATTACGAGTTTGGCAGTTCCGTGGACTGCTGTATTGGCGCTGGCAGTCCGAGCGCGGTGGGCTTGGCGGTCTAACCGCCGTATTTTGAGTTGGGTGGATCGGCTTAACGAAGACTGCCGAGACCGTCAGCAGACTGCCAGGTTTGCGGTCGGGGGAAGGCAGCCGCCATAGGGCGGTAGTGGGGAGCTGCACCGCCGTGCATATTATGAGTTGCCTGTTCCATGAGCGGACCGCAGCGATCTGACCGCCTGCTTCAAGGTGGTGGTGATAAAAGATTTGGGGTGTGTACTCACCCCTTTCTCCTTCTTCCAGGCAGATTCCAACATGGATCCCTTTCTCCAGGTCCCCCTTCACAGCAGGATCTTCACCCCGAGGATTACGACCCTATTTGCGGCGATCTTCGGGTGAGTCAGTTTCAAATAATATACCCATTGCCAGGACTGTCCACATATGGGCTGAACCCTGGTAATGGGTATATGGTATTTTTCCACATATATCATGCATATGTGTGCATCTGACACATATGCAGTAAAAATTGAACACACAGACATCGATGTATTTGTGAAATATACTTACCACCGCTGCAAGATCCCCGCCTCCACACCACTGGCCCCGTGGTCAACTCGTAACACGTGGGCTGCTTGGCCGGGACGGACTGCTAAACTCCTAATAAGGTCCATAAGCAAGGCCTTCCCTTTGAAGGAGAATTTCAGCAGCTCTGGTTGTTGTGCAAGAAGGAAAGGACACAACTATGTTGGCTTGGATTTCTATAATGCCTTTGATGATGTCATAAATCACACATGAAAGTTGCCAATCAGTAATCTTAAACAAAACCTGTCTCGAGTGCCATGGTACCAGCCTGCCGATGACTCACTTTAATTAAAGCATGCTGCGCTATTCTCTGTCCATTTTGGAAAATCATTATTTCAGGTGAGGTGCAAACTCCTGTTGGTTTGATGGATAGTTTTCTATTTTTTATGTCGTCAAAAACCAATACAAATATTTTAAAAATGCCATGCAATTACTTTCATCAGTACAGGGATGAAAACCAAGGTTTCCTTTCTGCTTCACATTTAATTAGCAGTGTCTTACCAAGGTGAGATGTTACACTTATGAATCGACTTTATTTAAGCAATAAATCACTTTTTCTTACAATTTTGCATTTGTCAGTGCCAAGAGCAGCCATTGACCATTATAAGACCTTTTCACAAACTGCATTTTGCAGTACGTTTAGTAGTACTACTCTAGTAGTACTAACGTACTACAAAATGCTGTTAACATACCTACGTGCGGAGGTCTCTGCCTTGGCCTCTCCTATCCTTTATGTGTGGAGATCTCCGCCGCGATTGCCAAGATCTCTGCACACCTAAGTATACATTTTTGTAGCAAATGTGAGGGGGCAAAGGGAGTGAGTGTGGAATACTTACTACTTAAAGAGTAAGGAGGGGTTAGGGGAGGGTAAGGAAGGAGTTAGGGAGGGGCATGCACCCACTGTAAAAGAGTAAGGCTCTTTCTATCCACAATCTGCTTATCTCTAGTTGCTACCTTCAAAAATGACCCAAAACAGTTCTAAATGTACTGCAGCACCGATGGCCTCCCACAGGTACTGCAACACCCTCCTGTTAGAACCTAATGGAGTTAGGGACTTAAAACCCCAGAGGAACTAATGGTAAGCCAAACTAATGTATTTAAACTATTTCAAAATATAATTACATTTTATTTAATTTTTAAAAAGTCTAAAATAAAACATAATTATCAATTTATTTTAAAATATTTTAACCTTTTTTAAATATAAACATTAATGTAGCATTAACATTTATTAAAAATGATTACATTACTGTGAATTCTATACATCACTTTTAATCATTTTAAATACCTAATAATTGTTTTTAATGGTTTTACTTCAGTTTGGAATTTCTTTAATTAAACTTCTGAATTTTTTTTTATTTTAAATAATATATTTGTTTTATTTAATATATGTTAATAATGCTGCATTTTTATATTCTAAATTTCAAATAAATATTTGACAATAATTATCATTAAGAGGTACCACAAAAAAAGTTCTTATTTTTTCAAACTTTAATAAACGTTTAGACTTTTCCTTATACTGTCCCATAGGTGACCACCTACACGTGAAAAGTTACAAGTAGTAACTTTACTTCTGATGGATACTTCTAGCTGCAGATTCCTCACTTGTAGAACAACCCCAGGTGTCAGACTGAATCCGGGAACTTCAAAGCTTTGAGGTCGCCTGTAGAGGGTGCTGAACCCAGTCAGCGCCGGAAGTGACATCAGATGACGCCCCTAAGCCCAGAGGTTGTCTATCTCTGGATCTGAAATTGCCCATGACAGAAACAAAAAATGATGTTCTAACTAAGGTTCTTCTTCCCTTTGTGACTTCAGCTGAACCACCTCTCCCGTTCAGTGATGCTCTGTTGGATCCTGTACTAGCAGCATGGGAGAAAACCTCTTCATTGCCAGCAGTGAATCGCCTCATGGCCTGCCGATATCGTTCGGCTCCTAGCAACCCAGCCTTCTTGAACCCCAGAAAGTCCAGTTATACAGCCCTCTTGTTCAAGGACACAACATCCAGCAGACCCTTCTGACAGGTAATCGAAACGGATGGAGGCTTGGGAGAAGAAAGTCGTCTCATCAGGGAGCTTGGCTCTCAAACCCCTTAATGCAAATTGCTTGCTTTCTAGATACAACCATGCTTTGTGGGACATGGTGCAAATGATACTCCTTTATTTACAACCTGATATGAAAGAATACTTCCAAGAAGTCATAGCAGATGGCCAGAATGCTTCGCGGCACATCTACAAATCTGGCGTGGAAACCACTGATTCAGTCGCCAGAGCAATTGCCACCTCCATCTCAGTAAGACAGCATGCTTGGCTTTGAACGTCAAATTTTTCCTCCCCAGCCCCCCCCCCCCCCAGGAAACAAGCATAGGTCTCTTCCTCAACCCCATGCAGAGTCTTTTGTTCCCCCCTTCCCGATCATTTGGCGATCGTGCGGGAGGAGGTGGCAGCTCTCGTCCTCAGAGGAGTGGTGGAGTTAGTGCCTCGGAAGAAAAAGGGCCAAGGTTGTTACGCACGTTACTTCCTGGTGCTCAAGAAGGACAGCGGCCTACACCCTATCCTGGGTCTCAGGAGCCTGAACTTATTTCTCAAGAAGGAAAAGCTCAGGATGCTGACCCTAGCTGAAGTTCTACTGGCGTTGGAGCTTGGAGACTGGATGGTGTCCCTAGTCTTGCAGGATGCATACTCCCATATTTCCATCTTTCTGTCTCATCAGAAGTACTTGTGTTATGTAGTGTGCTCTGTAAACTACAATTTTGCGGTACTGCCCTTTGGGTTGACATCGGCACCTTGAGTCTTCAGAAAGGTGATGGTATTGGTGGCAGCTCATCTCAAACAGTCAGTCATCCCTATCTTTCCATACTTGGGCGACTGGCTCCTCAAAGCTAGTTCACCAGAGTTGGAGTCTTGCCATCTGCAGTTGATGGTATCTCTGTTGTTCAGCCTGGGCTTTTCGATCAACAAACCCAAATTTCACCTGTGGCTCTCCCAACTATTCCAGTTTATAGGGTTGGTACTGGAGACCAATCTTCTGCGCACCTTTCCTCCTTCACAGAGAGTCTACAACATCATGGGAATGACTCCCTCCTTCCAACCAGGTGCAACAATCTAAGTGCTGCAGTTCCTAGGTCTCCTGGCTTCCTGCATTCTCTGAGTCACGCAAGCACTTTGGCACACAAGGGCCCTGCAGTGGTGCCTCCGCTGGCAGTGGCTACAGTACAAGCGAGAACTGGCTGACTCCATTGTGATCTCCCCCAGTGCTGCAGCTGAAGTGGCTTGGTAGGGCAACAAGGCGAACCTGACTTATGGGATGGCCTTCACTCCTCTACCAGTTCTAGTTAAGGTAGTGACGGAAGCCTCTGCCCTGGGGTGGGTTGCTCATCTGGATGATCTGAGGTTCCGGGGCCTCTGGTCTCCGGAAGAGCAGGTGCTTCTCATCAACCTGCGGGTGATTCAGCTGGCACTGAAGCAAGGCCTTCCTTTCCTCCATTGTCGGTTGGTCTGTCCAACCAGGTCTTGACCAAAAACACAACGGCAATGTGGTATGTCAACAAGCAAGAGAAAGTAGGGTCTCATGTTCTTTGTCTGGAAGCACTGAGACTGTGGTCTTGGGCACACCGCCAAGGGATCTGGCTCACCGCCAATCACCTTGTGGGGATCTTTGAATGTCAGAGCCGACTGTCTGAGCTGGAGTCATCTTGTCGATCACGAGTGGTGTCTTTTGCCGGAGGTAGTCCAGAACATGTTCGCCCAGTGGGGCACTCAGGTGGACTTCGAGCCCTCGGAAAATGCACAATGCCCCCTGATCTGCTCCTTCCAGTATCCATTGAGGTGAGCCTTGGGAGAAGCATTTCAGTTGAGGTGGAACTTTCAGCTGCACTATGTGTTCCCCCCCCATAGCCTTGATTCCTCGGTTTCTGAGGAAGATTCGGCGAGTGGGCCCAAGTCATTCTCATTCCCCAGATTGGCTGAAAAGGGTGTGGTATGCGGACCTACTGCGCTTTTTCATGTGCCCTCCACTCCACCTGCTATTCAGGCCGGATCTTCTCTGCCGAGGGAGGGGATAGTTGTGCACCTAATCTCCGAGACCTCCACCTACATGTTTGGAGATTGAGGTGGGACAACTGAGCTCTTTTCAGCTGCCACTGGAGGTGGTAGACGTCATCTTAGCTGCACTTCGCCCCTCCACTAAGGTGGTCTATTCTGATAGATAAGTCAACTGAGTTGCATGGTGCACGAACAATGGTGTGGATCCCTTGCAGGCCAAATTATTCTATGTGTTGCAGTTGTGCTTTCCTTGGATCAGAGGGGATGCGCCATTGGCACTGTGAGTGGTTGTTTAGCCGCCTTATCTGCCTTACTCTGTCTGCCGGATCAGTCATCCCTGTTTAAGTCCCCAGTGCTCATATGTTTTCTCAAGGGCCTGACTAAACTTTTTCCTCCCACTCCCTTTATGGTGCTTCAATAGGACTTGAATCTGGTTCTTACATTTTTGATGGGGACTCCGTTGAGCCCCTTCACAGTATGTTAACTACCAAAACTCTATTTTTGGATGCAATAACTTCTGCTAGGAGGGTCCCTGAGTTAGCTTTCGTCCTCCCTTCACAACATGTTTCCCGGACTAGTTGGTGTTGCGAATTAGGGCTGCTTTCCTTCCCAAGGTGGTCACCCCCTTTCATCTTGCCAATCACCCATCCCGCTTTCTACCCTCCCCCTCATCTCACAAAAGAGGAGGCACAGTTGCACAGGTTAGATCCTAGGAGAGTGGCCAATTACTACCTAGTTCGTACAAAGGAACACAGATTGGATGATCAGCTCTTCATTGGGTACTGTGGTGCCAAAAAAAGCAAAGCGGTTCAGAAGATACTCTACATTAAAACTTCCTACACCGTGGCCAAGAAAGAACTGGCTGAGGGGATCCATGCTCATTCCACCAGAGACAAACCTACCTCTTCTGCTCTTTCACGGCGGGTTCCGATTGTGAACGTTTGCACAGCGGCAACTTGGGCCTCCCTGCACACATTTTCTAAACACTATTGTCTCGACTCTGAAGTGAGAAGGAATGGTCACTTCAGGTCCATCCTGCAGGACTTCCTGGTATAATCATCCCACCTCTTAGGCGGGGTATTGCTGTGAAATCTGTTCTACATGTGAGAAATCTACAGGTAGACGTATCCATAAGAAGAAAACGTTACTTACCTTCAGTAAAGATCTTTCTGGCTGATACTTTATCTACCTGCAGATTCTTCACTAACCCGCCCAGCCCTCAGTTTGATGGATGATCTTTGCACACCGATTAATAAGATCCCCTTATGCATGCTTTTGGTCCTGCAAAACTCTTCCACTGGTGTCATTCTGCCCTCTCGCGGCGAAGGCTTGGATAAAACGAAGGCTAACTGACATCAGTACACCAGGGATGGCGCAATATGGGCTCGGTGGCATCATCTAATGTCACTTTTAGCGCTGATCGAGTCCAGTGCCTTCTAATGGTGATCTCAAAGCTTTCAAGTTCACTGATCCAGTGTGATGTCTGGGGTTGTGCTACAGGTGAGGAGTCTGCAGGTATCCACTAGAATGACTGTTACTGCAGATAAGTAACTTTTTCACTGAAAATTAGGCTCTACCTCTCTGAATTCACGGGATGTGGACATGTAAGTCTACCCTTTTGGGTAATTTTACACTCATAAATAGTAGATGGCTTAAAGTAGTAAAGGTACTCAAAAGTGTAAGAGTAAACTTGCTTGTGTAGATTTACGTACATGTAAGGTGACCGTTGTGAATAGGCCCCATAATGTCCTACTGAGCTGACAGCTGGATTTCTCAGGAGCCCAACCTGGTTCTCTGAAAATGTCAGATCTCACATTGAATGCTTTCAAATCTTAAAACGTTCTTTGCACAGTAATCATTACAGTAACAACTAATAAACAGCCAGGTGTGTTTTATTTGTTCTGGAAAAACTGTAAACTGTGTTATACCATTTATACTGAGAATAAGCTTTGTTCTATATTGTATGAGAAAACTACAGAAAGAATAAAATGGTATATAAGCAGTGCATGTGTCTGCTCCCACAGAGTGGTCTAGAGGTAAAGGATGGAGAGGAGGAGGAGGAGATGCTGGTGTTGGTGGGGCCTGAGGATTTCCTGAAGAGTGTCTACTCCTTAAGGAAGGTAAGTCCTGGATTTGCTTTGGGCCCAGAGCCCGGTTGCTTGTAGTCAGCGAAACACTGCTGTTGGTGGCAACTTGGTGATGTCTCTGCCCGCTGTACATGCTAGAGACTGCAGTGGGCCACAGGAGGTAGTCTAAGGCACACCAGTGATCCTTGGCTAAAGTCTTTTGTTGTTGAGTCATCTATGTCTGAATTCAAACAGGTGACCTAGAAGCTACCCACAGTGGGCTCTTAACTCACTAAGCTAGCCACACAGCTCTACTTGGGCTTTTCTTATTAATGTAGGAAACATTCCCCCTTTCCAGAGTTGAATTAAGGTTTTTGAGTAGTCATCACTGGATTCTATTAGGGATTAGAGAGTTGCCACTCGCTCCAATTGCTTTTCTGACCCGTGTTGTATGTCTAATGTGTGACATGCTAAACTGCTCTCTAGAACGGCAGTGAAGTAAACTACAGTCAAAAGCTGATAGATTGGCACCAGAGATAGGTAGAAGAGGTTATCCAAAATCATTTGGAGAGGAAGAAAGCTTATGTTGCTAAATGCACAAAAGAGACTCAAAACCTGAATAGTCTTCAGGCATCTACATTAAAACCTTACAAAATATCCAATCCTCAAAACACAACATTGAGAATACCTGCTTCATTTTTGTAATCAAAGAGTTCAAAGATCCGGGACTTAATTCTAGACAGGCATTAATTCTCTACATATCCTACACTTCACGTTATCTCACTGCAATGGTACTTTTCCAAATTTACTCCAGTCCTGGAGGAGGAGATAACCATATTGTCTTCCAAGATCAAGACATCTAATGTGCCATAGAATTCTTTCCCAACCTCTTTCATGAAACATGTCATTTGCATCTTGGTATCTTCCATGGCTCTTCTGATAAACTCCTCACTTTTTTGTAAGCAAAGTCCCAAGCCAGTTGCAACATATGTTTATCTCTCCATTCATGAAGAAACCCACTGCAGACCCACAAGATGTGCTCAACTTTCTCCTGATGTTCATTTTGTCATTCTCAAGCAAACTTTTATAAACAATAGGAACAAACCAACTTTAAGACGACATCGAACAAAACCAGTGAATGCTAGTTTTTCCTTCAAGGGGAAAATGCCCAGCCATGATTGACATCAGAAACGAGATCCCCCTCACCTTTGTTAAAGCCTAGCAAGTGGCCTTGATCCTCCTTGATCTCTCAACATCTTATGGCACTGTTGACCACAACATTCTGTTGTGGACATTGTGAAGCTGGTCTAGGATATCTTCGATTCCCTGTACATGGATTAGTTAATTCCTCTGTGGTCGTACTCAACAAGTTTGCACAGGCTGTTTAGAAGCCTTCCTTCTGCGATCTCTATGTGGTGTCTGCCAAGGGTCCGTGCTCTTCCTTCTCTTGTTCAACTCTCCATACAGCCACTGTGTCAGCTACCAGATCACATCAAAATCCACTTCCAAATATATACTAAATACACAAATCTACAGCCGGAGAAAAACCCTAAGGTAATACAACATTTTCTACACCACATACAACCTTGGATGACAAAAAGCTTCCTTTGCCTAAATGAGGTAAAACAGAACTCTTTTGGAAGACAAGATACTGTCTCTCTCTCATTTCATTACCACCCAGTTTAAGGCTTGCATGCACTACGACCCTAGAAGCAAGAAAGATGGAGATCATTTTTGATTTGAGCCTTTCTTTCTCATCTCAAATCAAAGTTGTAGAGAAGGTGGTAAACCTATAAGTCTCCTTACTCCGCAATATCTTCTCTCTCCTGCAAACCTCTTAACAAATTGAACTTTGACAATGCCTCTTCGCCTTGTGGTGGATAGACTTCTCCAGTGTGATTTACAATGTGACGTTTACAGGCCTGAAAAGGAAGTTGCTTGACTAACTGCAAAACCAAGTCACCAAGTGTGCCTTAAAGTGCAAATATGTGATAATGCTAAACAATCCACTGTCTGCCAATGGATGCTAGAATTAAGGTTAGTGCATCATCTCCAAGGCCTACTGGAACATAATAAATTGGGCTGCCTTCATCTAGGATAGTGTGTTCAGTTTCCTTAAATGTGAATCCACTTCCTATTGCCAGAAATATGGAGGACAACCCCTATCTGTGTTGGGTCCAAAAGAGTGGAACAATCTGATCTTTAAACTCAGAAGTGAAGCTCCATACTTTCAATTTAGGAAATGTCCGAAAGTTCTTTTCAAGATTGTCTTGGCCTAAATCTGTCTGAGCTGCCATTGACAATGTGTTAATGTCTTACCCAGATGGACTCTAGTGGCCCAGCTGCAATCCGTACGGTGTTAATTATGTTTGTCCTCATTTGTTTATAAAGAACAGTGGCTCAAAGTTATCCCTTCATGACAGCCAGTACTTAGTAAAACACCAAAATAAATAAATAACTAAATCAATAAATAGGGTGAGAGATAGGGGCATGTTCAGGTTTTTACAATTAGGCTCAAATTGTAGCGAAACTGCCTCGACCATTGCAGTGCTGTTGTTGGGTTAAAGCAAGGCTCCAATAAATTGTCTCACCATATTCCTTGTTCAAAAGCCTCCTTCTCATTCCTCCTGATGGTAACAAGGCATATCTTCCACCATTCCAGAGCTGATGAAATGTTTGTTAGGACTCTCAGTCAGAAGTGCTGAGTTGCTTCTGTTACAGAACAGACCTTTTAGCTTTAGAGGTTGGTTGTCAGAAAGGAAAGTCTTGTTGAGAGACTTTTCTTCCAAATTTTTCTGCTAGTGCTCTCTCCTGCACAGGCTTTCTTTCATGCTGCAAAATGTTTATTTTAAAACTCAGTGTTACGACAATTTATAAAGCATTAACACCTCAGAGGGTATGCAAGCATTAGACTCTAGGGGCCAGATGTACGACCATTTGGAATTGCGAGTCGCAAATTGCGAAAAATAGCGAGTCGCAATTCCAAATGTACAACAGTGTCAGAGACACTGTTAGCGATTCCCAATGGGGTCGTAAAATGCGAGGCTCATCAATATTCATGAGGCACTCGCATTTTGCGACCCAATTGAGAATGGCTGGTCCTCCCAGGGATGGTGGCCTGCTGGGCTCAGCAGACCACCATGTCTGGGACTGCTTTTAAATAAAGCAGCTTTTTTTTTTAAAATGCAGCCCGTTTTTCTTAAAGGAAAACGGAATGCATTTTTTAAAAAAATGAAACGTTTTCGTTTCATTTTTTTAGGGCAGGCAGTGATCCCTGGACCACTACCTGCCCTTAAAAAATATTTCTGCATGCATTTGCAAAGGGGAAGGGGTCCCCTGGGGACCCCTTCCCATTTGCGACTGCATTGCCACCTACTTGAAGTAGGTGGTAAATTGCAACTGTTTTGCAACCGCAATTGCGGTCGCAAAACAGTCATACATAGGGCTCAGAGTCGCAATTAGGAAGGGACGCCCTTGAAACGCCCCTTCCTAATTGCGAGTCGCAAACGCTATTTAACGAGTCGCAAATGAATTGCGACTCACTAAATAGCGTTTGTACATGGCCCTGTAGGGTTTTTGCATGCGCAAACGGGTCGCAGACTCGTTTGCGCATGAAAAAACGGGTCGTACTTCTGGCCCTAGATGATTAGGGCACATCAACTGAAACAAGATTCCCGCCTGTTTCAGATGCATACACCTCGGAAGGAGAAAATATGTTGAGCTGTGGTGGTTTGGAATTGAGACTCTCTTAGATGCTGATTGAATGCAGACCAAAGGCGTTGCACTTGTTTTTAAAGGTCTCTGTGGTAGTTCTAGATATGCTGATATAGAAAGTGTCTGTAAGTGCGACCAGGACTCTGACTCTGTTTGAGCCACTTACACTTAATTAGCAATTGATATGCCATTAGCAAAAATGTTTGAATGGGTTGCAGTTTACATAGATGATGCCAGCAGGGCTTTGGATCTTTGACATAGATAGATATTGAAAGTAGATAAGGCTCTCCAGATCCTTTCAGTTAATTTATTTCTCTGCCTGCTGTAATATCACAAAGACTATCTAGATATCAGGGTTACTTCTCCTTGTCTGTTCCAGGTGCTTCTCGAGATTAATTGGGATTATTGATTTGAGATTATATGTAGCAGATGAAACCAAACTGCCCATCTTGGAGGGGGACAGAGTGTATGTATCTTTTAACAGTGTGTGACATAAATGTTCTTTCCGTAGAAGTCTGCTTGGAGCAAAGTAGAAGAAGCTTCATTATATGTCTGTTAAGAGTCTCCCAATTTGCCCCAACTACTTCCTGTTGTTGAAGTATGCTGTGTTGAGGTTATTATCACATAAATTGAGGAAATCTGAGCTGATTTAATAGTTATCCTAATATAAGTATGAAAATAGACACAAAATATAAATATAATTTAATGCAAGTTTTTGACACAAATATTGATAGTTAAGATGCAAAGGAAGAGGATTGTGGTTCAGCACATACAATGCAGACATTTACTCCTTTTGGCTATTAGCAATCTTTGGTTACTTATACACTATTGAAACCGGATTTTAATGTAATCTGGCAGGAGCACAGGAAGGATTGTCACAGTCAGACTGGGATTTCCTTACCGCAGCCCTCAAATTGGAGTGAGGAGTGGAGGCGAAATTATAAAATATTTAACAAATGTGGTGAGGCACAAGATGGTCACCACTGTATAAGAGAAGACATAAACCTTGAAGGTTGGATTGAGGCTTCAGTGTTGCAGTAATCCTTAAATTAACATCTGTTTCTGATGTGTTGAAATCCTTGCCGGTGTTCTATGGACTCCTTTATTTCTCATTATTTGTTCATATGCTGTTCTTGCATTGCATTGATGGTTGAAGCCTTGCACTTTCCTGTGCTCAGTACTGCTCTGGGTTTTCTTCTACTCAGGGCGCGAGTGAAGCACCAGCAGTGACTCAGTCATTTGCTTTTGATGTTGCAGACAGACATCCAGAGAAGAAGATCTGCCTGATTGTAATCGGACTAGAGCCCTACCGATAGTAAGTCCCATTTACTCACCTGTTGGGCAACGCAGATGCGTATTTGTCAACTGTAGTGTGTTTCCTAAAGATGCATAAAAACATGCTACAGATGCAATAGTTTGTGTGAGATAAAGCAGACAACATACTTGTTTTACTAGGAAGTTGGAAAGGTGAGTCATTATATGTCTGATTGTGAAGTATATAATCTTATGTTATTTAGCATATGTGTAGTACGCAGGTACCTCTAGTGTAGCATTGTGACACTCTAGCTGTCTGGAGTGACCTGTACTTTTTGTTGGAAAAGTATGCGATTGTAGTATGACCTATTTACAAAGTACATGTCAATACACCTGTAGGGGAACCACGTATCGAGCTGATTAGGCCCTCAATGTCCCAGAACATCCAACACAGCACCTTGCGCCTCTTGGTAATGGGGTCTAAGATGGGGACTCTAGGAGAAAAGGGAACGCAAAGACAAAAAAGCTTAAACAACCAAAATTCTAGCTTCCCCTCCCAATTTATAAGACCTTCTCTCAACTGTACCCTTAGCATACCTTCATTCTCTATCGCTTATACTTTGACACCTTCCAGTCTCGATCCTTCACCAGACTCTGTTACCTTTAGAAACAATATGTTATTACCGACCACAATTTCTACCCTCACACTCCATCACTTTAGAGATTATTCTTAGATCTGCCTACTAACTGCAGGATTATGGTGTTTTCAACAGTTGTGTCTCCCATGTATTGTGTTCTTGCTCACTGTGTCTAGTGCTCAGGTCAATCAATCAATCAAAACGAGCTTTATTCGATTTTAAACATTAAAATCATAAAAGCAGGCAGTTAAAACATATCATCACACATCATAAAAATTACATTAAGACACGTTAGCTAAATAAAATTTCATTAAAAAATTCATTTAACAGTAACTATTTTTTACATCCGGGGAATAAAATGTATTATGCTGTACTTAATTTACATCATCTCATGTCTATGTTTCTCTCATATATTTTACAACTGACATTCAAATATTTAGAGATTTTCTGGCTCTATATACACTTTTTAAGAAACCTACCATAGATCCAATACAATAATAATTTCCCAACATCTGCAAATACAAAAAAGCAGGGCGACATTGTCTCCATCCCCCCTGTTTTAATAACGGTAGTACCCATCTTCGCCTTTCATCCTTGTAAAATTTGCAGAATAGGATTGCGTGAATAGTCGTTTGTGATGAAATATTATCACAGGGACATCGACAAAGTTCCCTTGACCAATTGTTAATGTCTGGATGGCTAATCAAACGGTGGAAAGTCCCAAATCTAAAACGCGTTAACATATACCTATCATATCCCCCCAATATGCATGTCAAGTATGGTTGAATGTTATATGTTATAATAATTAATTGATGTTCAACCACCGTAGGTTTATTCATTTCCAGAGTTAACCTATTTTCTTCCAGGTGGGTCATACACATTTTTTTAAGTTCCTTCCGGTTAATACAATTCATATTTTCAGGTAGGGAGAAATACTCTGGACGCCCGATATCCTGCATAAAATTTCTTACATACTTCAACCAGGGAATCTTGCTGGCGTTGTCTAATTTCATTGCATCAGTTATTATTTCCCTATTTAAACCAGTGCTAACAGAGGTCCAAATTCTGTGCCAGAGCAGCACCGGTTGCACCTTAATAAGATCAGAAATATATGTTACTCCTAATTCGCTATGGCAATTAAAAACTGGAGCACTGGCCGGGACTGCCAATATAAATCTTAAAAAGGCGTTTTCCACATATTGGATCGATATACAGTCATAAAAGCCCCAAATACCTGCCCCAAAAATTGCTATACTCACGCACTTTGCATGATAGATTTTTAAAAGAATTTCCGGTGGCCTTTTCCCCAATTTTTTGGTAAAATTAATTAAGGCAGCGGTAGACTTCATAAACAGGAGGCTCCTAGTCTTTATCGCTTGTGCCCAAGACCCAGTACGATCAAAAGAACACCCAGGTAACAAAAGGAGTTAATAGATTCCACCCTACTTCCCCCAGCTTGAAAACTTCTGTTCTTATGTTTCCCTCTCCCACAGGTCATAATAAAGCTTTTCTTTGCATTCATTTTTAGTCCAAGGTTGTCCATAAAACTTGTATAAAAAGTAAGAGCCCTCTGAAGACCAATCTGGGTACGTGCCATAAGTACCGCATCATCGGCATAGAGGAGGGAGACTATCGGGCGTTTATTTACATATGGCGGATCCCCTGCGTTTGCCACCAACTCCTGTTCCAAAGCATTTGTATACAAAGTGAACAGCAGTGGTGCCAAAACGCAGCCTTGCCTCACTCCCTTCTCGACTTTAAACGGCACAGTACACTCTCCCTTGAGTCCATACCGAACTTTTGCTGTAGCGCCAGAGTATAGCTCTCTTAAAAACTGAATTAAAATGGGATCAACCTTTAAATCTCTAAGAACGCCCCACAGCTTATTATGAATTACACAATCAAATGCAGCTGTGAGGTCGACAAATGCCAAATAAAATTTCCCCTTTTTGCCTGCGTGTACTTTCCAATTAAAATGTTAAGATTAAGAACCTGCTCGTTAATACCTAGACCTGATCTAAAACCATACTGTACATCACTCAAAATACTTTTTCTTCCGCCCATGTTTGCAACCGGTCTAAAACAATCCTGCCCGCTACCTTCATGAGTGAGTCTAACAAAGATATCGGACGGTAGCATGCAGGATTTTCCCGATCCCCTTTTTAAAAATGGGGACGATGATTGATTCAGACCAAGTACCTATAAATCCCCTTGCGCAACATGCTTGTAAAACCCGTGTTAAAATTGGACCCCACATTTCAAAATTAAACTTAAAAAGGTCAATTGGTACCCCGTCGGGGCCGGGGGCCTTACCGCTCTTACTTGCCTTTATAGCCGAGGTAACGTCCTGTAAAGTAATATGGAGATCAATGGGTGTAAAATTCTGATGTTCCCCCTCTGTATTTTGCCCACAGACTACTTCCCTCTCACTGGTCTTCTGTAGGGAATAAACACTTGAGAAGAAATCCACCCAAGTTCTTTCCTCTATTGCTACCTCAATTGATGGTGCATCCAGTCTATTGTTAAGGAATGGGGCGTTCACAGCTGACCAAAATTGTGAACTATCCCTACTCAATGCTGCATCACTTAAATTCTTCCAAGCCTTTTCTTTTAGTTCATTCATCCTATTTTTTCTAGCTATGGTGTACAACTTTCTACAGATCCTAACTTCCTCATTATCTCTTACTGATCTATGTAGAGCATTCTTTAAATTTGTATAACTTTTTGTACAGTTGTTATCGAACCATCCCTTACTGGTGTTACGGGTACCTTTA
The DNA here is from genome assembly GCA_963921515.1 of Calotriton arnoldi. Classification (NCBI taxonomy): domain Eukaryota; kingdom Metazoa; phylum Chordata; class Amphibia; order Caudata; family Salamandridae; genus Calotriton; species Calotriton arnoldi. The sequence continues at coordinate 1,166,827 of CAWUFW010003586.1, forward strand.
CTTTGCACTTGTAACGTGCTACTAACAAACTCAGTTATACATGAAAAGGCTTTTAAAATATTGTCATGCGTCGGACTGTCACTTAAACAAATTGAAATTGGCACATACGCATTTGTGATTATTTCTTTACTTAGCTCCGCAGGGTCCTGACTTGACCATCGGATTGTATAACCATTTTGTCTTCCCAATTCTATATTTTGTACCCATGCTACTTTATTACAATTTCTCCTTACTTTATTTGTCGGGGTTGCAATTTTTACGCTTATTGCCAAGTGATCACTCATTACGTTTTGATGAATATTGTACCCAATAACATAGCTTGCATAACAATTTGGCATAATAATAAAATCTATTGTCGAATCAGCTCCTCTGCCAATAAATGTATGACCAAACTCCACCTTAGGGGTACATAGGCAATTTGTAAAACCAAAATCATGCTTATACAGAATCTCGTTAAACAACTCTCCTTTATCGGTATGAGAGAAATGAATGGGTGGGTCATCTTCCTCCAATGTTAAACCACATTTTCCTATTTCAGCCAAAGGACACAAACCAACATTAAAATCCCCACCCCAAATAGGAATGATTTCAGTCTCTTCATCTGATTTTAAGTTAGTAACAACCTCACAGAGCTTCTTCAATATGGCGCCCAGTTGCCCTTTTTCCACATTGTTATAAAAGTTAATCACAGCTAAAATACATTTCACATCCAAGTGTATTAAAACAACTTGATAGTAAATTTCAGAGCTAATCATATTAATATTTTGAGCCCCGAGCAGATTAGAGACATATACACAAACTCCACCCTTAGATCTTCCACTAGATGATTGGATTGCTGGCGTATGAAATGTCCTAAATCCATTGATAGTTATTTTCTCAATGGCCCAAGTCTCTTGCATACATAATATATCAAAATTATCAATAAAATCCAACCAAACTAGTGCTCAGGTATTTTACTGTGTTCCTGAAATTCCCTCCACACCTTGATGAAAATACAGAGGGAGTTATCTGCATCCTTATCTGTAAGGCTGTAAAACATGATTTTTCATTAAGGATAGGGAGAACTCCCTCGCTAACTTTAGAAGAGGAGAGAGTTCCAAAGTTTGCAGGCTTGGTCTGTGAGTGAGTGACTTCTCTGTCGATTCATTGAAACATGGAACTTTAAATTGTATGAGTTGGTTGGATCAGAGGGTTTGTCTAGGGCAGTAGATCTGAAATTATTTTTGAATAATGCTGGTCCTATACCTTGCAGTGCTATATTTAGCGCATTTTGTTGAACTCTGTTTATCAAGACACTTGAAGCCAGTGCAGAATCATGTGGAAGATAGTAACTTGATTCCAGGGGTTCAACTGTAGGAGTAGCCTGGCTGCTGGATTTTGCACCCATTGTAAATGGTTAGCAGGAATATCTGGGTTCCTAGGTATGAAACATTTGTGCAATTCAGACAAGAGAGCAGGGGTTTGGTTGAGGCTTGAACTCTGGAGATGAAGCGTATTTATGGGAATATCCATATTAGCTTTTTGGGCATATTGGTTTTGGTTACCCTACACCATTTAAGTGTAGTTACAGTGTACGATATGCATCTACAGTGATTCTAAGCTTTTTGCTGTGTTTATTGTGGGGGATACGTGTCCTAAGCCTGCCTGCAAGTCTAGGATCTGTTGTTATGGTGGCTGTTTTCAATATGAGGATTTCCGTTTTGTCTAACGTGAGTTTGAGATGATTGGTGGTCATCCAGTCTTTAGCAGGGACCAAACATGGTGCCAAACCTAATGTCATGGTATCATCAAAGCTCTTGATTTTGAGGACATTTTGTGTATTTTCTGCATAGGTGGACAAGAACAGATCAAAAGATTGAATCAGTTTAGTCAGAGAGCTGACTTAGATGTTGAAAATAAAGGGAGAGTTATTTGTGTGCATTTGTTTTGTGTTTGTGAAGTTGCTAGAAGAGCTTTCTTTTTTGTCGAATTGTCAAATCATTTGTATAAAATGCCTGTAGTTGTGATTGGGAAGTTAGGGGCCAGATGTATCAAGAACTGCTTTTGCGATTCTTAAATAGCAAATTTTACCAATTCGCTATTTAAGAATTGCAAAATGCAATGTATGTAGATTTTGCAAAAAAAATTGCGAATCCTACATATTCCTTAATAGCGAATCGCAAATTGCGATTCGCTATTACCCATAGGAATTAATAGGATTGCATTCGCAATTTGCGAGTACCAAATAGGTACTCGCAAATTGCGCATGCAATTTCAAGGGTGCAAGGGTGCCAAAAGGACACCCTGTTGCACCCCTGAAATATGCATGTGTGCACATGTGGCACACATACATGCCCTAAGGGCATGTATGTGCGCCACATGCCACTTAGAAAAATGCTAAAAAGTGCATTTTTAAAGGAATTTGCAAATTACCACCAACTAGAAGTTGGTGGTAATTTGCGATTCTTTAAGGCCAGGTCGCAAATTTTTCTTGCTTCCTGCATTGCATTTAAGGAATCGCAAATTGTGATTCCCTAAATGCATTCGCAAAATAGGTGATCGCAAAAATTGCGATTACCTATTTTGCGAATGCCTTTTGGGATGATACATCCCAAAAGGCTTTTTCCCGTTCGCAAACGGGCCGATTCTGCGAAATATGTGGGAACTTGCAAATACTAGTAGCTTGATTCCAAATGTCGCTTGAGTGAATTGCGCTACTCTCTAGGCCTTTCTTCAGGTGAAAATGTACTCCTTCAATTTTTTGGATGTGTACTCTTTACTATTTCATTCTGAACATCTTATCGGGCCGAAGACCACACTATGCTTAAGTAAAAATAAACTTTTCTGTGATGATAATGATTTGAGATGAGTATTTTCTTTCATATCATGGTTGGTCTTCCTTTCCCTCTGTCTTTGTGGTTAACTGGAGAGGAGTGGTGTGCAGAGATATAGAGTTCTCAGAGTAATAAAATCACTGTTAATAAATAACTGTTCCTAATGAATTCAAGGTGTTTCAAGACTTACCTAATCTACCAGCTGATGTAAAAAAAAACATTGTAAGCCGCGTACAACAAAAAATAATATACAAATGCTGGAAGGTAATTTTACAGCTTAGTAACCTTTAAATGCATTTGAAGTATTAAAGGTGATGTATTGGTCTTGGTTCTGGAGATGCCAGTCGTGTGTTGTTATTGTACAATTGGGAATTTGCTTTAGGTCAAGGGGTATCTGACAGGACAGTGCAATTTGGGCTGATAAACTACATAGGCAGTTCGAATAAGAAAATTAGCTTCTATAATCTTCAATGAACAGTGGCATGGGAGACATCTATTTAGTTAAGGCTGTAATGCAGTTCTCAGATTCATAGTTACTGTTAATTATTGACCTCAAGAATTAACATTTTTTTGATGTTAAAAAAATCTAGAAACTCAAGTTATGGATTTGCCAAAACCGTTGGTTAACCACACAGTAAATCATTCATATTACAGGAATATTATACATCGAGTTAGACTTTCTTATTAAACTCCAAATCCTTCAAACAAATACTCAAGGTTAAACAATAAAGACTGGGCTTCCCAAAATCTTGCTTACCCGCAATGAAATCCTACTACCCCCGTGTAAAGAGGTAGTCACACTTTGTGCTTCACTGCAATGTTATTCCCTTATAAACCGCATGGAGTACTGCCGAGTCTTTCCTTTCGTTGTGTGTCCCTTCTGATCACCTCCAGTTTTCAGATTCTCTTATGAAGTGGGGGCATTTAACACATCCGGACTGCAAGCAATGATATCTACCAAAACCTCATGTAGCTAGCTGCTTCTAAATCTGGGGTTATTCCTTTTACTCTTAATTCAACCAGAGCACTGTTGTGTATCTGCCATATTTGTCAGTGCAAACACTTTCATTCCAGTCCTGTCCACAATAAAGAGAATTATTGGTAGAAGTATTTCCATGGCCCAGGCACAACAGCTGAAACCTGAAATTCTTGAGGAAACCCATATAGGTGTCAAAACCCCCTAGAAAAAGATAACCATTTTTTTCCTGGTCATACTTTCGATGGACGGAAATTCTGGACAAAATAACGAGTCATACTCTGTACGCAACGGACTGTGGGCCCTCCAATTTATCACTATTAATAATACTTTCAGAGGGGAATCTAGGAAACAAGACATTGCAATATAGTACCAGTAGCAAATCGTGATAATTAATGCTTTGACTTCTCCTCTCTTGGTTTTGTGAAGCTACATCAAGCAATCACAGCGGACTGGAGATCGGACCAGTAGAAGCGACAGTAGGTCACAACGAAGCCCTGAGCATTCTGTGACACGGCGGCAGATCCAGGAGGTGAGATAGGTGCTGAACCACAGGAAATAGTGTGAAAATCTCCTAAAGGAGCTGCAGTACGAAAATTAAAAAAAATTAATGGTCTGATCCTTCTCTCAAATTGTTTATGCTCTTCCATTTACATGATGTTATCACTTTTCCAGCACTTTCAAACTTTCTCTTCTGACATGCATTTGAAGATGCTTTATGCTTTTTACATCGGGCGTTGTTTAAAATCTTAATTTTTTACCATGCTTGCAAAGTTTGTCCTCTCCACCACATTGTCTAGTTTTGCTGTGATGTTAGAGGGGATTCTTCCTGAAACGGGGTGGGTATGTTTTCCATAAAGGCCCTTATTTTCCTCTATTCCACAAAAGATTTAAGTATTCATGGTTCTTCACCCAGTGACTGTTTGTATATAGAGATTGCAATATCAGTTTCACTCTGATATTTGGTGTAAGTTGGAACAGTGCTTGAGAGTGAAGTAACTGTGCTTCCAATCCAAAAATGTCACAGATTTCTCTATTCACATTGAATGTTTTATGGTGCTCTCTGCATCGCACTGCTTTCTCAGCATGTTTTCTTGATGTTTTGTGTAGCCAAAGTGGGAATCTGAAAAATGTGTGTCTGCTATTATAGGGAATAACTATTTCACAGAATTGGCAGATTTCTTCTGAACTTTTTTCTTTTTCATCCACCAGCTTTTGCTATGTTGGCAATTTATTTTTTAATCAGTGCAAACTGTTCTAAAAAATGAGGACAAAATCCCTGAACCCTTGTGTGATAGCACTCTGCAACCTAGGAGAGAGTCAAAGAGGTTTTCTATGTTTTTTTATGGTTACTATGGTATTAAACATGAAATAAAGTAACACAACACCCTACGTGAATCATTTGCATGAAACTATTTCTACTCCAATGAGAGATGTTTTTTGCTGCATCCGCCTAAGTAATTTACAGAAGAGAAAAGCAATGGGTTCTTATTGAGGGTTTGCATGTTCTGAAAAGAAAGAATAATTCCATCTCAATTTATATTTGGTGTTTTGTAGACATGGCTTAATGGTGGTATCCCCTTGACAACTTGTGGGCATCCTTGTAATAATGTCTCCTACCCACCTCTAGTCAAATGCTGATCATAATGGTGGGATTTCTTGGCAACTGTTGCATATCCATGGCATGATGCTAACCGTAGTCAAATTCCTCCCCTGGAATAATGCAGGCAACTTGTGGGCATCCATGGCATGATACTTGTCTCTTGTAAAATGCTGGTTCTGCAAAAAGGAGATAATTCCTGGCACTTTGTGGGCATCAGTTGCTCAGAGGTGCCCAGCTTTGTCATAATGCTCACTCACTCTGGTACACTGGTGGTAATTCCTGACACATATTGTGTGGATCCTCAATACAGTGATAATTTTGGCAGTCTGGTAATTCTTGCCATATTGTTGGCACCCATTGCACACAGATGGTAATTTGCATATTGTGGGCATTCATGGCACCTACACCTGCTATAATGGCGGCCCCTGCCTTATGGCAGTAATTTGACATATTGTGGGCATGAATGCATGATGGTATGCAACCTAATATAATGGTGGCCCTAGCTTAATGGTGGTAATTTTTGGTATATTGTGGAAAGTCATGGTATTTTAATGCCGAATCAAAAGTTTAATTAATTTTGAATGCTTTAAAGTTCGAGGAGGTTCAGAGAAGAAAGGAGCCAGTGCAAATGGACATATGCAGTGTATACCCTAGAGAACTTGCTAAACCAACTCTTGCTCCAAAATCCAGGTGAGATACATCTTTTGCAATGTCCAGGCTTTGAAGAGAGAATTGGGCAAGGCAAAACATATTGCGTTAGTAAATGCTTGTTTCCACAAGTATGTGTGACATTTTAGTGTTGCTTTCTCAGTTAGGGGCCCCTCAAATGCTGTTCTGTGTAATGCTGTGTGAAGATAGTGGTGAATAGTAGGTCTGTGCGATCTTAGCGTAATTTGTTTTCGCGTAATTTCATGTAATGCGGAAAAATATGCAAAATTTCGTGTGATTACGCAAAATGTAAATCTGTCCTTTCATGCTATATTTTATCCAAAATGCATCCTCGTATCAATTTTCGGCACGAGAACGGATTTAAACAAGAGCACCATAAGGAACAGCTGCTCTTGTTCTGTTCCTGTGCATTTGCTTTAATTCTTACTGCAATTTGAGTCATTCTTGGTAACATTTTTTACTGAGAACGGCGCATAGTTACGCGAAGGCGCGTAATGTCGTGAATTTCATGTAACACGAAATTCCCGAAATGACACTAATTACGCTGGTGGCATAATTTACATTTCACCCAGGTCTAGAGAATAGGATTTTCATTGCCTTATTCACTTCCGGTTATCTGTCCACTTGTATGCTCTGGGACTCTTCTGCGAAAGGGTCATATTCAAATTTTACGACAACAACATTTGAAAAAGAGGCCCACTGAACCCTTCACTGGTGTACAGTGTGACCATTAGTATACTTGCTTTAGTCGCCAACTGTAGTGTAGGTATAGGAGAAACTATAATTATTCATTTCTCCTGTACCAAATTGTGCTCTTTCAATTTGGCTGCCTGCACCGCAGTGAGAATTATTTCTGTAGGAGTGAAGCTTCATTCAACTGTGTTGTACGAATGTGATCTGTATGTTATGGGAGTTCACGGTCCTTCATTGTAAACTACATATGTGTAGCCTCGGGTACCGGGAAAGATTCTAATCACTAGGCTTGTTTTGTTATCCCTAATCTGTAAATATTTAGTCTCTAACATGTCTGCCTGCAGTCCATGTAAGATGGCTGTGTACTTTCCTGTCCAATGTTTTTCAGAAAATGTGAGAGAAATCAAATCATATAAGGGCTTCACTTTCTCACCATAATGGTAATGGCAAGTAAGCTCTCCCAAAGTTAGGAAATGCCACCAGGGCTTGTAATATTTTTAATGTGCTTGGAGGTTGTAAAATACTACACTTCAGCAGGAAGTCAGGTGCCAAATCTTTATCCTTACTGAGTATCTCGTATTCGAGGAAATTCACATTTAAATATGTAATGAAGTTGAAGTTGATTTTTGTACCCATGCGGGGCTAGCAACGTCACTATACTGTCCACCCTAGTCAGGTGTTCAGTTAACTCATTGTCTGTGATAGCGCAGGAAGATAAGGATGATATTTCCACAGTGCAAACTAGGCACAGTCTCCAGTCCACGCTGCACTTACTCGGATGGACCATGATCTCAAACTGAGGCTTACAACCATCAGTTCAACAATATCGGTGGCAGTGAAGCAGATGACCGAGAAGAGTAATTTTGCAAACCCTGAAGGATTGTTAACAAATTATTGAAGTTGCAATCTCAAATCCGTAAATTCAATCTTAAATCAATAATCACCTGGTTATAGCATAGTTGTAAATCAGGCAGGCAAGTCAGACAAGCTATACAAAGTTCAGTAATTCAAAGGCAGACGGAGATTACATGAAGATTCAGTTCCCTTAAGGGAAATACTCTATGCTAATGTAAAGTAGCAATTAAGGTCTGAAACTAATCTCAGCTCTCATTGCTATCAATTCTGAATTAATGGCACCTAATGCTCCTGTGGTATCAGCTGCCAGCATGCAAACCAAAGTGGACAGTATTTCTAATTTTCACACCATTCAAAATTACACCTAAAGAAAGAATTAAGGGCCTCATTAGGATGACGGTCGCACTTACGTCCGACCCACATCCATTCGGAAACAGGACCGCCCAACTACAATTCGGCGGTCTCACCAGCCGAATCAGGATGCGACCGCCACCACAACGGTCGCAATGTCTATATTTTGTATTGCGGCGAGTGCTGTGGTCTGCAGCACACGCCGCAGTACAAAAAAATGGACATTACACATATCCGTGCACTACGTAGCAGGCACCAACCCATAACTGAGGGCTAGGGGTTAAGGGGGGCCTGCTACGGGCCACCAAAGTCCCTTTCCGCCAGCCTTTTCATCGTGGGTAAACCGACATGAAACGGCGAGCGGGGAGGGACAACATAATCCCTACGGCGGTGCCTGGCAGGCACCGCCACCATTGTAGGGATCGATGTTCCCTCCAACGGTCCGACAGGCTCCTTGAGGTGGTTGGTCTCTCCGACAGCCACCCATCCGCCCGTCATCCTAATGTGGCGGGCAGAAAACAATATTGCGATGCTGGTGGGACCGCCACCGACGGGCTGACGGTGGCGGTCCCACCATCATCGTAATCTGGCCCTGTAGCACCACCCGCCGCTACTACTGACGCACTAAGAACAGAGGGGCAGTGCCTCATGAGAGGCAAAGCGCAAGTGGATCATAAATCTTCTCCAATTCCTCAGCAATTGATGTATAGTTTATGCCATGCTGTTCTTTCATTTGTGTTAGTTATAAACATAGGTATTCAAGCAGAACCAGCCAGAGTCTAATTGTATAGACCACTAGTGTAAAGCATTGAGGTTCAAGACTATGACAGTGGTGTAGTGATACATGTCTGAATTTGCAGTCATTATTGCAATAGGTTTAAATAAGGGGTTTAGAGAATCACCTTTTTCATTACTATGGCATACATATATTTCTCTGTCCAAAACATAGCATCATCACTTTGCATTTCTGGCTGTTCAGCTGGAGGTTGGGGATCTCCTCCTTTAAGGTACATTCATGCCTACTTCACCTTATGATCAGAGTGGTGAGACTAGAAAGTATCCCTAGGGTTGAAATCATAGTCTAAAAGAGAATCTATGATGTCCTTGTGACCTGCAGATAGGTCATTGACACATTTTATGTGCGCCGGTCAAGCTGTTTCCTCACCTGGGATTTTTGCCACAGTGAAAATAGCATTCTGTGAATCTATTGACTACTGAAATTAATTCATAATTTGATATTCTAAGATGAATTCAAATGTAGATTTTTGAAAAACTTTATTGTAGTGTTTTTCAACAACACATACAACATAACACAAATTACATGCTCTTGTCCCGTCCCTTGCGTGAGCCCTGTGTGCGCCGCTGTTGCCCACACCCTCTCCCCTACAATACAATACAATACAATAGTGGTCTCAGCAATTCATCAATAAGCTTTATTTCGTCAACTTGTGCCATAAAAGTGATTTTGCAATAAATTCATTCAAAAACGTTAAAATGATAAAACATTCAATAATATATATACAGATTCTTCTGTGTATGTGAGCTGAAGCATCGCAGCAAACAAATAAGATAGATGCTGGACAAAGTACAAAATGTAGACCATTTTTCACAAAGAATACTCAATGCCGTCATTAAAAACAGCTATATTTATTTATTTAAACTAGAACTAGTGTGTATATTTAGTTATATAAAAGAAAGGAACATTTGTGACCAGCACATGCACAGGTTTCTTGTGACTGGGGGGCTGGGCAGCGCAACATGCAACAAAGGGCAAGTAATTTACTAGTACAGATTCCTGTAGCTCAACTGGATCACCACAGGTGATACCTTTGGTGTCAGTTGTTACACAAGCTGTAAATGAGCCCCCTAACTTGTTAGGGACATCAGTGAAGCCAGAGTCACAGGTAGATGTCCTAGATCTTAGTACCCACATGGTCTTATCATACTGAAGCAGTCACTGGCAAATGAGCGCACAGCGCATTCGGCCAGTTCGGCTAACAGATGTGACCACAAAGTCCATGTAGTTAGTTACATACAGGATGAGCCCATCTCTTGTGCTCCCTCTCCTGCAGTCTCGAAATGTTTTTGCAGTACTGCATCCCAGGTTTCCAGATCATCCACCACTTTGTCATCCTTTCTAAATTCAAATGTAGCCAAGCTGTAGTAGTATATATCTACAGTCTCTTTTACAGGTGGCCTCTTTTTACTAAAGTTTTACTAAATAAATAATATGCATGTTTTTATCAGTTTAATATTAGATTTCTTGGACTAAGCCAACATTTATTGGGAAACGGCAGTTACAACGCGGACAGAACCACGTGTTCCGTTAAGGCGCAAGCTTAACCACTTTTGCCTTTACAACGCATATGTGTGCTAAAGGCAGTCAGCACTCTAGATTCAGAGCGGATGGGTGGGGAACAGGAACAGGAAGGTCAGCGCAGGAAGGATCGGTACGTGGCTTGGTAAGTAGGGCTGGGGGCCGGATTTTAGGGCTCAAGCTGGGGGGGGGGGGGGGGTCGGGTTAGTTTTTAGGGCTGGGTCGGAGTCATTTTTAGAGCTGGGGGCTGGGGTTTAGGGCTCAGGGTGTGGGGGGCTCAGGGTGATGGGTTGGGGTAGTTTTTAGGGCAGGAAGCTGGGGTGTAATCTTTACCATGCATACGCCTTTAACAATCATGCCTTTACAACAAAAGTTGTTGTAAAGTCATGTTTGGTAAAGGTATGCGTGATAAAGATGCGGTCGTAGTAAAGTCCGCGTTGTTAACGCCTGCGATATAAACGCGTGCGTGTTTCCGTCATACAACCACATTTATTCTACTTAATCTATATGAAGATATTTTGTTTTCCTAATTACCTTCCCTCGTAGGTATTGATGATGTTGTGTAAATGTTATATTGAATTATTCCTGAACAAACAAAATTTCTCCCACTGCAAAAGTTCAAGTGCTGACTCTAAATTAGGCCCTTCCAGCTGTTTTGAACAAGAACTAGCTATAAACAGTGGACCTTCAGAGCATTTCACTTGTAGTAATCACTTATACAAGATATTGCCATTCGACCTGCACTAATACTCGTCATTTTCACTGATATATTGCCTCCAGCAGCTACCTTTGTACAGGTACAGAAGTTGACTATTCCTTTTCTTTGGCTGTCTGCCTAGATAGAACTTCATGTGGGGTGTAGCAGAGTCCAGTATGGCCCTGGTCTTCAGGAAGCTTTTCATGCTTGAGTTCTCGGTTAAATATCCCAAAAAACAGGTACCTTCAAGACCAATTGAGTGGGTCCTTATGCCTTGAAAAAGACAATGAATCTTATCTTGAAGAACGGTGACTTGTCTTCTGGTAGTTTGGGACTGCAGTCCTAACCATGTCTTATAGACTAAGGTATAGGGATGTTCAGCCTGACACCTCAATCTTCCAGCACCCAGCCCAATGGGGCATTATACAATCAAGTCTTCCTCAATGGAGGTAACTTTGAATGGTATTTCAATCTTTACTTTATAGTTCAAGACTCAAAGATACTGTACTCCAGTGTATTTTCTCCAAATCAGTTTATTTTATTTAATCATTTTGTTCATATTCTTTAAAAACTCCAAAACAGCCAACATGTGTTTTAAGATAAAACCTATTTTTCAAGGCATGAAAGTGTATACTTGTTATTTGGTTGCTTGTGCTCACCACATAAGTTTACCTTATCTGGTGGGCACATCATACTGAGTGTATAGTTGTTATTGGTTTACAGTGGCCATCAGATAAGTTTACCATACCTGGAGGGCACACCAAACCGAGTAACAAATATATACTTTGATGCCTTGAAAAAGAGGTTTTGTCTTGAAACGTGTACTGGCTATTTGGAGTGTGTAAATAATTTGAATTAAATGATTAAATTAAATAATTGGATTTGGAGAAAAAAAGAGTACAGCACCTTTGGATATTAAACTATAAAGTAACAATTGGAATAGCATTCAAAGTTACTTACATTAAGGAAGACTTGGGACTGCAGTCTTCCTGCATTGTAGTAGTCCTTCATGTCACACTTCACATCTTTTCTACGCAGTTCCCTCTGCCAGAGCACTGCGATCTGGTGCTGAACAGTCAGTTAAAGACTGCCCCATTCCACTACTTGTTCATGCTTGTGGCAAGGTGGGCTCGGAAGACGCTGTTGACTGGTGGACTGCAACGCCACTCTCTCCCCCCCTTATCTCCCCGCAGCAGGATGACTGGGATTCCCCAAACCAGCCTCTATTACAGGACCCGGATTATCAAGAGCACGGCGCCTTTAATTGGGGATTCCCTGCTGACGAGACTCCTCCTCTCCTCGACGTCACGACGAACTTGCCAATAAGGAGCGAGGAATCCCAGACGCAGGTGTGCACCGACACCGGAGGAGACGGGAGAAACGGAACAGCGAGAGCCGAGAGGAGCGACTTCGGAGAACAGAGAGAGAGCAGCGGTACGGGATCCCGAGGAGTACAGGCTACGCCAGGAGGCCACCGGCACCACGCTTCGCCGAGTCACGCTCCAGGAGGAGCGTGGCTAACCCAGGTACGGGACCGGTTTACAGGGTGGTTAGGGAGGAGGGACTCTTCCGACTATTAGAGGGCCGGGAGGGCAGAACGCGGTCGCCCCGCTTGCACCTTTCCCCCCCTTTCACTTTCACGCGGCCGTTCCGAGCACGGGTTGTTTGTGAGGTGTCCCCAGCACTACCCTATCCCTGACTCACTTCTAGAACGGAAGCCTTACACCGTGTATCTTTGTTTCCCCTTGCTCAACCATCCCCGTTGCCACCTACCTACACCCCGGAGAGGGAGCTCCTGTGGAGGACCAGATCCCGGAGAGAAAGGCTCAAGCTGGAGAAACAAAGGAGAAGCAGACGGAAGGCGGAACAGACCCCATACTCCCCAGAAAGACTGTCCCATACCACCAGGAAGTTGTACGGAAAAATAAAAGATTCCATAAAACGACCTAGCCTACGACCGCTTATTACGACCCCACAACAACTGGTGTCAGAAGTGGGATCACCACCTCAGTCCATCTGTGCACCCGAGATGGACGCGGTCGTCCAACACCTCATCAAGGGCCAGGAGAAGCTAGAGTGGGCTGTAGAACGGCAGCTGTCATCCGCCCAAGCGGACAGGGAGGTGTTCAAGCACACCATCACTGCCCAGATAGAAGGGTTACAGAAGCTCGTACAGGAACCCGGGACTCCGGTACCACGAGAACGCAGAGGCCCCACGCACGGACCGGCGGGGGTGTCTTTGCAGAAATACGTGACCGGGGAAGACCCGGACGCGTTCTTGTTGAATTTTGAGCGCGCCGCAAGAGCGTGTGGCTGGCCTGAAGACAAATGGCCTTTCTTTCTAGCGCCTCTGCTGACGGGGGAAGCCCAATCCGCCTACCAAGTGGCCAACGCCACCGGTGACACCCCTTATCAGGACATAAAGGACATAATACTCGACCACTTGGGTTTGGATGCAGAGGCATACCGGGTACGTTTCAGAAAGGAAAGGGGCCTACCAGGGGAGAACCCCAAAACCTTGTTCTTCCGCCTGAAGATGGCCGCCGATAAGTGGCTGAAACCGACCACCAGTACCAAAGAAGAGATAATGAACCGCGTATACCTGGAGCAGTTCATGGAGGCCCTCCCTATGGCACACAGAGGTGGTTGAGGCAACACACCCACCTTTCCCCGGAACAAGCCATTGAAATGGCCACCACCTATTCCCGCGCTCAGCCAAGGACAATGACATGGGAAACAGAGAAGACAACCAAAACACTCCCTGGAAGACCGGAGAAGAAGATACATAAACCCCAGAACGACTATCCGAAACCCCGACCCTCCAGACCAGAAGCCCCCACTTTTCGAGGGCCCCAGTGCTTCGAGTGCGGAGAATGGGGTCACATCTCACGAATGTGCCCCAAACGGAAACCAGCGGACGAACCCATGGAAGTGGGTTACATCCCTAGATCAGTCCTATATACTGCCGAGATGGGGGCCTCCTTTTATGTAAGTGTATAAGTGAACGGGAGGGTAATCCAGGCACTTTTAGACTCAGGCTGTAGGCAATCGGTTATTCAGAAAACCCTCATTCAGCCCTCACAATACATCCCGGATACCCTGGTTCACATAAGGTGCGTACACGGGGATGTCAAACCCTATCCCCTGGCTTCCGTTACCATTACCCCTCTGACTGGGTCCCCCTGTACTGTAAGGGTAGGGGTGCTGGATACCGTACCCGAGGATCTCATTCTTGGGATGGACAATCCGGACTTTCTGTTTCTGTTCCATGACAATATAGAAAACAAAAGGAAGGGAAACCAGTCAACCCCTCAATCCGCTCTCATAACTCCCGAGCCTTGGGTGCTGGATAGGAGCTTTAAGTTTGCCCAGACTAATGACCCCACCCTATTTAATGCCTGGGAAGCCGCCCACATGAGTCTAAACACCCCTTCTACCTCCTACCCCCGATTCCTGATCCAGGACGACCTATTATACCAAAAGGGAACCGCCGAGGAACCGGCCCAGCTACTGGTCCCCATGTTTTTCAGAGAACAGGTCCTCTTCTTTTCCCACGCCCACCTCACAGCTGGACATATGGGTGCGGAAAAGACAACACACAACGTGTTGCGTCATTTCTTCTGGCCGGGCATATACAAAGACATCAAGGTACACTGCCAGGAATGCGGTATATGCCAGAAAAAGAACTTACAGCGTCCGCCAGCCGTACCACTTCAGCCATTGCCCGTGATAGGAAGACCGTTTGAACGGATAGGGATGGATCTGATTGGACCTTTACCCAAGACTCAAAAAGGAAATCTCTATGCGTTGGTCATCGTGGACTACGCTACTAGATTCCCTGAGGCCTTTCCACTTCGAACTCCCACCACGAAGAACATCGCGGACAAGCTAATGGAGTTCTTCTCGAGGGTGGGGTTTCTGAAGGAGATCCTTACGGACCAGGGCACGCCATTCATGTCACGGCTGATGAAGGAGGTCTGTCGGTCCCTGGACCTACACCAATTGCGGACGTCGGTATATCATCCCCAAACCGACGGTCTCGTGGAGAGATATAATAGAACACTGAAGACTACTCTAAAGAAGATGCTAACTGTGGAAGGCAGGGACTGGGATCGACTGTTGCCGCTGGCCCTATATGTCCTGAGAGCGCAAGTACAAAGCAGCCTGGGTTGCTCACCGTTCGAGCTATTGTATGGGAGGCAACCCAGAACGTTGTTGGAAATGACTAAGGACGCCTGGGAGAAGGAAGGCGAGGACGAGAAGAAATCCCTGCTAGAGTATACTCATCAACTGCGTTCTCGAATCGGGAAACTAAGGGACTTGGCCTACTCCAATCTCGAGAGGAGTCGGGAACGACAGAAAAAGTGCTACGATAAAGGGAAGAAATGGAGAAAGCTGGCTATCGGAGATTGGGCCCTGGTGTTGCTTCCGCCCACGACAAAGAAGTTTCAGGCCGAGTGGCTAGGCCCATATAGAGTGGTGGGGGTCTTTGTCAAAACCACGTACCAGGTCCAGGTCTCCCCTAACAGGAAACAGACTTATCATATTAACCTGTTGAAGAAATGGTTGGGACCCTTACCTACAACAGCACATCTGACACTCCCAACCTCCCTGCCAGGAGGTAACACCCCAGACCTCCTCGTGATGAATGAAGAGTTGTCCAAGGAGGAAAAGGCCGACCTGGTGGCCGCGTTACTGCCGTTTGCCCCCCTTTTTTCAGACACCCCCGGAAAAACCACTCTGACTGAACATCGGATTGAGACACAACCCGGAAAAAAAGTCAAACTGAGGCCGTACAGGATTCCCGCCGCGAAAAGGGCAGCGGTGAGAAAGGAAGTGCAAGACATGATTCAGTTGTTGGTGATACGTCCCTCCATAAGCGACTGGTCATCACCCATCGTCATGGTCCCCAAGCCGGACGGTTCAACCCGGTTCTGTATGGACTTCAGGGCACTGAATTCCATCTCCACGTTCGATGCCTACCATATCCCCCGGGTTGATGAGCTCATCGAGAAATTGGGTGATTCCAGATACATAACTACGTTTGACCTAACCAAAGGATACTGGCAGGTTCCTTTGCGTGAAGAAGACCAGAAGAAGACCGCATTCGCAACGGAAGAGGGTCTATATGAATTCAACGTCCTCCCCTTCGGTCTACATGGAGCCCCTGCCACGTTTCAGAGGCTCATGAACACCGTCCTCAGCGAATTCCCCTCCTTCAGTTCAGCATATCTGGACGATATCGTAGTCTACAGTGCAACGTGGAAGGAACATCTAATGCACCTGCAGAAAATCCTCAAAGCCCTGGAACGTGCAGGGCTCCACATCAACTCCTGGAAATCCAGAGCCGCTTATCACAAAGTGAAATACCTCGGATATGTCTTAGGACATGGCGTAATAGCCCCTCAGGCAGAGAAGGTGAGGGCTATCGCAGACACTCCCTTTCCCACCACAAAAAGGGACCTACGTGCATTCCTTGGTTTATTGGGGTACTATAGACGCTTTGTCCCCCAGTTCTCAGAAATAGCCTCCCCATTGACAGATGTTCTCCGCAAGGAGATGAAGCTGCACCGTTTTTACACCCCTCCAGAGAAATGCTGGAGGCATTCCAGAAACTCAAAGACACCATAACCACAGGCCCAGTACTGACCTCCCCTGACTTCACCAAAACGTTCATTTTACACACCGATGCCTCCAACTACGGGTTGGGTGCTGTATTGTCACAAATAGCTGAGGACGGGGTAGAGCATCCAGTCCTGTATATAAGTAGGAAGCTATTCCCCAGGGAGACCAAGTACCCTACGATAGAGCGCGAGTGTTTGGCAGTGAAGTGGGCAGTTGATAAATTAAGGTACTACCTAGAGGGGCGTCCGTTTATCTTATATACAGATCACGCTCCCCTACAGTGGATGTGTAGACACAAATCACAAAACCCCAGGGTTCTCCACTGGTTTTTGTCACTACAGCCTTTCTCCTTTGATGTACGCCACCGAAAAGGGAAGGAAAATGGGAGTGCTGACTATCTGTCCCGGGTGTTTCCTCTCCCCGATCGGGAGAATCCAAGGGAGGGGATGTGTGGCAAGGTGGGCTCGGAGGACGCTGTTGACTGGTGGACTGCAACGCCACTCTCTCCCCCCCTTATCTCCCCGCAGCAGGATGACTGGGATTCCCCAAACCAGCCTCTATTACAGGACCCGGATTATCAGGAGCACTGCGCCTTTAATTGGGGATTCCCTGCTGACGAGACTCCTCCTCTCCTCGACGTCACGACGAACTTGCCAATAAGGAGTGAGGAATCCCAGACGCAGGTGTGCACCGACACCGGAGGAGACGGAAGAAACGGAACAGCGAGAGCCGAGAGGAGCGACATCGGAGAACAGAGAGAGAGCAGCGGTACGGGATCCCGAGGAGTACAGGCTACGCCAGGAGGCCACCGGCACCACGCTTCGCCGAGTCACGCTCCAGGAGGAGCGTGGCTAACCCAGGTACGGGACCGGTTTACAGGGTGGTTAGGGAGGAGGGACTCTTCCGACTATTAGAGGGCTGGGAGGGCAGAACGCGGTCGCCCCGCTTGCACCTTTCCCCCCCTTTCACTTTCAAGCGGCCGTTCCGAGCACGGGTTGTTTGTGAGGTGTCCCCAGCACTACCCTATCCCTGACTCGCTTCTAGAACGGAAGCCTTACACCGTGTATCTTTGTTTCCCCTTGCTCAACCATCCCCGTTGCCACCTACCTACACCCCGGAGAGGGAGCTCCTGTGGAGGACCAGATCCCTGAGAGAAAGGCTCAAGCTGGAGAAACAAAGGAGAAGCAGACGGAAGGCGGAACAGACCCCATACTCCCCAGAAAGACTGTCCCATACCACCAGGAAGTTGTACGGAAAAATAAAAGATTCCATAAAACGACCTAGCCTACGACCGCTTATTACGACCCCACAACAATGCTCCTAACCTCTGGTGGGGTATCAAGTCTGCCTTGCATAGTTGGAGATAGTAGTCGTGACTGACTCATTAGACTGTGAGGGGAGGTTGCGGCTGACTGCAGAGATCTCTACTAGGCCCTTGTGAGAAATATTAGATTAATTCCTCTGCATAACCTTCTTTGAGCTCAAAACAGTGATTTTAGCCCTAAAATGCTGACACGAAAGCTCTAATTTAACAGCAGTTTCTGGTGCAGCCACTAGTTGGCAAAGTACCTAAGCATTCATGTCAGTAAATAGACAATGGTCTAGGAGCAACAGATTCTCTATCAAGTTAATCGTATTTGTTTGAATTTGTCTCTCAGGCACTGGTGGTTTTGCAGTTGTGGTCCCACACTGATGTCCTCTTCTTGGATACCTGGCTAGAGTTTGCACAGCATATCGTTGCGGTGACAAAGGCAATAGCCCAACGGCCTTTCAAGTGAGTACATCTCAAGCTCTTTTTAATTTGCTTAGAGGGTTAGTAATTAAGAGCCCTCTGGCATACAGTCTCTTTGAGATTTTATGTGGCTGTTTTGGTGAGTAGTAGCCTGTGAATGTTCAGACAACCAGTATCAATTTGGAAAAGGATGTTCAAGGCATGTATGGGCTTGGATGGGTGAAAGTTGTTTTTCTTCAAAGTAAGTCTTTCGACTCACGAGGTAGTGTGACTCTTCCTCTTGACGGTAATGTGCATAGTAATCGACTCCATTGTTAGAATGTTATCTTCCGCCATCTGGTTCAGACGTGTGCTCCTCAATTCCGGTTCAAAACCGTTGTGGTGCACTTTTCTCTGTTCATACCTGCTTTCCGTCAGTATTGTTATCGACCGCTGACCTCTCCCTGTCTCTTCTGTTCGGGTCAACAACTTTAATTTCTTGGGGTGACTCTCATCGATCACGGCCCCACATGAGCCTTCGCTAGTCTGGGCCTTACTTCGATCCTTAGGCGTTCCCCCCTCACCATGTCCACTCGGTAATGGAAAGGACGCCCTTTCGTTTTTGTCCTTGGCGTCGCTAAATATCCTTGCACCCGTCTCCACCAGGTATGTAATCTGTGCCTCTCCCCCGAACACGATGAGGTCAGCTGCAAGGCTTGCCACTCCTTCAGGTCCAAAAAGACTTTAGGCAACCATCGGGCCCGACGCCTCGAAATGATTTGTAGGAGTGCGGACGATACACCAGACTTTTTAGACCCAAGGACATTCAAGAAGAAAATCACACACAAGGGACGGCACAGACGAAGGGACCTTCTCCCCCGACTGTAGCTCCAGCTCCGAAGTTGATATGCAAGTTCTACCTCCTGCCCTACCAGTCGTGAGTACTGTGCCCCCACCACCTCAACATTGACCCCAGCAGACCACCACAAAGGGTTGACCTCCCATTCAAGTCCGACCTAAACATATTGTCTGGCCACCGGAGCCTTCGGGCCATGGTCGGGTCCGACCACTGTCTTTGGACACGCCCAACCCTAGCTCAGGTCGAAAAAGCCATCAAAGCTTAATGATTCAGAGCCGCTGCCCCAGCTTCGGACTCGAATTGAGCTTCAGAGCCAAAAACTTCGACATTAAAACACTGAATGCTGTCGCCACCAAAACCTGCCACATCAGAGCTGAAATCTTTGGAGCCAAAAGCATTGGCATTGGAGCTGAGAAATTCGTCCTCCAGCAAAACTGCCTATGGATCGGGGTCCGTGGGACCCTTGCTTCAAAGACTCCAAGACGAACTTGACTCTCGGCAAAAGCATATTATGATCCATCCTGACTCAGGTCAAATAATCACAAGACACCGCCTCCCCCCCACCCACACTGGTGCACAACCTTCCAAGAGGCAGCTGTCTTTTGAAGAAGCTTTGGGCGTTCCCACTCCACCCAAACAGAGGAAAAAGATTGACAAGTCTACAGGTCTTGTGCAAATTACTCCACCACTTATTCCGGCTCCACTGCATACTCCCTCACCACCTACTTCGCCAGCTGCCCCTGTATCATATTCCCCTGAAGGGTCCATGCTTTCTTACTTAGAGGGCGAAACTGATGGGGACACTTTCAATATCCTACCACAGGATGACCCCTGGGACATGCATGACTCTGACCCACCAGCTAATACAGTCCTGGATCTGTACCCTGAATAACCATCTCTCCCAGATGACACTACTGCTTACCATGACTTGATTGGTAGGGCTGCCACCTTTTATATGGTGCACCTATATACAGAGCCCCTTGAGGACGACTACTTATTTGAACCCTCTCCTCCACACAGCGTTCTACAGAATATTTGCCTATGCTTAAGGATATGCTCCGTCACACCTCTGACATATTTAATGATCTGGACCAATCTAGGGTTGTAATGCCAAGAGTAGATAAAAAGTATAAGGTGTCCCCTAATTACCCCATATACATTAAAGGTCAACTTCCACCAGACTCTTTAGTAGGGGCAACTGCACATAAAAGAGCAAATTCTCAATCATCTGGTGAAGCCCTTCCACCAGATAAGGAAAGTAAAAAGATTGACGCAGCTGGAAAGAGGATGGCCACAGAATCCGGCAATCACTGGCGTATCGCAAACTCTGTCGGCCTCCTCTTTAGGTATGATAGCACCCACGAGATGGAGAAACTCCTTCAATACCTCCCAGAGGAGTGCAAAAAACACGTCTATCAAATAGCTTCTGAGGGTAAGTTAATATCTAACACAACTATACGTTGTGCCCTTGATGCTGCTGATACTGCAGCAAGAGGAATAAACTCTAGCGTATTACTATGCAGACGTGCTTGGCTTCGGGTCTCAGGGTTAAACCTGAGGTACAGCTAAATCTCCTGGCCCTCCCATTCTATGGGGATTATCTATTAGGCCCTCAGGTAGATGCCCACCTAGCAAAAATAAAAAAGAAAATGAGACAGCCAAAGCCATGGGAGCGTTGCAGACAGCTTCTCACCATGGCTCCTTTCACCACTCATCTTGGAGCGTTTAAGACCATCCCTTCTGAAACCTCCACCTCATACCAGCGGCCACAAGCTCAAACCACCTCACCTAGAGGATACTACTGAGGCTTATATAAGTGTAACAACTCCAGAGGCAAAGGCAGATTTACCAAACCATCCACCACAAACACCAAACTCTGACTTGCCACTCATTCCCCCCGATCACATAACACCTATCGGGGGTCGACTACAAAGGTTCTTTCCCGCCTGGTGGAGCATCACTTCAAACCAGTTGGTGTTGGATATTATCCCACATGGTTATTGTCTGGAGCTCACTTCCATACCTTCCAACATTCCACCTTGCAAACACACACTTTCCTCACAACATCGGCAGTTGCTAAGGGAAGAAGTAGAAGCACTCCTAAAAAAAAAGTAGCTATGGAACCCGTCCCTCTCCATCAACGGGGCACATGGTCTATTCACTATACTTCTGTATTCCCAAAAAGGACAGGTCCCTCAGACCAATCTTGGTTCTCAGATCCCTCAGGACCTGTCCTGGCTGTTCGGCCTGGACTAGGGTCTAAACTGGAATGGCAAGGCGTGCAAACAAAAATGTATTTGACCCAGACCTATGACTGGGGGTGAATGTTTGATTTGTTCAGCATTCCGCCCATCATCTGTTCTTTTTGCATTTGTCGCCCTAAGTGGTAAGGGTATGCCCAGACGTGGGTCCCGTGCTTGCTACGCCACCAGAATCAAACTAGCCAGGTTGATTTGGGGTGATACCCCAAAATCGGTCCCAGGATGCTTGTTTCTGGTCCAAGGAGGACCTGGCCTGGCAGTTCGGGCTGGACTGTTCCCATGGAGAGCAGGAGCAAGACTGATTTGCATATGGTTGGGTCTAAACTGGAATGGCGTGGCATGCAAAAAAACGATGGATTTAACCCAAATCTGTGACTTGGGGGTGAATATTTGATTTGTTCAGCATTCCGTCCGTTATCTGTTCTTTTTGCAATTCTCAGATCCCTAAACCAGTACATTCTCTCAGAGCATTTTCACATGGTCACTCTTCAAGATATCCCGCTGTTACTACAAGGCGACTTCATCACCGCACTCGACCTTATGGATGCCTACTTTCATATTCCTATTCACCCGGCATGTCACCGATATCTAGGGTTTCTAATAAATGGCCAGCATTTCCAGTTCAAAGTGCATCCCTTCGCGGTCACTACCGTGCTTAGTCTTCATCAAATGTCTTGCGGTAGTGGCTTCTCACCAGCGCAGACAAAGCATACATGTCTTTTCATACCTGGACGACTGACTGATCAAAAGCGTGACTTGTCAAAAGTGTTACCAACACACTCAAGTCACCATAAACCTATCAGCGCCTTAAAATCTAGCCCCTTCAGATCTAACCTTACCTAGGAGCGATTCTCAACTCTCAACTCATTCACCAATTCCATCCAGGTCAACTGGTAATGGTGAGAACAGTCATGCGTCTCCTCGGTATGATGACTTCATGTATAGGCTAAGTACCTCATGCCAGATTACACATGGGTCCGTTGCAGGAGTGCTTAGCACACCAGTGGTCTCCAGCATATGGTCAATGGGAAGATTTAGTGTTGGTAGGCCGTCAACCTTGCCATTCTCTGCAATGGTGAAACACCAACAAGCGGTTAAAAGGACGGCCTTTCCTAGACCCAGTTCTGCAAAGGACCATAACAATGGAGACCTCCCTTACGGGATAGGGAGCGGATTTGCAACATCTAACTGTCCAGGGACACTGGACATCAAGTTAGCACCACCTCCACATAAATCACCTGGAGTTACTAGCTGTTCACCTAGCACCAAAAGCCTTCCTTTCTCACATCATTAACAAAGTAGTTGTAGTAATGCATTAACATGTTTGCTATTGTGTTAGCTTGGCTCCATGGTAATAGAATGTTGATGTTTGAACTGCCAGGGACTGTTTGCCATTACCTGGAAGCTGTGGAGACGAACGGTCAATAAACACTAGGTTTCTCCACTTACCTTGTCTGGTGTGGTCACTTCAAATTGGCAACGAGGATGGGATGCGAACCCACGGGTCAGCTTGGACAGACAAGCACCAAATGAAGGATTTGTGCTGTCTATTGGTGGCCTTCCATGGATCGCCAGATCGATGATGCGGTCAGAGGTTGTATCATTTGTTGCTCAAGTGACATGGTGGTCAAGACGGTTACCCCTCCACACAAGTAGTGGAACTTCCCAGTGGACCTTGGATGAAGTTGGCTGTTGATTTTGTTGGACCTTTCAGCGCTTTACCCAACAGGTATAAGTTTGCCTTGGTTGTTGCTGACTACTATAGCAAATGGTGGGAGGTACATTTTATGGTTGATCTCAACACCCAGGAGGTCATTAGATTTTTCAAAGTCTTTTTGCCAGGAAGGTTTCCCCAAGAATTAGTGTCTGACAATGGGGTGCAATTTGTCTCAAAAGAAATGTCTGACTTTCTTTCTCAATCTGGGATTGTGCATCGTCGTGTGGCTCTTTATCACCCACAAGCAAATGGTTTTATTGAGCGCATGAATCGCATTTTGGTTGAGTGTGTGCAGTGAGCTATTTCCAACAGGGTGGAGGTTAAAGAAGCAGTGCAGAGCATGTTGTGGGCTCATCACACGACTCCTTGTTTGGCTGTTGGGAAAAGTCCTTTTGAGTTGCTGCGTGGGAGAGTTGCTACTTTTGATATGTGTCCCGCTTGGATGAGGAAGTGGGGTCTGTGTTCTAAAGCTGCTACTCTTTCAGGTGCGGGGGGAGGTGATTTGCAGAGCAAGGTTTCTGTTGAGGTTTCCTCCAAGAGTGCCAAGGATGTGAAGGGTTGGTGTTCTAAGGTCCAGGCGGGTGATTGGGTGAAAATTAAGCTTCCTTACAAGGTTCCCAAGGGGTTGTCCAAGTTTGGTCCCCCTGTTCATGTGGATGCTACTTCTCGTTATGAGGTGAGAGTCAATGGCAAGAGTTGGTGGAATCTCTCGAGGATTTACAAGATTCCTGATCAAATTGTTCATCAACTGGGCCTGGAAGTCGGATTAGACCACTCGTCTGTTGAGTCTGATCATAGTGTTTCCAATTCCAGTGTCCCTAGGAGTTCTGCTCAATAGCTTTATATGCGGAGAAGTGGTAGGAAAAGGGTTCCACCAAAACGTATGAATCTCTGAATTTTGTTTGTTTATTTCTTTGTGATGAAAATGTGCAAAAGTATATTTTGTATTTTGCTTCTTGTTTTTGCCTTTTCTTTTTAGTATTTTCCTCTTTCCTTTATTCATTATGTTTTATTTCTCTTTTCTTAGCTGGGTAGTTGTTTACATTTTCTCTTCTAAGCTCTTGTGGTAAAGAAGGGAGATGTTGTAGTAATGCATTAACATGTTTGCTATTGTGTTAGCTTGGCTCCATGGTAATAGAATGTTGATGTTTGAACTGCCAGGGACTGTTTGCCATTCGACTGGAAGATGTGGAAACGAACGGTCAATAAACACAAGGTTTCTGCACTTACCTTGTCTTGTCGTGTAGTTCCTATATGACCTATACAGGATCTGCGCGTTTGGTTAACATAGACTGTGGGACTGGTGGCAGACTGATTCCGTGCACCCCCACCGGGTATGTTAGCCTGTCTGTATCAGGGGAAACAGCCTTAATCACGAATCTTTTACAACGACGGTACTAAACAACGAATTTTAACAACGACCTTTCCTGAACAACAACTCGATTAAACCACGGCTTACATGAACAACGACTACATGAACAACGAAATAAACTTACCTGCTTTGATCTTAGGGCAGCGAAAGCACTCAATGTGGCGCTTCCTTGGACAGGCGAACAGCATCAAAGTTCCATGCCTACCAGTTCTGCAACGTAGATCCGCTATTTCCTGGTTTGGAGCAAGGCGGAAGTGGTTCGCAGTATGGACAGGCGAACAGCTTCAAAGTTCTACTTCCGGTGTCTTGTTTCTGGCAGGAGGATTCGGGGACGGAGACGGGCCTACTTTATCAGCAAGGAAGGGGAGGTAGTACATGGAGGAGATTGTGTATATGAAAAGGAGAGGGAACCAAGTGGCGAGAAGGGAAGATTCCCGAATATGAGATTAAAGGGCATTTATCCCCTGCTGTGGGGCGACTCTCGCTTGGACAGCAGGCATATTAGGACGGATGCCACTAAATAAGTGTTTTGAGACCATCAAAGGAAAAGGTCAGGACTTGAGAGGACATCAGGGTTAATTTGTTTCTGTCAGATAATAAATGTAATTTTCTGCAGCCAAACCGTTACATATCTTGTAAAGTATCTGTGTTAGCAACATGCATGCAGTGGGTTTGATTTGGAGCATGGATAACATTCTATTTAATTTTTGGGGAGAGTAAACTTAGTACCAGTGAATTGAGTAGCGGTAATACTTGTTATTTAATCTTACTGGAACAGGTCGGTTTGTGGTGTGAAGTTTTAAAAAGAAAATAAATGCTGGAAATATGTACTCGGAATGTTTTGTTGCATAAAAAAGTAATGGACCATTCGAGTTAATGTTCCATAACGCATACATTATAGCACGTTCATGTAATATTGCAGAATGGGAAAATGAGGTCATGCTTTATTTCAGAATCGGGATGCCACGGTCATGTGTTATTTCTGAGTAGGGATACTGGGGTAAATCATTTGTCTTATGCCCATACAGATACCAAAATCATGTATTTTTGCCCTCATGTGGATACTAAAATCATGTATTATTGCAGATTAGTAATAGAGATGTTTTTGTTTTTCTTGATGTTTCAAACATGCGTTTTTTTAAGCACTGAGTGGTAGAATCGAGTAATGAGCTAATTGTATATTTTCGTGGTTCAGCATTCGTGGTTTAGGAATTCGTTGTTAAGGAAGTAGTGGTTTAATCATAGATCCCTGTATCAGCTAGCTCACAGTGCCACTATAATCTCCTCTTACCAGGGAGAGAATAGATTCTGGCAACCTCAGAACATGACAACCCTGATCCCCAGGATCGTGGAAACAATATACTACTTTTCGCTCAGTCACTCGTGCTTACATAGTTTGTCTCAGAGAGATACACAGAATAAACAAACTTGGCGTTTTCAATAAGCATTTACTGAACAGTTGTTATTCTGGTGTAGAATAGATGTGCTGCAACAACCGTTAGACAGTATAGGATATAAATGATTAGCAGTACTATAAAAGTAAATGGATGGTATAGTTCTACCATCTTACAATAATCATGAATACATTAGAGTATATAAAACACATGATAAAAGATGCGTACTCCTACGATGCCTCCCTAACTAGATGTACCTAAGTGTACCTAGCATGTATGTAGGTGTTAAGCCAAGAATTCCTCTAGGATTTAGTCAACCCCGTTACCTTAAGTGAGACTGTGGGACCCCGTCCTGGTCTCGAGCTGGACACCCTGCGAGGGATGTTAGACCACTGCGAGCTGGAGTGTCTGCATGCAGGAACCTCAGCGTCTCTGGTCAGTGTGTCGGCCGGGAAGTCTCGGTCTCCTCTAACTGTCTTAGCAAAATGTGATGTATATATACCCATAGGTCTCCCCAGGGGTCCTACCTTGCTGTATTACTGTGTCGGCCTAAGGATGACGTTGGGCCTGAACTTTGTACATAGATTTTATACAGGAGCTGGTAGTCCTGCTGTGTTTTCAAGAATCCTCATGCATAATGTATGAGATTTTGAACTAGGGAAAACCCGCGTTCTGACTGCAGTGTAATATCTAGGTAAAAGGTCATGCCCTGTAAAACGTGACAAGTTCTCATCAAAAAAGAAAACATGACAGCCATGTATTATCTCCAGAAGCAAGGGGGCGCCAAGTCCCCTCAGCTTTCTCATTTAGCCCAGGCCATTTGGAGGTGGGCTCTCCGACATAACATTCACATAACATAACATTCACCTGTTAATGGAGTACATACCGGGAGTGGGCAACTACTTTGTAGATCTCACGAGGAGGCGCAAAAAGCCCACAAGTGGGAACTCCATCCGCAAATTCTCCACCAAACTTCCAGCATTGGGGACAACCACAAATAGTCCTCTTCGCCACACAAACGCTAAATGCCCTGATTTCGCCCTCCAGGTTTCCACACCCACAGTCCAGGGGCAACGCACTATGGATGAGTTGGTCAGGGATATTTGATTATGCTTTTCCGCCTTTCCCACTGCTTCCGTTTCTGGTTCGCAATCTTCGGCAGACAGCCCTCATCTGTTCGGTTGATAAGCATGGCAAGAGCTATGTAATTTTTCTGCAGGATAGCCTAGTTGAGTGCTTTGCTAAAATTTCATTTCTATATTGAATTTATATGCTGCTTTTTTCCAAACAAAACAAAGATAGTGCAATATAACAGGAGTGCATATAACTGAAATAAAATGTAATCATTTCTGTTTCCCCATTTGATAACATTGTGGGAACTTGGACAAATTACTTTAGCTCGCTGTGCTACAGTCCCCTTGCCTTCAAAATTTGGAAGCACATATAAATCTTACAGAATTGGCCAAGCATCTGTAGAAATATTGGATCAAAGGGTCATTTGGGGTGCATGAGTTTTTTTTCTCCACGAAAAATGAAATTTTCAGATTAAGCTCAGACTGTAAGCAGAGACAGAAATTACATTAAATTGGAATAAAACCTCAAACCTCCCGGTTTGCTTTCACACTGAAATGTGTTTAATTATTTAAAATGCAAGTTCTTTAACCATTACTATATTTGGATCTGAGCAAACTAAAGGTGCTAGCATGTTCTTCTGATTACACTCTGCCTACCAGTGTCTCCTTAGTTGTACCGCAGACGACATGTCCTGCTTTTGTCACTGGCAAAGGTCAGGACGTCATGGCTTGCTCTACAGTGTTTTGTCACTGGCAAAGGTCAGGACTTCATGGCTTGCTCTACAGTGTTTTGTCACTGGCAAAGGTCAGGACTTCATGGCTTGCTCTACAGTGTTTTGTCACTGGCAAAGGTCAGGACGTCATGGCTTGCTCTACAGTGTTTTGTCACTGGCAAAGGTCAGGACTTCATGGCTTGCTCTACAGTGTTTTGTCACTGGCAAAGGTCAGGACTTCATGGCTTGCTCTACAGTGTTTTGTCACTGGCAAAGGTCAGGACTTCATGGCTTGCTCTACAGTGTTTTGTCACTGGCAAAGGTCAGGACTTCATGGCTTGCTCTACAGTGTTTTGTCACTGGCAAAGGTCAGGACTTCATGGCTTGCTCTACAGTGTTTTGTCACTGGCAAAGGTCAGGACTTCATGGCTTGCTCTACAGTGTTTTGTCACTGGCAAAGGTCAGGGCTTCATGGCTTGCTCTGCAGTGTTTTGTCACTGGCAAAGGTCAGGACTTCATGGCTTGCTCTGCAGTGTTTTGTCACTGGCAAAGGTCAGGGCTTCATTGTGTGTTGCATAGGGTTGACAAGAGGTAAAATTGTGAGTGGAGCTTGTGACCCTCCTGCATTTTAAGTTTGATGTCTAATTTTCCTAGACTCCTGCACACCGTCTGTTTGTATCCATCTGGATGCTGGTCTGTGTTCCAATCCTGAACTTGACCAGCAGTGTAGGCTCTTTTTGACTAATCTAACCCACAAGAATCCAGTCTGTTTCCCCTATTGAACCAACCCACATTCAGCATTGGTTGAGGCACATAGAAATAGTTGCTTCCATGTAACACTAGTTCTCATGCTAAGGTACCTTCCCTAAATTCATAACTCTTCTGCCTTCCCTTAATTAGATGGTCGGGTTGCGTAATGGGATTCTTTGAGCAAAAAATGAATGAACATGGTTGTGTTGTTGGGGAAAAAGTATCCAACTCTGTTTTTGTGGGGTCCCTGATAAACAAAGTTTTCGTTGAAGAAATAAAGTAGTGCCAGTATCGTTTTCAAGCTTTTAACAAATTCTTTCAAAATTGCTCTGACAGTGTACAGGGATGTCTCCCTCTGTAATGCATGATTTAAGCTGTGCCTCATTTGCAGCCAGCAGATGTCAATCATGAAACCGCACAACATCTGCTTTGGTGCCCTAACATCAAACACGACTCCAAGTCCTACAACAAATGTTCCCTGATGCACACAAAGGCCATCAGGGAGCAGGATCCATGTTCTGTGTCAATGAGCACAAAAAGAGAGGATAGACCCACTTCACGTTGTGAAGTCATTCTCTGTTAAGCGCATCTAGAGTTGATTTTTGGTAAGAACATCCTATGTCACTCTATGAAATCAATAAAGCGCAGCCTCTGATTGAGGTTGAACCCCTTCCTGCTCCTCTGTCCCAATGGCAGTGTTTCAGAAGGTCGTTTTTGGCTCCGATTTTGATACTATCTAGGAGCCTGAACAGTTACCTCATGATGAGGACGATGACGATGAGGACAATTACTCTCCTACCCCCATATACAAAATGCCAGAGGCTTGGACACTTCATCTAAGGCTGAATTCCAAATCCAAGTCATCAACTTTTTTCGGTCATTAGACCTTAAAAGCACAATTAAAAAAAAATTGATTTGGGAAATATCACATGACAATAAAACCATATCACAATTGAGTTGCGATTACTTTGCCACCCTTTGGCATAATGCAATTATCAAATATCAAACAATCAGGAAGGAATGTCCACAATTACAAAATATCAAACAGTCAAGAGGAATGTTCATAATACAATCTCATCTAGAAATATCCCTTTATACTGGAATCGTATTGGAATCCGGCTATGAGAGCTGTAACCCCCGATGACATGTTAAAATCATGTGTAAAAATTTCTCGCTTTCCTATAAAAATGTATCGGCAACAGGCTATGTTTGTCATGCCCACCCCCCTTAACATTATGCAATTAAAAATTGTTAGGCAGTCAAAAAACGAATGTTCATGTTTAAAAACTAAGAATTGGGCGTAAAAACCGTATTCTAAACGAGGTATACAGAGTGCAGAAGAGGATAAAGTACTTGGTTGACTGGTGCGACTTTCCATTGCATTAGCAACACGATAATGAGGGAAACCAAAGGGCCTGGAAAGGCCACTAGAAAACGTATCTTATTCCCTCTTAGCCGTGTGAGATAAAATCTAAACTCCAGCACATTTACCCCTGTTAAATAGGACTCCATACCATTGGTAGTTGACAGTGGCACATATGATTGGACCGGTACCAGGTCCAGTACTTTCGTAAAACGAACTTCCTTTTTTATTCGAGAAACTTTTCCTTCACCTGGCTCTTAATATCTGGACTTAATCTTATCCGGTTCTTCAAAAAGCTTGTTCAATCCCAGGTCTCGAAGAGTATTTTTAATATACTTGAGCCATGGGATGGCGATCATGTTGCTATGCTCAACACAGTCTTCCACTATTCTACGTGTGAAGCCCAATTCAGGAGTGGACCAAATTTTGATCCACAGTTCAATAGGAGCCAGGCCTACCCTAGCTTCTGAAAAGCCTACCCCCAGTTCGTTATGAGTTATGAAACTTGGGATAGATTTAGGAGGCCCTAGTAGTAACCTGTTCAAAAATTTATTCTCTGCCCCATATGTACCCGTGCTTAGGATTTTGCTTTTATAAAGCATAATCATTTCTTTTATGGGCTTGTGTCCTAGTCTCCTGGCAAACCTAAAAATTGATTTGCAAGAGGCCTTCATCCCCTGGGACCTCTGAGTTATTAATATTTCCCAATGCATTGTCTCATTAAACATGAGACCTAGGTAATTAAGATACTTTGTCTTAAAAATTGGCTGAATTGAATTAACCCATGGTGCCCACTACTTTCTTTGCTGTGATAGTGTGCAGGGCCGCAGAGGTCTTGGACTTGCAATTATCCACAGTGGAGACTAAGGCAAGACTGCTGACTGAGATTCTGCTGCCTTGGCCATTGACATCTGATATGTTGCTGCTGTTTAACAAGGTCCTGAGCGAGTCCCTCATAGCTGCATGTTCGAAACCTTATTCTCTTCTACCTGTGAGCCACCAAATTGCTTGGCACCACAGGTTGGTTCCTGGGTACCCATCCTTTCTAATACAGCATACAAAGTCTTGTTATTCCGGCATCCATGATAATGATGAATCCTAATGCCTTTTTACTGCTCCACGGGACAGGGAATCAAACACATTGATGCCTTGGTCAAAAGAGTTTTTTTGTTTTTCGTCCACCAGTCTAGCTCTCCGGTTCTTAACACCGTGTGCCTCTTGTGCTGTTAACCACACACCTTTTACAATATCGATTTTGCCTGTCCTCCCTGTGGTGATCTGAACTTCTTTGCACAGACTGTACATGACGTCCAGGATGCGGCTTAATACATTGTGAGAGCCAGCATGGACGCTACAGATTGTGTATCCCGGGCCATAGGCAACAGTGTTGTTATCCATCACCCCACTTGGAGGCGTACTACTGGCTTTTGAGAGGTCCAAGCTTCCTTGATGAGCATGCCTTTTAAGGGAGCCCGACTCTTTGGTGAGAAAGCAGGTTCGGCCCTGGAATGGTTCCTGGACCTTAAAGATATGGCTCGCATTCTGGGCTTTCTTTTTCCTGCTCAACAGATTCATCGGGAGTACCATGAACTTCTGAAGTTACTAGAGAGACCTTGCCTACTGTCGTAGGCAGTCCTCACAACCTGTCCATCAACCGGTCTAGTCCTTTCATGGCCTCAAAGGAAGGGGTGGTGGCGGAGGGCGTGGACCGATGCAGCAGCCCTATTCTTCCTCCTTGCTTTCTGCGACGTCCAGCTAGCCACTTTAGTTCCATCTCCAACTGTCATATGGGTCAGCTAGGGGTTAATATCTGTAGCATACCCAGCTGGCATGCAATTATACCATACAATTGGGTTTTCCAGGGTGTTCATTTGGCCAGACATCAGCTGACCATGTCGATATTCTCTCTAGAGAAGCATAGATGCTACTTGCCAAGTGCACATTCTATGAACCAAATTTACATATTCCACCCATGCAGAAAATTCCCTTTATGGGGCCCATCCTGTACACAGTGGCTTTTTAGGCTTTCCGCCCTTGCTCCAGCCCGGATGGTTCTGAGGTTTCTGGGTCTCCTGGCCTCGCGCATACTTCTGGTGCCTCATGCTTGCTGGCAAAGACATAAAGCACCCCAGTATTTACTGCAACGGAGCCTTTGCCTTTACTAAGCACAACATTGTAGGGCAGTAGTTCCCAAACTGTGCACCTAAAACCAGCCTGGGGCGACGCGGTCGCAGTTGCAGAGCATGGTCCATTACACAGTCGGCAAGCGTCAGGGAGGAATCTTTGCTTCCCTACAGATATTTTGACATTAAAGGTTTAAAAAGTTGCTGTCCACTCGCGGTGCCAAGAGTTCCCAGATGGTGCCCTATCACTGTCAGCACAATTTACGCCTTGCGCCAGGCTAGTCACAGCTCCCTCGGACAAGTCCTCCCTGTCTTCCGCTCCACAGTGATAATGATAATAATTAAAGCATTATTTTTATGGCTCACTCTGCTGACCTGTTCTCAAACTCTGTCACAGAGGTTCTAGCACCCAACAGGCTGGTACTCGTGGGCCCAGATATATAGGACAGGCATTGGCAGAATTGATTCGTTTTTGTGCACAAAGTATATTTGTGTCTGAAGTCATGACAAGCATAAAGCAGGATTGTAGCAACTCTTGCAAAACACCTGATTATGTACAAAAACGTTCATGCCGAAACACCGCAATCAGCAATAGGATTTCATCCTAACCTACTACTGCAAAATTCACACAAAGTAGCAGAACCTAGTGCTGCATGACAATCTAACGCCAAGTGGAAACAGGTGGGTGACATGGCAATTAGTCGGATGGGTAGCATTGTGTTATTTCCAAACATAGTAAATGTAGCTTTTGTCATCAAAGGGCAATCATATGAGTGACAATTGTTTTCAAGAATTTCCTTTAACAGCATAAATGACAAAAGTTGGTGCTGGATTATAACGTGTGCTCCCTGGTACAATGCAAAACTCCACTTAGCGATTCGTGACTGCTGGCCGCTCCACTGAATATGGGCACCAGCAATATCGTGGTACAAGAATATCGAAGAAAGTATATTGAGGTACAAAATGTCGAAAGCTAAGTGCATATAAGGAAGTATAGATTTAGGATTCTTAACTCCACATCTACGTACTGTGACGATATATGTACTCAGTAGGTACATCTATGTGGAGTAAGGTATAGAAAATCAAGACTTACTTACATGTCTATTTTTTCCCACGATATTTTGCCCTCAATATAATGTTCCACCGTTATTGTGGGTTCGAAATTCATGGTAAATACCGGATTGCCATGTTATTTGTGTCACTGTTAATATCATCATAAATATGACACTGATCTATTTT